>CM053578.1:24918249-25159151 GCA_028646485.1 Cryptoprocta ferox | reverse complement strand
ACAAACGTGTTTTTTAGAAAAAAGAAAAAAAAGCCTGGTTTTTCTCAATACACCTTTAAAGGTTTTTAAATTGTTTCATATCTGGTCAAGTTGAGATTTTTAAGAACCTCATTTTTAATTTGTAATAAAAGTTTACAACTTGATTTTTTCAAAAAAGTCAACAAACGGCAAGCACCTGTTAATAAAGGTCTTAAATAATAAAAAAAAAAAAAAAAGAAAGGGATGTCTTAAAAAAAAGAAAAAGAAAAGAAAGGGATGTCTGCTCATGCGAGACACCTCCTTGGACAAAAGTCTGTCACATAACTACCTCCAGAACAAGATAAAAAGTTTTTTAGCCATCTTGTTTCTATTTTGGAGGAAGGCAGAGAAAAGGAGAATTGGAATGAATGTTGAGTGAGCTCTCCCAGAGTTATCTGCCATACTTCTCAATTCTTTCCTATGATGAGTTGCTTGGATCTTTGAACTTCCTGGGTGCTTATATATATAGTAACTTGTTGTTGGTTCCCTTTTGACTTAAGTACATGTGTTTTGGTTTTGTGATGTTATTTCTGTGTCTGGCAACAGGAAATGTAATTGGGTCATCTTGGTGTCTTTATACTTAGCGCAGTGCCTAGATGTGGGCCTTCACTCAACACTTGTTGAATGAATGGATGGATGAATATTAGGAAGTATGTTATATTTGTTTGTTTTTTTTAAACTTTTTTAATGTTTATTTATTGTTGAGAGAGAGAATTTAAGTGGAGGAGGGGGCAGGAGAGAGGGAGACACAGACTCTGAAGCAGGCTCCACGCTCTGAGCTATCAGCACAGAGCTCCACATAGGGCACGAACCCATGAACCATGAGATCATGGTCCAAGCCGAAGTTGGACATTTAACTGACTGAGCCACCCAGGTGCACCAGAAAATATATTGTATTTGTAATATTATTGGTGTAAATCATTTATGCCTATAAGGGGTATAGTAGTAGTTTTAATTTGTGAGGGGTTGTGGACTACATTTTATTGATTTGTCTGTTATTGCTAAGGGATCAAAGTTGTCAAAGTTGTTTGGAGTGGAAGATACTTAGTTACAAAGGTTATAGGCGAATCCTCAAAATGACTTAGTACCAATGCTTTTGTTGCAGTACATTATTCCATGAGTAAAGAAAAATATAATTTCCTTTTAACCTTTTGCATAGACTATTGTTTAAACAAGGATATCTTGCATTTGTCATAGATGAAGATCTCAGTTTTTGAAAAAGTAAGCAATTTTAACATCAATAATGGCAGGTAATTTGATAACTTATATTATTGATGTTGATTTACAGGAAAGGGTTATTACATCCTTGGTAGCCTCATGGCAAAGAGCGCACTGTATCACATTTTATCCTAGATGGCATTTTAATTAATGGTTTTAATTTTTAGAGTGACAGCGTCATAGTTTTTCAATACACATACAAATAGTAATGTACATTAGAAGAATATGTCTGAGAGAAACCCTAAGAAGTCATCTTTACATCTGCTTGCTTTAAACTGCTTGCTTTAAACTGTCTTAGAGGAAAGCAGGCTACCTCTTCATTCAAAATCTGCGGAAGAAATGGCTGAGTGTAACTTGATAGGGTGAATCAGTGCCTCACAACTTGTCCAATGTCTAACTCAAATTCCTTTTGTTGTATATCCATTCTGTTTCTGTTATTTTGGCCTCAGAGGACAAAACAAAAAAACAAAAAAACAACAACTATCCACTATCTCCCATACAACATTCCCTATATAGCACCATTTTAATAAATGCCTCCCTTTTCATTCATGATGGCAGGGTTGTTGGTACCTTAATTACTAAAACAACCTGTGCATGGATAGAACTTATCTCAAAGCAGGGAATGTATTCAAGTATCTGGAACTTAAATTTTCTATCTGAGCAGTTTATAGTCACTGAAAATAAAGGAAGCCTTTTAACATTCAGAAACAGTCCTGGGGAGAGAGTTCCTACTACATAATCACAATTTAGGCAAGATAGATTCCTAGATTTGGACTCAGAATTGAGTATTGATTGTCTCTTTGGGCCCTTAAGCTGCTCTTTTGGTCATACTGTTAGGGAGAATAATTTATGGGCCAACACTTTGCACTTAAAAAAAAGTGTGTTCAACCCTTTTTCACCTTTGTATTCTCAGTGATCACTATAGTATCTGGGACATAACAGGAACTAAAATTTTGTTAAATGAATTGTTTTCATATCCCTTGGTAATGCTCCCTAATACAGGTAGTTTTATACTTTGCATCTCCCCAATCCTCTTTAATTCTATTTTTCTGTCTAATAAGCACCCATTGTTATGTTTTTGTTGTCTTTATCTTCTTATTCAATAATATCTGCAATGATTCATAACTTACTTGGATAGTTAAATGCAGTGGTAATGCTTGGACAATTCACTTTATGACTCTGCTGTAATTTTTATTTAGGAATCTTTTTTCCCCCCTTTCTCATAAAGTGAGAACTTACTGTAGGCTATGGAGGAGAATTCAAGAGTACATTAGATGAGTACCTATTGTGTATAAAGCACTTTGCTAGATAATGAATAGATATAAACATAAGTTGTGCATTGACTTTGCTGTCAAGGAATTGAAATCTGGTTGGGCAGACACACACATTTACTGACTGTATAACTATCGTATAGGTGGGACTGTGGTAACTGCTCTAATTGGGGTATAAGCCAAGTTTGGTGGTACCACAGAAAAAGAAGTAATTGCTTCTGACTGGCTGAATATGGGTGAGCAATTGACTTAAGCTTTTGCAGATGAGATGGAATTTGAATGGAGTCTTGAACTATATGTAGGAGTTTGACAGTTGGTAAAAGTGAATGGATTCTAGGAAGAAGAACGTGCTAACGGTACTTGGAGGTGGAAATGTGTATGGAATGTTTTCAAAATTGTGTTTGGGTAATGGTGTGTCTGTGAGAATGACAAGAATTGAAGGTGAAAGGGAGCTTGGAACCAAATTGTCAGGGGTCTTATTTCTTGCTAAGTATTATTTTCTCTTTCTTATGTAGAAAAAAATCATAGGTGTTTGAGTGGAGGACTGATATGAAGGTATCTGAAAGTTTCAGAAAAATGGAAACATTACATGTAGCGGCAGGGAGAGAGGACAGTCAGAAGCCCTTCGCCTACTTGAGGTTGCAGAAGATGAGGGGGGCTGGAGGCACAAGGGCTTGGAAGGAAGACCTGATACCAGAGGTCTGGGGTGAGTCAGCTTAAAGCACTGTGTGTTGTTGATTTGTCGACTTGTACAGCAGTGTCCTGGTTCCCAATAGAGGGTGATTTCAGTTTTGAGCCTCCTTTCCACCCACATCATATTGGAATACTCTAGACCATGCCACCTGTCCTCACACCTGGGAGGTCAAGTATTTCAGCCTGAATTCGAGTAGAAAGTAAAAGGAGAAAAAGGGTTGAATGGTTGTTGAGGGAGCCAAGAGTTACCTGCACATTTCTTCAGCTCCTCTTTAGAGTGGGGGCCTTGGCCCTCAGTACTTTCTTTCTGGGCTCTTGGTTCATCATCTGGAAGTAGAGTTTGATTTTGGTCTCTCTTTGAGACCCAGCTCAAATGTTTTATAACACTTATCACTCTGCATTGTAATTCTATCCAGGTCTGAGGCCAGAAACTATATTTGAGTCATCTTGATATCAAAAACACTTAGCATAACTTTTAGAATTCAATCATTCAGTAAATGCTTGTTTGGTTAAAGCACATTTGTCTGTGTTTGCACAGTCACACAGACCATCTTACTCTGAACATGCCAAGCATGTTCCATCTCAGGATCTTGCTGTGCCTGGAAGGCTTTAGATCCAGATCTGTTCAGCTTCCCTCTCTCTTTTGGTTTCTGTTAAGATGTCATCTCATCGGTGAGGTACCCTCTGACAACCCAATATAAAATACTGCCCTTTCCCAGCCCCAGGCCTCGGCAGCCTGATCCCTTATTCCCCTGTGCTGTTTTTTGTTTTTTTTAATAGCACCTGTACCTTCTAAGCTACATTTATACTCGATGACCATCTTTTTAATCCAATTAGAAAGAAACGTCATGTGATAACAGGAACATTTGTTTTGTCACCTAATTTATCCACAAGCCCCTGGAACAATGCTGGGCACATAGTGGGCATAATAAATATTTGCTACATGAATGAGTGAACAGTAAAGATCAGACTGAAAAGGATAATAAACACAAATGTATTGGTTTGTTTACAGTTTTATGCAAGCCATGGTATTGTTGTTATAACTTTTATAATATCAAATCATTAGTATTGCTCTCAGAAAAACAAAAACAAATTCTATTTTCTATAGATTGCGCCTGTGAAATCTAATTATGGATTAGTTTTTGTTTTAAAAAATATTTGAATGCCAAGCATATCCAGTCAGAAAACACTTTTATTATCCATGCCAGCTTAATTTTTAAGGCAGTGAAATGGAAGACTGTCATTTCAGCAAGCAACTTATTTTCATTTGTGAGAATGGAATATTTTGAATATTCTAATTGATTTTTGAGGATGATTTTACAAGAAAATAATCCTTGTTTCTGTACATTGTACATTTGCCTTTAAGATAGAAAAAAATTAGAAACAGGCATGGAAATTATTTTGCCCAGAAAGTTGAACGCCTACAGCTTACTGATCAATGTCAGGAGGAGGGGGTCGGTCAGTTCCAACATAAAAGGTAAACCTTGGGACGCTGAAATCTTTAAAGAAGATTTGGTTTAAAAAATTATTTTATATGTATATTTAAAGTTTGGAAAGAAATCCTAGACTGCTTGTCATGAGCCCAAGCCTCTATTTTATTGTATTTTACTGCAAATTCACTTGGATATTTTTCCAGAAATCTTAAGTCTGTAATTTGGCTGTAAAAAAGTTGGTTATCAAATCAATATTATTATATGGCTTTTAGTGTCATAAGAATTCCCTTTTGGAAACCCATAAAAACTCATTTTTTCTCACCATAAACTTTATCTGTCGCTTTTCTATAAGGTCAGAGTGCTAATGCTGGAGGTGATCTGCTCTGGGATAGAGAGTCAACTTAGTGGTCATAAAGTTAAAAAATGCCACATGGTGCTTTCCTGAGATTAGGGTTCTTTTTCATATCAAGTCGGTGCTAATTTTAAAATATGAAAGTTATGGGTTGATCGGTGTATTCTTAGTGTCCCTGTAAAAATAGACAAAATGACAAGCTTGGCCTTAATTTTTGCACTTAACGGATTTCCTATTTTTATTAGTACTTTTGTGTTTTCTGGAGGTTAATTCTTATTTATTTGTATACTTTTAATGGCAGGTTTTTTTTCTTCTAGATTTGTAAGTTAAATTTTTCAGAATAGATGGTTTTAAAAATGAACTATGATGAAATTGTTGCACTGGAAAACAATTCCAGGAATAATACTTTCTTAATCACTTGAAATATGTTTCATGCTTTCATAGCATTTAAATTATAAAAAGTACTAGGACCTGGAGGTTCCATTTAAAAGTATTTCTCTACTAAGTCTGAGTTGCTACTGGGTTAATATATTTTGAGTACCCAATTCACCTGTTGCATGTATCTAAATATAGGAACAATACGGCCGATTATGAAAGGAGACAGTCTTTTAAAATTGCATGACTGTGTCTATCATAGTTGACTATACAATCAGTCCCTCCTTTAACATGTGTAACACATATGGATGATTACTCAATAGCATGTTGCTGCTTTCTAAATACATTTTGGAAATTAAGTGTGAAACTAGAAGTTCTTTTCAATTTTATGCACCTTTATTAAATATTTGCCCCTTAGTTCAAGACACAAATCTAATTATTTAAGGCACAAATTAATTTTGACATTTTACTTGAATTTTAAGACTTTGAGATTGTGCTATATATGTTCCTATTCAAACCTATAAGTGCCAAATAATATTTTAGTTTCTAAAACACTCTGTCAGAGTGCAGCTCCACATTCCTTATTGATAAATAAATATCTGGATCTGTTTACAATTATTAAATAAGTCAAGTACTCTTAAAAGTCAACTGAGTATTACTTTTATTTCACACATTAGACAAGCAGTGTTTCCAAAACCAAATTAATAGTGTTTATGAATAGCTATAGCCCCATTAGTTTAACCTTGCTGATTTGTTTTTTAATAAGTTTCTTTACAGTGATAGTAGTTTGAATAATTTGAAAACCACTGGCAAGCTCCTGGAGGGGAGTAAGCCTTCAGTAATTGGGAAGTAGTTTGTTATTTCAAACAATTTGGCCTCCTTCCTAAGTTAGGAAAAATTTATAGTTTCTTTTAATTGCAAGTTGAAGCATATTCAGTGAAGATAACTTGAAGAATAAAATGAAACACGAAGGGAAAATCAAAATGCCTCACAGTTCTACCATAAATGATTTTTATGCCTACCTGTGTTCACGTGCATTCTCTCTTGTGTTTCTGTGATTCATTTCATATATTTTTATGTATTCATAGCATGCAGTCATGCAATAGTGGAAGCATTTTTCCATGTTCTTTATTTTATGATTTTTGATCATTAATCGTTTAATTATGAAATTCTTTTTTGTTGGATATTTTCATTGCTCGCAATATGAGGCAAAGACATTGGTAAAGATTCTTGACAATTTCCAGTGTTAGTTCTTAGAAGCAGTATTGTTGAATCCAAAGACCACAGTTTTCAAGATTTTTGTATTACATTCAAGTATGATAGGACATTTTAATACTTTAAAGCAGATCTAGCCTCATGCATTGGTAGCGTAGGTAGCAGCCTTCAGGCCTTGAGAAGTGTCTTTTTAATTCACAAACTATTCTGATCTATTCTGCAGATGGCTGAAATTTTGCCATCACCTGTTGCTCCCTTGTAACATATAAGTACTCCCGGGAGAGGTAACACATTGTGCCTGGCAGGCATTTACTCTGAACAATGTACAGTATCTTCAGTTTAGTTCTTGCAAGTAAAGTTTGGACACAAGGCAGGAGAAAGGGACATTAGAACATTGAGCAAGAGGAATGATAAGGGTGAACAAGTATTTTTTTTTTACTTCAATTCTGCTAAGATCAGTTGAGCAACTATTATATGAAATGCAAGATAGTATGTATCTAGTTTTATGAGTTTAAGTTATAATCTCGCTCTACAGTGATTCAGGCTGTTTGTTAACTGTGAATGCTAATTAATCCAGTAGAGAGACTTACAGCCCCAGATATGGTGCATATACATGCTGGATAGAGATGCAAGGGGGAATTAATTAACTCCTAAGCAACCTTACTCTGTTTGAACACACTGTTTGCAAAGTGTGAAATTACTTTCTTAAGAGATGATGAGGACGCAGAGTATGGCTTTGGGTAGTTTGCAAAGAATATTCTGTACTGTAGGGTCTCTGCTTCTTTAGACAAAATATTTATATCATTGGAATGTCTCCTTGAAAAACCAGCTGATAAAGAGATAATAGTGACAGACAAGGCCACTAAATAGATAAAAGTCATAGTGCTTGCTCCAATCAGGAAACTTTGAGCTATTGCTACTTATCTTTGATTCAGTGGAAACTTGTGTGTCAGATGATATGGGCAAGCCTGTGCTTCCTCTGTAGAAACTATCAAGAATAGTGGACCTTCTAGAAATTATACACTGTTGTTTGTGTATGCCTTTTCTTTACTCAACAGTCTCAATCCTAAATATTTTCAGGATTTAAAAATTCCAGTCTATTATTATCAGACTGACTTCTTTTCCTTATAATAGTGGGTAGCTAATAATATGCCCCTTGTGATATTTAAAAATAGTGATCCAGCTCTCATTACCACATCTCTTAGCCCCAGATTTACTCAGCCCTGGTCTAAACTGGGTTTCTGGGCTTTTTAAAATTTATCATTAGCCACCTCTAGAACTTATCCAGTTTTTCCAGTGTTGGCTTCTTAAACCATGAGCAAAAGACTTAGACCATTGGCAAATCAAAAGATTCTTGAAAAGTATATGGCAGCAAGAAAAGATCTGCTATTGTACATAAATAGAGGAAAATATACTTTTTAACTAATCCTACTTCTAACAAAAATTATAATTAGGTGAAACTCTGGAGGTGAGAGAAATGTCACTAAACATTTTAATTGATACATCTTTAAAGCATAATTTGATTGATTTGGACCTTAAAGGACATTATAGTTTATGTCCTCTATTTATTTACTTATTTATGAATAGATTCTAATACTGGCTTCACCTCACATTTCCTAATGCCATTTAAATAAGTCTGTTACTGCAGGGTGACTTTCACTAATATAAAGTGAACATTAAAGGTGTCTAACATTGATACTTTTAAGAATAACTATTTCTAGCCCTTCAGGCCTCTATGGAAATTTCTTTTTCTTCTCCCAAGTGTTTACCTGATATTCTTTTGCCTCCTGAGCTGTTAGGATTTTGTATTTCTTGGAAGTTGATTTCCCTCACTGATAAATAGATTGAGTTGTGAGATTATGTCCTTTTCATTTTTCCCTGGAAGTGAGTAAATCCAGAACTTTATACTTGGTGACATTTATTTCAACCCATCAAGGGAATGCCACCCATGTTTGCTTGGGTTGCAGTACTTCAAATAGGACGTCGAGAATGTTTGTGTGTTAGAGTCACCCTGCTATTTCTGTTTCAAAATTAACTGAAAATGTGATATGTGCCTCCCACTTGGAGAGGGAAACTTCTCAACAATTTTTTATTTAGTTAAGATGGATTAAGTTCTTAAAAGATGTTAGAGCGAGACTCCCTAGCGCCAGTATAGTTAAGAATCTGTTAGTCATTTTATTTTAAACTCATTTGGTGTGTATATTTATAATTATCTTACACAATCCAAGTCTGAGTTAAAATTTGGCATGGAAGCCAATGTAGGGTAACAAGATAATGCTTCTGACCAAGAAAGAAATGCCAGTCTAATGATTAAACCGATCGAATCCTTCTAGGTCTCAGACTTGACTGTCCTTGTGTTAAATATTCTTATAGAGTCTAGAAAGATCAGAGAGGATGGATGCCCCTGGCATGGAAGTTGGCTTCTAAATCCCTCAGTAGAGCTGCTGGGGCAGAACTATTTTTCCTTAGAATGAAGTGTGACATTTTGAATACAATAAGATGCCACCTGTTATATTTTAGGTGGTGATAGAATGTGTGCATCAAGTTCTCTCTGTGAGAGTAAGTAGTAATTAGTGGTAGGAAGGGGTGATTATTTGTAGTTGATAATAATAAAGGTCTTGGATGAGTTCAGAAGAAATTGTCAAGGCAATTGCTAAGGAGTTTTATGGTTTACTGACTCAAAGAGAGTGTTGAACACTTTCTGTTTGCTAAGTGCTGAGATCTAGCAGTAAGCAAGCAGACCTGGTCACTGTCCTTTTGGAATTTAATATCCAGTAGGGGATACAGATATTATGTAGTCACTCGTGTAAATATATCCTACGAGTGTAAAGTACAAAGAAGTACTACAGATTGTTATATCAGGGAGACTCGGACTTTGTTTGATGGTGACAGTAGTAAATTATGAAATACACTGAGCACATCTATATGGCTGACTTTTTCGCCTCCTACTTCAAACCCTCTTGTCATATGAATCTTGGATATTGTCTTTCTTCCTTCCTAGTCATTAAGGACTACTGCCCTATCAAAAAGGCATTAGTCTGCAGCTGGGGTGTGAAGGGTAAAAGTTGTGGGATTAGGGAAAGGATGATTATGCAGGACTCTGGAAGGAATTACAAGAGATTAGAACAAAAGTTTTGAGTTTTACCACTCTATATGGTATTCTATATAACTATATTATGTGGTTTATAGCACTGATATCCTAGATTTACAAATTATTGGGAGTTATGATTAAATATAATGTGATACATATATTTATCATCTTATACTGCCGTATTTCCATGCATATAAAAACATACTGCAGTATATATCATTTACATATTAATAATTATCGAACATTGATTTTTAATCCCTAAATTCCAAAGACTAGAAAATGGATGTGCCTTTTACTTACATCCTACCAGGTACCTGCAATAAAGTGTAATGGGAAGATAAATGACCATGGGGTCAGAAGACCTGGCCTTAAATCCTTGCTCTGTCACTTATTCTGTGATGCTCAATACTCTCCATTTCTTTGTCTGTAAAAGAAGAGTGGTTGGTTGGTGGCTTCCACATTCCTTCCACCTATGATTCTGTGATACACCTTGGCTTTTCTACTTAGGTATCCATATATGAATGGGTCAGATAATTCAATTTTCTCCCACTGGACTGATTTGCAGCCCATTTCAGGAAGGTGGAAGCCTTGGAGAAATGCCATCCTGAGAAAGCAAATACATTATTCATCTTGTCAAACTTTTATAAAATGAATAATTGTTGGCAGAAAGTATTTAAAAATGCCTTTTTTTCTTCCCCATTAAATAAAAGTATAATTACTAAATGTGAAATGGGATCTCCAGATTTATGGTGAGGGAACTGGCTTCTCATCCTACTTCCACTGCTGGTATTCAAGTAGGATGATGATAGACCGAGCAGATTAAAAAACTGCAGGTGATTTTCAGAATTCATGGATCTCACAGATACTCATTCTTTTAGACCATGAAACTTGCTTTGGCCCAGAATGCATTCAGTTAACGGTGTTTCTACCATTTCTTTTATCGTTGTTACTCTTTTTAGTAGATGAAGATAAACTTGTATCTACATGAAAAAAATCTAATAAATTCTCATTTCTATGAACAGTACTAAAAGAGAATCAGTATTTGAAAAAGAATATAGTGTATTTAGCTATACTCGCTGCTTGATTTAGTTTAGGCTTCAGGAATGGTGGGGAATGATTAGTGGCAGGTGTGGTGCTGGCTGACATTTGTTTGCTCGGGACCTGTGGGCAGTGAAAGCAATGTTACATTCCAGGCAGAATCAGCTTCCCATTTCATCCTGATTTTTTAGTGTAGCTCTACACAAACTAAGTGACATTCCCCATGTGTTGATCCTGGGATAACCCTCTGGAAAAGGATCACGTGGCCCCCATCCTCCAGATTTTCAAAGGCCTGGAGGGAAGGAGGACATGGAAAGAGAGTGAAAAAAGTGCTGAGACTGTACAGAATAGAAAGGGAGTTCTGTTTGAGAGAAGTTCAGGGAACGGCTTCCTATCATTGGTGATTCATGAGCAGAAATTTAAGGATAGTTCATGAGGTGAACAAGAAGAGGCTGATGGAAAAGGGAGAAAGGTGTGAAATCACAGAAGTGTTAACTAGGTGAGTGTGAGCGCTCCGTACGGTAACAAGACAGAGTCTGGGCAGGTGGGGTAAGAGAGATCCCAGTGGAGAAGGAGAAGCAGGGCTGTGGTGAAGAGAGAGGAAGGAACAGAAAAAGCAAGGTCTTAAGTGCTACACTTAGGGCCTCGGACTTTCTCCATAAGTGACAGAGACGTTGAAGGTTTTTGAGCATGTCACCTCATGATCAGATTTGCATTTTGAAATATTACTTGTAGCTGGAGTATGGAGAATGGTGTGATGGGAACCAGATAGTATGACGACGCAAAGACCTAGTTAGAAGGGTAATATAATAGTTCAAATGAGTGATGAGATGATTTTCTAGTGTAAAATTCTCTCCTGATTCATAAATATCCTGCCACAATTTAAAGTGTCAGCAAATTGAAAATATTTTTAGTATTCAGTAGAACTAATTCATTGCTACTCTTATAGTTTGAAATTATTCATGAAATTAATAGCAGTGAAAAATTGAAAGAGGATTCGTATTTTATTTGTCAGTGAAATCAAACCAGTAAAGTTCTTACAAAAAATTTCATAGTTACAATTTTGCTATATAATGTGGAATTTAACTTCACAAGAATGAAAGGCAGTGAATTTATAATATATACACATCTATTTATTTGTGGAAATTGTGTGTATTTGAAAACAAGTGGATAATGTCATAGTGTCAGTATGTGTAAATATTGTTGAATTTGCATTTGATACAGTTATCACCAAGACTTTGGATTAAGTCAAGTCATGGAATCAGTGACTGACAGTTCTAAACAGAAAGTTAAATCCCAAACTGAGAAAGAATGAAAATATTTGTTAGGGAAAACTGTACAGCCATATATGCATATAAAATTGTGATTTTTAAAAAAAGCACGTATAAACAATCATAGCAGATCATATCGTTGGAGAAGCGCACTTGAAAATTACTTTAAATTGTATCACAAACAGGATGGCATATAAGTCTTCTTCTTACCAAATCTTGGTTTGGGTGCATAAATCCTTAGTTCTTCATTACCGCAACATGAAACTAAAGTTGGAGCTGAAGAAATTGGAACATGCATAGCACTGTGGGGCAATAAAATAATACGGTGTGACATCTTTTTCAGTATGAACCCAAGATTTTTATTTTTAATGTTGCTATTTAAGTACACACAGTAGTACACATGTTCTCATAAATGCTGGGTTGTATGCCCGTTATCAAATAATGGAGTAATGATTAATTTCCATTATGCATTATCTTTAATTCACGCCAATGCTCAGGAATCTGATTCATTCCTTACTGTTAGCCAAACTTTCTTTAATTATGTAGAGTATCGCCAGGGCCTACCGTTTTAGGATTGCAAGGTTTTTATGCTGCATTTGATACCAGATTATTTTAGTATTCAGAGATTACATTGAAGTTTTAGAGGTTAGGATGAATTTGCTATGCCTGATTTTTATAAAAAGATTTTTAAAAAATAACTTTTTTGTAGGACCTGCTTATTTCTGTTTCCCCCACCATTCCATCCCCATATGATACTTGATTGTAGTGTAATCCTTTGAGGACACTTTTTTTTTTTTTTTTTTAGCAAAATGTATTTTTACTGTATATTCACCCTTATTAGGTTCTGGTAGGGGAATTGGTGGTGACAGGTTTCAAAGCAGAAATCTTTTTATGCTTATTTTTTAATATATAATAAGATTTCAGGTACATTTTAACAACTGGGGTTTCCCTGATGAATCATTAAAATAAGTGAGTGGGCTGGAAGGTAATAGTAACTTTTCTCAGTACTGCCCTGTTTTACCCTGCTGGGTTATTGTTGCTTTTTAAATAGAAGCCGGTGTGTTGGAGTAGGTGGGTGGAGGTGCAGAAGGGACAGGGTCAGTAAGAAAATACCAGGTAAACCTCTAATGACCTATTGGGAAGTCCTACTCAAATTTTATTTTCCCCAACTTAAGGCATTTAGTGTTACAGTTCACTGGGTTTTGCTCTGCCAAATTGAACTTTTAAAAATATTGTGTATAGGCAAATAGAAAATATATTTGGAGCAACTGATTGAAGTATAAGGTATCAAGCCATGTGTGGATTAGCCTGTGGAATCAATTTCTCATGTGTGTGGGACTCAAACCGTTGAAACCATCATCACTGAAATCATACCTTCCTACAGCTAATAGCAGTAAGGTGTCTGTGGAATATATTAATACAACAGTTCCTCTGATTTAGAATTATTACTTGGTATTTGGTTGGAAAATTATTTGAATATTATAAGTAACTGAATTGACATCATTTATGAGGGCTAATTATGGGTTTCTATGTGACTTAGGTTTTGCTTTAAAAAATTCACGTGATGTATTTATACTTAGCACATCTTGTTCAATAAATCCTTGGCATATTGCAAGTTTCCTTTATACTGCTAAAAACATAACTACGACAGCATTTGTAACTGCTAGAGGAGGTAGACTAAAATGTAGTTCACCTTGAAAATGGCTCAGGGAATAAAGAAATTGGGTCAAGCTTAAAATAAATGCAGGTACAGTGACAAAAAGTTTTAATAAAAATTTAAAAATATTCACAGCAGTGGTTTCAGGCTACTTTTGTTCTTGGTGATCTTATCAATGCATTATTAGTTTTTAATTGAGATGACGCTAATGGCACTTTTTCATTTTGGTCAAAATGTTTATATGAAATATTTTTGTGATTTTTCACTATGTATCTTCTTTTAATTATAAATATAAATTTTTAGAAAGGCAGACAATAGTTAGATAGATCATTTGACCTCTGGTGATCTTAAATAGAATTTGAAGGGGTTTAAAATTCCTATGTCATAGGTATCACTCTGACGCATTTATATTGCCAATTCAATGTTTAGCATTTAACCATGTATCATTAAATCATAGTATTGATAATGAATTAAACTTTCATAAAGCTTTAATAGTATAGTAGATTCTCATTCATCTGGTGTCATTGGGGGATAAAATATGCTGAAGAAATGAGTTTTTTTTTTTAACTGAAGCTCACTGGGTTAAGCAGAAAAACTTAAAAGTTGATAAAAATTTATCTGACACACTTTGTATGTTCTTTTTGGGAGTAAGAATGGATGGGCCATTTACTGTTTTCTTTGCGTCATAAAATATTAACCTTCTAGTGTCATGCAGAAGGGACATGGGCTTTCTGATCCGTATTTGTTCCTCACATGAGAAGTTTTTTTGTTGTTGTTCTTTTTCCTTTGAAATAAGTGCCACACCGCTAATTCTGATATACTGACTCAGTTTCTGCGGTGGTGCTTGTGATAATGCTGTAACAGATGGATGAACACCCAGGCTCCTATGTAAGACCTTTGGCTGTGTGTAGGCTCGCCTGCCATCTTTTGGCAAACAGCTGGCCACCGCCTCAGGCTGTAAAGGAGCCCCTCTCATTGCTTCCGAGGAAGCAATTTTCAGTGTTAAGACTGTTATCTCCCCAGCATTCTCTCCTTAGGAGCGATTGGTAGTGGTGCCTGGTGCCTGTATTCACCTGTTTACCTGTGCTTCTGCGCATCTGTGCCATCAGTGTGACCACCTGCAGTTTGCTGGGACTATTGCTAAAATGAGCAAATAGTCGGGGCGCCTGGGTGGCTCAGTCGGTTAAGCGGCCGACTTTGGCTCAGGTCGTGATCTCACGGTTCGTGGGTTCAAGCCCCGCATCGGGCTCTGTGCTGACAGCTCAGAGCCTGGAGCCTGTTTCGGATTCTGTGTCTCCCTTTCTCTCTCTGCCCCTCCCCCACTCATGCTCTGTCTCAAAAATAAACTATAAAAAAAATTAAAAAATGAGCAAATAGTGTATGTACTCCCTTTATCTTTTAGCAACTTCCAGCATAACAGCAACAATTTTTTTTTTAACAAAGTGTTTATTTTTCAACCTCATGCTCGTTTGTTTCAAGCAGTGCTTTCTAAAAACTCAAGCACAGCAAGAGTATTTGCACTGTTCTTTAATGTGCTATAAATGACATTTGGTTTGAATCTTATATTTAAAAATCAGCTTCCTCTCTTGCTTGCACCTAATGGGAATCATCTTTCTTCCAGGTTGTGCTTTAAGAAGACTATAGGGAAGAACACATTTTCTTCTCGCCACAAAAGTTGCAGTAGAAGTAAGTAGGGGAACTGCCAGGATATGTCTGTCTCCACAAAACAAGCAGAACAAATTTCCATGAATCAAAGCCACTAAGTATAGTTTTCAGAGATGGTAGGACATAGTTACTCTCCCTAGAAAAATACCCAAAAGCAGGCACACCCATTGGCCACTAGAAAAATGCTCAAGTAAACGCTAGTTCAAACCTGTACATTTCACTCTTCTTACTGAGCTATTATAGGGGTGGAAATCTGCTATAGCTATAATCTTTTTTTCCCCTTTTCTATTTTTCGACCTCCCACATGCTTGGTGTTCAGTTCTGCTTACTGAGTGTCTTGAATCCCCAGCAGCACCTACACATATTGCCTCCACATTATGGTTTGCAGATAGCTCATGATTCAGACCCATAAGAAACATTTGTAAATATATGACATGATAGGAATGAAGAATACAGAAAGTTCTTTTTTCCCTTCTAATATTGATGTTGCTTTCTTTGAGGTTATATGAGTGAAATATTCTTTGGAGTGGCTTAGATCACATTCCGTCACTTGGGGAGATATCTCAGGTCATTTTTACAACTACCTTTTAAGGATATACAGGGCATAGACACCTTAGTGTGCTTAGAGCAGAGGAAATAAACCAACATAGAGGTATATGTGATATGATCTAGTAAGCAAATTAATGTTAACTGGTTTTAGTCTGTCTTAAAACCTTTGATATAATTTTTAAAACTGCGTTATACTGTTCTCTTGGTTAACTTTCTGGAAGTTTCTGTTATTTGAAGGATTAATGGCTACCATTTTGTTAAATTTATCTTATTGAACACTGCCTTTATGAGAGGTGGTCTCCAACTGGCCTGAAAAAAAATCAGGCTTCTGCTTAGCTCAGTCCCTGAGCTAACTTCTTCCCATAATACCTGTGGGGCTCTCAGACTCTTATTTTACTTACAAGTTACTGATGAGGAGTAAGTAACACCTACTGTACTTCAAATGCATGTGTGGATCCACTTTTCCCACCTGTCCTTGGTTGAGAGGTGACCGTCATTGAAAATTACAGATTTTAAAATGTAGGAGAGTTCTAAGATATCCTTTCCCCTTAAGTAAGATGATTTATACTAATAATGGGGGGGGGCAAAACATCTTATTACTGTCTATAAGTTATTATGCTTCAATTTTATCTTCATAACACACCTCTGAGGTTAGTATTGTTATCCCCATTTTAGAGACGATGAGACTGAGTCCTACAGCATCAGGTAACTTGCTGAAGGTCACTCAGCTAGGAAGGGACATTGCCGAGCTTCAGACTTGTATCTCCCTGGCCCCAGGGTTCATGACTTTTTCACCTGCGGAACACCACTTTTTATTCTGCAGATAACTGAAATATGTACTTATATATTTTTCTCCAAAAATGCTCAATGGAAGATTCACACATCAAGAACTAAGTTTTTTTCACTCTAGTTGTTTGTTTGAGAACCATCTGAGACGTTTTGCTTTGAAATGCAGTGTTAAGTAGGCATTGCTTTGACTGAGCAAGGTAAAGAACAGTTTTATTAATGAAAAGCATCACTGAGTTGTTGAGACTAATAGTTTTGTGGAACAACATTATTAAGAAAAGCAATATGCTGTTTAACGAGTGGTGTTTACTTAATTCATAAAGGAAAATACAAAAATCTGGAAGATTTTTTAAACAGTGTAGTATTTATGTACAGAGTGATGTTTCTTCCTTACTTCTTACAGGAAATAGCATATAATTTGAAATGTATATGGACGTTTTTTACATTCACATGTATACTTTTATTTCCCTGAGCACATTAACAAAAGTCATGTTATTAAACCAAAAAATTACTTTGCTAGGATGAAAATTTTTCCTTGTTTGTTTGTTTGTTTATTTATTTATTTATTTATGAGAGAGAAAGAGAGTGTGAGCGGGGGAGGGACAGAGAGAGAGGGAGACATAGAATCTGAAGCAGGCTCCAGGCTCTGAGGTGTCAGCAGAGAGCCCAACTTGGGGCTGGGACTCAAGAGCTGCGAGAACATGACCTGAGTCGAAGTCGGAAGCTGAACTGACTTGAGCCAACCAGGCACCCCAAATATTACCATGTCTTTAATAACAACATTACTTTATCTCTCTTACTGGGATTGTTTTTTACAGGAAGGTTGTGGAAGCCTTGCAGGTTCATAGGCATATAGCTTTACCCCACTCTGTTGGTCTACCTTTGCAGGTGGGATATTGGTGATAGTGGGGAAGTGGTCAAGATATGTGCAATCTCTCAGGAATTGAGATTTTGAATTGTATCCTGAGATTTTTAACACTAGAGAATTGAGATTTGAATATGAATGTGCTTTTTTTCTTTTTTCTTTATTTTTGAGAGAGAGAGAGGGAGCACATGAGCCAGCATGAGTGGGGGAAGGGCAAACAGAGAGGGAGACACAGAATCCAGAACAAGCTTCCAGGCTCTGAGCTGTCAGCACAGAACCCAACACGGGGCTCGAACTCATGAACTGAGTGATCAGGACCTGAGTCCAAGTTGTATGCTTAACTGACTGAGCCACTCAGGCGCCCCATGTACTTTTTTTTGTTTGTTTGTTACATATGGATGCACTGGGGGCAGTGATAGCTGGTGAATTTAAAGATGAATTAATAGGAGAGTGACAGAGTCAGAGAATTTCTGAGGTGGAAAGGGCCTTACAAATGAAGGGCTCTTGGAGTAGAAGTCGTAGGAGATGAGTTCAGTGACTGTCTGAGAGTAGTAGAGCTCTAGGCCAAGCCAATTCTGTGGTTACTGAGTCAGGATCGAAGCCATTCCAACCAGGAAGTGAGTGATCATAGCAGAAGAGGGCTTTAAACTTCCTTGGGTTGGAGAAAAAACTGAGTCATTGTGGAAGTAATCTCAGGGCATGGAGAAAACAGAAAAAGAAGCATCCGTTATTTCCTCTTATTAACACAAATGATGTAAAAATATTGATTACAAAAATATAAACCTTATGTGTTAACATACTTTTTTAAAAAGTGGGACAAGCATATTTTTTAAATTAATCTGTAAATTACTTGTATTTGTTTTCTGGGTACACTATTTTAATTTCATTTAAAAATATCTTTATATACACACACACACATATGTTGGAACAAATAGTCTTTTGCTTATTATTTAGAATCTGTGAATCCTGAAAGGGCCAATGAGTATTCTCATCATTGAGGCATTCTATGGAGGGTCCCATAAACAGCTGGTGGATCTGCTCCAAGAAGAGTTAGAAGACTGTGTCCTTTATACCCTTCCTGCAAAGAAATGGCATTGGAGAGCACGGACATCGGCTTTATACTTCTCCCAGAATATTCCCACCAGTGAACAGTACAGGTAATTGGAGTTCAGGCTGCATCGTCAGCCTATTTTTAATGTACCTGTTGTACAGATGTTGCTTCTCTGTCGGCATCTATGAGATTTTCTCCAGCTATGGAATTGGTCAGTCTGACTAAGGAAATGTTCCTTTAGACACAGGAGATCAGCTGGGTACATTTACAGTCGGAGGACATCTGGCTGGTAGGAGAGTGGCCTCTTTTAGAACCTACAAGCCTTTTCTCATTTGTCTTGTGATTGTATCACATGCATGTGTGTGGGTGTGGATGACATTTTTTGGCCTGAGAGGAGACTTGATCTTGGGCACGTTTGTTGTTGTTGTTGTTCCATAAGCTCCAAACTGTCTCTTTTAGTGAGTATGCGTTTTAGTTTAGTTTATTGTGTCTGCCCTGTGCTAGCAGCTAAGGTTGAAAAGACGGATGTGACCAGGGCCTGTGCCCTTACAGCTTTAAGACTATTGAGGTAGAGATAGACATGCAAGTGCAATGCGAGCATGAAAAAAATGGAGGAGTCGCTCTTGACGTTACAAAGTAGGAACGGCTTTGTAGAGTGGGTAACCTTCGCTTAGTCTTACAGCATGAATAGATTATGGGGATGCAGGATTCAGTTCTGAATTCTGATTTGTTAGGAAGTGGGAACTAGGAGCACCTCTCAGAGAGTCTTATGGGACACACTGGAAAGATGGATGAGAAATACAGATTGCATCTGCTGAGGACCAGGCAGAGTGCTGAACATCCCTACCTCCTTATTCTATTCATATATACTGTCAGGGGTCCCCTGCTTGTTAAATAGTGGGAGATGATCCTACTGTGGTTTATATATATCTGTTGTTCCTACCATTCTGGGTCCTTCTGTGTAGGGCTGCATTGGTTTAAGCCGGAGTGGGGAGTGCCTGACTGATAGTGCCGTTAGGGCAGATGGGTTGTTAGAGAAAGCGCAGGTCGCAGGCTGTAGTGCTCACTTTGGCTTCAGCAGCCACATCTGTCAGTTGCTGCTTGTCAGGTGGAGCAATCACTGGGGAGACGAGACGTTGGGATTGAAATGTAGGTTGCTGTTCTTAGTAGTGATTTGCGAGATTCAGAGAATACCCCATTTGGTGTAAGAAAACCATGCCTCATGTCTGAGAATTCACATTATCAAGTGGAGTAACAGTGAGCGCTCAAGTCCCTTTGCTTGGGATTATAGAGATAAAATGCTGTTTAGGGGACATATTAAGAATGGTGTATTTTTCTAATCTGAAGTGTATTTTTCCTTACATAATTTAATGCTCTGTATTCTGATATCACTAAGTGAATATCATTCACTAACAGTATTAGAAATTTCAATGAGTGTATCAGTTTAAGAGTTTTAAAAGCATTGGTAAGACGGTGACTGTGGTAAAACCTGACTGTTTATAGTTGCTTTTGCAACTCATTTAATTGTCTTTTCACAGCACCAATTGTATTATATTACTTAAGGTCACGTAATCTGGTTAGCTTTATGGCACATTTTCATTTAACGTTGCCATTCGATATAATACGTTTCTACAATGATTTGAACATTGAAATGGACCGTTTCTCTATCTGCTGTTACATTTCATTTTGATTATGCAGTTTTTCAGAATGAAATGATTGTATCACAAATATATGTGTATGGGTAGCATGCACACACACACTCTTGTGCCCATGGCTTCTTCGGTCCCTTTGAGGCCTTAAGTATCTGAGGTTAAACATCACATTGCTCTTTGAAGCAGTCTTGTTTGGGAGGTCGATTTCTGAAAGATTGTGATGTAAAGTTTTACTCTCTGATGGCCATGACCCACAGGTCCTCACGGTGCTATCTAAGATCTTTCAAGGTCAGTCACCGCGGCTGTGCAGTTAGTTGCATTAATCTAATCAGACTTCACTGAAAGATACCTCACCAGTTGAACTTACAGTTATATTTGACCAATGATAACTTATCTACTCTTTTTGAATACTTTTGGAAAAATAGCAACAGCATGAAAACTTACACTAAGTTAAAAAATATGCTCACTCAATCCTACTTTGAAGTGCAAGAACAGTCTTTTGTTACACCAGATACATCTGATCTCTGTGGAAATTTCTAAAGATATGAAGGGTTCCTGGGCAGCTCAGTCGGTTGAGTGTCCAACTCTTGATTTCCACTCAGGTCATGATCCCAGGGTCATGGGATCAACCCCTGAGTTGGGCTCTGCGCTGAGCATTGGAGCCTGCTTAGGATTCTCTCTCTCTCCTCCCCTCTTTCTCTCTCTCCTTCCCTCTCCCTCTCCCTTTTTCTCTCCCTCTCTCTCCCCTTCTACTCCTCTCCTGCTTGAGCACATGCTCTCTCTCTCTCTTAAATAAAATAAAATAAAGATATGAAAAGTTTTTGTTCTTCAGTTACTCTATTTGTTCACTTGGCAAATGAAATCCTCAAAATTCATAAAGCACCATTCTTACATACTATGCAAAATTACTCTAAACAGGTAGGGACTGTGTCTAATGAGAAAGACCCTGAATATAGGTACATGTGTTATTTTTCTCAGCTTCTGTACATGTAGTAATTAGTGTTATGAGCTTATTATCCAGAAATTATTTTATTACTAAAGGAATAAATGCTTCATTCCAGTTACTCAGTTTGATTCTGCTTTATCTTGACAGCTGAAAGAATACATCATGATTCACATTTGGAGCTGTTTAATTTTATCATAGATTACAAAAGCCCCAAGTTATTTTTCTCAAAAGTGGTTGGTAATTATTGTTTCATGGGTTAAATTAGAGTTTTGCCTTCTGGAAACTGCAAAGTACAGAAAAGTGTTTTTGAGGATGGGCTTTAAATTTTGTGTTCTGAAATGTATGAGTCATTTGTCCCAAGAGTGGCATTTCGAGTTTCTTAGATATACCTAGACAGGCATTAAAGATAGTCTATTTACTTTCTCCTGTCTGCAGTATCTTTACTGAACTGAAACAGTCACTGTTTCTGAAAATCATTTTTTCACTCTCAGCTGCTTACAATTATATTTTTCATTCCATCTGAGGTAATGTGGCAGGTTCTGATCATTGGCCACTTAACAGCCCTTCTTCCTTGTTAATCACACTTTTCTTTGGAGTGGCTAAGTACCCTCTGGGAGTGAAGGATGATTGACCTGAGTCCGTCATTATGATCCTGTTCTCTGCCCAGTTTTCCCAGCTTTCTTTGCGGTTAGTGCTGGGCAGTCACTAGGTTTTGGCAAATGAGATTTAAGTGGATGACTTCTGGGGGTTCTTCCAAAAAAGTTTGTTTTGTTTTGCCTTTAGTTGTGAAAGGAGAAAGCCATTTTCCTTTCCTGCATTTGACAGTGGTTGTGATATCTGCAACTGAGAGGTGACAGGATGAGGACAGAGTGCTCGGGTCCCAAAAATGGATGATGGAAGGCTGGAAAGACCTGGATCAGACTTCCGTGTTGGGCAATAGAGCTCCCTAGGCACCTGAAAACCCACCATCTCTAAAACATCTAGAAATGATTCATAAAGTGTAACAAATTTCCTTTTAAGTCCATAGCTGAACAAAGTAAAGAGAGGATCTGAAGTAGGGTCTGGAAATTAGAGTGGTAGCTGGCCTTGAAGCTGCGGTTGCCTCATTTTCATAGAGGAGACTGGTTAACTTATTATGTTACATTCTGAAATGAAATATCATGCAGCTCTGATCTGAATTAGGAAGCTTTCTGTGTCTTATGGGAACTTCTCCAAGACCTTTTCAGTGACAAAAAGTAGGGTGCCAAACAATGTTATTAGGTGTTGTCTTTGGTATAGAGAAAGGAGGTTATAAGAACAATACAATGGAAGAGTATAGTGCAAATGAGTAAAAACAGTAGTGTGAAGATCACGGTGGCAGAGGACGTCATTGCCCACCTGTACCCCTCCGACCTTTCCCTTTCGGTGCACCCCGGCCAGCTTCCCACTGTCAGCAGCTCTTTGAATTTTTTTTTTTTTTTTTACATTTTATTTATTTTTGAGAGACAGAGAGAGACAGAGAGTAAACAGGGGAGGGGCAGAGACAGAAAGAGACACAGAATCCGAAGCAGGCTCCAGGGTCTGAGCTAAAGGTCAGCACAGAGCCCAACGCGGGGCTCAAACCCACGAACCGTGAGATCATGACCTGAGCCAAAGTCGGATGCTCAACCTACTGAGATACCCAGGCGCCCCATGTCAGCAGCTCTCTGGCTGAGTGAGCCGCGCTGCCAGTGCACGCAGCAGACCAGGAGCAGCCCTCCGCAAATGGTCTACACCCTTCGGATGAAATCATTCTGAAGTGTGTGCAGGAGAGTAAGCATTAACAAAGAATCCTTAAAAACCCTGCAAGTCAGAAAATGTACAAGCGTAATTCCAGATAACTCCTGGGTCACACAAGAAATCATAATGGATAATACAAAACAGGACTGAATCGTAACCAACATATTGTATATCACAGTGTAGGTTGTGTCATTGACAGTCACAGCCACATCATCTTTAATACATTTATATTTATTATTTTTTAGTCATGCTATGCAGGCCCTCTAAAGCTTGTGGTGCAGAGCAGGGATCCTCTTACTTGAATCTAGGAGTAGTATTGAGAAGAAAAGAATAAGAAGAGGGAAAAATAGTGAACTTGAAAGCAGGTATATAGTAGAGATGAAGAAACTAAGAGTTTTAAACTTTTTTTTAGCGTTTTTATTTATTATTGAGAGACAGAGACAGAGCATGAGCATGGGAGGGGCAGAGAGAGGGGGAGATACAGAATCTGAAGGAGGCTCCAAGCTCTGAGCTGTCAGTACAGAGCCCAACGCGGGGTTCGAACTCACAAACCATGAGATCATGACCTGAGCCGAAGTCGGACGCTTAACTGGCTTAAAGTATTATTTTTTAATGTTTATTTATTTTTGAGAGAAAGAGATAGAGCATGAGTGGGAGAGGGGCAGAGAGAGAAGACACAGAATCCGAAGCAGGCTTCAGGCTCTGAGCTGCCAGCACAGAGCCTGATGTGCAGCTTGAACTCAAGATTGGTGAGATCATGACCTGAGCGGAAGTCGGACGCCCAACCGACTGAGCCACCCAGGCACCTCAAGAGTTGTTTTGAGATAATAAAATCAATAAACACAGGCACGATTTTTTCTAAAGGCAAAATAATTTTTGGAATGAAAAAAATTTAACTACTTATAGGGCACAGATCCACCAAAAGGGGAAATGCTCTTAAGAGTGTTATGTTAATACAGTTGAAACCTTAGATGAAATAGTGAATTTCTTATAAAAACATAACTTACAAAAACTCACTTAAAATGAAACCGAAAGTCTGAATGGAATTACAATCACTAAAGATGCTGCTGCATTTGCTCACAGGCTCCCCGCTGCCGGGCAGAGGCTGGGTGCCTGTACTGGGCTGGATGGCTGTACTGCTGTTGCCCTGCCTCTTTCCACACTGTGTTACTTGAGATGGGGTGTCTAGGTTTTTAGGTTTTCTGTTTCCTGATAGCCATAAAATCCTAACTGTTAATAGATGTTGATTATCATTATGATACCTTTTCCTTCTGCACCCTGACCCCCTGCCCCCCCCCCTTTTTTTTAAATGTCCAAGGAGGGGCAAGGGAAGCAAATACTGGATAGGAATTAAATTGAATGAAAGTCCAGTTGGGTGAAGGAATGCATCAAGTGGAATTAAAGCTTTCAGTGATATGTGGCTGTTGATAATTGTGTTATGATTTGCCATAATCTTTAATGGTACCATGATTGTGGCCTTTTACTAAGCAAGTTCTCTTTCAAGGACTGTGTCATTTTTTCCCCCTTGAATGGACTATTCTTTGTGAAACATTGATTGTAACTTTCTATAGGAAAGTGAACATTTTTAGCTGATATGAACTGTGTATGCTTGTTTGCAGCTAGCCCTTGTGAATAAAGGCATGGCTACACTAGTGAGTGTAGGTGAATTAGTACGGAAGGTGGTGGTTTCTCAAACAATCCTTTTGTAAGTTAGTAATCTAAACTATTCTTTGCTTGACAGTTATGTCTTATTTTGACTTGTTACCTTTTGTTAAAAATACAACTTTCTGAATAATATATTACTACTTTAATCATAAAATATTCTTTTATTAAAATATACCTATCTGAATAATTTGATATTATCTTAATCATGTAAACACCTTTTTTAATTATTATTTTTAAACTTAAATCCAAGTTAGTTAACATATGGTGTAATAATGATTTCAGGAATAGAATTTAGTGATTCATCGCTTACATACGACACCCAGTGCTCAATCCCAACAAGTGCCCTCCTTAACGCCCATTGCCCATTTAGCCCATCCCCCCACCCAACCAGCAGGTTATTCTTTGTATTTAAGAAACTCTTATGGTTTGTCTCCCTCTCTGTTTTTATCCTATTTTTGTTTCCTTTCCCCTGTGTTCATCTGTTTTGTTTCTTAAATTCCACATATGAATTTCATTTGTCTATTTCATAGACAAATATCTTTCTCTGACGTATTTCTCTTAGCATAATGCACTCTAGTTCCATCCACAATGTTACAGATGGCAAGGTTTTATTCTTTTTGATACTCGAGTAATATTCCATTGTGTGGATATGTATGTATACACATCCTCTTTTTTTAATGTGTTATTTGATAACTTTTACTTTTATTTATTTTGAGAGAGAGGGAGAGAGACAGATTGCAAGTGGGGAAGGGGCAGAGAGAGGGAGAGACAGAATCCCAAGCAGGCTTTGCACTGTCAGCGCAGTGCTCCCCATGTCAGCTGGGGCTCGAACTCATCAACCATGAGATCATGACCTGATCTGTGATTAAGAGTCGGACACTTAACTGGCTGAGCCACCCAGGCTCCCCACACATTTTCTTTATCCATTTATCAGTCGATGGACATTTGGGCTCTTTCCATACTTTGACTATTGTCAGTAGTGCTGCTATAAACATTGGAGTGCATGTGCCCCTTCAAATCAGCATTTTTTAATCTTTCAGATAAATACGTAGTAGTGCAATTGCTGGGTCGTAGGTAGTTCTATTTTTAATTTTTTGAGGAGCCTCCATACTGTTTTCCAAAGGGCCTGCACCAGTTTGCATTCCCATCAGCAGTGCAAAAGCGTTCCTCTTTCTCTGCATGCTCACCAACTTCTCTCATTGCCTGAATTGTTAATGTTAGCCATTCTGACAGGTGTGAGGTGGTATCTTATTGTGGTTTTGATTTGTATTTCCCTGATGCTGAGCGATATTGAGCATCTTTTTATGTGTCTGTTAGCCATCTGGATGTATTCTTTGGAAAAGTGTCTCTTTATGTCTTCTATGCATTTCTTCACTGGATTATTTGTTTTTTGGATCTTGAGTTTGATAAGTTTTTTATAGATTTTGGATACTAACCCTTTATCTGATATATCATTTGTAAATATCTTCTTCTATTCCATCAATTGCCTTTTAGTTTTAGTGATTGTTTCCTTTGCTGTGCAGAAGCTTTTTATCTTGATGAGGTCCCAATAGTTCATTTTTGCTTTTGTTCCCTTGCCTCTGGAGACATACTGAGTAAGAAGTTGCGTTGGCCGAGGTCAAAGAGGTTGTTGCCTGTTTTCTCCTCTAGGATTTTGATGGCTCTCTGTCTCATGGTATGGTAAACACCTTTTTATTAGTGTGTGACATACTGGGAGTATAAAAGTAAACAATGACTTACTAAGGATTTGTAAGTGAGTGGATTTATAGATAAGGTTTGGTTTAGATAGAGGCGTCATTTTACATCTCTGTTGTAACCAGAACAGGATATAATGGAATTAAATACTAGTAATAATAGCTAACACATTGAACACTTATGATGTGGTAGATATTCTACAGTCCTGGAAGCTAGATACAGTTTTCCTGGTTTTATGGAAGAGGAAACTGAATCTTAGAAAATCAGGTTATTTGCACTGATGACACAGTCAGTTTAGTGGTGGGTATGTGGTTGGAGCTCAAGTCTGGCATCCGCAGAGGCCATACACTGTTCTCTATAAGCCCATGCTCTTAACCACTATGCTATCTTAATTGCCTGCCCAAGCAAACTAATAAAGGAAATTAAACCTAAGTGCCTCTTGATTATAAATATATAACTCTAAAATTTATTATTAGAAGTAGGTGTGGTGCTTCTCCTGGTCTTTAGAAGAATTATAGTTCTTGATTCTTGCTGGAGGCTGGAGGTGGGAAACCAGGAGACTTTCTAGGTTTGTGACTCTGTGATATTCTCATTTTTCCTCAGAGTATTTGCTCTCTAGTTGTTGTTGTTTGTTTTTTTTTTTTAAAGTGTATTTATTTATTTTGAGGTGGGGGAGAGGCAGAGAGAGAGGGACAGAGAGAGAATCCCAAGCAGGCTTTACACTATCAGCACAGAGCCAGACGCAGGGCTCGAACTCACAAACTGTGAGATCATGACCTGAGTCAAAATCCAGAGTCAGAGGCTTAACCGGTTGAGCCACCCAGGCACTCCTGCTGTTTAATTTTTGGCCACACAAGTTTTAAGTCATTTGAATTTTCTTCTTTTGAAATCCAAATAAAAAACCAACATATGATGCTTTATGAAAATCACAGGGTAGACTCATGAATACAAAAATAGCATTTTTTAGGACACTCACCTGCAGTCCCAAGTTATCCTCAAACTAGTGTACTGTGAAGTTCTCTACTTGGTTTATGAACTTGGCTACAGGCAGCACTCCAGTACCAGCTTGCTCACTTCTCTTGTATCATTACCGGTCGTATGCACTTGGGATTTGGATGATGTTCCCACAGTATGTAAATAATACTGTCATTAGGTACCATGTAGCATCCCATAATCTCACCAATATGTGACTGCTCCATTTCTGCGAATTAGCCTCAAGCTTCCCCATCTCTGTTGCCCACTTCACCAGCTCCCCTACCATGTACTACCTAATCATGGGGTTCTCTTTTGGTTTGTTCTCCTATCAGTCTTACCCTCCTATCTAGACAGTGCGCACTGCAGCTTTCCAGAAGTTGTGTGGTACTTAGAACTTCATCCACAGTATTTCATGTTAGCGAAGTATTCTGCTTCACAGTATTGTTCAGTTTAGCCATCTGAACTTTATGTTGAAAATGTAGCTGACCACAACATATGAAAAGAGAATAATCTTGCAAACCAAGTAACTTCCCATCTCCTGAGTCTCTATCTGTCTGCCTCTGTGTGTTTCTCTCGTTCTGCTCACTCCCTTCTCTCTCCTCTACATACACATGTGCACACACACAAATGACTACTCTCAATTGCTCTAGCAATGTCTTCACTGCAAAACTGGAAATTAACCCTGTTACCATGCTTCCTAAAGTTTGGTTGTCATGCTTTATCTTTTCCACTTTTCTTTATATTCCTTTGTCAGTGTTTTTAACAAGTAGAATGTTCCAGTATCAGAAAAGCAAAATTCTTATGGTGGAGTTTGTAGTTTATTCTCACCACAAGCTGCTAATTCAAAAGTGTTTGCATACTTAGCAGCATGCATTGTGAACCCACTGCTTCCAAGGAATTGAACATGGCAGTGCAACGTCAAGTGCAGTGTATATTTTTAATATCCCTAGTAGATTGTTTAAAAAAATCACATGTAAGAGTCTATATAACCCCCATGTAAAGGCACGTATAGCTATAAGGTGTCATTTCTAAGAGACTCTATGTCTTAAAGACTATTAGAGTAAATCTCCCATATATTTACCCTTTGAAATTTGACAACTATATTTTAGAAGTTATACAGGATGTTTAGTACACTTTTACCGAGGAGAGAAAATCATTCTTTTTAGTGAAAGAAATGGAAAAGGCAGAAAAACCCCAACACCCCCAAATGGATACAAGAGGTACTATTGTATAAAAGAGCTCTGGCTGTAGAGTAAGAACCTTCATAATTTTGCTTTTAGAAGTAACATACTTATTTTTGACCTCGTACTCAAAACCGTGAGTCTGATCTTAGAGTGCTTCTAAGTCTAGTTCTTTTTAGGTGTTGAGTGTCTTCATTATAGTTTATCTCCATAGCATGGAAAAGCCTTTAGGAAATGAAAGACATTTTTATTGTACGTCTATTCCCAACATTTTTTTAAAATTTGTTTATATTGGAGACAGTTTTTCTGCTTTTATCGAGGTCTTAGTCAATGAAAATATGTTTACTTCTGAGGCTGTATAGGGTGTGTGCTGGTATTAGTCTCTGACTTAACTGTGTTTGGAGCCTCTATAACTAGGATGTAGATACTCTGCTACCCTTCCCTTCTCCTAAGCCTCCCCTCTTAGGGGCGCTTTCATGTTTGCCTGTTCCCTTGAGGTCAGATTTGGCCTCCTAGCTGCCTTTGGACATATTGTCCTATCCGTTAAATGAGTAATTCTTGTCCAACTGTCCTTTGTTTATGCTCCTCTGTGGTTCACTCACATGATGGACCTGCTGGTCTCCTGACCAGCCAGCCCACAGAGATACCCTGTAGGCGGAAGGCAGGAGCTGAATCAGGCATAGTGCTCACAAAAGAGCATTCATATCCCTTTCATCCTTCTTTCTACAGAACATAATCCCATATTCTAGGAAATTTCTTCTTAAATAGTCTCTCCTATATTTCTATTTGTTCATGATCTCATGCTGATAATAAAAATATAACACTCCCCCATTTTAGGAGAAGTTCCAGGTGACTGAATATATATAATGGAGAAGACTAGGGGAGGGATGATTTGTCCAGACCCCCCCCCCCCCGCCCAGACTACCAGACTAGTTATCTTTTGGCTTTTTTCTAAGCTTGTTTCCAATTTTTTGTCCATCAACATTTATTAAGAACTTTTATATTAAGAGATAGTGCCTACACTAGCATGGTGATGTAAAACCAAACTTGGCAAATTTGGACATAGTAAGCATTTAATAAACTCTGTTGACTGAAAGAATGCTTAATGCCTTTATCCACTTGCTCATACTCATAGCGTTGAAGAAATAATCCCTGACTGAAAACCATCAGGGACTTCGCACTGCGTGTGTAAAAATCCAGATTATACACTGGGCTTGCTGGGCCCTGCCCTCCTCTGCACCCTCATCTGCCACCCCTGCCATCTCGTTGGAGTCGGCTGTGGTAGCTGCCGGCGCCTTGTTCACTCCTCTGAAACCTCAAGCTCTTTCCTGCCTCAGGTCCTGTTGCCACTTGCTGAGCCCTGAGCTGGCAGCTAACTTACACTCCCTCACCGTACCCTTCGCTTACTTTTCCCCGTCTTTCAAGTCTGACCTAAAATTTCACCTCCTCAGAGGGTCCCTCGCTGACCGCCATTATCTAAAATAAGCCCTCTTATTTCTGTATTCTTTTTCTTTCCTCTATAATAACATTGTATATAATTTGTAATTATTTTGTTTGCTTGATTTTGTTTCTTTTTTCATTATGCTGCAACTTTCAGGATGACAAGTGCCATATTTGTCTTCTTTTTATCCCCAGTACCTAGCATGCTGCCTGACAGATAGCTGCCACTACGTAAATATGCCTGAATGAATGATTTCATACCTGTGGGCTTGAAAATGCAAACGAAACATGGCTCCAGTCGACTTTGTGCAACTGCTTATTTTTTTCCTGCTTTGGGCTCTCCTACTTTCCTGTGGCTGGAGATAGCCCCTCTTCTACACAGAAACTGCTTACAGACATTACAGGCCTGTGTTACTCAGTTTTATGGGATTAAACTAAAGAATTCCATACACTTTTACTCACTTATTTTTATGGGTTTTATTAATCATACTGTGAAATCAGTCACCATCTATTATGTAAATTTTCATAAAAGAAAATATAATTTTTGGAATTTCCCCTGTATAAAAGTGTTTCTAGGAAAAAAAAAGTTTCTCCGTTCAGGAAACTTTATAGAATCTAGAATCTACCTGTGATATTTTGTGAAAGTATTTTAAGGCTTTTTAAATTTGGCTGTGGCCACCCATGAACAGTGTGGCCTTTTAATTTACAGTGTGGAAATAATGGGATAAATGAGAGATTAGAATTTGGCCCAAAAATGTATTTTGCTTGGCCACTGCGATTATTTAAGCATTTTTAATTTTTAATGCTTTTAGATAGACAGACATTCTTTGTTTTGGTCATAAGCACAACTAGTTGCCAGTGTTTTATACTAGTCTGCTTCTTACTTTTATGTTACTTAACGGATCCGTTTAGGCCTTTGTGTTTGTTGCCTTTCACTTTAGAACTTGCCCAAGAATAAATCTTCAAGTGATCTTTAGAAAATACGTGTGTATGTGTACATATTTAAGTGTGCATATCCATAAAATTTACTAAGAATACACAATCGTTTGTGTTTGAAAGAAATGTCATATTATACTGTAGGAACTAGCAGTCCTGGGTTCTAATCTCAGCGCTGCCTTAAATAAATTGTTTGGCATAGGAAAAGTCACTTTTTAACGTTAGAGTCTTATTTTTTTTCACTTGTAACTGAAGGTTTTGTTTTCGTTTATTGAGTTCTATGATGTCATGAAAAAGGAATTAAAATCAAGATTCAACAGATTTTGAGACAAAAGACAAATTCGTATTGTCATTCAGCTTTTCATGAACCACTGCTTCATTTAATACAGGAATTAGTTTCTCGTCTTATTTGTATATCTCCTTGAATTTTTAACTTTTATTTTTAGAAACTTTTGGGGAATAATTCTTTCCAGTAGTGCTTCTATCTTTGGAGTCGCTCTGATGTGACTGATTATTAGTTTGGAACTCCTGTTCCAGCCTCAGCATTTTAGGAGTATTTGCCTTTCCATGGTACTGTCTTTATAGGGCATGGGCCACAGGACACATGCACTAAATACTGAAGGCGTTACTGTAGAGCTCACACAGAAGACTTTGTGAGGCCAGCAGTTACTATAGGACAGAGGAGGGGGCTTAATTCTCATTCAGCAAATTCTGAGGTAGATGTAAGAGAGTGTTAGAGATTTTGATAGATGGAGATGAAATGGAAGAGTGCTGTAGAAGGAAGTATTGAGGACAGAGATATTAATGCAGGAAAAATTGGATAATGCAGTCTCCAAAATCTTGGTTTAATATGGACGTATTTTGAGTTAGGAGGAGTTGTGGGGCATCAGTTTGGGATGATAAGACAGATCTTATCCAATTCATGGACATTTGTCAATTCAAGGTTAATAGTTTGGGGAGCTTATACTTTAGATTATGGGTATGTCTTGAAGCCTCTATTCCCGGAACCCTATTAATTGTACATTATTGAAACCCAATTCAAAATCCCTTAAACATAAAGGAACATGTATTGGGTTATCATAAAACTGAAGACTCCAGAGGGGATGACTCTAGGCACAGCTGGATCCAGTGGTTCAGTGATATCATTAGGTCTCTTGTTTTCTTGACTCTACTTTCCTCTGGTTTGACTGTATTCTGGAGCTGGCTTTCTCCATAGCTGTTTCTGTCCTACCAGTTTAGTTACCCTATCTGAAAGACAGTACCTCCCTCTTGGAAGTTCTAACAAAAGTTCCAGAGTGACTGAAATGACTTTTAAAAAAATGATGTGGTCTTTAAACTTATTACTCTGGCAGAAGGCACCTAATATTGTGATTGGCCAAAGTGGGGTCAACCCAATTCAAAACATATGAATTCAGTACCGGAGAGCAGAGGGGAAGTTACATTGCTGTTACTCGAAGAGGGGAAAACAATGTTTTGTAAGCCAAAAAGACATGGTGAGTACTATAGCCATACATGGGAGTAAGGCAAGGTAAACTGTGCAAAGGGCAATTATTACAGCATATAGTGTGGAGACCATGGGTGAGGGTAGAGATGGTCAATGGATTCTAAAATCTAATGGAGAAATAGTGAGTTTCTGAAGAACAATGATAATAGGAACAGAAAGTAGTAAAGGAACTAACAATATGAATGAAATTTGTGTTGAAATGGGTGAAGGGGATTAAGAAGTCAAAGCTTCCAGTTGTGAAATAAGCAAGTCACAGGAATGAAAACTACAGCATAGGGAATATAGTCAATAATATTGAAATACACTTACTGCGGTGAGCATCTCATAATGTATATATCTTTGAATCAGTATGTTGTATTTCTGAAACTAATTTAATATCTGTCAACTATACTTCAATTCAAAATTTAAAAAATTAAAAAAATTGTTTGGTTTGCATTTCACCAATTATAAAATTTGTCTAGGATCTGAACTGAAATTTATCTTTGTCTTGTCCATGAGAAAAGAAGTTAGGATACAAATTAATTTAGTCTAAGAGATCACAGTTAAACTACTTTAGTGGTGATAATTATTTTTAAAATAGCTCTGTAAATTGTAAATCACTCATATTAGCCCATTAAATTGGATCAGTGGGTTTATTTTGGCAGCATCTTAAGTTACTCCATGTACTTAAATATGGCAAAACTTCCTTTCCTTAAAAAATTTAATGTAACACTGCCTCTTTTTTTTTTAATTTAAATAAAATGTTCTGTACATATAATGTATGTTACATATACATGTACATGTATGTGTGTGTATATATCACACACAATACGTGATTGATTACTTGGTATCAACTTCTCAAACTTAACTCCCCACTTCACCCCCCACCCCCCAAATCAGGTATTAAGTGCTTTTGTAACATTCTTACAATTTGCTAGATCTCAAAGTGAAAATGAATGAGTAAATTGTGTTCTCCCCTACCTAGTATCCAATTCAGAAAAGCCAGTCTCTTTCTCAGTGGTCTGAACTGATAACACATGCATTTGAAAATTATATACTATGTGCCAGACACAAATAATAAAAATGTGAATAAGGCACGATGCTTTAGGAACTAAATTTCTTCTCTTGGATATAGTTTCTTTCTTTCTTTCTTTCTTTCTTTCTTTCTTTTCTTTCTTTCTTTCTTTCTTTTTTTCTTTCTTTCTTTCTTTCTTTCTTTTCTTTCTTTCTGTTTTTATTTTATTTATTTATTCTTTTGGTATTATTTAGATAATGTTCACTTGAATCAGCTTTTCTAAAGCAGTCATATACTGTATTTCTAGGGAAATCCCCCACACTTAGTAATCGGTCTTTCAGTATAGGGGTAGATCTGAAATATAGGGGATTTTTAGCCCATAGTTTCTTTGTGTATCCAGTATTGATAACAGATATTTATTTGTAATACAAAGTGTTTTGGTGGGTTCCAAGACTTTCAGAAAATGAAAGTGACTAAGAAGGTGAACTAGATTTTGTCACTCTTACAAAGAAAAAAAATTCATGAAATCTAATTATATGAAAAGCATATCTTATTTATGTATGTGTTTAGCATTTTTATCGTAGAGTTTTTCATTCAGATGTAGTGATTCTCAGCTTTCATTTTGTAACATTGCTGAATGTCTTCAGTTTTCTCAAACGGAATTTTTAACTTTTAAAACAGAAAAATATCAACTCACTTTTATTGAGAGGAATGTTTTTCTATATGTACCATTTTATAACAGGATAGCTGCCAAGAAACCAAGCAAGAGCTTAGTGCCATTGCTGCAAAGGTTTAGGAATCCTTAACACTTGCAGTTGGTAAAAATGAAGAGATTGTAACTCAGGAGTTCATAAGGAGTGATTATAGAGCTATGTAATCATTTTAACAACAGTATTCTTATTGTTTCCAAGTGCCCAAAGATATTTAATGATACTCATATTTTATTTGCACTATTTTTTGAAAAATGTAAGAAAAGTAAGAGAAGCAGAGGTTAAGAATTGAGGTCATGTTTGCTCTGAAATTTGAGTAATGTTTATTATGTAAGTGGCGTTTATGTAAGTAATTATTTGCTTTGTCTGATTTTGAAATATAGAACAGAGAAAAGTAAAAGAAAACACATACATAGACATACACACAAGAAGTAGAAACAGTGGCAGTTTTTAGAATGGAACTACCTGAAAAACATTAGGGCTTCGGAAACATGATCTTAATTTTTGTCTTTTTTCAATCACTTTTATTTTAGATAAAATGCTGGCAGATGGAAGTGATCCACTTGAGCAGTTTTGAGTTTTCTTTATTTTTTTTTCCATGGAAAAAAGCTTCCAGAAAACTTTTGTTTTTTAATATGTTCAGCATGCATATGTTTTACATGTATTAACCAGTATTAAAAATGCACTTCCTAATTAGATGTCTGACTTTGAAAGAAGTCTGTGGTGAAAACCAGCCTTTTAGAGTTACTGAAAAAGAAAGTTTTGATGAATAGGGTTTTTTCATTTTGGTCTTACATCCTTCAGTCCTCTATGGCCCCAGAAACTAAGGAGTTTATGTTATCTATATATCTCAGCTATTAGGTTTTAGGATTTTACTGGATAATATCATTTTTGATGATAAACCTTTAAGTTATTGATTATATTAAAAACTTGGAGAATTCAGGACATTTATATTTTATTATGAACTGTTTTATAGCAAAAAATTTGATACTTCTCTTTCTTAAGGATTTAAGCTTTAAGTGGACATATGTAGTTATAAACTTGATATGTCGTAGATGCTAGGAAAAATGTAGGAAATTTCTAAAGTAATATATTGTATTCTTTTTTTTTTCATTTTAAAATGTAAGAGGTGAGGGGAAATCCCTTCTCTCCAAGTTTATCCAAATGAGTCACCTGACATCTTCCTTCTAACAGAGTGTAGTGAAATGGTGGCATTTGAATCAGTATTTCCATGTTTGCAATTTAGTATATTGAGTTTGTATTCATCAACATTCATCTACATTTCTGTTTTACTTTTCAATTTGTGATGCAGTATTTTTTTCAGCTGATAAGCACATCTAACCAAGAATAACTTCTAGTTTTCATTGACATGGAGTGTCAATTGTTCTCTCACTTATTTTATCTTATTGACTAATGGTGGTGTTTGCAACTTTAAACCACAGATTAGGCACGTAGATATTGACTAATCCTGACACAAATATTAGCCCACACGATGTGAATTCCTTCAGTGTTTGGGCATTCCTAGGAACATATGATGGGTGTTGATTTTCTCTTTTGTACCTATTAGACATAGTGTTACACAATAGGTCTGACAGAGAGGGAAAGAGAACTGGTCTAGAAGTCAGGGGAGTCAAGTTCAAGACCCAGCTAAGCCACTCACCTTTATAAGGGCAAATCACCCTCATTCTGTATCTTTACCTGCAAAATGGTAAACATGAAAAATAACATTCTTCCTATTTATCTTCAAGATTTGTTACGAGGATCAAATGAGATGATATTTCAAGAATATCATGTAAACTGAAGAGTAAGGTATTATTGTGACGTTTGAACAGTTTTAGGTAGAATTTGTACTATTCTTCCGTGTGCCTGATTTTTTCTTTGAGTTTTTTTTTAAGTTATTTAATCTCTAGCCTTTAGTTTTTCTATTTTAAAATGTAAGTAAGAGAGATGACATAAAATGAATTCCTTAATAAAAACATAAGGTTTAAAGAGTATCTGGCCCCAAACCTCAATATGCTGCTAACATTTGTTCTTCCATCAGGTGGTTTATAGAGATAGAATGGGAAGAAATGGTCGAGGAGATATTTTTTTGTAGATTTTTGGTCTCTCTTTAGTTTATTGTGGTTCTGTTATCAATTTTGAATTGTAGCTAAATAGCAACAATCAATTACATATTATAGTGGGTAGTGATAATGAATTAATATTGTGGTCAGATTTATATTTTTATAATTAGAAAAGTGAGTTAATAATTCACTGTTTAGGGGCACCTGGGTGGCTCAGTCGGTTAAGTGTCCGACTTCGACTCAGGTCATGATCTCACGGTTCATGGGTTCGAGCCCCGTGTCAGGCTCTGTGCTGACAGCTAGCTCAGAGCCTGGACCCTGTCTTCAAATTCTGTGTCTCCCTCTCTCTCTGACCCTTCCCTGCTCCCGCTATTTCTCTCTGCCTCTCAAGAATAAATAAAAAATATTAAAAAAAATTCACTGTTTATTCATTTCCTTCAACTAATATTGGTGTAATGAGTTTTATTTTGTAAGACATTTTGTTAGATACTTGATTTGAAAGTGTGTTGAAAGAATGCTCGTTTATGAAAAAGATAAATTGAAAGGGGTTCAGTTGCACCCCTGCCTAGTAATGACTAAAGTGTTCTTCCAGAGAAAACAAGGTATATGGTTGTCTCATGGATCTGGAGACTTGACCATACGTGGTGCCTTTCTATGGAACAGGGGCATTTCTCATCCTGGTGATAAAATGATTGTGGTTTTCTAACACAAAATAGTTATTTCACATATATGGCATCATCTCTTGTTTAAACCCCAAGAAAAAAATTATGTGAATATCTGAACATGCAGAATTTTTACATTAATTTTAATAAAAATTAGCAGTTGAACATCATAACTGCCAAAACATTAGATAAATGGAAATAAATATTCTAATATATTTTCTTGAAGTTGGTATGAATTTTAGCAAACATAATAAAAAGCTTCTTTTCTTGTTCACAATAGAAATGGCCATTTCAGGTCAGCTGTGTCACTGGCTACCGTAATCAGCACAGGTCATTTAGCTTACAAATATCTTTAAAACTTAAATATGTTGAAAGTTTGTATTAACAGATAAATTTTTTGAGACCTTATGTATATAAGTTTTGCATTTTTTTTCTGCCGAAATAGACTTTCCTTCTTATTTCTTTCAAAAATTTCTGATACATTTTTACCCTTGCTATTTGGGTTTAAACGTAAAATGTGATGCAGGAGAATCGGAGAGATATGTTTGACTAGTCTGTTGCAGAGAGTGATATCTAACCCACTCATTCAACTTCCTTTATTTGGCAGTTTTAAAAAATTACTGCTTATACCTGGTAAAGGAGTTAACCTAAGATAAATACTCCCAACTACTCACAATGCTGCTTTTCAGTTCCCTCTTTCCAAATCATTCTAAGTCCTCTTTCCATCCATTTCTTTGACCCTTCACTTCCAGTATTTTACCAGACCAGCTCACTAAGTAACTAACAATTCTGAATAGCTATTAACAATATTTTAGTTTTTGTCACTGCTAAGCAGTATTACCCATTCCATTATACTTGGACAGTGTTAGTAATGGTGTGCATGTGGCCAGTCTGTGAACGGATGAGTGGGAAAAGAGAAAAACGTGTAAAGTAACAGATAATTAACTCATGGGTTTTTATATAACAAATTCAAAAGCAGATATCCAAAGCATATTTTAGGGTTACTTTGGTGTCTTATGACACTTAATATTGCCCTTTCCTTGAACTTTTAGAAGCAAATATCATCATAAATTTGCCCAGGATATATTTTATTATTATTTGTAAGTTCCCTGAGGGCAGAGGCTTTGTCTTTTTCACAACTGTTCCAAGGTCTAATTCTTAGCGTTCAGTGAATATTTGTTGGATGAATGAATAAATAATGATACTAAGGGAAGTCAATAAAATTTCTAAGACCTATACTTTTTGCTATGTGCAACATTTCAGTTGTAATTATTTATAGATAAAAGATACATAGAAGAACAAGGCTAGATGATTTTACCATTTAGCAGTTGATTTACATGTTTTACAAGGTTATACACTTCCTATTTTCTTTCCCTTCTTACTTTTGTGTTCTAATCATTGCAGTGCCCCGCTTATAGTTGCTGCTCAAGGTTTGCATGAACATTATGCTTTACTTTAATAGAAATACTTATCTCTTGTTATATAATTACCTGTTCAGTACAGTAAATAAAGTAGCTATTTTCGTGGTTTTCACTTTCCTCTGTGGATTTTTTTTTTCTCCAAGTAGCAAACGATCTAGGTGTAATGAGTTTGAAGCACATCAGGTAGAATGTGAAGTGATAAACAGGAACTATAAGATGGAAATACTGGGGCGCCTGGGTGGCTCAGTCGGTTAAGCATCCGACCTCGGCTCAGGTCCTGATCTCACAGTTTGTGGGTTCGAGCCCCGCATCGGGCTGTGTGCTGACAGCTCAGAGCCCGGAACCTGCTTCACATTCTGTGTCTCCTTTGCTGTCTTTCCGTCTCCCACTCATGTTCTCTCTCTCTCTCTCTCTCTCTCTCTCAAAACTAAACAAACATTAAAAAAAATTAAAAAAAAAAGATGGAAATACTAAGGCTTTGCTTTTTCTATGATACAGTGGCAACATGCACAAAAGGTTACCAGTTATTAGTTCATTGGCAGAAAATTTAGGGAATACAAATGCAGTGAGAACAACTGGTTGCATGAGACATGAACTTCCTATTAGGCATTATAACCCGGGCCTCTTTTGAAAGTGTACATACAAATTATGATGACAGAAGAGAACAGTAGAGGAACTTATGATTCCAGAAGTTTACCTTTCAACTTGGCAATGGTACCAATTTACATGGTCTACTTTGTAGAAATAGTATCTTACTGTTTTTTTCAGGGAGTATTGCTTGGCTTTTGTAGCCCTTTCAAGCATTTTCAACCATGCAATGGTAGGATACCCTCCTAATTCATCCCATGTATCTCAGTTAATTACCAAACTCTTTCACATCACTAAAAACTTCATTTTTAGCATTGTCGACTTGGAAATGTCATCAATTTAACCATCCTCTTTTCCCTGCCTCTTTATTAAGTATCTTTCCATCTCAAAGAAAGCCCTAAATGTCTTGCATTTTAATTCAATATACAGTAAAACTTGGATCGTGAGTAACTTGTTTTGCAGGTGTTACGCAAGGAGAGCAAACATTTCTGATAAATTTTAACTTGCTAAAGGAGTGATGTCTTGCAATACGAGTAGTACATGACACCAAATGTCACATGATCACAACTGAGCCAGTGGTTCTTCTCCCTGTCTCTCTTTCACTGCGGGATTGTGTGTCTCTCATGCTTAGATGCTCAGTCTCAGGCCGTGGTGTTTGGCAGAAATCAGTGATGTTGCAGAATGTTGGAAGGTGTCCACAGCTGGCACTAGTGTATTTTCTGTCACTTCAAAGGACCTATGGACAGTCCTTTGCTTTTCCATACAAGAGTAAGCTTAGGAAAGCTTTGCTTCATTCTAGGTGAGGCTGCCTGCAGATATAGACCCTTTCCTCTGCTGCCTTATTGCCAGTTACATTAAATCCAGTATATGAAAACTTTATTAATACTGTGCTGTAGTCAACATCCGTGCGAGCATATACAATGGTCCCATGCAGAAAAGGGTTGAAGAGAAAGGTGGTAAGAAGCAGATGATTACGGTGGAAGTTAAGAAGGAAATCATCCAGGGGGCGCCTGGGTGGCTCAGTCGGTTAAGCCTCCGACTTCGGCCCAGGTCATGATCTCACTGTTCATGAGTTCAATGCCACGTTGGGCTCTGTGCTGACAGCTCAGAGCCTGGAGCCTGCTTCGGATTCTGTGTTTGCCTCTCTCTCTGCCCCTCCCCTGCTCACGCTCTGTCTCTCTCTCAAAAATAAATAAACATTAAAAAAAACCCCAAAATTTAAAAGAAGGGAGTCATCAGGAAGTATGAACAGGATATGCCAGTGACCGAAATTGCAAGATTTTTGTAAGAAGTCTGAGTCTGTATCTTGTCTGCAGACGAGGAGGAGAAAAAGGTGGAGGAATCCTTCTCTTCAAATGAGATTAGGGAGATGTGTAAAATGTGGGAAACAGTGCAAAATTTTGTAGAAAAGCACCACCCTAATAAGGCTTTTGCAGTGCGAGTGATGAATCTGTTTAGTGACGATGCAATGTCACATTTCCACAAAATCCTCAAAAGGTGGCAAAACCAAGTGCCATTGGATAGGTTCCCTGTTAATGTTGCATGAAAAGAAAAAGATTCCATTAAGGCAATAGGTTAGCAGTGATTCCGTGAGTGAGAGTAAAAGTCGTCCTACACAATAACCCTCCTGTCTCATCTCCCTGACACCAGCCACGAAGGTTTTCAAAGATAAGTGCAGGTTAATTTGTTTGTTTGTATTTATATTTCGTATTTTCTTTATTATTTTGTATTGTATTACAGTATTGTAATCATTTTTACATGAATATTTTTGGGTTGTAGAGTGAATCTTCTGAGTTTTCAATATTTCTTATGGGGAAATTTGCCTTGATATACAAAATGCTTTGGATTACAAGCATGTTTCCCGAGTGAATTATGCTGACAGACCAAGGTTTTACTGTACTATGGTTCTGTGTTTTCTGCCTTTTATAATTTTATAATCATCTATTTACCACTTAACTGGAGTAAATTAGGACTGTCATCAGTATACTGTCAATGCCAAGTTTAATATCTGTTGTTTTTTCCCCCTACTTTTCTCAACTCTTTCTTGCTTTGATCCCTTTAATACTCTTTGTTTGTTTGTTTGTTTGTTTGGGCATTACTTTTGGCCTTGACTTGAAGGACAGAAACCTTCTTGACCTCTTTTTAGGTCTCTCCAGCTAGTTGTTATTTTGTTTCTAGATGCCCTTTTTTTTCCCCACTACGTTTTAAATAACAGCAGTGTTCTAGGTTTTGTCATAAGCCGTTTTATCTGGGTCTTTTCTTAAAACTTAAAAAAAATATGCAAATGTACATTATAGTAATCACCAGTTTTTGAGCATTTTCTCTGCAACAGACCCAATAAAACACTTTATGTTTTATTTTATTTTTTTAAATGTTTTTTTTTTTTTGGGGGGGGGAAGAGAGAGAGAGAACAGGGGAGGGTCAGAGAGAGACACAGGATCCAAAGATAAGCTCCGGGCTCTGAGCTAGCTGTCATCCCAGAGCCTGACACGGGGCTCGAGCCCACGAACCGTGAGATCATGCCCTGAGCCGAAGTTGGACGCTTAACTGACTAAGCCACCCAGGTGCTCCCAATAAAACACTTTAAAACGTTTGATCTCATTTAAAACTTACAACAACCCTGTGACCGGAACTATATTACCGCCATTTAATAGATAAGGAGACTGAGGCCAAGGGGGTTAATTATTTGCCAAACATTATACAGCAACTAAGTGGTAGAATTGGGATCCAACGTAGTCCTCTCTGACTCAGTAGCCTGAGCCCATCACTTCTACTCGCCATCAGTTCTCTTCTGACTTCTCTTGAGCCGGTAGCCTTTGCTGCCTTTCTCTGGTAAGAGCCATCACCTCTTAGTACACACTCAGGTTAGTAGTCATATATACATAACCACGAATTCATCTCTTCTGTAGAGGATACGTGTCCCACGTAGGGCGAGATACCATGGGATACCTTCTCTTCCAATTTAACTTTCCCTCTTCAATTTCTTCTCATCTGCTTCTGGTACCTTGGGCACACTGTTCTACTTCACTGCCCTGCTGTCACTGCATCCCCAGCCTGAATTAGACATCCAGCTAAAGAAGACACTCTTAAGCAGCCATGTGTGGATTTGACCCGGTCCTCCCAGCTGTAGCTGATTGAGGATGAGATGACTTGTTACCCAGAAACAGCCACATCACAGGTAGGCAGGTAAAGTGTGACACGTTCTTCTGAGGAAAAAAAAAAATCACTTAAGCCACTTGGATTCTTTTTTTGGAACTTGAATGAAGAAATATAGATAAACTGGGGCAGTCAATGATAGGATTGGTAGGCTAAGGCTCCTGAGGCAGGACCTGGAGAGTCCATAATAGGTCATATGCCAGCTGAAGTTACAAGAGAGCAGAAAGAGTGAGCAGAATTAGATTAGGGAAAAGGAAACAGGTGTACAGAGAGAGGTGATGCCATGAGAAAGATAGCTTGTATCCTGTATGAAGGAGGTGTACCGAGAACAGCTGTCTCCCCAGAGGAGGAGCTGACCTCCTCTAGACAGCTTTCCGGTTCTTGTCTCAGCTTTTATGGGAAACTTCATTTTCTTTGAGATAACTTCTGCCCCTGTTTTTTGGTCTTCAAAAAGTCTGGCTTAGTTCTTATTAAAGCATCAGTGATTATTAGTAGCTTATTAAATTATTTTAGCTAAGGTAAAGTCCCTAGAATGATACGTTTTAGATATGATTCTATTCATTTATGTTTGGTCTGTTATAAATGGTACCTTTTGATTCCCTTTGCTTCAGTCACCCCCAGCAGTTTTCATGAGTAATAGTATCTTGGGATCTCCTTGATTCAATTATCAAAAGATTTCAGGCACTGCTAGTTAGTTTTCCAACAAATAACTTCTTACTCATATGGTTAAAGAATGACCACCTGGTTCTTACCTTGGGATGGTCCTGTCCATCTTAAGTATAGTCTCTGTTTTGTTCAAGGTAACTTGCTTACCATAGGCACACTGCGTTTTCTGTGTTTGATGGGAAATAATGGGCACATCACAGAAAAAAAATTAAATGTTTATTTTATTTATTTTGAGAGAGAGTGTGTGCACGTGCGAGTGGTAAGGGGCGGGGGGTGGGGGGAGGGAAGGAGAGGGAGAGAATCCCAAGCAGGGTCTGCGCTGTCAGTAAAGAGCCTGACATGGGGCTGAATCTCGTGAACCATGACATCATGACCTGAGCTGAAACCCAGAATCAGCTGTTTAACCAACTGAGCCATCCAGGCGCCCCCAGAAGAATTTAAACATATACAAAATAGAGGGAATACATGATGATTTTCTTAATCTTGTAACAATTAGGCATACATGCCCAATCTTGTTCTATTTAAACTCCATCTGACTTGTTATAAGGAGCCCTGGGTGTTGTATGTAAGTTATGAATCACTGACTTCAACTCCTGAAACCAATATTGCACCATATGTTAACTAACTAGAATTTAAATAAAAATTTGGAAAAAAAAACAAAACAACAAACAAACCTCTGCCTAGCTCTTTCCCAATCCAGATTATATTGAAGCAAATTGGATACATTTCATATGTAGCTCTACATATTTCACTGGGTATCTCTAAAAGATAGCCTTTCTTAAAAAACATAACTGAAATACCGTTATTACCCTCCTAAAAATCCTAAGTAATTCCTTTATGTGATTAAATGTTTCTGACCTTAAAATACTACATGTACCATAAGTAGGACCATATTATGTAATGAAAAGAGAGGGCAGTCCCCCAGAGGCCAGAGCATGCTCGTAATGCTGTGTGTGAAGGGTTGCCCAATACAAACTGCCGTTTGTCCACAGAGCTGAAGTATGATGCTTCTTATTTGAGAAATAATTAATCAGTGTTGAGTTAGTGGCTCATTTAGTATCTTTAATGCTTTGTATTCATTTGGTTTTTACCTATATCATATAGGTTTCCTTGCATTGCAGAAATGGTGCCCTCTGGAGTTGTATGGAAGAAAGCCTATGCTGCCATCGGGGACAGCCCTGCCTGTACATGGGCCCTCGGCAGCGATATTTATGTTTAAATAGAGTATGCACCAGGCTTGAGAATGCAGGGCTAAAGTATACTCTCTGGGCTTAGTACAAATAGTAGCATTATCTATTATCCTTTATCTTCACCAGTTCAAGATTATAAGTATAAATATAACTCAGTAATTCTATTAGCTTTGTTTCACTTGCTGGGTATTTCCTTTCTTTTTGTTTTGTTACTTTTAAGGGATAATTATAGTAGTATGAAACATTCTGTCCACATAAAAGCCTATTGAAGAGGTTAAATATTCTAGCTAACTAAAGAAAACACTAATTGGACAGATTGCTGTTTTATATTTGTAATTTTAATTATTTTTAATCAGAACACAAGTTTTTTAAGGAATGCTGCTGTTCTATACTTTTTTCATGAATTATGTGACTTAAATATCCAGATTATTATTATTACTTTTGAATAGTTGGTTTTCAAAAGTAAGACCTTCCAAAGACCATTTGCTTGGTCTATGGAAGGGACAGAAACAAGATGTAAAAAATTCTTGCAGCATCACAAAGTTTATTACTCTTGTTCCCAATCCACACCTTACCTATCCCTAAATTGTCTGTCTATCTATCTATCTATCTATCTGTACATATATGTATAGTTATTACCATTTGCCATTTGCCAAAGTATTCAGCATAATGTCATGCACTCTTGCATGGTATATTACTATGTCAAATCTTACTTGCTAGGAAAGGAAACTGATGTTTGGAAGCCAAATAGTTTGTCTGTTTTCAAAAAGCAAATTAGTGGTAGAGTTGGTTAAAATAGTAGCCTGTAGTTTATCTCATTCGGGAGCACTACTTTACAGCGTCATGAAAGCTTACATTTTAAAAATATTAGGTGTTGCCAGCCTTTTGGTTTCACTAAAACAACATATTTCTAGGAATTCTTTTAATAGCTTCTTACTTTGCCTGGCTATCTCTTCTTGCACCAATGCGACCATCTGTATTACTTTCCCAAAGCCTCTGTAACAACGTCATTTATTCTCTCACAATTCTGCATGCTAGAAGTCCAAAATCAAGTGTTGGTAAAATGATGCTTCCTCGAAAGGCTCTAGGGAAGAATTCTTCCTTGACTCTGCCTAGGTTCTGGTAGCTTCCGACAGTCTTTGGCATTTCTTGGAGTATTGCTGCATCACTCCAATCTCTGACTCTGTTGGCACATGATCTTCTTTTCTGTATTTTTTTTGTATCCTTTCCTCTTTTTATAAGGAGAGAAGTTACTGGATATGGAGCCCACACTAATTGAAGGTGATCTCATCATAACTTGACTACATTGGCAGAGACTATCCACACAAGGTCATGTTTACAAGTCCCAGGGGTTAGGACTTGAATGTATCTTTTTCGAGGACAGAATTCAATCCACTACACTATCATCCTTGAATTCAGTGTGTCATTTGGTGTCTGTTACTTGCTAGGCTTTCAGTAAATTTTTGTTAAATAAAGGACTGCCTGGTACCATCATATACATTCAGTAAGCCATAATATAGTCATTATTTCTGGAACTAGAAGAAACAGTAAAAAATCATATGGCCCATTCTTTCCATGTAAAAGGTGATGTGTCATCTTTAGTTTATGGGTAAAACAACAAAAAAGTTTGAGTGATTGGACTATAATCACATAGATACTGTCCACTGGACGGTATGAAAAAAAATTTTATTATTTACCTGTTATCATGGACTCTTTGTGATACATCTGTTTTTTCTTACTAATTAGTGTTTTTAGATATTAATACCTGACATTGAGATGATATGACAGATATTAACATAGTTAGGACTTTAGAGCTCTTCTAATCAAGCTGTTATTTTACAGCTGAGAAAGCAGAGGTCTGAAAAGGTTAAGTGAGTTGTCGAAAACCAGGGGTAGGTGATGACATTTCTGGGTGGGTCCTGGGTGTTTAGTATTGAATTCTATAATTTGAATCTAATGTGGCAAATTTGATAGCACCTAGAACACACTGATAAAAATCAATAACATGCTTCACAATAAATACTGAAAGAATTTGAAATAATTTAAAGACAAAGAAAGGGATGATTTCATTAATCAGCAATATTGGTCTCTTGCCACTGATGGCAAATGGAGAAAAACAGGCTCAAACACCAAGAAAAGCAGATTCAGGTTCGTTTTCCATCTGGAAAGTCTGACAGTGGGATTGTTGAGAATTGTCATGGGAAATTTGAAGAGGAATGAACTCAAAACAAAACGAAAACAAAACCCACACAAATCCACTTATTAGTTTGGTCTTACCTGGAAATTTCAATTTTTTTCAGAGCCACTTGTTTGCATACTTTACTTCTTGACTCAGTTCACATCAGTACTTTTCCTCTCAGAATGCAATTTTAAATGTATTTTACAAGGTGAGATTTCCAACCACTGCAGTCACAATCTTTGAAATCCTTGAATCTGTGGCTCCTCAGTGCCTAGTTTTTCTATCTGTTTCCCATAAAACAGGACATGATGTAAATGGTAGCTTACAAATCTTCGACCTTCAGATTACAGCATGATATTCATACATCAGACTTCATCTAGATGGATGAAAGTTTGTCTCCAGTAGGATCCTTGATGCCTTCCAAGATTGAGGGAAAGGGAGTAGATTAGTATCCTTACCTACTGTATTGATCTATCGTCTTCTTCATTCTGGCATGGCTTTGGCTAGTTGATGGATTTTCTAGCTGTGAATGACCGTCATGTCTCATTTGAATACTTCCTGTTGAGTACGTTTAGTGACTGACTCCTCTCCATTTACTGGTTGCTCTGGCAAAATCACATTGCCTGCGCTCCAGTTGCATATAACTATATGCTCTTTTCTACAGACTTCCTTTCTTATGTCTGTAGACTTCCCTTTTGATAAATAAAGGCAATTATAAGCAATTATAAGCTTTTATTTTGTTTTATTTAAAAATATAATCTAGCCTCTTTTCTCCCATAGGCTTTTACAGCTATCTAAAAACAAAACAAAACAGAACAGAACAAAATAATTAAACCTTGCTTGTCAGTGACTGTACATACAAGTGGCTCTCGTTGGCTTGGAAAGGATGACAGTTGGTGACCAGAAAGTCCTTAAACTTTCCTCTTGCATTCAATGAGAATTTCTTAACACCAACCAATGTTTAAAATTTTAAGGCAGTGGCTCTGGGGACTTTAAAGGCAATTATGGTTATTAACCCTCTTTTCAGTTGTCAAACAGGGTAGCCACTGCCTGTGTCAAGGATTAATTAAGAAAGAAGAGGACACAATAGATGAACATGGTCCAATTCAAAATACCAAGCAAGCATCCAAGTTTTCTAGTCACTGTGTCTGATGGAAAAGTTGGAGAAATTCTGTGTTACTTAATTCTATTTTGTTAGGGTGTTAGCGTTGGATTTCTCTTTAAAATGGTAACTATTAAGAGTTATACAGACCCCCAGTGGATAATTATGAAACATATCAATACAGATCCATGTATACCCTAACATATTTACTTTCAGTGTTATTTATTAGTCATAAAAATTGGGAGAAATAGCTTAACTTTTCAGAGCCTCAATTTTCTTGCCCCTAAAAATGGGACAAATAACACCTATCTTGAAGAACAGTGTGAAAATGAAATTAAACCAAATGAAATAATGTATGTAAGAAGCCCAACATGGTACCTGGCACGATGTAAGTGGCTCACAAAAAGTACAGTATTTCTTTATATTTGTATAGCACTGTACAGTTTTCTCACATACTATATTATCCCATTTTATCCTTTCTCACATACTGTGCCATCCCCTTTCAAATGAAACTATGAAGCAGTCAGAAAAGATGGTGATCTCACCTCTCGTATGTATGAGAAAGCTGTTTTAGAGAATGATTAGTTCACATGGTTATTTATGTGTAGGTCTTCTGATTCTTAGACCAGAAGCCTTAGCCTTTTCCCTGCTTTATTTAAACTTCTGACTTCCTCCTTCATTCATTTAAGGTTCTGGCTATAGTTATGAGGGGTTAAGAGGCCAGGGCTTTAATGGTATTCCTGCTGCCTTTAAATCCATATGCAAATGAAATAACATATCTCTTGTGCAGGGCTTTGGAAAATAATTTAAGATGCTAAACAAACATAAAATTGAAATTTCTTTTATTTGTTTTGAGTTATAACATTTATTCTCTTAACAGTCACATTTTCTTTACTTGTTGGTAAGTTAGAAACATCTAAAAAGTAATCAGTTCCAGGCGCACCTGAGTGGCTCTGTTGGTTGAGCATCTGACTTGGCTCAGGTCATGATCTCACAGTTTGTGGGTTCAAGCCCCACGCCAGGCTCTGTGCTGTCAGCTGGGGCCTGGAGCCTGCTTCGGATTCTGTGTCTCCCTCTCTCTCTCTGTCCCTCCCCTGCTTGAGCTCTGTCTCTCTCCCTCTCAAAAATAAATAAACATAAAAAAAAAAAAGCCTTTCTTACTAGCAAATTCTGTATTGCTAGTAAGGCACTTTTGTTGACGAATTCCTCAGAATTAGAGTTACCTATTTTTTGTTGGAGAAACTAATTTTACTAGTATGTGGTAATTAAACCAATACTTTAGGAATTATGAGCAAATGGTGTAGGGCATTGCTGGATTATCTTTTTTCTTTAAGTTCACTGAAAGAAAACATTCCCAATAATTGTTAACACTTGTAGAAAATCTTGTGAAAAAGTGATGGAAAGTACTCGGCTCTTGTACCATACCTAGGAATTAAAAAAGCAAGATTGGTCCACGTTATGCAGTCTGGTGCATGTTCACTTTATCTCCACATACTTCCTTCAATGTAAAGAACTTGGGCAGGTGTTATTAATAAAAAATAATAATAAAAACCCCTTCTATTTTAAATAAGGATGCTATTCTGCCAGCTTTGAAGCTCACACATACTCTCTAACTTAGCCCAGCTTTCGCTCATCTGGTCTTTAAACAGCTCCTTTCATGTGGTCACCCCACGAGCCATGCGTACTGCCGCTCAATCACGCCACTGTGCGTCGCCATCATGAGGGTGGTTTGCATGATTTGCATTTCCTGTACTGTTTGAGCTTCAATGAGCTCTAAGCACCACGTATGAAGAAACCACTGCCAAATAATGCAATGATTTAATGATTTTAGTCAAACCAGATGACTTTGTGCTGCAGTCAGGCTACCAAGTCAGGGGTGGGGGTGGAGGTGCGGAGACGTTGCCGGGATATCCTATAAAAAAAGGATTCTTTGCAATGTCCATACATGCAAGATGTGAATTTCTTAACAAATCTGGTTATGTAATAGAAGAAGGTTACTTTTGGGAAGATTAGCACTGAAGTGCTTTGATGAATAACCATATACATGTTACTCTTAGAAAATCCAGTCTTTTAGATTTTAGTTACATCATGCTGCCAGTGTAATTATTTATCGTGACAATAATAGATTTTGATGGCATTAATGTTCTAACCATACAGAGTTAAGTTTAGTTAAAATTAAATTGAATTGAATTGATTACGTGCCCCCTTGTCCTATAAAAGAAAGCTTGTATTTTATTAAAAAGTGGTTGATAAAAGCTGTCGGACAACTCCTACAGAATTGGCATAGTAGTGGGCCAATGAATAGTTACTAAAGTGGGGAAGAAAAAAAAATGTACCAGATACTAGTCTTCATGAAAAACATAGACAGATGGGGAGACAGACCTATATGATGCCACAAATAGATGAATATCTTGTAAGGATTTCAAACAAATGTTGAAAGATCCAGTGAAATTTTAAAAGTTGGTTTAAAAGTATATCTTGTGCTTATAAATAGTGTATTTATTTCTGCTCACCTGAAACCCAACCTGTAAGTTGTTCATGAAATATTTTATCAATATTAAGCAAAAAGCATGTAGACTGAATCTATATATAACCACAGAGATATTAAAATGAATCTCATTAATAACATTGACTTTAATTTTTCTTAGACTTCTTACACTCAGATACGGTGTTATAATGACTACAAGAAAAACTTCAGCAGAAATCCTGTTAACCGGTCATTAATAATAGCCTCAAAGATTTCCTATTCTTGTTATAGATAATTGAAGAATATTCATTCTCTTTTCCCATATAATGTATACTTCCTGAAAATGTACCTGATAACATGCTGTGGATGCTTCTCAGTAGTTTTTAGTTTAGTGCCAGTTCACTTGATTACATCCTACCAGCTAATCAAGTGTCTGTCATGCATGCCCTACAGCAGTTTTAAGATATTCCAAAGAGGAACCTTCAAAGCCACAGGTACTTACTGAGGAAATTATTGTATAATTATTTATATTAAGAAAAGGTAGGCAACTTATGCGGATGAGAAACTAATAGATCATTCTATCTACACTAAAGTGGTTTTGCATGTTGCACGTATCAGGCAGCCATTTAAGCCTGAGAACATTTTTCAGGCAATGAGGACTGGAGTGTTCCAGACCAGCCTTTACTTCCTTTTTAATTCTCTTTTATATTTCCTTTGCTAATTTCTACTTTTAACACTAATCTTACTTTGATATATGAATTAATCCCCATCTAATGCACAGTTTGGCACGATTGGATTGTTACTAGAATATCTGCCGTGGGAAATCTTGACCCAGGGAGCACTTTTTTCAACATGTCTGAATTTGAAAGAGGGAAGATTTGTCCTCATGAGCTCTTTCAAGTATTCAATGTAGTATGTTCTCTGATAATATTGGAATGTTGCATTTTAGGTAATATCATAGCGGTTGTATAGATTATTAAAATTATTATTGCTTATTAGGTAAATTAGCTTTAAGAACATTAAGCTTATTAATGGAGATTTTAGCTTTATGTAAATACATTTGTATTTACATAAATACATTGTACCAACTTTTCTTTGAACATTCTTTTTGGTTACTTAGTTTCTAAGAAACTATTTTTTTGAATATAAAAATAAGTTGTATTTTTAGATGCTTAATCCCATGGGGGAAAGGAACACATTTTGCATTAGTTGTCTTTAATTTATTAAACAATTTTGTAACACACTCTGTGCATAGATCATGAAAACCACTGGCACACATTTTTCCTGACCTCACAACATAAGCTACACTCTTGTGGCAATCCCAGCAAATGTGTTTATAAAGATTCCAGAAATAATAGTCTTGTGACTAAATAAGAAACAGAAGCTCAAGCTAAGAGCCAAACAGATACCTATCGGTTTCCTTGAGCTTAATCTGATTAAAACATGGCCCTCAAAAACATTAAATACAGTGTCATGTCAGAGAGGCAGCATATGATAAATATAGTTCATGACAGGAAATCGTTATTAAATCAGCATTACTAGTGAATCTGTTATGGAAATTTCCCTGTAATTTAGTTAAGTTTCCCCCATTTTTCACTTTCAGTGCATCACTATACTTTTCTGCTTTAATGTTAAGTATGCAATTTTCTGTTGACCGAAGTGCAGTTTTCCTACTTTTAAATAACACACTTCTTTATTGTTATCACTAATCAAACATGAACTGGCTCTTGACTTCAACTAGAAAAACCAATACACAGAGTAAAAGTATATCTTTTTACTAAGTACAATGTCTGTACTGGACATTGGCGATCGTGACCTACATATAACAAACCTAACGGTAGCAACTTCGTGGCTTTTAACAAGGGCACACAGTCGTTTTGAATGAGAAACGCGGCGACTTGGTTGAATCTCAGATTGCTGATAGCCATCTAAATTTAAAGCTAGTAATTATTTGACATAAAAAAGTTGAGAGCTTCGTTATCTAACTTCATCAAAATCACATCATCTTTACTGTTTGCTTTGAAGAAATACAGGTACAACATTAGTCAATATAACCCATGCATTTGTAGCTAAACCCTGAGTCCTCTAATTTCCTAACAGTTCAGAAAGCATTTAAAAAAATATTTTTACAACGCAAGAGGATTATTTGGCTGACTTACATTAATGAAACATTTTGGCACATGTTAAAGATTTCATCGAGCTATTACAACCACCCCCAAAAAATCTTGGTTTCCATTTAAAATGTCACCAATGTGGAAAAAATACCATCAGTCAAATTGCATATCTTCTAACTGGAGAGAAAAGAAAAGTAAAATAAAAAGGAAACAAACAGTGAGCTTCCAGTTCATTTTTGGCTTCCCTTAAGGAATTCTAACTTAGATATGGTCAGTTATCTGTGGCCTTAAGATTATCTTTTTTTTTTCTCTTTGTTCCATTGTATGTTTTCATCTTTGCAGGAATAAATCCACTGAGCAATATTCCTAACTTTATGCTGCTTTAGTCAGACACTGGGAATGCTTCCGTTTTTTTTTTTTTTTTTTTGTGAATGAGAACAGTAAGAGAAATTATTTTTCTGGAGAAACACAGGGGTCCCACTTTATAATAAAGAACTACAAAATTGCATATCATTCTTTTCTTCTCGCTTTAAAATTATTCTTAAGGCCTTAGGGGAACCAAGACCCCCTTCATAGGAAAGTTAAATACTAAATCCTTCTTATGAGTTTAATCCAGGAAGAAACCTGTGTGCAAGTTGCATAAACAGCACTGGGACCCTTATCTCTTAAAATTTAGCTTCCTTCCAAGCAATACATGTAGAAAACTAAGTGGCTGTTGCTTAACTGAGTTCTGTTGGTGATTCTTATCTAAAGAATCTTAGCCCTTTCTCTAATCTCTCTTTATGTCAGGACGATTTCACCTTGGAAGCAGGACAAGTGTCCTAGCCCCAGATCATGAAGATGTTTTGAACCATCTTCGTCTGCTTGTACATGCATGGAGTAAAGGGATGTCTCACTTTTCTACTATAACTTACCCTTAGGAACACTTAGCTCAGTTACATCATGTACCTGCTGTGGGAAAGATATCGAAACCACAGTAGGAAATCGAGTCACGTGACAATATTTAGAGGGTTTGCACAAAATGTGCTAGAATGCATGCCAACTTTATAATAAAATCACATGTGTATTATAATACAACTCTTTCACAGAACATCTACCCAATATCTTCAGAAAGTTCCTCAGCAATGGTTTATTTATAGGCCACGCCAGAGATCACTCTAATAGTAACATACCGGCCTCTCATAACCATTGTGAGTGATAGCAAAACCTAAGTAAAGTAGCAGTGAATATTCTTGAAACTGTTAGGTAAGCAAGGAATAATTATATTCACCTACATATATTGGAAATGTGCTGGAAAAGATTAAGTTATTTGTGCAAAGATAGGCCACTTTTAAGTGGCAGGCAGAAGAAAAACCAAGGTTTCCTGGCTTGTGATCTTTCTTCTCTATGTTTACAAAGAAATATAGTATATTATCTGCAAATGAAAAGATCGTTTCCCTCAGAAGTCACCCTGGTACTCTTGCTGTCAAAGTGACCTTAATCTAGGAGGCTTTTAGCTCAACCACTCTGGTTGGTTGAGGGTAATCTGAAAGACTGACTGTATGTATCTCTGTTTTTCTAATTCACTTACTCAAAATGCCAGCTTTGATGACTTCAGTAATCAGGGAAGCTTTGTGGGGAGATAACGTGTTCCTCTGACTCTTCCTCCTTTTTACTGAGCAGCCAGGAGTTACTAATTAGGGATCAGGGAGAGAGATGAATGGAATACTAACCTTCTAGTGACCCAAGTCATCACTGAAAATGCAGCAAAATTGGATCCAACTTCCTGATCAGAAGCTCCTTGTTGACTCTTTTTCTTTCGCCTTCCGTGGGCTCAGCTCTCTCTGTCTAGTCCCTTTTAGTCTCTAAATTTTTCTGAGGAACATGTTAGGATTTCAGGTCCGTTTCCTTTTCTGGCTTCTGTTGTACCCAGTTCCTAACGTACATCACATGGTGACTAGTGAGTAGGTGCTCCAAACCGGATGGAGCCCAGCAGGATACAGGGTGTGAGACACCTCAGGAAATCCTCTCCTTGCCAAGCGAAGGCAGAGAAGCTTCTATCTGTAGACAGCTGAAATATGGAGTGAGGCATTGAACACAAATTTACAAATCAAAATAATAGTCTTCCAGGGATAGAATATGGACCAACATGCTGCCGAATTTCAATGTGCATGTCCATCGGTGGGGGATAGATGGTGACAGTCATAAAAGCAGGAAGAGTGTATCCTCTGGAAGCAATGATCACAGAGAGAGAGGTCTTTACCTTAATAATGATAGGTGGTGTTTTTATAGTGCCTCACAATTCTGCATGACTTCATGTGTTCCTCCTAGAAGACCCTAAAGAGTAGATAAGCATGAACAGCTTCATTTTATATATCAGGTTCAGAAAAGTGGTGCTGTGCTCAGGTTACCCATTAGGAAATTTTAGAGTCAGGACTTGAACCCAAGACCTTTAATGTAACACATGATTTCCCGCCCCCTCCCCAATGCCTTTGATTCTCAAACAGAATGCATTTTTACTCTTCCCTCCTTACCTTCTTGGTCTCACAGAAGTATATGCCAGGCTCTATACAAGCACTGGGTAAACCAAGGTGAACAAAAGAGACATACCCTTGCCTTTGTGGAGCTTAGTCTGCACTTCCTAAGACTGGTGATTGGTTTGGTAGTCACCAGCCACATGTGGCTATTGAATCTGTGAACTTCGGTTATTCTGACTTGAGATAAACTATAACTGTAAAATACACACTGAGTTAAACATGTTTAGTTCAAATAAATAATGCAATTTTTCCATAATTTTTATACCGATTATAGGCTGATAATATTTACATGTATTGAGTTAAATAAAATATATTCTTAAAACTGATTTCATCTGCTTCATTTTCCTTTTTTTCATGGTTAGCAGAAAATTTTAATGGCTACTAGAAAATTTTAAATTATACATCACTTGCAGCTGTGGCTCACTTACTTCCATTGGATAGCAAACTGTGACCTAACAGGGAAGTGATTTTGTAAGGGTTCATTCAGCAGTTTAGTACTTCTGTAGTTACATTTTCATTTCACTGAAACTTTGGATCCTTTGAAATTTGTCCTGGTTCATGCTGGTCTGGGTCCCAGTTGATTTTTTCTCCAGATGCCTACCAAGCTGGCTCAATACCATTTATTAGTTTGTTCATCTTTGTTTTTAGAGGTTACCTTTATCATATGCTATCTCCTTGTATGGATTCTATTTCTGGATCTGCTCTTCTTTTCCATTGGTCCACGTCTATGTTTGGATCAATGCAATACTTGCTATTTTTGAGATTTTAAAGTATTTTTAAATATCTGGTGAGGTTCTTCTCCATCTCCACCTCCAATTGATCATCCCTCTCCGCCTTCCACTTCTGACAGAAATTTCTTGACTATTGTTTTCTCATTGTCTTTAGCTGTGGAAATTAGGATCCATTTGTCCAGTTTAAAATGAGCAAAAACAACCTTTTAAAAATTGTGATCAAGATAAACAAACGCACAGAGAATTGATGTCTATTTATGTTAACTTCTCTTATCCAAGGTAGTGGTACAGCTTTTCATTTATTCGAGTCATCTTTGGGATTCCTCCAGTAATACTTTGACATTTTCTTCATAGAGATCTTACCCATTTCTTAAATTTATTCCTAGGAATTTTACCTATATATGTATTACTACTGCTTATGCAATCTTTTCTTAAATGCTTACCATATCATAAAACACAATATTTTTAGTATTTTAATGATTTTAAAACATTAATTTTGTAGTCTGTAAGCTTACCAAATTCTCTAATTCTTTGTAATAAATAGGTTTTTGGTTGATGGTTTTGAGTTTTCTAATGTTGACCACAAATACTGATACATTTACTTTCTCCCCCTTGTTTTTAAATTTACTTTTTTCATTCCCATTTTTTTTCCTTTCATTTTTTTCTCCTCTCTAATTCTGTCATCTGGTTCCTCCAGCACAATGCTAAATAGTAGTGGTGATCGTATTTTGTCTTATTTCTGACTGTAATGTTTCATCTTAAGTATGAGGCTGGCTTCTGAGTTGAACTGAACATATTTTATTATAGTGAAAAAAATTACGTATTCCTATTTTAAGAATAACAATTTTATTGGATTAAAAAATTGTGAATAGTTGTTAAATTTGTTAAATGCCTACTTATGATTGTCTTTTCTCTTTAGAGCTATTGAAATGGTGAATCCTATTGATTCACTAATATTGAACTATGCTTGTGTGTTGAGGAAGATCACTTGTTCATGATGTTTTACTGTCTTCATATCTTGTTAATTTCTCTTTGCTAATATTTTATTCAAGATTTATTTATTTATAAGTGAGCTTGTTATGTATTGGTTTTGTTACACTCACTTCAGAAAAATAAAATAGTTTTGAAGTTTGTCACCCCCTATTAATACCAGTTTAAAAAGAAGTGGACTTCTTTGCTCTTTAAAAATTTGGTAGAATTCCCCTGTGAAATCATGCAAGCTTAGTGTCTCTTTTGGGGGTGGAATAGTGGTAATGGTTGTAATGATGGTGGTGGATCTTTTTTGGGGGGCAGCTTTTTCTATTAGGAAAATATATTTTTATTCGTTTTGATTTGTTTTTTAGATTCTCTACTTCCTCTGGTAGTTATTATTTGTTTATTTATTATAAAATTGTGCGTGTGTGTATGTAGTTCTTTTGATGTTTAAGAAGGTTTACTTTTTTCATTATTGGTTATCTTCATAATTAAGACTTTCTATGATACCCTAAGTTCACTAAGTTTTGAGTTAGTTCCTTGTAATAAATGATAATAAAATTAATGTGTTCCCACTTATCCATTACTCTTTTTCTACCATCTGATTTCGATCAACATGATTTTTCTTATTTTTTTACCTATATATTCTTTAATAATGCATATACTTCTATTGTTTGATTTATAATCTTTCAATAGTCTCTGAAAACTACCAGTTTTTATGGTAAAGGCAATACGTACATCTCTTCTACTTCCCAAATTTCTTTAACTTTTCCTCCAACAGTTGTATTATATTTCGTAGTCAGAACAAACACCTTTTATGTTCTATTTGGCCACCCTAATTCCTGCATTGGTTTTGGGTTTAGTTCTATAGCTGAACGTATTTGTTGGAAGACTTCTGCTTTCAACCAATATGAAATAACAACTAGATTTGCGTTTCCATCTGAAACAAAGAAAATGTGGACAAAATATGTGAAACCATTCAAGATGTAACATCAATCAACAAAGGGCAGTGATCCCTGAGACAAGGCAATTAGATGAGGTAGGCACTTAGGGATTTCCCTAACTTTTTGCCTTGAAAGAGTTTCTAGGCCCTGATGCAAATAGAAGGAATCCCAGGAAAGACTAGTAGACCTATGGAATTGAGGAGATGGAGGTAAGAATTTAGATGGGGGGAAAAAAAAAACAAACATACAGAAAGCAAACCCAGAATACTAGAATAAAGAAAGCTGCTCATAGAAAGAACTCTGCAGATCTATAGAGCATCTCAGTTGAGCATTCATCTGAGTACAGATCAGTTTGTGTATGTTAGGAAACTCTCAAGGCCAGAGAAAGAACCATTTGAGAGGTTGGATTACACAGGCCATGAATACAAGGAGATGAGATCATAAGGGCCACTGTAGAGTCTGTTGTCTATAGTAGTGTTTAGGAGAATGTTTTTAAAGCAGCCGAATTTAAAAAAACAACAATCACAAGTTATTTCCGAAGAACAAAGTTAAATCCTGAAGCACATTTCTCATTGGAAACATTGCAAGGGAGAAGGCAGTGGAGCAACATCTTCAAAGCACAGAAAGAAAACCTGAAACTGGCAACCTAGAATTCTATACCCAGCAAAGATATCACTCAAAAGAATGGTAACAGATGTGGTCAAAATAAAACAAGTAAGTTCTGGAGATACAGTGTACAGCATCATGATTATAGTTAATAATACTGTATTGTGCATTTGAAAGTTGCTAAGAGAGTAGATCTTAAAAGATCATAAGACAAAACTGTAATTATGTATAGTAAAGGATATTAACTAGACTTATTTTGGTGATGTTTTGCAGTATGTTGAGTAGGTATATTATAGGTATATTATATATCTAAAACTAATGCATTTTTAAGAAGTAAATACTTAAAAAAATAACAACAAAGCGAAAAAAAAGCCCAAAGGTAAAATACAAGGTTTTTACCTAAGAGAAAAGTTAAGAGTTGAGAAGAGAAGAAGAAACAAGCAAGAAACTTTGTCATTTTGGGCACTATGTATTTTTCTCCCAACACTACTTTCATTACATTTTTGATTCCTCCTAGATCAAAATCTTAGGAGTATACATCCATTGTTTCCTCCAAATCTGGGCTGATGTGTATATATATTTGTGCATTCCTGCTTTGCTTGTAGGTGATGGCAATCAAGTAAAAAATGCATATCTTAGTTCTTTTGAATTATTTTCATGTACCACTCTATTCCTTTATAAGATAACTTTTTAACAGGGCTTAAGAAGTCCTTGTAACTTGTGTGTTTTATATATAATTGAAACTAGTATGTTAAAAATTTAAATTGTATTGATTTAAGTTATTTAAATAACATGAAATAAATTGACTTTAAGTAATTTAAATTATTTAAAATAATATTTAGCATGATTTTCAACATTCTACATACAACTGAGCTTTCATTTCAAAAATATTTTAATTTTGTGACTATGGGAACTCTTGTTTCCATATGTGTATGTGGAAGAAAAAATAAGACTTGTGCTTTTCATCTCATAAGGTTTTTATAATATTTAATTTTATATTTCATATACTAAAATACCTGAAAATTCTGGGGACAGTAAAATTCTAAGGTATTTTTTTTAGAATCACATGTCATTTTTTTGTTAAAAATACTGTACTTGTTTTCAAAATGCCTACTACAATGGACATACTGCCTTGAAGTACATGTTTTTATTTTAGGAAATTGCAAGTTTTCTGTATTTTTAATCTGTTTTTTCTCCCAGTATGATGGTTCTATTCCGCAGACTGTTTGGTCTCCCACTTTATTAATTTTAGACCCTGTTCAATTTGGTGCCACCTTTACCATGGTGAATTTCAATATTGCTCTAGCAGTTTGAGTGGCTGTGATTTCTGCAATCTTGATGTATAGTACAGGAAACATTTTGCTTAAAATATTTCATTCAACTATTGAAATGTGCAACACTGTTTCAATTGCTTATCAACACAAAGAAAGTTAATGATTTACTCCTGAAAAAAAAAATCACTGTTTTTTGCATAATTGATACATAAAGATTTTCATCTGCAGTAATCAGAGTTTGGGCAACATGATTTTGATACCAGTAGGATCAAGAAGGCTAGAGATTTTTGTAAATACTAGAAGCCTTTTAATACTGTCGTGAAAGTCCTGAAACATTAGAAACAAAAGATATCTGTTCGTCTAGACCCCTGAATGTCATATGCAGTGAAAAGGTCTGGAGGTATGGAGTACAACTTAGAGTACAGAGCTGGAAAAATCATTTGTCTTCATGGAGGTATTGGTGTCTAAGTCAACTTCAAAGAATGGGTAGGCCTGGGATGCACATGGAAGAGTAGCCTGACATAGTAATAATAGCATATAGTTACATAGCATTTACTAAGTGCTCTCCATGTATTAACACATTTTATAATTGTATTCATAGTTAATAAGGTGATTATTATCTTCACTTTTGAGTTGAAAAACCTGAGAAACAAACTTGCTAAGCAACTCATTCCAAATCCTTCATCTAGTAAATAGTGGTACTGCTATTTAAACTCAGGCTTTCTGGCCTCGGAGTCTCTCTGCTTAATCACTTATGCTGTTCTACCTCTAAATAATGGGGAGTATTTTGTGGGGACAGTAGAATAGGAGATGTTAAGAAAGTTAAAATCATGGAAGCTTTTGAAAGGGAAGCAGAGGCATTCATATGTTATCGATGTGAGTATAAAGCAGTTTGGTCTTTTTAGAAAATAATTTGAGGGTACTATATTGTATCAGGAATTTCAGTAATCACACTAAATATTTGTCCTAAGGAATTTGGGAGACAATTTTCTATGGGCCTCACATTTCTGTATGTCTTGCAAGCAGGCGTTAAATGCCTTATTGTTCTGGATTACCTTTTTAAGGGAGGTTTTTTTGGATAACAGTATTGGCATATAGTTTTGGGGAGGTAGTATCTCCAGTGTCTCCCTTCTGATCAGATAGCTCGTTTATTTATTGTCCAGTAGAATGTCTCCCTATGGAGCAAAGTTTGGCAAATTTGCTGGCAGCTCATTATAGAAGATTGGGTTTCCTAACCTCAGGGTTCCTTAGCTATGATACTAACCCTCTCCCTGTGCATCATCCATCTGGATCACTCCACATTACTGTCATGGGCCTTGGAGACCAAGGAGAACTGACGTGAAATGAAGCTCACACAGCTTCCTGTGTCCTAAGCAGTAAATCCTTTGTCTGACCCAGAGGTGTCATGTATGCTGCCAGCATCCAGGAAACCATGGCAGGCTAACTTGTTAACTTCCAGGTAGGGCAAAATCTTAGACGCTTTACTGTTCTTGACAAAGGGATGGTTAGAATTATCAACAAAGCATCATATGTAATCCCTAGAAAGTAATCCAACTATCCAGTAATAAGGGAATAGTTTAGTAAATCATGGGATATACATATAGTGGAATATTAATTCCACAGCCCTTAAATCTCATGTTTTTAAAGTTTCAAAGACTTGGGAATAAACTCATGAAAATTTTAAGTAAAAATTATATTATGGTAATAATACATCTAGTACATCTTAATTTTGTAAAATGTGTTTGTAGGTTTAGAAGAAAACTAGGATTAAATATCCAGAATGTAAAAGATCTTATTCTTTTCTTTTGCTATTTCTGTGTTTTTCAAATTATTCTATAATAAAAATATATTACTTTTATAATGAAGAAAAATATACACTATTAATGAAGTCAAACTGAAGGACTTGACATGATATAATAGGCAGAGTGGATACTGTATATAATCTTGAGAGGACAGTAATGTGGATATGTTTAAAACCCATGCAATCAAAGAAGACCTGGTTTTCATTAAAATGCACATATACAATATAACTGAAAACCATTAAAACAAAAGCAAAAATAAAAATCCAAGTTATAGCAGAGGAATACAGGAAACATGGCTATTTTAGAAATTCTAATTTAAGGAAACTTAATCCATTCGAACAAAAATCTAAGCTCATCAAAGCCTCTTGTTGTCTAATAAAAAGGAATTAAGTCAGTTAATCATAAGAAACAATGCTTGCATACCAAAGTACTGAAAGATGAAGTGACTGTATGTCTGACATTTGCTTTAAAATATTTCAGCAAAAAATAAATAAATAAATAAATAAATAAAGTGGGAGGAAGAGTTGAACCAACCTTAGCAAAAATATTGATAGCTGTTGAAGTTGTGTGCTAGTTACATGGGACTTACTAAACTGTCAATTTTGTGTATGCTTGAAAATTTCCATAAGAAAAAAATCAACAGAATAGCACTGATTTATATAGTTTTAAAACAATATCTCTCATCCTTGGCTGCACATTAAAATCACTTAGGAATTTTAAAAAGTACTGATGCTTGCATCTCACCGCCTCTGATTCTAATTTAATTGGTCTTAGGTGTGGCTTAGGCATCAGGATTTTTTAAATCTCTCAGGTGATTCTAATGTGTAGCTTATGTTAAAAACCATACATCTAAGTGGACTGCATTAGGTAGATCTTTATTATAAGGGGCATTGACTATAATAATAGATATTTTTTGCAGCACTTCTTAAAAAAATGTGGATATGTTTTCTGTTACGTTCATTCATGGAACATCTCTCAGTGAAAAGCAAGAAGAAGCTAATACTTTTTCTAGTGCAGATAGTTCTTCTGCGTCCCAGAATAAAATAGGATAGGGACATAGCTTAATGATTCTTTCTCTTGATAAAAGATTAAGATTTCAGTGACTCTAAAGAATGAATAATGAACATATCACTTTCAGATATTAGTTGAGTAGAGAGGATAGTTTAAAAAGTTAGCATTTTACAATTTTCTTAAAGTAATTCTTCATTTTAGAAAACAAAGAAGAAAATTTAGAGATATAGAAGAAAATTATCAGCCGTAGCTCCGTTATCCATGGTAAATACTGATAATGTTTTACAGCATTTGATTTCAAATTTATTTTAACTTTCAATGGAAAAATTTCAAACAGAAATGTAGGGATAGTAGTGTCATGAAGCTCTAGGTTCCCATTTCTCAGCTTCAATAATTATCAAGTCACGATCAATCTTTTCTCATCTGTGAACCCTTTCCACATTATCCTCCCCTCCCCCACACTGGATTATTTTGAAGCAAATCTTGTGTGTCATATTATTTCATCTATAAATATTTTAGTATGTATTAGGGCAAATAATCCTTAGGTCATTAACATGTATCAGAGGTATTGGTGTTCTGTGTTGACTGAGAGAAGATCCATATGCTACAGTTCCTAATTCTGTAGTTGCCAAAGATGGTGTTGTGTTATAAAAGTAAAAATCTGGCTTATATCCTTGAGCTGCAGAAGGATCTGCTGGCAGGACCAAGACTTTTCTCAGAAAGTAACTCCATCAGTTTAAATGAAGAAATAAGTAGTAGACTGAAATTCAAGAAACTCAGAGTTCTACCCATTAACCAGGCTTTAATTTGGAAGATTTTGAGGATTAGAATTACCTAATGTTTTGGTTTATAACAACTTAAATTGGTCTCTTGTTCTCATTTTCTTTAGAGCCAGGTAGTTTCCCAAAGGGTTTAGCAGATTGATTAGTCAAAGTGTATTTTGGTAAGGTTAACATGGAGGCAGTATGTTAGAAAGGCATTGAAGACAGGAAAATCATCTAAGAAGGTAATCAATTTTTTTGTGGCCTGAGCTGATAAAAACACAGCATTGGAGGGTGGGGAGAAGAGGCAAAATTTAGCATCTTATTTATAGTAGATATTAGCAAAGCTTGGCAATACTTCATTATAGGAGTTAAGAGTAAGAGAACAATCAAATATGCCTTCAACCCTACCCTTGAGATCTAGTATAACACTGTGTTTTTGGCAGGAAGAATGAAGTGAGATGGGCAAGGAATGATGGGGGAAGGAAGGAATGGATGAGTCCAATATTAGTATACTGAGTTTAAATTAACAGCATGGCCTCCAAGTAGGTATTTTTTGTGGGTTGCTGAAAGTGGAGGACTAGAGATCAGTTGATATATGACAGCTGGATATCTGCCTCTGAAGATTACTCATGAAGCTATAAGGATGATTGAGTTTTCATAGGGAATATTTGTTTAAGGAGGAGAGCGTGTGGCTAAAGACAAATCCTTTCAGTAGTCCCAATGGATGGGACTAGGAGTATGAACAAATTTATCTAGAATACATTAAATTAATCCTTATGGAACATCTATGTCACAAGCATTTTGCATGGAAAAGGGAAAGGGTGCTTTCTGTGCAGTCTGTGAAGCACACCAAACACAAAGGGAACACTATGCCAGAGATCTGTACAGAGATTTATGAAAATAAAAACTAGACAAAATGACTTGAAGTGCCCAGGGCAGGCATGATGTTCATGGGAGTACGTGTTTTCCAGGAGAAAGGGAAGGGATGATATTTCATGCAGAGGTGGAGGCACAGGTGTGTGCTTGGGACAATGAGGAGTCTGACGTGGTCAAAGCACAGCCTATAGGGTGAAGAGAATGACAGGATACTTGGTTCTGTTAGGCAAGAACTAGAAACCACTATGGGGTCTGAAGAATGTTAGAGTCACTATTAGAATACAAGACAAAACCAGTTTGACTTTAACATAACTGAACAGAAGAGGAAGTAATGGAAAATTTGTGGGGGTTTTTCTTCTGTTTATCAAGCAAATGCTGTCACAATACAGTGCAGTATGTTTGCTTTTATTGATTGGTATTCATTTTGTGCATATAAAAAATTTGATAATGTGACCAAAGTTAAGGAGTTAAAGATTACACATGCGCACACACACACACACACACACACACACTCATTGCTTAACACAATAATTATCAACAGGCAGGAATTGAGGATATGAAGGTCAGTGAATAAGATAAAACCTCACCTCCAAGATCTTTGTTGATTAGTTGAAGACAGATAATTTAAGAAAAGTTATATTCCAGTTGGGTAAGTGTAAAGATATAGGAATACTCAAGAGGGGTACATAATCCATTTTGGGAGTTAGTAGAAGGATCTAGGAGACCTTCTTGAAGGGGTGATGAAAACTGCTTCTTAAATGGTACAAAGGAATTAGCGGGTTGCTTTGAGGAAGGGAGCATGAGACAGTGGCATACGATGTAAATTGGATAGCAATAACCAGAGCCACGGAGGTGAAAGGAAGCCTCGTTCATGTAAGGAACCATCGTCATTTCATTGTTCTTGAAATAATTGTAAAATAGATCAAGGCAGAAGATGAGCCTGTAGATCTGGGTGGAGACCACTGTGGGTTGACATTTCATATACTAATTGAAGGGACTTGCGATTTATACAGGGAGTGAACTGCCTGGATTTGCATTCTCAGTACGCGACTTCTGCAGCTAGCTGAAATACAAACTTGTTAGGAAGGCAGGCTTAGGAATAGGAAGGTTAGTTAGGTAGATTTTGTAGTAGGTCAGGCTTCACTAGGTAAAAGGGAATAAGGATGAACTTGAAGGGACAAATGTGAGAAATATTCAGAAAATAAAATTGGCAGGATCCATTAAGTTATGTATGGAAATAGGGAGAGCGATTCAAAGGGAGGGCTCAGTCTCAGGTTTCTGGTTTGCTAGATGGTTCTGCCTTCGGCTGCAATAATAAATACAGCAGAAGAATATGTATATTGGATTAGATGAATTCTGTTTTGAACCTTTTGAATTTAGGTGCCAGTGGGCTATCCACATGAAGATTTCCAACAGACAGTTGAGTACCTGAAGGCTGAGTGAGAAGTCTAGGTTTGAAACCCAAATCTGGGAGCCATTAGCATAATAAGTCATTCTGAAATTCTAAGAACGGGTATTCTCTTTAGTATAAGCATCATGTTCATAATCGATATGAATGTGTTAATTGTATACTGAGCAAACTACCACAAACTAAAATGTGAAATGAACTCTTCTTAACCTTGTTTAATTTGATTAACTTTGATCTGACCTGAAACATCTTCAAAAACTGAAGTATGAACCTAATCAGAATCTTTTAAAACTGTTATCTCTTCCCCACCCCCCAAATTAGTCTTTGCATCAAAGTAGCATAACAAAATATCATTTGAACTGAATCGAAGATGATTTACTTGGAGTTCTGAGAATTGGGTGGCTAGTGGACACAGGACACTATTCCTTGCAGAAGACTTCAAAGGCAGGCCATATAATGATTTTGGAAATAAAAAGAATTTAATTTTTCCTCTCCCAGCTCAAGCTCAAGTCATCCAGGGAGAAAAATTACTCCCAGATGAGCTTACAATTGCCAGCAATCCAAAATTTAACCAAATTGGATTCTCACACACTGTGTTTGGAAGGAAGGAAGACTGACAAAATGTTCTTTCACTAGATTCTAGGAAGCCTAGGGCTTTCTTAACTACAGTGGCCCTGGAACATGATTATTACCTAAAGATCAAGAGTAATTAAGACTAATATTGTTCATTTGTGGGAGAGTTTTCCAGTAATAATTTTGGTAAGTGACATCTTGTATGATGAAAACAAAAATAAGAGTAGAATAACCATAGAGTGATGAATAAGGAAACTTACCAGTATTGCAGTATTTTGAACTTTGATTCATCATTTAATTGGAATTTTATCCAAAAACCAGAATTGATCAATAATACTGGCAAATAGGCTCCATTGGTTTTATAGTGCTTACAGTGTGCAAAACATTGGTCAAAAATACTTCACATATCCTCACACCACCTTATTAGAAGAGTACTGTTATTAGCCCCATATATCACATAAGGAAACTGAGGCAAACAGAAGGTAAGCAAACTTGCCCAAGATCACATAGCTAGTAGTTGGTGGAGCAGGTGGCGTACCCTCAGATTCTGTGGTAGACCCGCGTGGTGTGCCCTTGGATTCCATGGTAGACCTGCGTAGTTTGCCTTAAGAGTCAGTGGTACACATGGGTAGTCTCCCTTCAGAGACTCCCTTCAGAGACTTCAGATTGTGTTCTTTATCACAATCCTTGTTTAAATGTTAGTGAATGTAACAGGTAAACAGGGTATCTATGCATTGTGGAATTTTATAAAATATAGAGAGGACAATTTTCTTGCCCCTTAAAAACATGCAGTCTTGAGTGCCCAGGTGGGTTAATCGGTTAAGCGTTTGACTCTTGATTTCAGCTCAGGTCATGATCTCACAGTTCGTGAGATTGAACCCTATGTTAGGTCCTGCGCTGAGAGCACTAGCCTACTTGGGGTTCTCTCTCCTTCCCTTTCTACCCCTCCCCCACTTATTCCCATTCTCTCTCTCTCTCTCTCCCAAAATAAATAAACTTAAAAAAGTGCAGTCTCTAGCACTTTTCCTAAATAATTTGCATCACAACACACTACAATAATTCTTTTGATTTAGTTTTCCCCTAGCGCTGTATAAAGGTGATATTAGAACATATTTCCTGTATCTAAAAATAAAGAAAACGGTTTAAAATGAACATTTTAAATTGTTTCTTTAGGTTAACTTTACCTTATAGTGATATACAAATTATGTGTAAGAATTATTAATTTTTGGAGATTTTAAATTTTTTAATTTTTTTTTTATTTTTGAGAGAGAGAGGGAGAAAGAGAGAGAAACAGAGACAGAGCATGAGTGGGGCAGGGGCAGAGAGAGGGAAACACAGGATCCCAAGCAGGCTACAGGATCTGAGCTGTCAGCACAGAGCCCGATGTAGGGCTCAAACTCACTACAACCATGAGATCATGACCTGAGCAGAAGTCAGACCCTTTACCGACTGAGACACCCAGGCACCTCTATTTTTGGAGATTTTAAAAGGACTTCAGTGTGCAACAGTATATGTAAATACTCTTTACCCAAGAAATGTATTCTAAGTAGAAATTATTTTAATCAAATAATTCAAAGGTACTAGGCATGCTTGCTATTAAAAGTTTTATTATGAATACTTCCATTTTTTAATTATAAAAGTAATATATAATCACATGATAGAACATTTGGAGATAAAATATGAAAATCCATAAACCTAGCAGCTATTATACCTTATACTCTTTTTATACTCTTTTCCTGTGTATCTAGTCTTACATTATTGTAGTAATAGTATACTTATAATTTTGTACTTTAAGAAGTTTTAATTTTATTCTTAATATTATTGAAGATTTTTTTTTTTGTAAAAATAAATAGAGTAGTCCTTTGTCTTTCAGATAAATCTACCTTTTCATATTCTGGGTTTGCTTTATAGTTTTTACCAAGTCCACATATTATATAATTCAGAAACATTTTTGTGTTATTCTCTTTTCTCTTGTTCTCATCCTCCTTCTCTCTGTTCAAGCCTTGGCTTTCCGTAGCCAGGCATGGTCAGGTTCCTGGGTGCCCCCAGCTCGTATGCTCAGTCTTCCACAGTATCAGAGCTGTTCTTACCTGGGTCACGGGATACATCGTTAGCCACAGATCCACTGATTAATGTGACTTAGAGTTAGCTTTATCCATCCCAGACACTGGATACCCATGCACAGCTGTTTAGATTGCTGCCTTCTGTCAGTTGACCTTCCACCCATGGGTCCCTCTAGTGCTAGTTGCCATAGTATCAGCCCCAGGCCCTTACTTTCCTGCCCTTCCATCATCTCTTCTCAATCCATTAATCACCAGTATTAGCTGACATGGCCAGGTTGCCTATCCTTAGTTTCCCTCTTATCCTGCATGATTCCCCATCATGCTATAGGCCACTTCTGGATTTGTTCCTGCCAATTTTCTATCTTGAGTATTCCTTGTCAGATTTGGCATCTGACACCTGTACAAGATATTTCAGGGTCACTTCCTGACTTCTGAATAAGACTTCTCCTTTAGTCTTCTTCTTTGCTCTTTACTCTTCTTCCTTATTCATTGAATCAATCTGTGTCTTGCCCAAGTTATGCCCTTGGGACTTAGTTCCTTTGTCTCACTGTCTTTGATGGCAGGTGTGATCAGTGGCTCTGCTCCTGGGGTGTGTACTCTGTTCCAGGACCAGGCCTCTACCCACCTCTCTTCTCGTTCCTTGTGGTCTTTTTTGCAGAGGCCTGAGACTACCCAGGACAGTGGCAGCATGTTTCTTCCCAAGGACAAATTACAGATTACAAGAGAGTAAAAGAAAAATTTTAACACATGTGGTTACTTTTTAAAACATTTATTCACTGATTTCTGTTAAAATTTTTAAATCTTTTTTTACAACTGAACCGTTTATCACTAGAAGCAAAAGGAACGACCGTCTATGTCACGTCCAGACGTCTTTGTACTGTGTGGGCTGTAGATGTAGTGCATGTTGTGTCTAGTTTAACATGACTGTAACACATGAAATAAAAGAGTCCATCAATACAGACTAAATTAAAATTGGAGTTGCATAAATAGAATGTATGGTGAGCTGTCTTTGAGTTGCCTCGTTTATTCTACTTATTGATGAATTTTCATAACTTACTTCTTGAATAAATTATCCAAGAATCAGCCTGTGATTTTCTTTATATATTACTTCATATTTGTATAAAGGTACTGCCATAAGAAAATCTTATAATGATTACTGTTTTTACTACTTGGTTGGGCTGGATGTTTTTTATAATGATTACTGTTTTTACTCTCCAATTGGACAGAATTTTTCATTTATAATTGATATAAAAATGGAACAACAGTGCAAATCTGCTGTTAAAAGAGGCTCAATAATTCTTTCACTTTTTTCAACTCTAGGAGCATTCAGATCTGTCCCTTCTTTGTCACACATGTTATCAGTAACATGATTAGAATATACAACTGCTTTCTTCTAAGATATCAAATCTGGCATTCACTTCTGTAATTTCAACCTTCTGACAGTATGCTATTCTTATTCTCTCTGACTTATGTGTGCAATCATGTGACATGGCCAGTTCCAAGATGCAGCAAGTGGGGAGGTTCTGTGACAGTTGTTGGACCAAGAAAGCTGCAGGCAATTGACTTGTTAAATGAGCCATTTCCATGGTATACAATTGTGATGTCCAAGTGATCTGATGATGTGGGTCATAATTGAAAAAGTTGTTAGCCTTGGAGATATCTGTGAAAGAATTAATGAAAGATCCCAGCTAGTGGAAGACCATGGTTATGGAAAGTCTAGTTAAAAATCAACTCTAGACAGGCTGGTAGTTGATTTTAGTTTGATTTGTTCAGACCAAGTGTTCCCTATCATTCTTCCACACCAAACTCAGAGGTCCTAAATTATATCATCCTTATGACCAATTTAAAAGATTTCCAGTATTTCCTCTGGGTTGCATGGGTTTGTCTTAGGGGTAGCTACATAATGTATGTGCAAAGGAAGGGTTGTGAAGAGAAGGAAAAGTGTTCAAGTTAGGTGAAGTTCCAGACTACCTACTCCTGTACTCAATAGTGTTTTTATGTATTTTACGTATAGGAATTTTGTGTAAGAATTTCTTTGGCAACAGTGATTGCTTTAGGAAATTTTGAGAATTAATCCATCGTCTACTGAGATACAAGGACCCTGTTAGTACTCTCTCCCCATTAGCTGTTGATGAGACAGGTGGATTGAGTACGTGTTGAGTGCTGGGCCCTGTAGCACTGTCTTAGGCATGCCAGTCATCTCTTGGGCTATTGAATAATTACTGCTCTGCAATCTTCATTTTTCCCTGTGGTTCTGTACACAACTCACTTATTTTTTATTCTCACATTTTTGGGGATGATCTTATTTATAATTTCAAAATAACTTCTATATCAAAGATTTCAAAATCTGTGTCTGCAGCCTAACATTGCCATGTCTTACCTGTGTGAGGTAAGACAGGTATTTGTACCTGAATTTTCTTATTTGTACAACTGATGACATTGCCTTCCCAACCCTAGAAGGGCTGAGAGAGGGAGAGAGAGAGAGAGAGAGAGAGAGAGAGAGAGAGAGAGAGAGAGAAAAGGTATGAATTTATAGATTAAATAGGTATAAAGAATAGAATTGTTTTAATTGCTGTAATTCGCATCTTCAAGACTGTATTTCTAACTTTTTATTGAAGGAAATGTTTGTTTCTATGAAACCTGATATTGTACACTTAAGATTTTCTAATCATCACTCAGTCTTTCCTTGTCTGCACATCAGACACCGCCCTTGATTTTATATTTTTATCAATGGCACAATCGTTCCAGCAGTCACTATATCTCAAAATCTCTCAAGTACCTCCTAATCCTTTTTCCTCCTCTTAAGTTCTACTGTTATCACATTTTTTCAGGCTTTTGCTGCAACATGTCTGGATTATTATAATAATCTCATAACTAGTCCCCGTCTTCAGTCTTTACCTCTTCTGCTATATCTTCTGTGGGGGTTTTGTTTATGTTTTTGGTTTCATTTTATCATTTTTGCTTTCTGTTTCTCTTCTCCCAAAAAGCATCGCCTCCTTGCTTATGAAAGAAACATTAGTGTTTTCCTACCGCTGGCACGTTGCAGTTAAGACTTGTCATCCCTGCCTTCAGTGTCCTCTACAGTGTATACGTTATCTGCATTTACAGCTTCTCCTTTATGCACCTCCTATTCAGCTAAACTCTTTGTTCTCCAAAAGGCTGTTGACCCCTTTTACTTCTGGATCTTTCCATGGGTTCCTCTGCAACACTTTGTTGAAACACTACTGATCAGTTCTGTGAAGCCAGTTGAAAATGGCACCTCCCTGACGTTTTTATCATTTTCCCCTAAACAAATGTGCTTATGACTCTTCTCTCCAGAACCCACTATGCCGCTGCTCTTTGCCTCCATCTCCCAACTACTCCATGGCTGTATAGTATTAACTAATTGTGTAAAACAGTTACCTCATTCTTAAGCTTAACTTGATCATTGTGTATCTTTTTCATTGTGAATGATATTTTGAAACAGCCTCAGCTCCATGATCAAAAAGTAGTTAGTGACAGTTATACAATTTCATCTCATAGGTCATGTCCTGCCATGTTACATCTACAAGAAGAAAAAGTGGCTGTCAACCAGCTTTACTCTTGAAAATATGGGGTACCATTTTAATACTATATTTTTTCGTGGTAAGATGCAGGAATATGTAGTAAGAGAATTATTTCAGCCATTGGTATTTATATTCATGTTGAAATATAGTTGAATGAAAATACCTTTTAATCAGAAACTAACATTTTATAGAAAAAGTAAATTTACTCACTCTTGGAAAAGTGTCTTGCCTATTCTTGTTTTTGGTTAATCTTCAGAAGGATATTTTCTTTTTGTTTGTAGTTTGTACATCCCTATTTTAAGGAATTAGGCTTAGGCTCTGATTTGTATTATTACAAATTAGCCAATCCTTTACTAGTTTAATGTTGTCAACCATTCACTCTTAACTTTTTTTTAAATGACAGAAAATAAAATGCAAAACCACACCCTATATTAATGTAACTTTGTGGTTAAGATTTTACATTCACAAAAGTCCAGAAATTCGAAGTTATAGTTCCCCAAAGAATCCTAATTCAGTCACATTGCATAAACTGATATTAAGGCTGAAATGTATCATCATTACAGTAATGCAAAATACTCATATATGCATGAGGACACAGTTATGGTTGCTGAGGGAACCATAATTTTGGATTTTCTGAGTTTTTTTGCACATACAATTTCAACCATAATGTTAAGTTAATGCAGTTTTTTTCATTGACTCTGAAGTAATATATTTGTTGCTATGTTTATCTTAAAAATAAATTTTCATTGACTCTATTTTTTTCTTCTGTATGTCTATAAACCTATCCTTACAGAAATCTGATGTCCCTACAAAGAGAACCACCTAAGGAATATTTCTGTATAAAAATAGTTTTTCGCCTCATGTATACTCATATTCTCTCTGCCTTTCTCTCGCACACACATACACACACAGCCTCACACACTTATGTTACATTCTGGCACATTATAGAAGCAGGTAGCATATCCACTACCTGCTGTTGAAAGTGTTGACGATACTGAATTATTTATTCTATCTTCTACACTCTCCAAAATCGTTTTGGGTACTTTGACACATTTTGGTCTCTTCCATATGGATACTTCATGGTGGCAGAGTTGCCAGATGCTCAGGTTTTGTGACAGTCTTAGTTTTTCAAGGACTGTTGGAATATTCTTGGGAGAATCTCGCCTTGTTACTGAATCCTATGGAGTGGTAAAATACTAACATTTCTTTGAAAGTGTTTTTTTAAGGCAAGGAGTTAGTATAAAAAAGTTATCAGAATGCCCCATTCAAGTGTATTTAACTTGGGGTACTTAGTAATGGAGCGGTTTATTATGAAATTCATTTGTGGTGAATTGGCATCACTAATAAGGAGCAATAATAGCAATATGTATGAGTTTGGGGATTAAAACAAAGTTACTTAAAATACCAAATATTAACTCTCATACAACTTCAGCCCTTTGTTTATATCTCCATTGCCAAAATGCAAAGATGAGGAGCAGGGTGTCAAATCTGTGTTTTCTTATTGCGCTGTTATCTACTTTATATAAATATACATATTTCAAACATATATTTCATATAATATAAATATGCTGAATATTTGCCTAATTGAATAAAATACAGATATTTATAGTCCCAGGTATTTGCTTTTCCTCTGCAGTATTAATGGAAACTCATAATCTTCCTCCTTTTCCAATCCCTGCCCTTCACACATAACTGAACTGGAAATTTTCTTCCATCTTTTAATGTTCATCTCAAGTGTTATCTCCTCTAAAACCTTTCTGTATTTCTCAGGCCTGGTCTGAGGTTTCTTTCTTGCTTCTCCCATGGCATCCTGTGTATTTCCAGACATTCCCAGACCGCTGCTATATGCAAATCCAAATGGGAAGAAAGGAAAGGACTGACTCAGAAGGGGCACACCCACGCTGTGCCTTACGTGACAATGTCTTACATGGCGGAAGGAGGCTTTGAATGGATGGCTTTTAGGTGACCTGTGGTATGTGACCCTCAGACACAGGCAATGGAAAATTCAAATAACATTGAGACTCAGATATCTGTTGTGAGGCTCTAGTGCGTATTTACACCCAGGTTCAAGTACTTTCCTCTGTATTGTGGGGAGAGAAAAGGAGGAACATGGTCAAAGATGGTTTTCCTATTTTTTTGCCTCAGTGAATGGGCTTTTGTTTTCCCATTAAATGGAAAACATTTTATTTTATTTTATTTTTAAGTGTATTTATTTTGAGAGAGTGCACACACGTGAGTGGGGGAGGGTCAGAGAGAGAGGGGAAAGAGAGACTCCTAAGCAGGTTCAGTGCTGTCAGCACAGAGCCCCATGTGGGGCTCCATGTCATGAACCATGAGATCGTGGCCTGAGTGGAAATCAAGAGTTCCATGCTTGGGGTGCCTGGGTGGCTCCATAGGTTAACACTCCAACTTCAGCTCAGGTCATGATCTCACAGTTTGGGGGTTCGAGCCCCATGTAGGGCTCTGTGCTGATAGCTCAGAGCCTCAAGCCTGCTTTGGATTCTGTGTCTCTCTCTCTGTCTGCCCTTCCCCCGCTTGGCACTCTGCCTCTCACACTGTCTCTCAAAAATAAATGAACATTAAAAAAAAAAAAGAGTCTGATGCTTAACCTATTGGGCCACCCAGACACCCCAAGTGGAGAATACTTTAATCCCAACAACTAACTTGAAGCTGCTGCCACCATTGGAATTAGGAGGCAGGCTCAAAAGTAGCACCTGTGACTGACTTCCTTTTTTATCATGGACTCTCTAGTGGTTCCAGCTTTGTCTCTGACTGGCTAATCCAGGGGCAGGTGACCTTACTTCGTGCTTCTCTGTCACCTGGTAAGCAAGTGTGGCCTGGGGCATTTTATGAACTATTGTATTTAGTGAGTCCCACATAGAGTGCAGAATCATAGGTGAGACTAAGGAAAAGGTATCTTAGAAAGTTACTATGCCATGTAGGTTGTGTAGAATGAGCTCAGGGCTTCATTTTTGGATCATCTTAATGACATTGTTTGTATAGCATTTTGTAGTTTTCATCTGTTTTTTCTTCCTGTACCTGTGTCTACATTACTTACTTAAAAAAAAAAAAGGCAATTATTTAAGTTGTGATCAAGGGAAGCATGTTAAAAAATGTTATTTGTGAAACTTAGATAGCTATGTAGAAGATTTTTATTTTTTTAAATGCTTATTTATTTGTTTTGAGAGAGAAAGCGAGCAGAGAGGGGCAGAGAGAGAGGCAGAGAGAAAACCCTAAGCAGGCTCCATGCTCAGCGTGGACCATGATGCAGAGCTCGACCCTACAACCACAAGATCATGATCTGAGCTGAAACCAAGAGTGGGATGCTCAACTGACTGAGCCACCAGGTGCCCCAGCCATGTAGAAGATTTTTAAATTTTCATTTTACTCTATTAAAATAGGAAGTTTTAATTTTTAAAAAGCTAGCTTTCAAATGTTTTCCCCTCGGTGATGTAAACTGGGAAGCACGTTCTTAGAATTTTTACATTGTTGGTTTGATGAGAAAGAAACAACAGGGCTAATAAATCAATGTTTATAAAAAAGCCTCATCTTAAAAAAAAAGTATGAAAGACCTGGACACAGTGACTACCACCTTCAAATTCTTTTTCTATTGCAGATGGACGATATTTAATATTTCACTCTCCCAGATACTTTTTGAGTGCCTACTGTGTACAGTATATTCTGTTGGCTTTGACTTTTATAATTAGTTATCTAATGGTACCCTTATAATTAAAGTGATGTGTAAAATAGCAAAACATTGGGGATACTAACTAAATTACTTGTGGGGAGGTATTTCTTCAAATGGCATATTAAGCACCAAATTCAGGGAAGATTTCAAAGAACTGTCTTGTACTTGCCAAAACAAACATAGGAGAAATAATCAAAACACAGGGATAATCTCTATGAGAAGCGTAACAACAAAATGTCACAAATCAAATGATAGAACAGCTCAATAGAATATAGGATTCTGGGAAGCAAATTTAAAACAAATACTCATAAGCACCAAAAAATTTAGGTCTTATGACCGATTATAGAAAGACCGAATATTTAGGAGACACTTTATTTTGTGCTTGTTAATTTTAGCAGTCGATGTGACTCAGTAAAAATAGCAAGTTACCATATTTTTCCTTGTTAGCTTACTAGTTATTTGAGTACAAAATACCTTACTTTCCATGGCTGTCAGGAGTATTTTACTTGATGTACCGGGAGGCAGATATTGTTATTACTGTTGTTGTTATGATTGCTTTAACTATTTCTGTGTCATAATATTCAAGCCTAAAGGATGGTAATATCTAAAAGTCACTCTGTGCTTGCCTGTCATTTGTTCCTCAGACTTGTGCCTGAACTGAGCTTTCTGTATCTATTTGAGTAGTAGTCTTTCTGGCTTGACTGGTCACAGTGTCCTTGTATGTGTGTAATCTTAGACAACACGGGTAGGTTGGAGTAATGATAGGACCTATATCCATTACCTTGGGTCTCTGGTCTTCCAACTTTATAATATTTAGAAATGAACTCCAGGGACTCATGAGTGGCATGAACTAAAGGGCAAAGAACATTCCAATATAAAGTGATATGCTGCTGTTAAGGAATAGTCTACGATAGATTAATCATGAGGTGAATTATAAATATTTCACATACTAATTATATTAGTTTATGGAGATAAAACACCATATGAAGTGTTCCCAGCACACTCAGCAAGTTGGATGTGCTTTGCATGTTAATTGGCTTCCTTTTTCTTCAAGGCCGATGATCATGAATCCCTGAAGAAGACAGAAATTTTTATCATGATACTGTACATTCCTGATCTTTGTCCCAGGCTGACACCTGCCTTTCTCCAAGAGTTCCTTTCCTTTGGATTGTGTCATGAGTCCCTGATATACTAGGATGGTGAAGCAGGGAATGGTGCCCTATGTGTTATTAGGGACCCTTGGAAAAAGGAATGGGCTCAATAAAAAATGACATCGAATAATGCATCCTAGAATTGTGTTGGGTGCTCAAGTAAGAAGGTAAGTTCTTTCTTTTGGGGACATGAGATACTTTCCAACTTGTTTTTTAATGATAGGAGTAAATATCATATTGAACACTTGACTATATGGAGAGAATTGACCAGTTTGATTTTCTCAGTGTCATTGAGGTCATAAATGAATGATTCATTCATTAATTAATGTATTTATTTACTCACTTATTTGAAAATATTTTTTGAGCACCTGATAGGATAAGAAACAAGGAAAATATAGGGCATGTCCTAAGAAAACTTAAAATCCAGAGTGGTAACTGTCATGTTAGGGAAACTATAGAGTACTAAAGAAAAGAACAGCAGATCTAATTTATCTTATCAAGGAATATATACCTTAATGGGAGAAAACAAGGTAACATATGAAATATTGGAGAAACACATAGAACAGATATATAAAATTACATAACAAACCAAGAGCTCACATTTTTAACAGACACAGTTGGTGACTGGGTACTTTAGTTTAATTAAATCTCCAATGCAATTTCTTTCATTAGTTTATTATTTGTTATCTTTAGTTACCTACTGGTCACTCCACTTATATTCCAGGCTTGTAGAAACTGTCCCTTCATTTCTTCTCCATTCCAGCCACTGAATTGTTTCTCCTCTCGTGTTAAGGAATGTCACCACTACCTATCTGCGCAAGCTAGCAACTTTAGAGTTGCCCTTAGCCTGTTCCTCCAGTAACCAAATCAGATATTTCTGTTATCTTCATTGCTTTTGGTATCAGCTGCTTCTGTCTATCCTAGTGCCTGACCATGTACTTGTTATTTTGGTAGGCTGACTCCTTTGTGTGACGTAGGGTGGCCACCTTGATTGCATCTCTTCAGGAGATCCTTCACTGATGGTGATGAGCTTTCCACAGTTTGTCTAACAGTATAATCACTCAGTAAATATATTATGAAAGAAGAGATGAGATAAAACCACTCAGGTTAGTACAGTTCTTTATACCATGTGTATTTTTTTATTTCTCAAACACAGACTACAATGAGAAGTACTGGGAACCATTGAGTCACATTCTAATCCTAGACAATTAAAAATCAGTGTGGAAAAACTGAAAAAAATAGAGGCTTTGGGTCCAGCTCAACTTGGATTTTAAACTCATCTTTGCCTCTTAGTAACCACTATTGCCTTAGCACTTAACCATACTTCTCATCCTTTAATTTCTTAATCAGTAAAATGGAAATAATAAGACAAATCTCTTAGGATAATGATTAAATTAGACAATATATGTAAAACCTTGCATAATACATGGTTCCTTGTCTTCCTTTAGAATATGACCACATTGGCTTTTGGAGAGTCATGTTTTAAACCAATTGGTTTTATCTTTGAATATAAACAGAACAACCTCCCATATTTGGAGAGTGGTAGTGATGGTGATACTTTGATTCCTTATCCTCTCATTTTACTATCATTTTTTTCAGCCAAAGAGCATTCACAACTCAGTTAGTTAAGGATAATGAGAAGAAATAAAGTCTTGTTAACATAATTATAACTGTACAGTGGATCCCCATATTGTTAATAGATAAAGTGTGAACTTGGCAAACTTCTAATGCTACACGTGGGTGCCTCTAGGTCTGATGAAAGACCACTTTCCCTTTTATTTGACTACTCATTTTCTTCAAACCCTAACCTTTAAGCAGCTGTCCCTCTTCTCTGAGTGAATTCAAATTGCTAGCCCTGATCCTTCCAGAGCCAAGATCTCAGGACCCATGCCTCCTTCAATACCCTCAATAAACTTGACCCTTCCTGATCTTCCACTGCTCTTCATTCTCTCTTCCTCCTCTGAACTCATAGTCCTTAGTGCCCCCCGCTTCGTTCACAATCAGTCTTGCTCTGCTTTGTGACATTTTTCGTCACAGAACAGAGTTGTTATTTATCTTTTTTATTGTTATTTAATGTTTCCTGTTTTATGGCTTATTTCGCCTGTTATATTGTCAGCTCTTTTGGAACAGGGATGTTACCAATACTTATTAGTTTGTCGAGACTTTAACAGTATTTTGATTAGTTGACTAATTGATAGATTGTCTACAACATATATAAATATAAATGTTGTGAGCGGCTCTAATTCCCTTGTGTCTTACAAGAATACTCTTAATAGATTCTAGTCCTAGAATATACCAAAAATATTTATGTACACAGTAATAATTCTAATTTATGTATAATATTTTCAACAGTAGTCCCACCCAGCCTTCCTGTCTCTTCCTTTCTTGTTATCAACATAATTACTGGGTGTCTTTTATAGATAAGACATGATACCAAGAATTAAAAGCCTTGAGAGGTAGCTTGAGTAATTTAAGAGACACTGAATTTAAGTGGCGCCTTTAACTAAAAAAAAAAAAAAAAAAAAAAAAAAACCATGTATGTATACAATCTGTCTCCTTAGGTGACTGTAAACAGGTCAGAGTGCTGATGATGTAGAGTGGCTAGGTGTTAAGAAACCACTTGGGAGATATTGTTCAGTGTCATGTCCCACCTACAGGCTTTGATTTCCTGCCTTCTGGACAAGTGTTCTTTGCACAGTGTTCTCCTGGCCACCATGATAAGCACAGGAAAGGAACATTACATGGTGGGGGGAAAAAGCAAAACTGACTGATTGCTTCATGCTACCCTATGGGACAACTTTTGGGAAACTGGATACTCTCTTTAACACCCTGTAAATTACCCATCACAAGAACCTGGAAATTAAATGACTACATTTCCTTTTCCTTTAGATAAGACTTCTATATTGTATTTATTACCAATTGTTGTAGCAAATGGAAACATTTTGCTATGCATGTTCTTGAAGGTTTTTGAAAATCCATAACATTTAAACGTGCAGTAGAAATGGTCTGATTAAGATGAAGTAGCTGACAACTAAAGCATAGTGTGTTAAAATGAATTTTGCATATCAACGATTAATGAATATTAGAATTCGGTTATCATTCTACACAGGTTTTCCAAATTAAAGAAATATATGTTTAAGCCAAAGACCTTTGAAGGGGTTGGGAATAATTTTCATTTATGCATGTATGTGTTATTAAGCTCCTATTGTATTAAAACATTATCGCTACACTTTGGAAGTGACAAAGTGAAGGAAATGAAAGCACTCCTCTCTTTCACTTCTTACACCCGGTTCATCAGCAAACCCTGAGACAGGCCCCTTCTCACTTCTTTTCTATTCCCCCTACTGTTCTCCCATCTTCGAAGTGACTCCTTATAGTCTGTTTTCCATACAGTAGTCAGTGTAAAGTTTCCTGATATTAAAAATTAATAAAACATCTCATAAAATACATAAACAAATGTCATAGAAATACAAGAGATTATACAAGACAATATTTAAACTTTAGCAATATGTGAATGTAAGAGTCATGTCCTGGTTGTAGATATTCTGACATACCGTATCATGAAATCTGTTAAAAATGAGATGTTTCAGAAATAATATTGAACATAACAAGCTGAAATGCAGTAAGTTAAAGTCAATTTAAAATTTTGTTTCTCAGTTGCACTAGCTACATTTCAAGCGCTCCATAGCCATATGTAGCTACTTGCTACTATATCAGACACTACAGATATGACATTTCCATCATCACAGAAAACACTCTATCACAGTCCTAGAGAGTCTTTATCAAGGAACAAGAATCAAGGTAAACAGCAAAGGAACAAAGAGTTTGGTAATGTGGCTAAGGAAGGTAAATGTAGACAAGGAATTTGTGTATTGAACAAAGAGACACAACCGGAAGGATGGAATTTACTCTTTTGTCAAAGGCTTCCTGAAGCCCTGCAAGGAATTATTTAAGAATTTAACCCTAACTAGTATCTGTGTTAAATTGTGTACTGTATCCCATTATGTGATAAATGTGCTAAATGGTTTTGGGGGGTAGAAGGGTGCGTTGAAAAGATTTCATGGAGAAAGATTGAGATAACCTAGTTCATGAAGTATTATTACTAGAATACATGTGGCGGTGGTTGGAATCTTGAATGCCTGTTTTCTTTTCTCATTTGACTGCCCTTCCATACCATTTAAGATATAAAAGTATGCATTTTGATAATAGCAGTCACACTCATACAGGACTTCAGGTGTATTTCAGCATCTCTTTTTACATATTAAGAGAATGCAGTAAAAGGCAAATAACCGGTTTATTCAAACTGCACCAGAAAAAAATAAAATCTCGAATCTTGAATTTCACTAAGTTGAATTCTTTGTGATCCCTTAAGCAAATATGACTCAGATTGTAAATATAATCCGCATTGGAAACTACCATCCCAAATACACAGAACGGTGTTAATGTGCTTGCGGCACAGAGCCATTTTGGTTAGACGATTATAATAGCAGCTTACTTATACTTTTGGTGAGATGGTATAAGCTAATGATGTAGCCGTTAATTTGAATTTAGCAGACATTTTAAATATAGGTTTCTCTTACAGAGACAAAAGTTGCAATTTAAAGCTCTTTGGTGGTCTAAAAACAGCTTAATTCTGTAGTAGCGTGGTAATAAGTACTAATCCAGCTTATACCGTGATTGTAGTATGTCATGTTTGTGAAAGATTGCACAACTGCTTTCTCTGGTTTTTATGTTAATTTAAAAATATTAAACATAAAACCTTACAACATCTTCATGCTGAGATAAACTGTTCAATTTAACTTGTGCTCAAGCAGCAGCTGTCAGGAATTATCTTGTTCCTAGTGGTTTTTGCTCTCACCTCGTGCCCTTTCCTGTCGGAGACACAGTGTGGGATGATAAAGCGCACCTTGTTAGGATTTATTGCTTAAATAATACCTGTGGCAAGATGAACAATGGAAGCCTAGGGGTTAGCTGCTGATTGAGTGATGTCATTCATTGTATTATTATTAACTTTATTTTTTAATTGATGGAAGGGACAAAGTAAAAATTGCCTATGAATCTTATCTGCATTTTGTGAGCATATTCATTACTTCTTTTTGGGTGTCATTGACTTAAATATTTAAGGAATTGCTTTTTGTCCACTTTAACTACTATTTTGCAAGTGAGAAGCAAAAAGAAATGTTTTCCTGACAGAGATAATTTCCACAATTTAGAAGTAGGACTATTTCAAGATTAGCTATACAAATAAAATGATTTTCCTGTAAATGGTTGGACAAAGTGAAGGAAGTATTGGTGTGGGCAGTCCCAAATGGTTAATATTCTGAAAATCACTGCCAGTTTACTTCTGACTGTATTATATTCTTTCATTTGGGGGGCTTTATTTGGAATGCTCAACTTTAAATCTTGATTCCTTGATTATGGATTAGTTAGTAAGTAGGGTAAGGAGAGGAGAGGCATAAGGTAGGAGCAGAGTGAAAGGCTCACCTTGGCTAAACATTTGCTGCAGATGGTCCATCCTGAGCATAATTCTCATGTAATAAGTTAACAATTAGATTATGATTTGAAATACATATATGATGAGGGTGCCTGGGTGGCTCAGTTGGTTAACCGTCCAACTTTGGCTCAGGTCATGATCTCATGGTTTGTGGGTTTGAGTCCCATGTTGGAGTCTGTGCTGACAGTTCAAAGCCTGGAGCCTGCTTTGGATTCTGTGTCTCCCTCTCTCTCTGCCTCTCCCCTGCTCATGCCCTGTCTCTCGCTGTCTCTCAAAAATAAATAAATGTTAAAAATAAAAAAAATTAAAAATTAAAAATAAAAATGATGACTTCTTTATGAAATGTATTTTTCCCTTATACTCACTGCCATATTTTAATGCATATTCTCTCAAATTTGTAGTTACATAAATGTATAACTAGATAAAATTTTGAAGACTAGATCACTAAATTATAATATACCATTCATTTAGATTAATCAATTGTTAACATTTTTATACATTTTAAAATATCTGTCTATGCAAATATATACTTATGAATATTTATTGTTTGTAGCCTTTTAATTGCACCATGTAAGAATTAGTTGTAGACATCATGACCCTTCACATGTAAATAATTTAGTATGTGTCTCCTAAGAATAAGGCTATTCTCCTACATGACCATAATAAAATTAGTACATGTAAGAAATTTAAGATTGATTAAAATTTATAGTCTTATATGGAATCCATATTTGGAGTTTCCCTATTGTCCTTATAATGTCCTTTATAACTGTCTTTTCCTCATCTAGTAGCCAATCAATAATCACAATTGTATTTTGTTTGGTGTCTCTTTATTTTCCTTTAATCTAGATTTTTTTTTCTTTATGACATTGGCAGTTTTGGAGATTGAGCCCAGTTATTTTGCAGAATATTTGTCTGCAAATATTGTTTCCTCCTGACCAAATTCAGATCAGGCATTTTTGTAAGGAAAACTACATTGGTGATTTGTATCTTTCTCAGTGTATCACATTGGGAAATACATATCACTTGTCCTATTACTGTTCATATGAAGTTTGATCATGTGGGTAAATTGATATCTACCAAATTTCTCCATGAAGGTACCATTTTTTTTTTTTGCTGTTAATTAGTAATGTGGGGGCTGCATTTAATGAATTTTTCGGCCTTCTGTGTGAAAAACATTGAGCTTGCTCAGGTCTTATGATTAAGAATGAGTCATTGCTTGCTGTAGTATTGTATGGAGGGAGAGGAGGGTATATTACTTAATAATTAGACCCACAAGTCACCATCCATTTTATTTTAAGGAAAATATTGATTGATTGAGATTAATATTTTATGGTTCTCTCTACTAAGGATCAGATTTGTAGATAAGCAAATATCTTCATATTTCAGAATTTTCCATTTAAGTTTTAGAAAGTCTTATACTTGGTGGTGGTGGTAATATTTTTGGACAAAATAAAGCATTTTTATCACAATTTTTTATGAGCTTTAGTTGAATACAAATAGACAATTAAAAAAATACATCTCCTTTATAAGATTTTTTACTTCAAAGCATTAAACCATGATATTAATACAGCCATGTGGCTTTAAAGAGAGATCACGGACTTTTTTTTTTTTTTTTTGGTCTTTATGTGCCTTTTTTAGTCCATGAAGAAGACACTTGAATTCCTATTTATGATATATACACTTAATCATGTAATCATTCTTCCTATGTGAAGGGCTAGTGCTGCAGATCATATAAACACCTGAAGTTAGCCATTTGGCTTGTCTGCAAGGGAAAATTTATAGTGGCTGTAATCATGGTAATAACAAGTGTGATATTTTGTATTTATTAAGTACACAAAAAATCATTTGCAGTGTTTAAGTGGTCCACAACCAATTCATATCCATGACATAATGAAAGGTACTTCAGGCTTTAGAGGACCAGGAGTCTGCTTTGCCACTTTCTACCAGTGTGATTCTACCAGTAAACACAAAACTCTTAACCTTCTTGAACCTCATTTTTTTAGAATTGGAACTAAAGCTGTAAGGGTCAAGTGATGCTACATTATGTTATAAAGGTGGCATTCCATCAAAATTGTGCCATCTAAATGTCCTCAGCTGTTCAGGGACTGTAATTTGTCCCTCATTTATGTCCATATGTGGTAGGCACCTCATTAGTGAAACATTTCTAGGTTGTCCTAGATGGTTATTACTTCTTTCTTGTTTGTTTCTCTTAATTCTTTGTTTATGTCACTATTGCAGGCAGCATTTATCCTGGTGAGCTGTCTTGGTTCATCTTCTCTGTTCTTTCTGGTTAGGCTCTGGCACACAGTAGGCATTTAGTAAATGTTTGTGGAATGAATAAATAAACGGACACTGTTTCATTTATAAACATGATAGGTAAGCTTCCAGTTCCTTTTTTTCCCCAAAGATAAGGAATCAGCTTTCTTCTTCTTTTTTATATTTATGTTTTATATAAGGGGTTTTATAGATCATACATTACCAGATTGTACATCTGGTGCCATTAGCAGTCCAGTAATGGAGAATAAAATATTTTTAAAAAACACACAAATATTGTAGGACAGTTAAAAAAAGGGGTGGTGGTGGCAGATAGGGACAGTGAGAAAACATGCCAAGAGAAAAAGACCACACTCAATAAGTCTATTGCATAAATCAAAAGAGTTTATGTTGTAACAGGAACCTGTGCCATTCCTGCTCATCTATTGAATTTCAGTAGTTGGTTGCATAAAGAAGTAAAGTGTAATGAAACTGGCAAGCAAAGTATTCCCCAGTCAGCCTTATCTTTGTTCCATTTGTCCTTCAGATAGAGCTTTTCTTGCCTTTTTCAATAAAATCCATCCGGCCTTTTTTTTTTTTTTTTTTTTTTTTTTGCATCTCTCAGTAACTGAGCTGAGAAGACCAATGAGATTCAGGGCTTTTATAGTTCTTAGCAGCTGCTTTTTAAGAGATCAAAACTTAGAATGCTTCTACATGGTATTAAGGCTTAACTATTGATGTATCCCATAGGGGATATGTTTTTCTTGGGGTAGGAAGAAGGAATAGGGGAGGAAAGGGGAGGATGACCAATTCACGCGTACTTGGGACAGTAAACTTTAATTTCCTTGTTTCCTAGGATCCTCTTTGCAAGCTCAGTGCTGAACCTGACCGAACTGACTGCCCTTCGGCCTGACCTTGGGAAATTGAAAAAGATTCTGTACTTCCATGAGAACCAGTTGGTATATCCTGTCAAGAAATGTCAGGAGAGGGATTTCCAATATGGATACAACCAAATTCTCTCATGGTAGGTACAGATCGTATCATTATATTTAATTCTTTGCCACATTTTTCTTTATAGGTGGTTAGCGTTTAATTCTGAAGACCTCTGTACACTTATTTAAAAAAATCTTGAAATAGGTGCATAAGTGTACACATACCTTCCATGGTAGTAATTGCTTGTGCCTTTGCCATATATAAACAGCTAACCTTTGCCATATATATATATGCCATATATATGCCTTTACCATATATATATATATATATATATATATATATAAACAGCTAACCCTTTTATAAAATACACATATGTAACAATCTAATGATATATGTTGAACTAGTTATCTATTTTTTACAACATTAAAAATAGAATCAAAGTGTTGACAAGAGACCCTCTTCACCCCTTGATTCCACCCTGTGTTGTAGATGGGGTACTTTTAGAAAAGAGCAGTTAGTCAGTTTTCATCCATTCTCATTGGCCAACCACTTTCAATATATCCAGCTGAAATCAAAATAGAAATTTATAGAGGAATAAGTAATAGAGCAAGGAGTTTTTGTCTTTTTTTTTAACTGTTTGTAAGAGAAAACTATGGAAAATGAATCTTTAGGTGGTTGGTTTTTTTTTTCTTCCCCTCATTGAGTCTTCTGAAATCGCACAGCCTTAAAATACCATGACATTTCAAAGGTGATGGTCCTTCTCTGTTGTTACTTCAACAAAGTGTATCTCTTGAAGCTTAGTTAATGAAAGAAGTTAATAACAACTCTGAAATGGCTTTCCTAGTGGGTCCTATTCACATAACTGCAACAATCAAATAGAACGAGTTTGGCAGTGATAGGGTACCTCCTACCTTTTTAAATAGTTATTAGCAATTGGGATTGATGATGTGTTTAAACAGACTCCCAACTCCTATATACATATTCCACAGTTTAGTTGACATAGGAAAACAACTATATGGTAATATTTCTGTGTTTCGAGCATTTCGTAAATGTTTTCCCGCAATCATTTTTACAAGCTGCTTCAATTGTGAAGTAGCAGTGCTATCAAAATAGAGTGGAACTGCTTCACGTCAAATGTCTCATAAAAAAGCAACCGTTTTAAAATTTCATAATAAAATTAAAATACTTTATATTGAAACAGAGAAGGGAAATATGTTTTCAAAACAAAAATAAAATCATTTTGTGCTTTATCAATATGGAAAACATTTGTAATATTCTTTTGATTTCTTGAATTAGCATCATTCTTTTCCTCAGATAGTGTGTGTTTATTACCCCTGAGAAATAACTGGGGAAAAAAATTAAGTCTATTTTTCCCTTTATGGGTGGCTTTAAAGTTAATGGAAGTTACACCCACTCATATCAGAGAGGAAATGCATGAAAAGAATATTTCTGTAGACCATCTTGGATACTTAATTTAGCACAGACTGGGTTTTTAAGAATCTAAGTAGTTGAGTTGCATGCCCTAGGAGGGCAGATATCTATAAAAAATTTTAGCTCCCTGCCCCTCATCTCTCTGTTTTGTTTTTGCTCAAAAGGAATGAGACTATAAAAGCTCCAACGTGATTTTCCAGCATTGCTCTTCTTAAGAGGGTAAACCAATCGACAAGCTCAGAGAGAAGTAGATTCGATCATCGGTTGGCCTCTTAATGAGAAAAAAAATGGTTCACTGTTGTCCAGAGGAAAAATAAGAGTGTCAGGAAGCAGTCCTGTCTCAGATTCTCTTTGAAAAGTATGACTCTTGCTTCCTCAAATGTTTCTTTAGTTTTCTTGCTGACTTCTGCTTTTGTTGGCGCTGTCGGATTTCTTTCTTGACCATGTGGCAGTTAAAGACTTTAGAGGTGACTGACATAAGCACTCACCTTAAATAGAGGTTTCAGTAACCCTCTGACTTATGAACACATGTCGTAACAGTATATTATGACCTGTGGGTCGCTATTACAATATGTGACATATGGTGAAAACAGACTAGCTGTAAAACATCCTTCAACTTTTGGTATATTATTATATTGGCTTCCTTATTGCTTGGTGTTGTGTCAGCACTTCTTTGACATTCTTTTGTATTATCAGTGCTGTTAGCACCCCTACCCCCAAATTTCCACTAGGTTGCAACTAAAAAAAAAATACTTGTATGGAAAAGCAGTTTTGCAGGGGAGGCATAAAGGTGGCAGATCAACATTCCTTTTGTAGGGTTTTTTGTTCCGCTATGTATTAATGATAGGAACTTTGGTTGTTCTCAGTAAACGAAGGACTTGCTATGGTATTCCTATTCTCTAAGCTCTGCTTATTTGTTTGTGTTTTGCAGTCTTGTGGACTTATGTTTGCAGTCTTGTGGGCTTTTTAGTTTTCTTGATTGTCATTTTTAGGGTGAAATAAAATTAACTGTTGTTTGAGCTTATATACCTTCTCACTAAAGCATTTGTATGCATTGTGCTGAGATCCAGTGACACTAAGACCCTGAATCACTGCTTAAAGCAAAAATCATTGCTTAAATCAAAAACAATTATTTATTAAATCAGTTTTTTGACTCATAAAGGGAACATACTACATATTCAGGTTGTGTCCGGCTTGCCCGTGGTTATCATTGTGTTCATTGGTTTTCAAGAAAATGTTCTGAAGACTGCTGACATATCTATAACACTAAAATTTTTTCATATTTCCTTATAATAACGTATTTTAGATTATTTTAATTTAAAAAATATTAAAGGGAGGAATAGTATATCCATCAAAAATAATAGCTAATATTATATTTATTTCACTTAATTATGAAGGTCCATGGTATCATGGTCCTTCTTCTTTGTCTACCCCAAATATAATATAATAGTGAAATAAGTTATTTGTAGAGATAGTCCATATAATTCTTCCGGCACAGTTCCAGAACTTTAAAAAACTTAATGGTTTCTTGAAGCAAGGACATGAAATACACTTTAACCATGTGTTTGAAGGTATGCTCTCGTGGGAAATAGCTTTATCTGAACTCATCTCCATGAAGGTAGTGAAAGAGATGGGAGATGTTCTCCTGTGCATAGTATGGCGTAAGATGATGTATATCACTGACACAGAAACCCAACATGGATATTTAGGCCACAAAGGAAAAGGTCTTGCTGTACTTACTGTTGATAATATAAAAGTCCTGGCATTGCAGAAAAATAAACTTTGTTAGAGGCCTCATAAGATCCCAGTAAATTATTTGATTCCTCTCCTGCCTTTCTTTCCTGATACCAGAGATCTAACCACCATGATACAATGCTACTGAAACTAAATTATCTATTAGAGGCATTTTAGTAAATACTATGGGAAGTGCCGAGTTCTTTGGAAGCCCAAGGACAGTATAAACTCTGATGAACACAGAGGTCTTAGGCTTATAAAAAATAGCTGTGAAGGAGTGTGAGTTCATCATTTGCATTTATCCTTTCCCTTTATAGCCTAGTGGCTGATGTGGTGGTATTCAACTCAGTTTTTAACATGGAGTCATTTCTCACCTCTATTGGAAAATTTATGAAGCTGATTCCTGATCACAGACCCAAGGATCTGGAAAGCATCATCAGACCCAAGTCCCAAGTTATTTACTTTCCCATCAGGTTTCCTGATGTGAGCAGGTCAGTATGTTTGACTCTGTTTTCAATATTGTGTCATAAATTATTCCCCAAATGTATAGCAATTGGTGGTGTTCTTGCCAATTTTAACTTTTCAGCGTAAGCATGGTTAATTGGAGAATCGAGTTCTATTTCACCATGCTGTGATTTACAAACATTTTAAATAATAATGTGTTCAACCTGTCACTGAATGGTTAGATCTGATATTGAGTTCATCCTTTCTTTTCTGTTATTTATTGGTTTCCCAAAGCCAGCTACTTAGGCTTTTTAACACTTACTGTTTTGTTTCTTTATTTGTTGTTTTGTTACAGAAGTCATTCATTGTTAAGCATATTTCTCAACCTTTGCATTCAGCTTATGCCCATGGGCTTATATGTGTATAGCAAACTGTTCTAAGTAAATCGGTGTTAAATTGCACTGCGTGGGTCACTTTCATTTCCCGTGCTATTCTCTTTTCTTTTTTTTTCTTTTTCCATTTTTTTATTATTTATATTATCTTAATAAAGAGTTAGGTCTTCTTTATTAGGTTGCAAATATACTTAATTGCCATTTCTCTTTCTCTGTTACTAAGGACATTTTTTATTACCCCTGTTGCTAGGCCCACCCTGAATTAGCAGCGGATGATGTGGCTCAAAGGGAACATTCTCAAATTCCTTTTCACTTCTGATTAAACCTAGCAAAATGGTTTTTATTACCACTAGGAATATTTCTCCCATGTGAACAGAAAGTTTACTTCAGTGGGACTCATACTAGCTGGGGATGCTGCTGTTTGTAACTGCCGATGTCCTTAAAAAGAGTTCAGGGACAGCTGTTTGTGCCCCATCCCTGAAATGAAATCAGGAAACAACTTAATGTCTGTGCATGTTATGCAGGAGGTCAGCGTTACTCTCTATATTCTAGATTTTCTGAGTTCTCCAAGATTTGGCTGTGGGATCAGTAGTCTTCATCAGCACTCTTAATGCTGATTTATTTGAGGGTTTTACTAGTTAATATTTCATTGAAGGAGAATCTGCCTAATACGAAATCAAGTTAGTGAGTCATAAAATTTAAGTTATACAACCTTACCCAATTTTTACTTTATGGAGTTCAGAAAACAGTGGCCCAGAGAAGCAGGAGACTGGCTTGCACTCAGAGTGCTTGCTGATTATTGTCACAGACTGGAGTAAAGTTTAGACCCTATGACTTTTGATTCAATTTTCTGTTTACTGGTCAAGCTTCCTATCACCAAAGGTCATTTGTCAAAAACATTTAATCATTTATTTGCGGTGTTGACAACTACCAGGCTAAGTGAGACTAAGATCAGATTTGATTTTCAGTTACATATGTATATGTATAAATATGTTTATGCATATATAATTGTTATATTTGTATGTTTATATATATAATATGTGGAATGAGAGAATTTCAACTTTTGGAAAATATAATTGTTATACTTTAGATCTATGATGAACTAAAACTCAGTTTATATTTTAGTGCACATTTTTAAAATATGATCATTATTTTTTGATATGTTTTTAAGGTTTTCATATAATGTATATTCAAAATGTGCATCTTTAAGTGAGTAGGTGATTATACTACATCTTAATTATTACCACTATAGAATTCCAAATAAGTAATATGTTTTAAAATTCATTTGCATCTGATATATTCCTACAACATCATATGCTTAATACACCTGTGGCAATTGAATAGTTTATTAATTTGGACTATATTACCATAAATAAATCTAGCTAAATGGAAGAAGGTTAAGAAATATTGTGGCCAAGATAACATTCATAAGCAAGGTCTTAGCCCAGAGTGTTATTTGAATTATTTTCAAATGGTAATTTGCTTTATCCAACCCAAACTCATATAGTGTAAGTAAGTGATTATTTGCATGAATGACAATCATTCTAATGCCTGTAGTCTTAAAAGAGTATTATTTTGTTGAGATGTTGAAAAATATTTAGTAATTCCAAAGGCAACATAACCAAGATGATGAAAAAAATGAAACTTTTGAATGCTCTTATCTTTCTCCCTATACAAATATTGTTTGGTCATGGCAAAATAAATTTAAGATACAATTAAATTATTAATACAATGTGCTATAGTAGTGTCTACTATAATGGATATTAATCAGAGAAAGGGAAGAAGCATATTTCAGCCAAAAATATGAGGCTTTATAAAGTTGATAACAGTTACAACTCAGAGCATGTCAATCACAAGTAGGGTTGGGCTTTGTGGCAGCAGCTCTTACCTATTGCCCTCCTCGCCCCTCACTGTCTCATTCTCGAAGACCAGAAAAATAGTAGCAAGAAGGAATATCGCTTGAAACTATCATTATATGTGTTAAGCATTTGGGGATGGGAAAGCTCTTAAACACTGTAGGTAGGCGTACATACATACATACACACATGTGTCTGGGTCTTGGCTGCCACTTACTAGCTCTGTAAACTATGCCAGTATCTGACCCTGAGCTCAGGTTCTCTAATGATTATGATTACATTGACTTCATCACCTCATGGGCATTGTGTAGTGACTAAAGGAAATAATGCATATGGGAAAGGCCTAGCATAGTGCCTGGTATGTAATAGTCCCCCTAGTAAAGCCTAATTCATCTTATTAACTAACCTACTCCCATGGTTATGTAACGTACCACATTTATTGCCACCTGAATGTAAAGGACTGACTTCCTCTCTGCCTTCTCTTAATCAGCATTTGAAAAGAGAGAGCTCTCCCAAAGGAGCAGTCTAATGTAAATAGAGAGGTTCATTTAGGGCCTCATAACACCCTACCATCCACTGATGGGGCCAGTTCCTTACTTGGAGATGCTTTTCTTGTCCCAGTTTTCCTCCTTCTTTCTTAAACTTAACCTCCATATTTGATCATCGTACCTGCTGTTTTGCATATACTCTCAATTTTTTTGGTACTTTTCCTTTAATTTGAGTAGAAGAACATCTAGCTCTACTTGTTAGTCTACTCTCAGTTCATATGGTCCCTGTGAGCTGCCTGGCAAGCAGACCACATTTCTCATCCTATAGGTAACTAATCATGCACGTTTCTTTCTTTGTAAACTGCTGATACCAAAACATCCTATCTTCATTCTCAGATCACGCCTGAGAAAATAGACGCAACTGGCAGAGAATTTCTATTTGGTGCCACCGCCGTGTCTGCCCATCCCTGTGCTTCTGGGTACATGTTCTCCTTCTTCACACCTGTTGTTGTTGTTGTTGTGTTTTTTTTAAATTTTTTTTAATGTTTGTTTATTTCTGAGAGAGAGACAGAGACAGAGTGCAAGTAGGGGAGGGGTAACATAAGAGGGAGACCAAAAAAAAAAAAAATACAAAAAACAAACGAGAGACACAGAGTCTAAAGCAGTCTCCAGACTCAGCTGTCAGCACAGAGCCTGATGTGGGGCTTGAACACATGAATTGTGAGACAGTGACCTGAGCTGAAGTCGGACGCTTAACTGACTGAGCCACCCAGGCGCTCCACTTCACACCTGTTAATATGGATGAACTGACTTTGCTTCAGTGTAAGGTTTTGTCCTCACTTTTTTGCCAGAGCTCATCCTTCTTGAATACCTATGACTACTGTCCTAGCAATTTGTCCTTCTTTGTTCTGCATCATCAGTTCTCCTGTCTTCAGGATCATTACTATCAGCATAAGACAAGTGCTATTAGTTTTACATCTTAAAAAAATAAAAAAGGTTCTTTCTTGATTCCACTTCTCCCTTCAGCAACTGCCTGTTTTCTTTATTTCTGTTAGTAGCAAAACCTCCTGAAAGAGTTGTTTATACTTGCTTCCAATTTTATTCCTACTCTTCTCTCTTATAGCTACTCCACTGAAATTGCTTTTGTCGAGGTACCGATGACTTCCATGCCTCTCTAAATCCCTTGGTTAATTCTCAGTGCTCATCTTACTTGACATATCAGCAGCATGTGATACACTATGACACATTCTTCGGTTGACTGCTAGGACACACGGGTTGCTACCTCTCAGGCTTCTTGCTGGTTTCTCATCATTACCCTGGCTTTGAACTTCAGACTGGCTATTGGCACGCTTAACACTTAAGGGGCTGGTGGAAGAATAGCCCAGGATTCAAGAGAGGATGAAAAAAAGTCAGAAGGTAAACATTGAAAGAATTATCCTCTGGCGCAAAGGGAAGGGAGATGGTCAGTACTGAATTCAGAGAACTAAGATTAAATAAAGTGATGACTAAAACGTATCCTTCAATTTGACAATTAAAAGGTCAGTGGTACTCCTATCCTGCCTTCTGTTAACTCACAGAAGACTTTTATATGTTCTTTCTGACAGCCAGAGAAAGTTAGGCTCCAAGTCTAGATGAGATCGCTCTCCTTTCCTGCTTCTCTCTCTCTCTCTCTCTCTGTGTCTCACACACACACACACACACACACAGATTATGCTCCTTATTTTATGGATGGAAGCACCAGAGACGTTAAGTGTCTCCTGGTAACCACACAGCTAGATAGAGACAGAGCAAGAACTGGAACTCATATCTCACAATCTCCATCCCATGCTCAGCCCACCACTTATTGTAAATGCAATTTCAGAGGTCTTGATTATCTGATTTTTCAGCTGACAGCAGATTAGCAGCATCAAATTGGGGGTGCGATAAAGGCAGGCTCAGTGACAGCAGTAAAAAGTGACAGCTGACTGACAGCTCGACAACAAGGGAGGAGAGAGATAAACTATTTAAAAAAAAATATATGAGACGTGAAAAAGCGCAGCAGCCTGAAGCCATTCTATGGCAGGGCAGGCGACTGTGCACACTGAAGAACCCTGCAGACATTTCTCCATGATTGTACAGCTTGTACATCAAAAGGATGACTGTGATATATTAAAAGAGATTAAATGGTAGCCAGTAAATTCTGTTTAAGAATGTAGGGAAATGCATAAACCACTTTTGGCAGAAATGATAAATAACAGCAAATGAAGCTAAACCTCATGCCTTACTCTAGGATGTGCATGAGCTGTATTCACCTAAAGGAAGATAGTAAACATCTAAACCCTTCCTGTGCGGTTGTAATATCTGTAAGCTTAGGTCACCAGAGAATATTTCAGTAAACTATCTTTTTTAGATCTTCCTGCTGGAGCCTTTTTATGGACCAGATCTCCCTTTGCTGCCAGGGTGGGGGTATATACTCTGGCTCCTTTGGTACTGAAGGCATCCAGGCCTGTCAGATGATCAGTGGTCCCCAAAACAGATTTCGCACTATTAATACCATGTTTTAGCCTGTATGGGCTGCTGTATCAGAATACCATAGACTAGGTGGCTAATAACAGGAATTTATTTCTCATAGTTCTGGAGCCCGGCAAGTCCAAGGTTCAGGCCCGGGTAGGTTTGGTGGCTGTTGAAGGTCGGCTTTCTGTGTTTGTGCAGTGTTCTCACATGATGGAAGAAGGAGCTAGGGAGCTCTCTGGAGTCTCTTTTAGTAAAGGCACTAATCCCATCAATGAGGGAGCCACCCTCAGGATGCAATTACCTCCCAAAGGCCTCACCTCCTAATACTATCATGTTGGGGGACCAGGGTAGGATTTAAACATATGAATTTTAAAGGAGTACAAATATTCATCCTGTACCATGCTGGAAGATATATACAATCTCAAGACTTGATGAGTGACATGAGACTCACAACTAGGAAGCCCATTCTGTGTTAGAGGATATAGATTAGATTGAAAATTAAGGAAATTTCACTATATATATCAAGAAGGTGAATCTCATGTAAAACTCCATGGATGTGTGATGCAAAGAATTAAGGAAGCAATCATTCAGCCAACTGAGCTGGACGTTGACTAGAGGAAGCCAGTATTTTCCTTCTCTAGATCATGTAGCTGCCATACAGGCAAGGCCTCATACAACCAGAGGATTTACATAGCCAGGCCTTTGTGCAAGTCTCGGTCTAATGAAATCAGAACACCTGAAGAATTGGCAACTTGCTTTCTGGCAATGTCGTCGTTAGAAGGTAGAGCTAACCATAACAGCTAACCTTAGCGATTCTTATTTTAGCCCTGCATTGTGGCTCAGCCTATTATGCGTATTTTAGCATTTTATTCTTCCAAAAATTCTAAAAGCTATTTTCCATTTATAGTGGAAGAAACTTAGCCATAGAGAATGTAAATAACTTTTTGCCTATAGTCAGACAAATAGTAAAGGTAGAACAAGGAATCAAACATTTTTTTAATCTTGTTTTAGAATCCATATTCTTTTTCTTTAATCCATTATTTCTATATTGTGTGTCCCCCAAAACAAGGTTCTGGTCCCTAGTACTTGACCCTGACCACTGAAGAACAAATAATTTATAAAAATGAATTGACAGAAATATTGAATAAAAGGGAACATGTCATGGTAATGTTATGAAAGAAAGGACTCAAGACTTTAGAAAGTAAACTTTTAAAAGGTTGAAGTTTTAGGGGTGCCTGGGTCGCTCAGTCTGTTGAGCATCCGACTTCGGATCAGGTCGTGATCTCGCTCATGGGTTCGAGCCCCGCATCAGGCTCTGCGCTGACAGCTAGCTCAGAGCCTAGAGTCTGCTTCAGATTCTGTGTCTCCCTCTCTCTCTGCCCCTCCCCTGCTCACGCTCTGTCTCTTTCTCTCTCTCTCAAAATAAATAAACCTTAAAAAAAATCTAGAAAAAAAAAGGTTGAACCTTTAAAATGGAGGATACCTGAAGAGGAATGAGAAATTTTAAAAAGGAATTCTGATGGTAAAATTGAAGATGGGTCTAAAGAAGCAGAATAGGAAGAATATGTTAAAGATACAGCTGTGAGCTTAGACCATTATTTCATGTATCAGAAAACTTTTTTTTCCTATTCGTATTTATCTCTCATTTACCCAAACTCTCTTCCCTTACAAGTTATTGTATAGCGTGACCCTGGTATTATAGGGCAGTGCCTGATGTATCTAGAAGTTTAGGATGGAGTTGACTGCATCAACCTATACTTCTTTCATCTTCCCCCCTATAAGATTTGGTACTGAGGGACTGTTCATGATTTTCATAGAATGAGATCATCCCCACTCTCAACAAATTGGATCACAGAACAGTGTATTGTAGAAATACAGTGAATTACAAGGCAGCATTTCCTGTTGTTGAAAAAGATCAGGTCTTCCCAAGGAATTCCATCAGGGAGCCATGAGTAAGGAATCTCGAAGTGGATATCATCTGCTTCAAGTAACATACAGTTGGAGTAAAGGTAAAGAGAGCTAAATGCTCAAGACAGACTGTCAAGTCCTGATACTTGTATGTATTTATTACTTGCTTACCTGCTCAGTCCCATTATATTGTGAAAAAAGTTTAATTTTTTATTATAATTACACATAATTATTATAAAAGATCAAGTGTATGTATTTCCATTGGAGACCACAAAAAAATTCATCCACTTATTTTTTAATGAAGAGATGAATGGATGGTATTTCCTTAGGCGTTTGAAGTTTGGACTTGGAGCAAATTGAAGAATGTATACTTTACATTGAAAAATAGGAGCTGTATTTGGGGTTCAAGTCCCATTTAGGGACCATAGAGAATATCAAGTATCAATCTTGTTATGATCAGTACAGAAGAATTTCATATGCTTCTGTAATCATTTCATTACTGATTCCAATTTTCCACAGTATTGGATTGCCAAAGTTGTCAGAATAAACAATAGTAGATTTTACCTGTGAGTTTCCTCATTTCTTAGTAGATGGTGCATTCTGGGGATAGGAATTATATAAAAAAGCTTCCTCCTCCTACATTTTTGACAGCAAAGGAAACAGAAAAGCAATGTTGGTCATTTGGTGTAATCTCAGTAATTGAAATCTGAAGAATTTCTCTGCATGTTTCTCTCCACCTTTTCCGTGTAGCTAAAATGTGAAGCCAAAACAGAGGTCTGTGGACTTCAAGTAACTATTTTAGAAACAAAAATGGAGAATTTTTAAAACAGTGTGAAAACTTTAAATGAAAACTCTCAGGCTGTGCAAACAAAGACGAGGAGCCTAAGGGCTTTTTGAAGAATTCTTATTAAAGAAAACACTATTTTACATTGCAAAGCAGATGTGTCAGAAAACAACAGCAGATCTGTAATTTGAGAATTTGTGGATTGATAGGACAGAAGGCAGCCCTCGTGGCTCCCCATAGAAAACTTTGGTTTCTACAGTCAGGAGTCCTGCTTTTGCAGGGCCGGGGGTTACCAGGAAACACCTTAATCTTCTTACCACATGAGGTCATGTTTCTCAGATATTTTTGATGAAGTATTAGTTCGACATATTGATAAAACTACTGCCTTTGCTTCATGAGATAATGAAACGGGTACTTTCTTCTTGAATATTAACGTAGGCTTGAAGTAGAAGAAGAAAAGTTTTGCTTTTACAAGTTTAAACATATCCATATTTGCTAACAATTATTTTGGCTCTTCAAAATGAATGCAAAAATGTGTTTCGTTTGAATGTCATTTAAAAAAATTTTTATAGAATCACTGTACTAAAAAAAAAACTTTTGATAAATCATTCCAATGTTTAACACCACTCACTTTCACGAAATCTCCTTTATATCTAATGCAAATCTTTCATGCTGTGTTATATTCTAACCATCTTCCTCTTACTATTCTTGTGAAGAAAAGAGTTTGGTTTCAGCATGTATATACAATTCCTTTGTTGGCCTGAAGTTACAAAGTACAAACTCTTGCTTACTCAAAACGTATTTTTAATGAAATTATCATTCGTGTTAATGCCTAATTACTGCCATTAGATTTCTGTTCTCTTCAGCTTATGCAATAACAATAACCCCACCCAAAAGAAGTGCTCTAAATTCAGCAGCAGCAGCAGCAACAGAAGCTATCCTTTTAAAGATGATTTACCCCTGTTCTCAAGTATAGAGAATGTTTGTCTTCATTGTACATCAAAGAGCCGATGCACCTTTTTTAAAAAATTTCCTCTTTGTCCTGTCCAAACAAATCTGGGAGATAAGAAGCAAAGGCCGCAGATCATGGGGTAGAGAAATGACTAAACATCAGAGAACATGCTTAGCTAGGGAGGGCTTCATCCCTCCAAAAGGAGTCATGGAACAGGGCTACTAAAAAATGGGGATGAACGTCATCCAACAAACCCAAACCACAGTTGAGGGGAGTTTAGTAAAAGGTCCACTTAGGATCTCTTCCCGCCACTGGGCTTAGAGGCCATCACTGAACTTCATAATGAATGATCATCAGTGTAGATCCATCCAGGCAAGAACAATTTATGGTATATACTCTATTCATTACATGAGGGCTATGTACAATGTATGCTAGAAAGGTTTCAAATAAATTGCTTTGATGTTTAAAGGAGCAAGCTTTGGTCATCTTCCTAAAAAAAAGCACTTAATTCAAATCATTCCATTTGGGGTAACAAGGAATAAAAAGTGGGAGTCAGCAGGGTGGTGTACAGTGATTCTGGTTTGCCTGCTACCACTTACAGTATATTGCTCAGCCTAGAGCAAATAACTTAACCTCCCAGAACTACAGTTTTCCCATCTGTAAAATGGTAATCAAAATAGTACCTACCTCTTTAATTTATGAGGCCAACTGAGATAATTATTACAGTGTACTGACTGAGCTCCGTGTCTACAACCGTATTAGTGTTTGGCAGATGTTCGTGATTTTATTTGTACTCCCATCATCACCGTTTGGGTTATCTGTTGACAGACTTTTTGATGAGCTCACCCCCATTCAATATGATTCCAGCCTCAAAAGTAAGGGGGAACAAAATTTTGAAAACCCTAACAGTTTTATAGAATACATGAGGATCTGAAGCTTACCAGTAGTTCAAATAAGGGTAAGGACGGTCTTATATCCTGTCAATCCACAGCACCGCAGTGCATGAGGGGGGCAGAATTCAGCAGTGCGTGTGAGAGAAGGTCACATGGGCTGCTTCCACATCTGCCTGGCACCTGTGATACGTACGCATTCCTTGTGGTGCTGGAGTGTGGAATGGTGAGTGGGGTGATCGGTACAGAAGTCATTTTTGCTGTTCAGTGTTCTTTTGAAGACTGCTGGGGAGTGTTTTAGAAAGTTTTCCTTTAAAAAATAAACTATTTGGAATGTACTATTCAGCAGTAAACTGCTGGAATAATCTCTTAGACAGAGTGGCTTATTCCCCCAGAAATTCCAGTTAAAAGACTTTATAGGAAATTCTTTAAAAATATGTTTCAAAGTAATTAGATGCAATAAAATATACTTAACAGTAACTTAATTCTTTGACGTTTATTCATGTTTTGTTTGTTCACCTGGCGTTTATTAAAAGCTTGCATATATTTGTATGATAAATAGAAGGTATTCTAGGATATAAAGATATATAAGACAGGATTCTTAATCATAAGAGCTTTGTAGAAATGATAGGCATAGTCAGGTATTTTTAAGTTTAAGGCAGAAAAGAAACTGCAGATACTTTTTATGACATTTAATCTGGGCATTAAAGACTAAGTTTGGGGTATAATAATAGTGGCTATCACCTATCAAGTGCCCTTTCTGGGCATGTACTTTATGTATATTACTTCTAATCTTTACCGAAACCCTGCAAGCTTGGTACTATTATCCTCATTTTACAAGTGGGGAAAGTGAGGTTCAGAAGGTTAAGCTTGCCTGAAATTGTACAGCTCCTGAAACTATCTGGCTTCAATATGCTGCTTCCATTCATGCCATGTTATTTCTTACTTTGAGGGAAACGAGGGTGGGTTAGAGTAAGTGTAAGCACACATTATGGAGAGAGAAGAGTTACAACCGGATTTATGGCAGTGAATGATCATTGGGCCTAGAAGAGATTAATTTACTTTTGACTCAATTGAGCAAACAGGTAGCAAGATTAGAGATGGAAATTAAGGCTGAAGAATTTGGACTTTAGCCTATAGTCATTTTTGAGCCGCTGTTAGATCATGAAATGGGGAACTTGGTAATATTGATGGGAAAGGAAATAGGAGGCAGAGAAACAAGTTTAAAAAAAATACTAGACGAGGTTGTTGAAGACTTGAGCTAGGGAAGTAACATACCGATGAAAAGGAGGAAATACACATAAATATTCTGGTTGTAGACTTGGCAAGTTGATGTGGCAACTTACTGAATGGAGGAATGGTCTTAGATCTTGAAATGTTAATTATAGTGACCAGAAGAATATCTGTTCTATTGGAATTGAGAAATAGATTTGCTTGTGTGAAGGTGGTGAATTCAGACTTTTATATGTTGAGTCTGAGGTGTCAGGAGGTCATTTAGGGGGAGCTGACCCTCAGGAAGTGTCCCCTCTTACTCCAGTGTCATCATTTGGAACTTTGTGTGATTTGTTATATTGACCTGCATTCCCTCAACATTTTGGTTGGATTTGCTCCTTCCTTGGACACACTTGACAAAGCTTCAAAGTTGGTTTTGCCAAGTAAATCCAAGATACCTGTTTCTTGTCATTTGTTACCATCCTAAAAATCTGAGTGCAGAATTTGTGAAAACATCAGATCTTTTGAACTCTTTATTTCTGGATAAGCAGGAATCCTTCCTTTGTTTTCTCAGAGATTCATAACTGAGTCACTTTGGTCCGATTGGGCAGGCAATCCTGTGATCCATACCATATAATGAAAAGGCAGTGTGGTATAGTGTCTTAAGAAAATTGACTTGATGTCAGGCACAGCTATGTTTCAGTACCACCGTTTCTATTAACCACTTGGTGAATATCGAGAAAGTTGTTTGGCTTTTCACACCTCATTTTTTCTCTGTCATCTGTAAAATAGGGGGAGTAGTAGCAATCTCATTGGTATGTTATAAAAATTAAATGAGATATGTGTTTAAGGCACTTGTTAAAATGCTTGAATCATAGTGAGCATTAAGTAAATGCTGCTTGTTATTATTATCATCTTTAATTTGTGTATCCATTCTCAGAATATATTTAGTTAGTTCTTTCATTAACCTGTATGTAATTTATTTAATTTTCTATAGAGTAGGAACTTTGCCCCAAATGTATTCCTGTATGACTTCAGTAATTAAGGTTTTTTTTTAATGTTTACTTATTTTTGAGAGAGAGAGAGCAATCAGGGGAGGGGCATTATTTTTGAGAGAGAAAGACAGAGAGCAATCAGGGAAGGGGCAGAGAGAGAGAGAGAGAGAGAGGGAGACAGAATTGGAAGCAGGCTCCAGGCTCCGAGCTGTCAGCAAAGAGCTCAATGCAGGGCTCGAACTCACAAACCATGAGATCATGACCTGATCCCAAGTGGGACTGCCAACTGACTGAGCTGCTGAGGCACCCGGCTTCAGTAATTTTAGAAGCAACAGATGTTTCCTTTATGTCAACTTAAAATTAAAACAAAAACAAAAGCAAAAACAATGTTGAGGTGCCAAAGTATGTTGGACTATATACCAAAATTCTTAGAAATATTGCAAAGAATATTAAATGCAAGTACTATCCTATGTGTTGGTGCTCTTGTCTTGTGTGCTCTGGATCTTCTGTACTTTTGGCCTCATATATGGTAAATCATAGACCTTTCTGACATCGAGCAAAGTTTGTACTGTTAGCAACTCTCTGCAGATGTGCTTCTGTGAGTGATTGGGAATCAGAAGTTTTCCTTAAGTTTGGTTTTCCTTAAGTTTTTGTTCCTACTATATTTGATTCAATGCTACCTACAAATTTATTTTTATTAATAAGTATTTGTATGAAACTAGTTCTTAATTAAGTAATTGTCACTTTTTGTTTTAGAAGATTCTAATTTTGTGCACCAGTACTGTTAAATATGAAACTTAAAAAAAAATAGCAAACATATAGCGAGAATTCAATTTAGGAAATCTAGTTACAATTTTCTTTAATTAAAGGTAAGCTCATTAGTTGCACAAACACTTGGCCCTCTTTCAGTCTTGCCTAGTGTTCTAAGCTGAAATCTTGGTCCTTTTCTTTAGACAGCCACTAAATGAGAATGGTAGCAGTTCTCTATTTGACCACATACTGAGATTCATATATAATTAGCGGGCAACAAGAGAAGAAATAGCAATTTAACACCTCTTTTCTTCTATGTGGTGTATTTTTGTATATCCATGGAAATATCTTTCTCATTTGAAATTCATTGTCCTGTCCACTGCTTCCTGTTCCTATCAGCTAACTCTGACTTCACGAATATTGACTGCAGCTCTGAATTTATTTGCATGTAGAGAACTGATTTGTTTGGGACACCAATCTCATTCAAACCCATTGCAGATCTGCTCTGTAAAGTATCAGCTGATACCCTGAACAGACCAAATGATTCTATGGAGAGAGGTAGTGTCTATTCAAAACCACTGCATTTCATTTTTATAATACCAAAACTCATTTTATAATACCAAATCCTAAAGTGTATGTTATAATTATTTTCCTCTAATTGAAGAGGGTGCTTCTGTCTCAGTCTGTGAGAATGGATTTGAAAAGACATAAGCAAGAGACAATGGGAAAGTGGAATATTCAGGATTAGGTGATGAATTCTATTGGAAATAGAAGACAAGGGGGAGAATGAACTGAAAGAAATGCCTAAGTTTTAAAATGATTGTACTGTTAGCTGAAATAGGGAAATCAGAGAAAAATGTCAGCCACATTCAATGGCAGACAAACTTGTTTTATTTTCAGTTTTAGGCAGTTCACTTATTCTTATGGAAGAAGAGACTCAGAACTGAGAAAATACCAAAGGAAAAAAAAAGTTAGTGATCTTCAGTCTAATTCCTTCATTTTGCAGCTGGAGAAACTAGAGCAGGGGTTTTTACTAGAGGTTATAGAGCACTATCACAGCAAAATCACAATTTAGAAGCCAGTTCAAAAATACTTATGAGATTATTAGAAATGTGCAATAAAGGTCATTTGTTGTATTCGTAATTAGCAGGATAGGATTAACCAGTATTGACAAAATAGACCAATTTCATCAGGAATAGATGGTGTTCAGAACTTTCTTCGAAGACTCCAGAGCATATCAGCTGCATCACAACTTGTTGCTGTTTTTCACTGAATATGTCCAACTCTTTGATTTGTAACTCACTTTGAGATTAAAATGCTCACCAGCCAACTCTATTCCCTTAGAACATTGTTTGCTCTTCCAGAAAACACTGAGCTACTCATATAAAACTTATTCTGGGAGTGAGGAATAGAAGTTTCCAGCATTTGTAACTCAGAACCTGGAAGTCATTTTGATTATCTCTCTTTTCTGGGACTTGGTATCACAGTTTCTGAGTGAACCAATATTATTTACAACTATCAATTTTTTAATGCTTCCTCTTTGCAAGTTTTGTATGACTTACATATGCCTTATGATTAGAAAATTTTGTTAAGCTTTCTCTCTGTGTCTCTCATCAGAAGATACTTAAAATTTCTAGTGCATGATGGCTTTGGTGATATACCTGTTCTGCCTCTTCTTAGGACAGTCAGGTGAATCTCCATTTTTACCTGGAGTCTTGTTTGCATAGCTGGCCGATCACCTTAGGGGCGAGCTGAAGTTCTGGGTAGTTACATGGACACCGAATATGACAGGGAGGAGGGCATCAGGGTGGGAGGGTGGACAGGAGTCATATGTATTATAAAAGGAAATGTGGTGCAGAGGAGAGAACAAAAACTTGCCATTCACACCTGGCTTTCAGTCTTGGTTCAGCCATTTTCTAGATATGCAGCCTGGTCAAATTATGTTTCCCTTTCTGACCCTTGGTTTGCCCAACATAAAATCAGAGTTCGTGTGAGGATTGAGTGAGAGAGAACATAGGTTAATTGTTTTGCACAGTAGATGGTATATATTCTATACACATATATCTCCCTGGCCTTCCTCTTCTATAAGATCATACCTACTCTTCTGTTTTACTTTGTCCATTTTGCCACTCACAGGTATCTGAACTGACCTCTAGTGTTGTTACCTCAATTTCTGAATCCTTTGGTGATTATGTAAAAATGTAAGACTTAATTTACTCTCATATGTGTTTTCCATACACCACTATAATGTTTAGTTGGTTTTTTTCTCCCATCTCTTCTCCCATAACTAATTTAATTCACTGAAATAACTTTTTTAATGTTTTGTTTTATTTTATTTTATTTTATGTTTTTATTTTATTTATTTTATTTTAAAATAAAAATATTTTGTTTTTGAGAGAGAGTTTGAGGGAGGGAGGGGAGGAGAGCGAGAAAGAGACAGAGAAAGAGAGAATCCCAAGCTGACAGCGCAGAGCTCAAAAACGGGACTCGATCTCACAATTATGAGATCGTGACCAGAGCTGAAATCAAGAGTCAGACATTTAACCAACAGAGCCACCTAGGTGCCCCTAAAATAACTTAAAAAAAATTTTTTTAATGTTTATTTATTTTTGAGGGAGAGAGACAGAGCATGAGCAGGGGAGGGACAGAGAGAAGGGGAGACACAGAATCGGAAGCAGGCTCCAGGCTCTGGGCTATCAACCCAGAGCCCAATGTGGGGCTCAAACCCACAAACCATGAGATCGTGACCTGAGCCAAAGTCAGACGCTAAGCTGACTGAGCCACCCAGACACCCCTAAAATAACTTTTTATAATGGAAGCCCTTAGTTACCACTTTTAAAGTTCTTGGATATCCAACACACTTTCCTGCTGTTTACGGTTATTTTTCACCTGCCTTGTTTTGTTGACTTTTTATTCTTCTTTTGTCTGTCTGTGTTATGTTATACTTTACTGATATTTTTCAGGGTTAGCACTTGTGGAACAAGGCAGTTATAGTCAATAAAAGTCGATGTAACTACATCTCACTTTCTAGACAAGAATCAACTATTCACATCATTATGTGCAATTGTTGAGTGCTTGACTCTGATCGAAAATCTATTTCTGCTTGTGCTTGGAGGTATTTCTTTAATATCTCATGAATGTACAGGTTGGTTGAGGGTGCAGTACTAGTACTTGAAGGTAGATAAGTAAGCATTAATATGGTAATGTATTCTTGGTTATTTTCTGAACAAAGAAGGTATGGCTCAGATGTATGTGGCGGGAAAAAGCTAGTATGAGATTGTATAGTTTACTGAAGACCAATCTGTAGCATAGGTTATATACCCAGAGCTAACTGTAAATTCAAAAGCCCTTAGATACAGGATTATTGTTTCTTATAGAAACTCTTCCTGTTACTACAAAAACAGATAGCATTAGAACTATGATCTTTCAGAAATATAATCCTTGGGTGATAAAGCCTTTTCCCCTCCTGGTAGATAAAACATCATGCCATGAAACATGAAACATGTCTGTGGTATCTAATTGTGTAGCCTGTATTAATAATGTATGGTGATACACATGGCCTCAAATAGTGTGGTTTATTTCCTTAAAAAAAAAAAGGCCAAACAACAATTGTAACCAGGTTGGTACCACATAGCCTCAAGCAGTGGTTTTCAACATTGGCTGCACATTATAATCACCTGGAGAGCTGTAAAAAAAAAAAAAAAATTGATGTCCAGATCAATCAAATTGGAATCTCTGGGTTTGGGTCCCATGTATTGGCATTTTTTAAAAAAGTTCTCCAGATTTTCCACTGTTCAGCCAATGTTGAGAACTACTGACCTAAAGCATCTCTACTAAGTAACAGTCTGTGGAAGGTCCATGTACCTAAAGTAGGCTCTCGTGGTTGCACCATGATGCCATTTTCAGTACTGCCAAGATGTATGTTCCTGTCTGCAAATGTCCCCAGGCAATCTATAGTAGAAATTCAGTGTCTTTGTGATAATGAATTTGTATAATTCTTTGGCTGTCCTGATGAGAAATAAGAAAATGTCAAAAATTGTATTTTATCCTTGATCTCTTTCTCCATAAGTGTTGGCATCCCTCCACTTCCCATTGACTTAACGTTCAATTTTTCTCTTCACTGTTTTTCTTGGGTGACATTGGGAATTTTTACCATCTGATGAAGGCAGATGTATTTTCAAATAAAAATGTCTTAAGCATTTGTTCTTCCTACTACTCCTTTCTTTGGCAGAATATTCATATAGTTGATAAATAGTTTGCTTTCTTTAAATACCTTTTCATATAATCTTTGTAGCATGTTTCATGGGTATTTTAACCTAGTTTTATGGTTTTTCATGAAATAAGGTATTTTCTAAATATGTTATGCTGAATTTAACTGAAATAAGTGGTTGTACTGTATGCCTTTAAAATGATGATGATATCTTGCATTTTAGGGTAACACTTTCATCCTGAAAGATTTCAAAGCACACTGCGAATGGTTACAAATTATACAGTGAAGCAGAGTCACCATTGTCGAGTGAGGCACGGCAGCTGTTTAACAGCTCATTGCAACACTACACAGCAGGTTAGGGTAGGAAGTGAAGAATAATACTGGATTCACTTGAAAAATTGCTAGGGGGGTGAGGTAAGCAGAATGTAATTACCTAAGTTGGAATTTATCCAGGACATAAGGCTAACACCTCCAGTCTTAGAAGAGAAAGCTCTGATTCTTTCATAACCATGTACTTGCGGGCTGTGTATCTCAATTGTAAGGGTGCTTCTGCCGTCTTCAAACCACTAGTGTGCTCAGTTCCAACTGAGACTGAAAACAAAACAACAAAACTCTTTTTCAAAACTCACATGTTCATGCTAACTCAGGGATGATAGATAGGCTTCTATTTACCTGCCATCTTTGGCTCATAATGGCTGTTTTTGTTTAGGACTTGAAAGCCATATTCAGGATTAAAAAAGAAGTCCATGATAGATTAGTGATGTCTGCATAAGCATGAGAAAAGTAGCACTTCCATTTCTGCTGCATTTTTGTCAAACTAGCTCTAAAGCCTAACTGCTACTTTCCTGGAATGATTTAGCAATACTCTTTGTTGTTTTTAAGCCTTCTTATTTATTATTATTATTATTACTGGTATAAATATAGTTAACTTTTCTCCTAAGAAAATTTTAGGAGAAAGGGACATTGAGCGCTTTCCAGTAACCATCATTGATGAGGTTAGAGATAAAAAGATACAACTTTAAGTTAAAAAATCTCAATGAAAAAAATATCCAGCAAATGAAGTAATTTGGGATCAGATTGGGTTTTCATTTGGGAAAATAATCCAGTCAGTGTATAGGGGAATACATAAGAATTCAGGTCAGGAACACAGAAGTCCAGGGGTGTGTTACTAAATCAAGGTGAAAACTGGATATCAGAATTTGGTGTGTTTGAGGAACATAGGTTAATAAGGCCAGGCACGCCATGGGCCCCAGGTCTGAGAGCAGCACCAGGGATAGCTCCCAGTGAAGGTAGCTTCTCCTTGGTTCTTTGGTTTCTTTCCTATTCAGCCCTGCCCCTCCGTCTGACATACCCAGCTCTGTGGCTTAGTAATGCCTACAAAATCAGGAAAATGGATCCTTTCACCCTGTTGATGTTAACATTAGCAATAAATCTATATTATGAGTGACATAGTGCATAATTCACTTCACGGGTCTTATTTAATACACACAGCCTTTTGTGTTAGGTATTAAACTCACATTTATGTATGAAAAGATGAAGATAAGTAGTTGGCCCATAGTCACATTTCAGGTAGAGGGTGGAACCATGATTCAAAAGTTTGATCGTCTGGCTCCAAAGTCTGTGCTTCTAAAACTGTACCACGGACTTACATGAGAAATAAGATCATTTGTGTGACACTTGCTTCTATAAAGCAGGATGACTCTAAGGACATTCTGGGGTTTTAAAGCACAGTTGAGAAGAAAGTGTAAAATGCTTCTAGTGACAGAGTAGAGTATGGATAATTTGTGTGTTCTTCTATGCTTTAAAATCATTACTGATAGAATTATTAGAAGTTACAGTGAATTTTTATGGTACTTACTTTTGACATGATGGAGGTAGTCAAGCAGAAGAACCATGTGTCAGATTGTTTAGAGAGTTCCTACATTTCTGTGAATTTGGTGAAAGCAACCTGTGAATTACTTTAAACTCTGTAAACATTTTGATTCTAGGTCCTATATCTCTGTCATATTCTGTTATACTTCTCCAGATCCACGCTGGTGTGAATTACTGTAAAACACTTTTTACGTTCTGATTTAGATAATATGGAAACTTAAGCTTGTTTTGTCAAATGTCCATGCATCTAATATAAAAATCAAGTATTCAGAAATGTAGTAGTGTGCCCTGACTCTTCCGGGCAGTTGTTTTCCTTTTTATTCTTAGGAATTTCCAGAGAGGAACTCTAAACTGTTTTTGGCTATTTGTCCAACTTAATAAAACAGGCTTGGTCTAACCGATATTTTAAAGTTTTAAATAGGATAATAAAATATGCTTTTCATTTGATGAAAGCCCATGTGGGGAAAAAACACTATTTAGTTATCTACATTTTAAAATAATTGTAATATTTATATAGCAGGAATGAAAATTGAATTTTACATCTAGGCCTTGTAAGACCAATTTATGCCTGAAACAAATTCAAATATTCAGGTTGTAAAGTTTCTAAAACTGCCTTGTAATGGAAGAATTGACCTTTAATTAAAATGCTATTATATCACTTTTAAGGGCTATGTAAGTTGTCTATTAACTTACTTTTATGACAGAAAAATAATGTTCTGTCCTTTTAAGTTGAGGAAAGCTAATGGATAATAGCTGGATCCTGTTTTCCAGAAAACACATCTTTTTCCATGACTTTGTAATTAGCCTATAATAGTAGAGTGTCCAAATCTACTTATATGGCTTTAAAGTCTTTATAGATATGTAATTTGAAGATTTTGAAAAGTAATTGAGATGAAATCTAATGACTTATATGGTATGCAAAAAGAGATATAAATCATTTATTATACAGGTTATATTCATTTTCTTTTTAGAGTATATTTGCCATTAGAGGTACACAGGCAGACACACACACACACACACACACGTGTGTGTGTGTGTGTGTGTGACATCATTTTGGGTATTTTGAGGTGGTTCTGTTGCCTTTTGCACTAACCCTTCAAATGTAGTGATTTTCAACTCTGGCTGCATATTAGAACCCTGTGAAACATTTAAAAATCTTTATGCTCATTGGATGTGTGGGTGGCTCAGTCGGTTAAGCATCCAACTTTTGGTTTGGGCTCAGGTCATGATCTCATGGTTTCATGAGTTCGAGCCCTGTGCTGATGGAGCGGAGCCTGCTTGGGATTCTCTGTCTCCCTCCCTCTCTGCCCCTCCCCCATTCATACTGTCTCTGTCTCTCTCACTCTCAAAATAAATAAATAAACTTAAAAAAAATCCCTATGCTCAGGCAGCCCCCCATCCCAGTCTGATTTCTGTGGACAGAACCTAGACATCATGACATTTTGAAACTTCTTAGGTTGAAAACTACTGATAAAATACATAAGTATTTAGTAAAGCCTTTACATTTTGTACACACAGGGGAAATTGCATGGAGGAGATGAAAGAAAATGTCCATTCTCCTAATACAGGGGAAGGTGGTAGTAGGATGATTACTGAAATTTTAGGGGTGATCACATAGATCACAATAATAAATAAATTATAGACTGAAATAGAGTTTCATTGAGTACTCTATTTTAGCAGTGACTTAAGTAAAACACCTAGAGAAAGATATAAAACACCCACATTTCACCTGGCCACTTGTGCAGATTTTTTTTTCTTGACTTCAGCTACTAGCCAACTTATGACCTGAATCTTGATGATTAATAGCTCTTATAATATTTTCTTAGCAAGTGTAACTTCAATTGCAATACTTTTTCTTCTAATGTCTTACCCTTATAAAATAGCACTAAACTATTTTTCTCAATAAATTCTACTGACACATGGTCCCATAGATTAATTATAAATTGCATAGAAGTACTGCCCTTTGTCAGTTTTAAATGTGTAGCTTTATCTTCTCTTTCTCTTTGTCTTTCCAAGCTAAATGGAATTAGGAGCTTAAAGAAACCTGGTTAACATGGAATATATTCCTATTCTCTTATTTTAAACAATGGTGCCATTAATTTTCATCCTAGACTCTTTGGTTCCTCTATTATTTTCACTGTTATTATAATTTAAAAAGAATCATCTCTATTTTTACAAACCCATTTATTACACAACATTGTATAAACATCTTTGTAGGGAGTAATTTTCCCCAAATGCTGTGTTTTTTTTTTACCTGATGGGCCTTCTCCATAAATTTAATTGGGAATACGGAATAACTTTTCCACCCCTTTCCCCTCCCCTCACTCTTCTCTCCACCTTCCTCTTCCTCCTCCTCCTCCTCCTCCTCCTCTTCTGGAGATTATGAAGGGTGGAAAGAGTATCAAAAGGGACTTAGACAACCATGGAAATAACTGTTGGGCCACTTTGCCACGGGTACTTTAAAACACCCCAAGGTAGATGAAAAGGATCACTTTTAGGGCTTAGACCATTTATCATGAAATTATAATGCTGGCATAGCTCTGCAAATATTTCCTTACAGGGTTTCATAGACATTTAGCAATAAATGTCTTTTGTTAAAATGGTCTTAGGTCCTATAAAGCAGACTCTGTATTCCAGGAGAAATTCTTTGCAGCTATTTAATAGTGTTCCTTTCACAATGCTTTCCTTCTCCCTACTTTTTGTTCCCATTGCAATACTGGTATCTGTGACCAGAGGGTAGAGACAGCAAACACGGAGTCTGTGCTGTTCCAGGACTAATGATTGAAACAAAAGAAAGTATGGCCTGAGTGGGTTATATTTAAGTATGGGAACTATCATTATTACTGAGATGCTGGCCCAGTTACTGACCCTTTGAAAGAGGGTGAAGTAGGATAGGAAAATGTAGAGAAAGCAAATTTGTTAGACATAACAAAGACCTTGACTGTAATCCCAATGAAACAGTATAATAATCAGTAAATGGCGGAGCCGATTGTATATTTCTGTGGCTTAGGCGGCTCTTGCAATGGTATGATTTAAGAGGTAGCTGAGAGGATTCTAACTTTCTTCTGAGCATCTGTCTAATATTCCCTGAGGTTGTGCCACCTACTAGAGAAGTAGTTCTTACTGGGATCGCTGTTTGGAGTTGGAGCTTGCCGATCATATATATAAACTTTTGTGGGAGTGTGCACATGTGCATGTCTTTTTGAGAAGGTCCGTAGCTTTCATCAGAGTTTTGTGTGTCCATAAAGATTCCATTTAAAAGCAGATGTCCATAGTATTACTTTTTATTTATAATTTAGTGTGACTTTGGTTAAAGTGGTTTCCTTCTCAATACCTTATTGCAAGGTACTCATTGATTTTTTTTAAACCAAGATGGATTTGGAGATTAGAGATTTCCTAGCTAACTTTCTTTCTGTTTTAGAGATAATTAACTCCAAGATCTAAAGCTACAACTTAGATATTCCAAACTCCCAAATCTGGTGTTCTTTCCCAGGAAGTCAGAGGGTGGAAGAGTTTTAGGTGAGAGATGGTCACAGACACTGAGGCAGTTGTACTGTGTGAGACACCGCAGGCTCCAAATACATTTCTGGAGGGAAGCATGGTGGTAGTAAGAAAGCTCAGTGAGTTAGGTGTGCCAAAAGGTAGAAAAGACATGACAAAGAAGGTAAAGAAGGTAACAAAACTGAACTTTTCTTAAGATGTTCTTCACAACTTTTGGTCATCTGATACTGGAGTGAATTGCCCTTGCACTCCCAGCAGAGCTTTATCGTATGCTACAAGTGTCATCTTTTGTCTTTTGCATTCTTTCATAAGATTTTTGGAGATTTATTATCATATGACTTTGCAACCCTTAACCATCTGCTACGTAATATCCTAGTGACATATCATAACAGTAACTTTGTCAGTTTTCATGCTGAAGCATTTAAAACCACTCAGTGCCATTTCGATTTGTGAATTGATTTTATATTTTGAATAACACTTTATAGTCTCTAGGAAAGGCATTATTAAGTGTTTTGTTGTTGTTATATGAGAAAACAGATATAGAGTGCTTATATTCTAGAGGCTCAGCGTTTAGTAAAGGAGGAAAAATCGGAGAGAATTAACAGGAGCACTTATATTTAAATAGTCTTAATTTTACATTCACGATTTAGTTTGTTCCTTAAAACAAGCCTATGAGGCAGTTACTCTTATTTTTTTGACAGATGGGGAAACCAAAGCATAAAAAGGCCTAGGTAACATGTCAGAGGTCCCACAGGCAGTGAGGCTGGCCCCCAGCCCAGGCCCTAGCTTTCGTGGACATTCATGTTTCACCACTCTGCTGTATTGCTTCCCTGGTCATTATACCACGAAACATGTACAGTCTGTGTGAGGTCCAGTCAGAACCAGAGTTAGGACAGGGATTGCAAAGAAGGTGATGTTGGGGCCATGTCTTGGAGGAGACGGGAATTGCTCTGCCTGTCTAATAAGGGGCAAGAGGGTGTTGTCATCCAAGGAAATCCTCCGAGCCATGGTGGAGCTTGGCTTTTCAGAAAGGCAAGAGTGCTCACAGTCAAGGCTTAAGGTGCTACTATTTTGGGATTTGGCATGAAGATGAACTTGATTATGCAAAGTTAGAATCAAAACTCGTGTATTCTGAATTCTTTGCTGCCTTTTCAATACCCTTGCCTCATAATTCCTTGTCCAAATTAGGTAAATAATGAGTTCTGCTAATGAGTCTTACAAATGTCACTTCCTGAAGACATAGTTATTACTATTCATCCTCTTCTTTTGCCCAGACTTTACCAGTTGTATTTGAACATTTAGTTGCTTGTCTAGTGCATAATTCCAAGAATTAATCTATGAGGTATGTACTTGGACCTACTATGTGCCTGGTTCTCATAGGTTCTGTGGATCTAAAATCACATCCTTGCTCTCCAGGAGTTTTCATGACTCACATATTTATGGCTAATGCAAATGTGACCTCATACTGTATTGTTTTGCCAAACTTAAAAAAATTGATGTTCGTATTTTTATGAATGTTTGTATGTAGCCAGAACGACTGTAAGACATATCCTGTGTTTTGAAAATATTTCCAGTTCTTTATCTTGGTAATAACCAGAGAGATACTTAGTTTCCTTGAACATAGATAAATCTTTGCATTCAACAGTTTGTATAGTTGAACTGTAAAATGGAACTCATAAGAGAACTGATTGATATAGTGGTTGCTCACTGTAACAGTTTTCAGATGTCATGGCATTTTTGCAGCACGCTGCAGAGTTGAAGACAAATGAGAAAATAAAATAATAGTTGAAAACACTTGCAGCTGATATGAATGTTGAAGGACAGTAACACATTTCAAGTCATATAACATACCAGATTGTTAGGAGACAAATGTTACTTGTAAAATATTAGGGTATCATAGGTCTTAGATCGATCTTGAGCACTTTAAAATACTTTAAATTATGTATGTACTAGCACCTGATATATATGTATAGAAAAATTGACATTTCAAAACTCACTTTTTATACAGCAAACATATCCTTATCAACCTGTCAAATAGACACTAACTTTACACTAACCTATTTAAAAGCCCAAGTCAGGGGGCGCCTGCGTGGCTCAGTCATTTAAGCATCCGACTCTTGATTTGGCTGAGGTCATGATCTCACAGTTGTGGGATGGAGCCCCACGTCAGGGAGCAGACCCCAGAGCCTGCTTGGGATCCTCTCTCTGTCTCTCTGTCCCTCTCCCACTCTCCCACTCGTGCACTCTCTCTTTTTCTCAAAATAGTAAATAAACTTTAAAAAAATAGTTATTTATCATAATGGGAACAAGACACGAGCAGAATAAAATTAGAATATTTATCACTCAGTCTAAGGAGTTTGTACTCTAATAGTTTAATTGATTATTTCTTTGTTTTTAGAAGTCTCATGTACTTAAAAATTATGTAGCGCTGTGAATTTTCAGAAAATGAAAGTTTTCGTATCTAGCATCTTTTTCAGAACAGATGCATAGACTGAGTTATAGAAATTGAAGAATAAGAAAATGGGGTCAAGTTGAAGAGAGATAGAACGACTAGAGTTGAAAGATTCAGGAAGCGGAAGAGGGAAAAGAAAGCACTGATGATTTCACTTGATGTTTCTGTGAGGTTGAATTTGGAAGGAGGGGAGGGTGGAGCTGTATGTATCAGGCGCTGGCCAATTAAATACGAGGGGAAATGCTGTCTCATGTCAGTGTGGGGACAGTGCAGCTGGAGTGAATAACGTGAGCTGGGGGTCAGGATAGGTGGACACGGCTGACTGAAGGTATAGAAGGAAGGAACGTCCACTTATGAACGAGCGTCACGTTGTATGGAAGGTGTTACCAGTGTGAGAACCCAGAGAGAGGCCAAGGTTCACCAGGCTTTATCCATTTTTTTATATCCACTTTGATATCCACTTCACAGAAGGGACTGAAAACGATTCTCACATGTGCTGATGGTTTCTGGACTGACACAAAAACCAGGACCCTCGAGAACATAGGACATTTGGAAATGGACTTTGAAAGCAGCACTGCACTTCTTAAAAGGTCTGGCCTCTTGTTCTGACTCTCTGCTCTCAGCTACAGGGCCTTGAGTTTAATTTTCTTACCTGCAAAATGGAAACAATAATGTTTTCCCCACTAGCCTTATGGGATTGTAATTTATCTAAAAGGAATTTGTAAATCCTCAGGCGGTGTACAATGGAGAGTGTGGTATTATAATGGTACAAAAAAAAAAAATCAGAGCCAGATTACCTGAGAGAATATCTGCATGCTTATATTCCTCTGTACCCCTCCCTCCTTTTGGGGGCAGAGGTGGATGGAACAATAGAAATAGTTCAATTTTAGCTCGGTTGAGCCCATTGTTTAGAGACAGAACGTAACAATCCACTGGTTCTTGAAGGCATTGTGTATGAAAGTTCTGTATTCGTAGTCTATTGCCCCATGTATGTACCCCACGTTTTAACAAGTGTACAGAGTACATATCTATATACAACTGGAGAAATGTGTTTAGAAGGTTATACACCAAAATGTTACCTGTGGCTATGTCTGAATGGTGGTTTTGGGGTGATTAAAAATTTGTTTGCAACAATGTGTATGGACCTTGAGGGCATTATGCTAAGTGAATTCAGCCAGAAGGAGAAAGATAAATACCATATGATTTCATTCATATGTGGAATCTAAAACAAACAAAACAAAATAAAACAAATGGACAAACAAAAACAAGAGAACAGACTGATGGTTACCAGATGGAAAGGAGATTAGGGGGTGGGAGAAAAGGGTGAAGGGAGTCACTTGTAGGTGATGGATGGGGATTAGATTTTGGGGGTGATCACTTTATTATATACGCAGATGTTGAATTGTAACACTGAACACCTGAAACTTACATAATTTAAAAAAATCTGAAGGACAGTTATATTTTATGATGCCACTTCTCTTAATGAAAGGACATGGTATCATAAATTTTTTTCATTTTCTCCCTGGTTTGTTTGTTCATGTTTTCTAGATAGTCACTAATTATGTACATATAACACACACACACACACACACACAATCACATTTATAGATGTAAAAATTTCATATGGAAATTTTACTTCGGCAACTCAAAGTTTGCTCCACTTGCTAGGTTAAGTTTGACTAGTGCATACATATGTAAATATGGGATTTACTGTTTTTTGAAAAATATTTATTTGGAAGACAAAACACCTGGCAGAATTGCTGACACCGTGGAACATTATGGTATGCACATTATGTGTTTTGCATGGACATGCTTCACTAATTCAATGTGTTACCCATACACCTTATTGCCCAGTGTCCCTGAACAATTTCTCAGGAGATTTCTGCTCTCTGTTGCCTGGTCTAGTACCTGTAAGGAACGGATTTGCAGGATAATACGTTATATTTCCCTGCCCATGAGTTTCTGCAGTCCTTGGGTTTTCTAGTCCTATCCTAATCAGTTTGCCCTGCTATCTCCAGTGAAAGGCCTCTCTGAATACCATTTGCTCAATTTTGAGCATGCAGTCTAGCAGCACACAAATCCCAGAGAAAGACATAATGGTCTCTCGATTATGACCAGCGTGTGATAGAAAAAACAAGTAAGACACAAAAGTGTCACAGAAACGGTGCAGATAAGAAATTGTTAGCACTGTGTTTCTGTTGTTTTCCTCATTTCTTCCAGTGACATAGCTGCTGGGCATTTTGAATGGAATGGACAAAAATGTGGTGAGAGGACAGTGGTGAGTGACCGAAATGTAGTTAGGGGTGTGAAACCACAGAACGTAACAGAGAGGGATGACCTGGTGTGTCATCACTCGCTTCCAATAGACACAGCAACCTTTGCCTGTGCTTAGTAGGAAGAATGGAAGAAGGAGAAGCGAAGTGGTGCCAGAGTTAACTTTTGGGGAAGTAACCTTGGTGGGAAAGAGGGTCCTGGACAGTTTTATAAACAGTTAAAATTGGCCAACTGCCATACAAATGAATGTGCAAGTTTGACGATACAGAGTCTTGCTTAAATTTCGCCAAAGCATTTTCACTTTGAATCACTAAGAAGGAAGCAAGCATGATAGAATTTTCAGATTGTTAAAACTGCTTTGAGTTCCAGTGATTGGTTCTGCCTTAACATATGTCTGCACTATGTTTTGATGTGTTTGCATTCAGAGACCTCAGGGATATAAATTCTATTTCATGTATCTATCACCTAGTTGCTCAACTAAGCTTTGTTCTAGTAATAAGTTACTTACACAATATCTCAGAAGGATATTTAAGCCGAAAGAAATCTAAATGCAACCTGGTTTTTGTTGTTGTTGTTGTTGTTGTTGTTGTTTTTGTAGTTTTGGGCACCACTCATGTGCATACAACACATTCCCATAAAACTAGCATTTTGTATTTACAGAGAATTTCTCCTGAGAGTTAAGGTCTTGTAAAACATTCTTGTTCTACAGCATGAACGAATTATTATACTCAAGGGCATTGAAAGTGAAGTATACTGAAGAAAAGAATTTTTTCATTAAAATGCAGTTTATATTGATAAAACAGATTACTAGCATTTGATGAAATGTGAAACTTGGAGCTCCTCATATCAGTAAATTGCCGGTAGGTTTATTTTGGCAAGGGGAGCCAGCATGTAACATGTAAGGGGCCAGGCATTATATACCTGTTAGTGTTGTATTAAATTGTCTTTTGGTAAAGTACTTAAAAAAAAAAAAAAAGCTATCTGTGCCTTGACAAGCAGGCTGTGGTAACGAGGATTATTAGAAAATAAAAGCTGTTGTGTTATCAGTTTTGGCACAGTCATTTATCAATCAGTATTTTAAACATTGACAAGTGGTAATTTAATAGGGAATGGCCCAGTTGGCAGGAAGTTCTAACGACAGATGATGCAAACTCATTTATCACTAAGGGGCTCTGCTGGGCTTCTTACCTTTCTCTGTATTGTGGCTCATATTTTCCAAGTCTGGGATGTGAGAAGCCACAAAGGGCAAATCCTACAGCACTAAGCCTGCAACCACTCCCAAGCAGAGAAGAGAGAAGAGCAGTAATGCTCTAGAAGCCCTCATCTTTGAAAACACTCCTCCACATTGATGATTCTCAATTTAAAAGATAGGTGAGATATATAAGTTATTAGGAATGCGTGGTATTCTCTCTGCTTAGTTGTTTATACATGAGAAAGTAAGGTAGATGAAATTTTGAATGACGTACATGAAGGGGTGATTCAGAAATTAGGAAAATAATGAAAAAGGCAAGTTTTTATGAGAAATCTACTGTTAGTAAAATTGCTTCTCCCTCCCTCCTCTATAGTTAATGCATCATTTCTTTCTGGCTGCTTTACATTTTTTTTCCTTTGTCTTTAGTTTTCAGAAACTTAGCTGTGATGTGTCTTGGCATGGTATTTTGGTGAGTTATCGTTTTTTAGGATTTTCCCAGCTTCTTGATCTGTAGGTTTATGTTTTTTTGGTCAAATGTGGGAAATTTTCAGCCATTATTTCTTTGAATATGTTTTTCAGTCTCAGCTCTTCTCTTTTTCTGGGACTCCAGTGACACAAATGTTAGAACTTTTGTTATAGTCCCACACTCATTTTTTTTATTTCCACTCTATTTTCTCTCTGCTGTTTAGATTGGCTAATGTCTCCTGTTCTTTTTTCAAGTTCACTATTCTTTGAGGGGGGGGGGGTAATCCCCTCCATCCTGCAGTTGAACTCATTCATTGGATATAGTCTGGTTTTAGTTCTAAAATTTTGATTTATGTCTTTTGTTATTTGGCTTTCTTCTTTTTTTTTTCTTCTTGCTGATACTCTGTTTCACTTCTTCCAAATGTGTTTATAGCTGTTGGTTGAAACATTTTTATGTTGGTTGCTTTACATCTCTCTCATCCCAGCTGGGATCTGTTGATTATCCTTTATCATTCAGTTTGAGACTTCTTGGTTCTTGGTATGAGAGAGATTTTCAATTGAAATCTGGTCGTGTGGGTCTTACATTTTGACTCTGGGTCTTATTTAAATTTTGTGTTTTTGCAGGCTAATCTGAGACTGCTCCAGTAGATGATAGAGATGCCACATCATTACTGCAAGGGGGCAGTGGAAATCCAAAATCTTCGCTCGGCCTTTGTTTCCTGGGGTGGGAGGGGGGCGTAGGTCTCCTTGGTAGCTTATTACCACTGAGCTGTTGTGAAAGTCATGCCTTTCCACTGGGTTCTATCTGACACACCCCAGCAGGTTGGAGTCAAAGTTTCAGCTCCCAATCTGTTCCCTCTCTCGGACATGGTGGGGGGGGGGGGCAGGTAGGGAGAAGTGACACCTTGTTACAGTCCAATCACGGTGAAACCCTAGCACCTTGACTAGGTCTTTGCTGACAGGATTGAAACCATAGTTTTACTATGGTATTTACTGAGGAAAATGGTTATTGTCTAAAAGTTTTATCTTACTAGGCTGCTTCTTTTTCTTTTGGTTAGAGAAAATAGGCCTCTTTGGGGGCTGTGGTTCATCTATGCCCATTGGCATTTCCAAGTTGGTGGCTTCTCCAGTCTCAGAATTATGAGTCCAAAAGAAAACCCAGGGAACTCACCACTGTATTATTCCTTAGATTCCAAGTTTCCAGTTTGTCTTCTTCTCTCCATCTCTCACAATCTTCCTATATGTTTTATATATAAAACATTCAGTCATTTTAGTTGTACACCGTGGGAGGAATAGGGGAAGTCTATCTATATAATTTCCTCCAAAGAAATTCTATATAAGGGGTATTGGTACTTGTGTCTCCAAATAGCAGAGATTCTAGATATTGGCTTCATTTGTTGAATTGCCTAATTATTCTGAATTGGAAAGCCCTCTGCAACAATCCTAGGGGTTTCAATCTAGTATAAGATGATACCAATGTAATACTTTCTTGAGAGAAGAACCACTTGGGTTATTCCTTATTTAAACATACAGATAGTAAGCTTTTGATACATAGATCTATTTAAGTTTGAAAGTGTATTTACAGCCAGAGTAAAAATATTTTACTTTCTGATGATTATTTGAATAACTTAGAAAATATACTTCATGACTGTTTTGCATATAGATACTTATCATTCTGAAAATATTTCATTGTTTTTAAACATTCTGAATATGTGAATTGTTTCTTTTGGATTTTCAGAAGAGTTAATAAAAATTAGATAGGAGTAATCCCTCTGTCCAGTGTGCTAGCAGTAGAGATCCAGCTGTGTGACATGCTGGGAACTCTCAGGGGAGGGTGGGAGGGAGGGAGGGAAAGAGAGAGAGAGAGGGACAAACACACAGAGAGAGGCAGGCTATTTCTGTGTCTGGGAGCCAGGGACAGTAAATGCCAGAGAATGTCCACCAGTGTGAGTCACCAAGTTTGGGGGACACTGGGAACTCACGTTTGGTCAGGGGCTCTGTCAGGCTGGTCAGGTGCCATTGTCAGTGCTCAGAACAGGTGGGTCCAGCCAAGTTCCTGTAAGTCACGCCAGAAGCAGGGTCAGTCCTGGGAAAGGGAACTGAAAAGAACCAGATGTGGACATTAATGCTATCATACCTGGCCTCTGTTTAAGGGACTGATTACTGCTACAGTCCTATCTGGAAATAAATTAGGGTCTGTGATCCATGGAAAAGGCTTTTTGGATGGACAGGCCCCAGAGGTACAGGCCTGGTGAAAAAGAGTGCAGGAAGAAAAATGAGCCTGGTGGGATGGTTATAGCCAGGACTCCTCATGGGCATGCGTTAGGTATGGAAGTTGAAACTTCCTTTTAGACTCTTATTCACTCCCTAGATGCTGTTCATCTGGGCTGTCTGTGGTTCTGGGTCTGACGGACTCTTAGTACCATGATGCAGATGAGCCAGGCCAGAGAGGTTCAAATTCATGCCCAGAATCAATTTGGCACATCAGCAGAATGGGGTGGAGAAACTTCCCTTGGCTGATTTTTTGTTTTTTAGTACTTTCCTATACTTCTAAAGCCAAAATATGAGTAGGAATTTTAGGGAATTTTCTTAATGTAGGAAATAGTTCCCCTGGGAATCCAAGCAACCTTGTTCCCTTCTCAAGAATTTGGGCGCATTGGAAAGGCCCTAACATGAGAATCAGAGACTTAAAATCAGGTGCCAAAGGAAGACCACAGACAAGTGTCCCTACCTCATCTAAATAAGATGGGAATGATAATACCGGTCCTGCTGTCTTACAGAATTGTTTTGAGCAGAAATAAATTGGAAAAAGTTTAAGAAACTTTGATGTTTCAAAAAGTTTAAGAAACATGATGTTTCAAACATAATATTTCATTATATGTTTGCACAAACACAAATGCTTTTCTTTGTCCAAATTTCCTCTTCCATTATACAGAGAAAAATAACTCTTCCTTAGTAGGAAAATTAATGGAGAAGAACAAGTCCATGGATTTGGGGACAGTCCCATTTTGTAGTTTTAATAAAATTTAATTGAGCGTTTATAGTGTAAGTTTTGACGGTGACAAAAATATATGTTTTTGTCATTTTCCTTCCGGTTGTCCGTTTCTAAATTCTTTCTACTCATTGAGAATCAGCCTCTCAGGTTGTCCCCTCCCTCGGTAGCTATAAATATCATTTGCTTCTACTGTGTCCTTACGACTAAGAAGGAACTTGGAAAATTTACCGTAGCCCTCACTAATTTGTTTTCACTGTAGTGGCTTTCTCAAGACTGTTAAACAAGTAGTCTGTCTGTGATGTTCTTCCAGGACACTGCATGTCCTATTAGAATGTACGAGCCATGTGATGCAGCCCTCTACTAGACAGGCACCTAGAAGGCACTCAAGAATTATTTGTTTCATGAGCATGTGAATAGGTGAATGGGTTCTTGCTGCCCTTTGACAGAGTCAGGCTCATATTGTTGTGCTCCTTCTTGGGCTCCACAGGCCCCTCTGCTACCATATGTATATCGTGTTGTATTCCTGAGGTCACCCATCCACTAACACCTTCACAGCTCGTTATCTAATAAATGAGTCAGTGTTAACCTGGCCAATGGTGGGCCTATCAGAAATATGTTAGTAAGGGGTTTCTACATTAGCCTCATGGTAAGCACTCAGTAAATATTAGCCACTATCATTATCCTTCTCCTCCCCCTCCTCCTCCCCATCATCACTATCATCATCATCATCCAGAATATTCCCCTGTAGCCACTGGTTTTCACATTTTGTTCCCAAGAACTGGTAAGACTCTAAGAGTTTTCCCAGGTGATTGTGAAAGTTTGGTGGGGTAGGGGGGATTGGGAATAGGGAGGAATGTACATGGAGAGAAAAAGCAAGGCTCTGCTCCCCCCATCTCTTTAACCAAATAAGCTGTGCTTTTATCTGTTTTATATATTTATATTCCTGATGAATATTGTTTTTCCAAGGATTCCACTACTTAATTTTTTTTCAAAAGAAATGCTATAAGCAATACACTGCTTGCTGAAGAGTATAAGATGAATAGAACTCTTTTCTTATAAATGTGCAGATGACAGTGACAAGGAAAAGAAGAGAAAAATAACTGGTCACATTTTGGAATATGTTCTTAAGCAAATAATTCGTGCCATCTTTAAAATGAATGTGCTATTGCTGGAAACTAACATGTTGGATAGGGCACATGTCATGTAATACTAGCCTCACTGTCTGTTGAAATAAGGCTGCTGGGTTAGTGGATAGGGTAGGGCTGGATCCCTTACAAGCTGATTGACTTTAGAACAGTCACTGAATTCCACGAACCTCAGTGTCTGCAGCTATAAAATATCAAAAATCACACTACTCACAGAGTTATGAGGCTTAAATAAAACTTGTTTTTTAATGTAAAATAACCTTGTATACCTATAGGCCTCAGGTATATATAAACATATAGAAAGCATTAGGTGACCTCAGCAGAGCGTTTCACACACCCTCTCATTCATGATAGCCTTACAGTTAAGATGGTTAGATCGATTTGGAATTAGCTAATCATTTTTCTTAAACAGAGAAGTACTTTTGAATTCCCGTTAGTCTTAAAGGGACACCCTGGGTTGTTATGGGGAAAAAAAAAAAAAAACAGATCTGGATTCAGACAAACTTTATTTAAAGTCCAGGCTCTGTCATTTACCAGATTCTTGAGTCAGTCACTTAAGCTGATTAAGTCTCTCTTTCTTCATCTATAAACCAGGTAATCAACAGCAACTTTATAAAGATTAAATTCTAGGAAACATTAAGAGTCTAGTGCCCACCATGTTTCTTTGTATGCAATAGGTGCTCAAAAGGTGTTTCTTCTCTCCTTTACTTTGCTGAAATGTCACAAACACTAGAAGTAAGTGTTCTAGAATTTTGGACGACACAGAACAAGGAATAACTGAAAGAATAATGTGTAAGAAGGATGAAATTTCCTTGACAGACCAAAATAGTACACTGAAATGTACAGAAATGATATTTGAAAGAGTAACTGTTAATTCTTGCATTCCAAAAGAGAGAGAGATGATAGGTAGGGAGGTAGGCAGGTAGGTAGGTAGGTAGAACGGACTTCTAAAAACACTTAGGGAGTCTTGAAATATTTTAACCTGGAGGAGAATTCTATGGGGAGGCAACATCCCTGTATTCACATTATAGAATCATTGTGACTTTCAGTTTGAAAGATTGTTATGTGCAAATATTGGTATATTTGTATTGTGTTGTTCCTGAGCAGAGGATTAGAACATGAGAAGCATAGGGTAAAGGTAGCAATTTTAGAAAGACATCTTTCTAATAATTAGATTCATTCAACGATGAAGTAGGATGTGCGTGTGTGTGTGTGTGTGTGTGTGTGTGTGTGGTATGTTTAGAAGAAATAAGTCCGATTTTACTGATTGGATTGTGGAGATTTTTGTCAGAGATGACTAAGGGCCAAAAGGCTCATGGTAGGGATAAGGAAGATGTCACATTTTACCTGGCTTGACATCTCCTCTGCAACACCTTGAAAATTATCCTGATCTCCCCTGTTGCAAATATTCTTTCTATTCTTTCATAGAAAGGAAACTCAGTGAAACTGAATTGAACAATCAGTAGGTGGAATATTATAGCCATGTCTTCCCAAGGGATCATCAAGTGGGTGGGATGTTGGATGAGGTTAATTTCTAAGTTCACATCTAAGTAATTCTATAAGTGTGTATCTATATAATTAAGTCAATATAAGCTGCATGCAGGAATCTGTAAAATAATGTCTTCAAGCATAGGTTCAGAATATACTGATAGCATTGAATATTTTCTCTAAAATGGGCATTTTAGAGGAAGAAGAATTTAAGGATCATTCTGTCTGAGGAAGAAAATTTGAGTCCCAATAGTTATTGTGGCCCCAATTCAATTTAATTATGACTTTAATAAGAGATAAAATGATTTTGTGATGTGTTTGGCTTAGGAGAATCAAGAAGAAATCATTTTTCTGTGCTTAGTCTAGTGTTACTTAGAATCTTCCTGAGAACAGGGCGGTATTTAATCTTCCTCATTTGAGTGGCATGCACAAGCAGAAAAACTGGTGAGTCATTTGAATAATCCGGCCAGTGTAACTGTGAATATTCCTGAGAACGAAGGAAAGGTTAAATGCTTGGAAACACGTGTATTCTGAGGGGAGCCCTGAGCTGCTGCTCTCTGGTTTCACTGAGAGCAGAACTTGGGCCAAACGTACCAGCTATGTTTTATAGTTCTTAATACACTCCCATTTCCAGGTGATTGCCAGTTATTATGTGATCATGAGAAGATAGACTTTAATTTCAGTGAGCATTAGCATCATGAGCAACAAGCTTTTTGCATGTGGTGTGCCAGGTGCTGCGTCAAATATGTTAAACCAGCACAGCGCTTGCTCTCTACACACTTCCAGTATTAAGAGTGATGCAGGCTATTTTAGATATAAGCAAATCTGAAAGGAAAGGTGATTAATAGCAGCAGCGAGAGTCGTGCCTTACGTTTATATACCACGTTCTGGTTTACAGAGCTCTTAAGAGAGCAGAACATTCCTCCTAGGAAGATGATGGATCCTGTGAGGCAGAAATGTTTCTGGTACCAGTTTCCCTGAAAGGAGTTGAGTCTGTATTTTTATTGAAGGATCATAAGATGCAGCTTAAGAGATGTGATCACAGTCCCAACCAGAGAGAAAATTCCAACTGGAAATAAGAATCTAGACCACTTTGCTGAGTTTTGATGTGGAAAAGAATTGGGAAGATCAAGGTACAGGATATATGGAAGATTTAATGAAGCATATAATGTGGAAAGAAGGCAAGACATATACTTAAGCACTGAAAGGGAGCCTGCCAAGTTTATTCAGGTGTCCGGGGCATTATCAGTAGTGAAAAGAAGTGATCCAACATTTCCTTGCCGAGTGCTTGCCTTTCCCTCCTACCTCAGTTCTTGGGTTACCCTGGACAGAGAAAGTACATAGCTCTCTCCTACTTGATTATAAGCTTTTGTGTCTATTATCCCTGTTGTTTTCCTGCCATCTTCCTACTTGGTTCCACAGTAGTGTTCTTTCTTCTAACCTCCCATCTACTACTTTAGGTTCTTTAAGAAACAAGACTTGAGATCATCCTTCCTCAAAAGTCCTTTCTAAATAATGTCTCTAGCATTAAACAGTGAGGTCATTTATTTTATACAGTACATTGTGGTAAGATACTGTCTTTAATTTAGTCCATGCCTCCATTGCTTACTTTAGCACCAACCCAGACAGACTTGTAGGAGAAGCTTTTAAATTAAGTATAGAGTTATAATTGAATATGCACATGTCATGTACATACATGTTTTTTGTCAGTTGTCTTATGTGTGTTCAGTCATTTGATTATAAGGTTCTTAAACATGGGGACTCTATCTTTAATGCCTTTTCACATCCTGCAGCACCAGCCCATTTCTTTACTGGTGATTTCTAAAAAATATTATTAGTGGGCAGATGACACATAACACATTGGGAAGGGAAATCTGTGTGGCAGCTGCAGAACCACCAGTAAGCTTGGGGTAGCTCTCAGCTTGCACCTGTTTTCTGAGAAAAATGGGTTGTAACGTGTGCTTACCATCTAGCTATCTTGTTTAGCCTAAGTGCTATTTACCCTATGAAATAAACTAATAAAGCAAGAAAATCAGTGTTGCATTTTGACTCCTTAGTTTTTAAGGAACCTTTTAGAACAGTTGGCAAAATATAGGTAGATTGAATTCAGAGAGAATCAGTGTCCCTGGATGTACTTTATTTTTCCATTGTTGAGCTCCGTCAACACATCAGCAAATGAGGTTTACCACTTTGAAAGGTGACATGAAAATATTCAGGGTGGGTTATATAATCACTATCTAACCTTTTGAAAATCTAGCTTTTAGCCTTAACTGAAAATCTTGACATTTTGTTTGGGATCCTTGCTTATGGAACACCTCAGAATAAACTTGGAACTTGAAGGTCAGTGTAGAAACTCATTGTCAATTCAGCGTGGAGAAGCTTACATAACACCTCCGCAGCCAGGTCTGGCTTGTGTTAGTGCTACTAGAGCCCTGCTCTCAGGAGTGCTCCAGCCTCTCATCAGAGGGGCCCGAGGAAACTGAGGTGCAGACAGACAGAGTATACAGATGACAAGGCAAACCTTCAAACAGCACGGAGGACTTAGAGATGCTTGAGAGAAAACTAGATGAGTCTTGAAATACGAGCTTCAGTGTAAACATCCCCAAAGACCAAGTGGATGAAATGGAAGGAAAAGATGAGAAACTTGGAAGAGGCAGACAGACAAATTTGAAACAAGTGTTTCTGTGACTGGAGGGGCAAGCTTTTAAAGTGGTTTAAAAGCATTTTTTGAGGAAGCCAGATATGTCAAAATCAGGGGTTCTTGACAGAGGACTTAAATGGGGGTGGGGCATTTTTAACACCAGGCTTCAGAAAAAGAAGGCAGTTGCACTCATCACCCTATTGAGAATATTCAGCACCCATATTATTGTAAGCGTTGCGCATGGATATGGTATCAGGATTGTGCCTTCCCCCCAACCCCCCTCTTCCAAAAAAGACTGGAAGAATTTTTAATGGATTTGAAAACAATTGTCTGGGTTGGAGCATCAAAATGAGGCAGACACAGGGGACAAGAAACCACAGAGACAGTTTACCAGAGACATGGTGGTGAAGTGAAAGACCCCACTGAGCATAGCGGGCCGGCAGCCTAGTAGTTGAGCCTGTCAGCTCCACAATGGAATGGGCGTCGCGTGTTTCTGTGGTTCGAGAAGACCAGAGGTCAAGTGAAGAGAATTTGTAGAAGGACAAGGGCTGATAGGTGAGGATAAATATTTTTGAAATGTTTAAGTAGCAAGCAGTTGGGTATTGAAATTTAAAGGAAATGTCTTAGTAGACAGATCATAGCAGGATAAGAGAAAATGAAGGAAAAACCTCTAAATAGGAGACTAGGAATCATTGCATTAGAAATCTTAAATTGTACATGGGTTTTATATGTGTAAAAGCCCTAAAATAAGAATATATGGTCCCTCCCTTATTAGTTCACCTTTAAAAGCATATAAAAGATAATGTGTATTCTGAGGATAAAAATAATATAACTTTGGATGTTGACTCTATTGGAAATTATACAGATGATTATCTGTATGAATCCTGAAGTCATTTCTTTCTGTCTAAAGAAACTTATTATTCTCTGCACACCCCTTCATTTTGGCCTGCAATACGCCCAACTCAGTCAGTGTGCTGCAGCAAAATGTTTTAAACTGAGATGTGCATTGGAATCTGTTTGTTTGCAGCAGATGATTTGACTAAGCTTTGATGCGCAGTCACTTTCTGACATTTGTGTATTTCAGCAGTGAACAATGTAAACTTATTTTCTGAGCACTTTGATTACTTGCACATAGCAGTGCCCATGGCATGTGACAGGGAAGAGCGCTCTATCCACTAATCAGATAGATATGCTTCAAGCGTATTTACACAAAATAATGAAAACAGCTGTTAGATACCTTTAAACTTGAGTGTGTTTTGTTATTAATCTACTAGCCTGTACACATGACACTATAATTCTTCGCTCACTCAAGTTGCCTTTAATGACACAGTAATAAAACTGAGAGGGATGAAAGTAATGGAATTGTAGAATGTAATGCCTCAATTGTTCTACAGTGTCTTCCTTTTTGCCAAAATAAACCACAATTAGGTCCATATGGTGTTTTGAAGTTTTCAAGCAATGACCCTAATAAAAAGTAATGAATTTCTGACAAAAGAAAGCATGGCTCTCTTTTAAACAGATATTTTCACTATTGATCTAGATATGACTGCCGACCGATATGCTAATAGAAGAAGAAAGGTTCGATGTGCTTGGTACAAGTACTCTCATTTGTGGTTTATTTTACTCATAAGAAATTCACATTTTAAAGGTAGAAATATTATAATCCATTAACTATGTCTCCTTTGTTTTAAAGACCTGTACTTGAAGCAAAGAAGTAGGTATTCTTCAAGAACAGGAAATTTCAAAGGCATCTATAATACTTGGCAATTGTCACATTGAAAGGGTTGCAAGAGTTTGTTTTGGGGGATATCCTGTTCTTACATGCATTGTGCCTTTGAGGTACTGGTTTTATGCGTGTGAGGTTTTTATGTATTTCAAACTGCTTCAAGGGATAATTACATTTTATTCCAAGTACACCCACCTCATCTTCAAACTATATGTAAGTAATGCCTCACTGGGATTATTTGCCTAGAAATTGATTTTAAGAATATCAGAGTCAATAAAATCTCTAGATTATCCTTAATATTAATACAGCAGTGTACATCGCCAAGAGTTTTGAGAAAAATTAGAACAACATAAACTGAATAATAGATTATAATAGCCATGGTGGTGGGGGTGGGAGGGAAAGAAATTTAAAGGAAGATGTGAAGGAAGAGGATTAGCATCATTTTACTTAGGAATACCTGGATTTGAACCTGTGCTCAGCAACATACCAGCATTTTCCCTCCGTGTAATGTATTTAGGGTTCCTGAATCTTGGCTTCCTCATCCAAGAGACAGGGTCATGGTAAGGATTAAGATAAGGTACACTCTTCAACTAACAGACTGCCTAACGAATAGTGCAGTTTATTGTTGTTATTATTATTACTGAGATTGACCTCCTAAAGTAGCTCGATAGTATGACTTCTACTTAGTGTGTTCCGTGTGTGTGTGTGTGTGTGTGTGTGTCTGTGTGCATGTTGGATTGACTTATACAATTCAGTACATATTGACTGAGTCCCTACTATGTGCCAGGAATGTTCATAGTACTGTGGAAAATGCAATACTAAATAAACCTCTTTTTAAGAGGTTCTAATCTGATGGGCGTATAGAAGTTGGATGCTAAATGTACATTGTAAATGTACAAATGTAGAAGTGCAAACAGATTTCTTCGGAAACATAGGAGGAAGTGAGAACAATTTACCCTGAGTGGGACATGGGAAAGGTACATGAAGAATGGATGTAGGGGAGGGAGCATGTGAAGTGAAGGCTGAGAGTTGGAAAGAGGACCATGACTTTGGGAGTAATGAAGGTAGTGGTATGAGGAAGAATGGAAGATACGACTGGAAAGCCAAGTTCACAAAGTCGCTGGATGACTGTTGTCCATTGTATCACATTGAATATCATGTGATCCTGCCCTCAGGGACAAAAAACTGCCACCAAAATATCATGAGAGTGAGGCTGACAGCCTCACTTCTCAGCTGCACCCAGCATACCTGGCCAAAGGGTAATGTTAGTTCTCAAAATTGTGAATAATTCATTGAAATTCTACTTGCTGTTCATTTGTTTGCATACATACTTTTTGGATCAATATGGTGAATAAATGAATGACACACATGTTTACATAGTATTTTCCTTTTTTAATATACATAGGAAAAGTAAATTTCAACCTACCATCAGACTGCATTATCTCAAATTCCAAATTAGTTAATTCTGAATTTGTGATTTTTGATAATTTTGCTTAGCTATCGAAATAATTTTCTTATTTGCAAAACTCTTTGCACGTCTTTTTTAAAAACAGAATCGGGCACCTGTGTGGCTCAGTCGATTGAGCGGCCAACTTCAGCCCAGGTCATGATCTCACAGTTTGTGTGTTCGAGCACCACATTGGTTGGCTGCTGTCAGCATGGAGCCCTCTTTGGATCCTCTGTCCCCCTCTTTCTCTGCCCCTCTCCACTTGTGCTCACTCACATGCTCTCTCTCTTTCTCTCTCAAGGATAAATAAATGAAAAAAAAATTTTTAAAAACAGAATCATATCTTAACATTTCATGAACAGTTCATCGTGTAATTGACCAGAAGTTACTATTGTATAGTTCTTATTTCCATAAGATATGAATACAACCTACATCATCGCCATTTCTTAATAACATTTTATGATATTTTAAGAGATTATGGTTGTGCACTTGAAACACAATTTGAACTGGGAAGCATACTTTAACATTGGTTTGAAGATTGGTGATACCTTCTCAACTGAAATAATTACATTGCATTTCTAAGTTATATCCTTCACACAAATGTGTGTGTATTCTCCATTCTAAAGATTGGTAGAGGGTAGACTAGGTACCAATTGCCATGGGGGTGTGTGTGACTGGATATAAAGAGATGCTACTGGTGTGACTGACAGCTGAACACACTTGTGACACTTACCTGCATAAGTGTTGTCTCTCTAATGGCGGTCCACTGCACTCTCTCTGTCCATGATAACAGCTCTCCGAAACCTTTTGCTACTCTTCTTCACTAACTACTTAGGTCCACGTAACTTTCACTTTAATCTCATTGTTATTGGCAGATCTTTGTTCTTTGAAGAGGACATTTGATTTGGGGAATTAGTCAAATACTAGTTGGAGCCCTGTCTCATGGATCAAAGTTTTCAATGTTGAAGGACAAGAGACAAAATTTATGAGATCGTTGTTTGCTTGGTTGTTTCATTTATGTTTTTGGTAATGCTTCACATGGTTGCAAAGCCCATTCCAGGAACAATAAGAGCACTAAGGTAATAGGTTTGCAGACATCAAACATTCATGGGACATATACCTTCAAGTTTATTACTTGTTTTCTTAAAGAGTAGTAGTTTTTAAAAATTTCTTGCTCCTTAATGTAATGTCAGATGCATTATTCATGTCAAGAGTATTTACAAGCATCTTGACTCTAGCCAGGAAATGTCCTTTGTTGTCTTTGATTCTGCATTATTTCCATGTTGTTCCTTTATCTTTGAACTTTTTAAAAAGTTGTTTCACATGAGAACTTTCTAAAGTAACTTCATCTGTAAAAATTGTCCTCAAAAACATAGCATCTCAATGCTGTGAATCCATTATGTACAACTTGCTTTCTTGTTAGTCTTCGTGTTGCATAGCAGTGAGTGTTGTTACAAAAATATCAGTAGTCAGTCTAATTTCTTCTACCCTTTAATAGCTTAATATTTTTGCATTGTTGTCCCAAATAATTTTTCTTCACCTTAAATCCAAAAGCTTTACTAGAATAAGACTTATATATTCATTATTCTCGGTGGTTTCCCTCTTGATACTCAATGTTTCTTTGAATATATATACATATATAATTTACCTTTTATTTTTAAAGTTTCCTTTAAGGTCAGTAAAGCCCTATGATATATAATATGTCCATGATAAGAATTTGGATAGTCTCTGAGTGGCTGAAATTAGGATCCTCTGTTAGGGGTGGGATTTGCTTAGGAACTACTGCCTCAAGAGCACTTAGAATTTTTTTGTTCCTCCACATATGTAGTGAGTTGTATGGAAAATAAGTTTTAATCTCTTAACCTGTGTTTTTCTAGCAGTTCAGAATGACTGAAAACTATTGCTTTTTTTCACTTTACAAAATTACGAACTCTCATTCTTTTGTTAGATCGTTTTTTAATAGCTTTACTGAGGTTAATGGATATGCAATAAAGTACAAATAAAGTGAATGATTTTGTAAGTTTTAAGTATGTACACACTCTTGAAACTCTTGGCACACACAAGGTAATGAACATAACTATCACTCCAAAAGTTTCCTCTTGTCCCTTGAAATCTTTCCTGTTCACTCTTCACCACCCCACCCCCATTCCCATCCCTGTTCTCAAACACCACTAAAACACTTTCTGTTGCTACAAATTAGTTCAGATTTTCTATAATTATAAAAATGGAAACATACAGCCTGTATTCTTTTTATCTGGCTTCTTTTATTCCGTGTATTTTTTTAAATCAACGCTGGTTGTTTGTTTCAGTTAGTTAATTCTTTTTTATTGCTGAGTAGTATGCCATTGTATGGATATATCACAATCATCTGTCCATTTGTTGATGTATATTTGTGTCATCGGTAGTTTTTGAATATTGCAAATTAAGCTACTGTGAACATCTGTGTGCAAGTTGTTGTATAGACAGATGCTTTCATTCCTCTTGGGCAAATACTTGGGTGTGCAATAGCAGGTCATATGATAGGTGTATGTTATTTTTTTTTAAGAAATTGCCAAAGTTTTGCAAAGCACTTGTGCCATTTTACATTCCCACCTGCATTGCGTGAAAGTTCCAGTTTTTCCACATCCTCACCAACACTTGTCAAAGTCAGGTTTTTTCTTTTTTTAATTTTTAGACAAATATGTCATAGACAATATTTTCTCCTTGTGTATGCCTTGTCTTTAACAGTGCCTTTTGAAGAGCAAAGTTTCTTAATTTTGGCGAAATCCAGTTTACTCATTATTTTTATTTTGTACATCATATTTTTGTTATTTAATCTCAACAATCTTTATGTAACCCAAGGACATAAAAGTTTTCTGCTGGATTATCTTCAAGATTTTTTATAATTTTAGATTTTACATTTAATATGATGATCCATTTTGAGTTAATTTTTGCATATAATGTGAGGTATGGATCCAAGTACATTTTTTTTTGCATTTGGATATCCAATTATTCCAACACTATTTGTTGAAAAAATACTTTCTCAATTGGATTACTTTTAGAACTATATTTAAAAATCAATCAGCCATATATGTAGGGTCTGTTTCTTGAATTTCCATTCTATTCCATTAATCTATTTGTCTAACATGATGCCATGATTATGACATGCCATAATCATGACACTTACAATTTTTCTATTATAGCAATAAGTATTGAAATCAGGTAGTGTAAGTTCTCCAAATTTTTTCTTCCTTTTCAACTTTTTTAAAATTCTGATTTCTTTGCATTTCCATGTAGATTTTTAAATAAGGTTGTCAGTTTCTTTTTTTTAAAGTTTATTTATTTTGAGAGGCAGAGAGGGAGGGAGAGAGAGAGACTCTGAAGCAGGCTCCATGCTGTCAGCACAGAGCCCGATGCAGGGCTTGAACTTACAAACTGTGAGAACATGACCCGAGCTGAAATCAGGAGTCACTTCAGCCACCCAGGTGCCCCAAGGTTGGCAGTTTCTTTAAAAGAAGAGAAAAAAATCACACTCAGATTTTAAACAGGATTGTTCTGAATCTGTAGATCAATTTGAGATGACATATTAACAGTATTTAGTATTTTATTCCATTTATTTAAATCTTTCTTGGGGAACCCTTGTGGCACAGTCAGTTGAACATCCAACTCTTGATTTCAACTTGGGTCATGATCCCAGGGTTGTGGGATCAAGCCCTGCATCGAGGTCTGCGCTGAGCATGGAGCCTGCTTGGGATTCTCTCTCTCTCTCTCTCTCTCTCTCTCTCTCTCTCAATCTCTCTCTCTCTCTCTCTCTCTCTCTCCCTCCCTCCCTCTTTCCCCCCTTCCCCATCTGTCCCTCTCCCCCACTTGCGTATGCTCTCTCTCTCTAAAATAAAATTAAATTAAAAATAAATAAACCTTTCTTAATTTCTTTTAGTTACATTTTGTAGTATTCAGTGGATAGGTCTTACACATGTAAATATCCTTAATATTTGATGTATCCTTAAATATTTCATATTTTTATGCTATGGTATTTTTTAATACTCTCAATTTTTGATTGTTCATTGCTAGGACTGAGAAATACAATTGAATTTTGTATTTTGGTCTCGTACCTTTAGTTTTGCCAAACTCATATCTTTTAAGTGACTTTTTTTGTAGATTTTATCAGGTTTTTCATGTAGACAACCATGCCATCTCTAAATAAAGATGGTTTTACTTCCCCCTTTTTAATCTCAGTGACTTATTTAATTTTCTTACTGCATAGAGGTGGATACTTCAGTGTAATAATTTTGAATAGAAGTGGTAAGAGTAGACATTTTTGCCTTTTTCTGAGTCTAGAGGGAAAATGTTTGATCTCTCACCATGAAGAGTGCTGTTAGGCTTAAATTTTCCTCACATTTCTTACAAGCTTATTAGATTGAGGAAGCTCCCTTTCATTCTTAGTATGCTGAAAGTTTTATCAGGAGTAGATATAGAATTTCATTAAATCTTTTTTCTGCATCTATTGAGATAGTCGTACATTGTTTGTTGGTTAATCTGGTAATATGATGAATTACTCTGATTGCTTTTGAATATTAACCAACCTTTTATTCCTGAAATAAATCACACATAGTCATATTGTATTATCCTTTTTACATACTGTTATATTTAATTTGCTAAAATTTTAAAAACTTCTGTGTATATTGGTCTTGAATTTTCTTTTTTTGTCTTGTCCTTTCCTTGTTTTGGTATCAGAGTAACACAGGTCTCATAGAATTATTTGGGAATTCTATGAGTCTCTTTGGGTCTCTTTAATTCTGTTTAATTCTATGGGTCTCTTTAATTTTCTAAATGAATTTGTATAAATTGTTATCCTTTCTTCTTTAAATGGTAGAATCACTGGTTAAGCCATGTGGCTCTAGTGTTTTCTTTGTGAGAAGGTTTTTAACTACAAACTCAGTTTCTTTACCAAGTAGCCTAATAACTAATAAATATGTAATATTAAATATTCAAGTATTTCTTGAGTAAGATGTGGTAGTTTCACAGAATTTGTTCATTTCATTTATTAAATATATTGATATAAGATTAGATACAGCATTTCTTTGTTGTCATTTTACTTTGTGTAGAATTTTGAGATAATATTGCCTCTTTCATCCTGAGATTGGTAATTTGGCTTTTGTCTTTCTTTTTTTTTTTTCTATTTAATCTGGCTAAAGTTTTATCAATTTTACTGATCTTATTGAAGAGCCAGTTTTTATCTTATGTTAAAAGGTTACTTTTGTCACTTAAAGACCTGAGTGATAGGGACTCTGACTAGGTTGGTTATATTAGAACAAACAGAAATGAAAATGGTCTGGTGCTACCTGGAGAACTGGACTTAGGATACTCTGAGAATTAGTCTGTGCACATAGCAATATCTGGACAGTTAAAAGGACTCCAGAAAAGGAGAAAAGAACAAACCAGAAGGTGCCAAAGAAGCATTCTTTCTAGTCTACCATTTGAATGACTGTTCCCTCAGTGTTTGAATCCAGTCTTGTCTCAATGTTTGGTCATTTAAGCAACAAATTACTTTAGTAATTATTGTAATTCATTTTAAATAATGAATTATTTCAGTATTATTGTAGTTTGGTAGCTTTGATTACTTCCTTGAAAGTTATTAGAAAATGGTAGAAACAGGCCTTTAAAATCAGAAGGTCCTTAATTCCAATGTAGCCTCTACAACTTCCAGACTCTGTAAGCTCAGGCAACTTACTTGGCCTAACTGAATTAGGATTTTCACCTGTGAAATTTTAGCAAATTGAATTTAACATTATGACCAAGTATGATTCATCTCAGAAATGAAATGGTTAATGTTCAAGATTGGATGTAAACCCTGTAGGAACAATCATGGCAGAGTAGGAAGAATGTTCTTTGGTGGCTCCTGCATTGTTCTTCTCCTCCTTTCTGGAGTCATTTTACCTGTTCAGACACTCTCTGTTCATAGGCCAGTTCCCAGAACCTCCAAAGTAAAATAGGACTAACAATACTTATCATGCCATGTTGTAAGAATTTAAATGGAATAACAGACTAAATTATTAGTACATAGTAGGCTCTCAGCCAATTCTAGCTCCATCTCCATTTCCGGCTGCCCCGCCATTCCTACCCCCGGCCGCCCGTTGCTCCCCCCCCCCCCCCCCGGCTGCCTGCTACTCAAAGTGTAAAGAGCAAAATGTTAACCACTGGGAGGAGAAACAAGGAGCTCTTTAACCCCATCTCGGCTATATTGTTGTTGAACAACATGGAAACCAGTAACATGAAATACCTGTTGAGGTAATTTTTAGCAAAGATATACATAAATTTGGTGCTCAACCTTCATAATGTGTGTGATACTCAGAGCCAATACATAATGTACAGTGGAGCCACAAATTATGTGGGAAATACGATTCTAAAGTCATTGAGCTTGAGTTGGAAATGTTATGTTATTTAAAGTAAAATTTTGAAAAAAAATTGAAAAATCCTGTAGGAAGGCACCATGGAGACTGCTTTAGGATCTGTATTCAATAAATCTCCATAAGCTAGTTGTTTTCACTCAGCGTTATAGTTTTTTGTTTTGTTTTGTTTTGTTTTGCTTTGTTTGATCACCTGAAGATATAGCTGGCTTGAGTTTAGAATTGGTGTCATACAAAATATATGAGTGTACCTTTACATGCTAGGCTCCTACTCAAAGCCTCACTGCATAAAAGCACCTGGGAACAGAGACCTCCTGAAGCAATAGCTGATTCAAGTCGTACATCTCTTCAGCATAAAGGAATATTGAATGGAATGTCTGGTGGAACTGTACTCGCTGCTTAGATTCTTAATGTCCCCTCTTGCAGTGAATGTATAGTTGAATTCCACAGCCTAATTAAAGGTATAAGCTACTCCACTTACTCCACTTCTAGATTCTCTGAAGAGAAATGCTGCTTCTTCACTTTCTTACCCTCTCAGGTAAACCTTGAAGATCAGAATGCAAGTTCATATCCACTGCTAAATCATTTGGCACTCCCGTTGACGTTGACTTCATTAATTGACAAAAGCATGCTTTTCCGAAGAGGCTGATTGTGACTTTAGATTGCAGCCTACTTGATAAAGCACCCAAGACCAATGGATCTAATTTTTGTACTTACATAACCAAACCAACTCTTTAGTATGTAGTCTAGACCAGGGTTTAGCAAACTATGGCCAGGAGCCAGCCACCTGCTTTTTAGGTGACATTTTATTGGAACACAGACACACCCATTTATTTATGTATTGTCTATGAGTGCTTTCACACTACAAGTCAATGTTGAATACTTACAATGGAGACCCAGTGGCCCACAAGCCCAAAATACTTATAATGTGGTTCCTTATGGAAATAGTTTGCTCACCTCTGTTCTAGACTTTCTTATTTTTAAAGCAGAATTGCAAAGTGTGATCAAAAGACCACAGAGCTCAAAATTACCAAGGGGTGGGTTAACAGTATAGATTCCTGGAGGCTCCCAAGGACCCACTAAGACAGAATGTCTTGAGATGGGACCTGAGAATCTGCATACTGTTCCAGGTGATTTTTAAAGCACACTAAGTTTCACTACCAATGGTTTAGTGAAGAGGAAAATTGACATGAAAGTGATGCTATTTATAAATGACACGCCTACCACAAGTAAACTAGTGTTACTTCTCATCTAAAAAATAGAGTATTAAGGGAAGAAACTATTACGATTTCTCTTGTTTTGTGCTTTAAAATTTTTGAAAAACATACCATGAGGGAAGTTACCATTTAGTTGGGAGAGATATTAAATGTTTGAGGAACAATTAAAAAGGTGAAATCCAGAAGACAGGTTGTAAGTTCTGAGGGGATAACCTTTGTAGACAAGCATGGTGGGTCCCGATTCATTACTGTATTTGGGGTGTCAGAACCAATAGGTAGGGGGAAAGACAGAAATTTTAAAATTACAGAGCACTCTAGATGGCAGGAGGAAATATGACTATGTGAAACTTTTTTTCAGTCACTTTGTATACATGTATGCATACTGGTTGCTATGATACAGAGTGTATTTTATACCATGGGTTGCTGTCATATTTTTTAAATTTTATTCTTCAAGATCATGTTTAGAGCTCATTTAAGGTAGGGCAAAGAGGCAAAGTAGCTATCTCCAGAGGTAATTCATATTCTTTTTTATACATAATAAAAACCAAACTATTATTTATTTTTTAATAAAATAATGTATAAATGCACAGGCATTGCCTACACATATGTTCCAAATCCACCATCTTCCCCTGGACAGGCCTGATGAAATAAAAGAATTTTAGATTTGTAAGGACTTTGGAAACTATTGCTTTTACTTCTCAGTTTTACAGGAAAAGGAAATTGAGACCAAAATATAGTTAAACAGTTTGCCTAAGGTCACATGCAAAACAAGAAAAAGATCACCTAAGAGAGCATATGGATCCTAAACTGAAGGGGCCAGCTGGTTGCTTATGATCTGAATCTTTCTGGAGTCTCAGAAAAGTAAAAGTATCTAGGAACACTGGTCCTCCTGTCTCATGGAAGAAGTTGGCTGGACATGAGGGCTGTTTGCCAGAAGGAGTTCTCCCTAGCTCACCCAAATTCTATTTTGGCCTTTACATTGTTGTTTTATTTAGAATCGAGAAATTTTCTTATAGCAGAGAAATACTTCTCTATTAACATATATTATCAGAAGCAAAAAAATAAATAGAAGATAGACCAAAAGGGCCATATGTTTAATCAAAAGTAGAGGTTATATTTCTATATGGATTTTAAAAAAATATCACTAGGAGTTCTGTTTCATGTGTTAGAAATGTTTGAAAGGCCATATTAAGCCTTGGCTTTACACCAGCCTCTTCATTCTTTTTACCTTTCCTGCCTGACTCCTGTGGGTGGAGTTTGGGGGGTAAAGCCTAGATGATGTTAGTTTCTTTGACTTGTCAAGAGTAGGTAGCTCATCAGTGGCAGGCCCGCAATGAGAACTCCCATCTTCTGATGCCCATCTGGGCTAAGTGCAGTGGTTTCAATATTGAACAGAGGTCTCTATTACAATGATCATGAAGATGTTGGTAGTTCCCCTAGGAATCAAATATGGACATGGCGTACATTCTCATTTAATCCTCATAATGGCCCTCCCGTACCATTTCCTGAAGTTTCCGTTGAGAGAATTAAGGCCTAGTTCTGGTTATATGTTGCTATAAACAAACTACCCTACAACATAATGTCTTTTAAACAACTCTTTTATTATACCCCAGGGACTCAGTGAGTCAGGAATTTGGGTAGACATTCTGTGGATGACTGTTGCTCTCTGTGGCAGTGATTGTGGTGACTCAGTGGTCTCTATCTGGTGGATGAGCAGGTCTGGAGGGTCCAAGAGGTTCCCCTCACATGGCTGGTCCTTCAGCGGGGATGGTGGAAGTCTGGATTCACCTGAGACTGATGGAAAAGGCCTCTGTCACATAGTTTTCTCAAAACAGTTGAACATCTTACATGGCAGCTCAAAATACCGGAGAAGATATTCTGAGAGACTCAGGTGGAAGCTGTGTGACCTTTTTAGTCTGAGCCAACAGGCAATTGGACTTCAAGACCATGTCTCTCAGCATATTCTTATATGGGTCTATGTGGACAGGTGTTGTCATTCTTATCACTTAATCAGTTTGTAAATCCAAGTCTTAGGCACTATTTTACAATTCTTTCTACTTAGTGCCTACTGTGTGAGATAATAACCAGCCTCTTTAGGCAGGAAGGGTGAGGACTCCTACCTTCTTTGACAATCCATAGTTAGAAACTATAAAAACCAAGGCAAATATAACTCTCTCTAATCTAAGGAATGTGATTATGTGTGTATGTATATGTTTTAATTCCTTTTACATTTTAATCTTTATTTTTTAGTTGAGGTACATTTGGTGTGTAACCTTATATTAGTTTGAGGTCTACATTATAATTCAATATTTCTATAGGCTGCAAACTGATCACCACTATAAATCTGGTTACCATCCATCATCATACTATTGACCCCCTCTACCCATTTTGCCCACTCCCCAAACCCCCTTCCCCTCTGGTAACTACCAATCTATTCTCTGTATCTGAGTTTTTCTTTTGTTTGGCTTTTTAGATTCCATGTATAAGTAAAATGATATGGTATTTATTTTTTCTCTAACACTTTTTAACTTAGCGTAATACCTTCAAGGTCCATTCATATTGTTGCAAGTGGCAAGATTTTATTCTTTTTTTATGGATCAGTAGTATTCTAAAGTTGTGTGTGTGTATCCCACATCTTCATTATCCATTCTCTAAAATTGGATACATAGGTTACTTAGGTTACTTCCATATCTTAGCTATATAAATAATGCTGCAATGAACACAGGGGTGCATATATCTTTTTGAATTAATGTTTTCATATTTTTTCACATAAATAACTGTAAATGGGATAGTTGGATAATGTGGCAGTTCTAATTTTTTTGAGAAGTCTCTGTACTGTTTTCCACTGTGGCTGCACCAATGTACATTCTCGGTGAGGGTTCCCTTTTCTCTACATGCTCTTCAACACTTGTTATTTCTTATCTTTTTAATGATAGTCATTCTAATAAGTGTGAAGTGATATCTCATTGTGGTTTTGATTTGCATTTCAATGACAATTAGTGATGTTGAACATCTTTTGAATGCCTTTTTGCCATCTATATCCTTGGCAAATGTCTGTTCAAATCCTCTGCCAAGTTTTTAATCAGATTATTTTATTGTTGTATGAGTTCTTTATATATTTTGGATATTAATCCCTTATCAGAATATTATTGGCAAATATTTTCTTCCATTTAGTAGATTGCCTTTCCATTTTGTTTATGGTTTCCTTTGCTGTGAAGAAGCTTTTTAGTTTGATGTAGTTTCATTTGTTCATTTTTGCTTTGATTCCTTTGCGTTTGGGGTCAAATCCAATAAAAACAAAATAGAACAAAAAAAGGAAGAAAGAAAGGAAGGAAGGAAGGAAGAAAAAGAAAGAAAGAAAGAAAAGAAGGAAGGAAGGAAGAAAGAAAGAAAGAAATTAAACCATTGCTAAGACCCACATCAAGTAGCTTACTGCTTACGTTTTTATTCTAGGATTTTGTGACTTCACATCTTACATTAGAGTCTCTAATCTATTTTGAGTTAATTTTTTAATATGGCGTAAGATAGTGGTCTACCTTCATTCTTTTGTATATGGCTGTCCAGAGCTCCCAACACCATTTATTGAAGAGACTCTCCTACCCCCAGTGTATATTCTTTGCTCTTCTGTCATAAATTAATTGACCATATATGTGTGGGTTTATTTCTTGGCTCTCTGTGCTGTTCCATTAATCTGTCTGTTTTTATGACATAACATACTGTTTTGATTACGATAGCTTTGTAGTATAGTTTGATATCAGAGAGCATGATCCCTCCAGCTTTGCTCTTTCTTAAGATCGCTTTGGTTATTTGTAGTCTTTTGTGGTAACATATAAAATTTAGAGTTAGTTGTTCTAGTTCTGTGAAAAATGCCATTTTTATTTTGACAGGGATTGCACTGAATCTATAGATTTCTTTGGACAGTGTGGACATTTTAACAGTTTTAATTTTTTAAACCCATATCTTTGCATTTATTTAGGTTTTGTTTGTTTTTGTATTTATTTTTTTCTTTTTTTTATTTAAATTCTAGTTAATTAACATATAGTGTAATATGAGTTTCAGGAGTAGAATTTAGTGATTCATCACTTACGTATGACACCCAGTGCTCATCACAAGTGCCCTCCTTAATACCCATCACCTATTTAGCCCACCCTCCTACCCACCTCCCTTCCAGCAACCTTCAGTTTGTTCTCTATTTTTAAGAGTCTTTTTTTATGTTTTGCTTCCCCCCTCGCTCTTTTTCCCCCTTCCCCAGGTTCATCTGTTTTGTTTCTTAAATTCCACATATGAGTGATATCATGTAGTATTTGTTTTTCTCTGACTTACCTTGCTTACCATAATACACTCTAGCTCCATCCATATCATTGCAAATGGCAAGATTTCATTCTTTTTGGTGGCTGAGTAATATCCCATTGTGTATATATACCACATCTTCTCTATCCATTCATCAGTCGATAAATTTGGGCTCTTTCCATAATTCGGCTATTGTTGATAACGCTGCTATAAACATTAGGGTTCATGTGCCCCTTCGGATCAGTATTTTTGTATCCTTTGGATAAATACCTAGTAGTGCAAATGCTAGATCATAGAGTAGTTATATTTTTAACCTTTTGAGGAACCTCCATAGTATTTTCCAGAGTGGCTGCTCCAATTTGCATTCCCACCAACAGTGTAAGACCGTTCCAGTTTCTCCACATTCTCACCAACATCTGTTGTTGCCTGAGTTGTTAATCTGTTGCCTGATTCTGACAGATGTGAGGTGGTATCTCATCATGGTTTTGGTTAGTATTTCCCTGATAAGAAGTGATATTGAGCAACTTTTCATGTGTTTATTAGCCATCTGGATGTCTCCTTTGGAGAAATGTCTATTCATGTCTTCTGCCTGTTTCTTAACTGGGTTATTTGTCTTATGAGTATTAAGTTTGTTAAGTTCTTTCTAGATTTTGGATAGTAACTTTTATCAGATATGTCGTTTGCAAATACCTTCTTTCATTCCGTAGGCTGCCTTTTAGTTTTGTTGATTTTTTTCCTTTGCTGTGCAGAAGCTTTTTATCTTGATGAGGTCCCAACAGTTCATGTTCGTTTTTGTTTCCCTTGCCTTCAGGACTTGTCTAGTAAGAAGTTGCTCCAGCCAAGGTCAAAAAAGTTGCAATCTGTGTTCTTTTCTAGGATTTTGATGGTTTCCTGTCTCTCATTAGTGTTTCATCCATTTTTAATTTATTTTTGTGGTCTAGTTTCATTCTTCTGCATGTTGCCATCCAGTTTTCCCAACACCATTTGTTGAAGAGGCAGTTTCCCCCTCCCCGCCCTCCATTGGATATTCATTCCTGCTTTGTCAAGGATTAGTTGGCCATATAGTCATGGGTCCATTTCTGGGTTTTCTATTCTGTTCCATTGATCTGTGTGTCTATTTTTGTGCCAGTACCATACTGTCTTGATGACTATAGCTTTGTAATATAGCTTAAAGTCCAGAATTGTGATGCCTCCAACTTTGCTTTTCTTTTTCAAGATTGCTTTGGCTCTTTGGGGTTGTTTGTAGTCCCATACCAATATTAGGATTGTTTGTTCCAGTGCTGTGAAGGATGTTGTAGGTATTTTGATAAAGATTGCAGTAAATGTGTAGATTGCTTTGGGTAGTATAAACATTTTAACAATATTTGTTCTTCCAATTTATGTGCATGGAATGTTTTTCCATTTATTTGTGTCTTGTTTATTTATTTTTTTAATCAGTGTCTTTTAATATTTAGTGTATAGTCTTTCACCTCCTTGGTTAAATTTATTCCTAGGTATTTTATTCTTTTTGATGCAGTTGTAAATGGCATTTTTTCCCTTAATTTCTCTGATAGTTCATTGTTAGTGTATAGAAACGCAACAAATTTCGGTACATAAATTTTATATCTTGCAACTTTACTGAATTTATTAGTTCTAACAGTTTTTCAGTGAAGTCTTTGAGGCTTTCTATACATAATATTATGCCATCTTTAAGTAGTGACAAGTTTTAATTCCTTTCTAATTAGATGCCTTTTACTTCGTTTTCTTGCCTAATTGCTGTGACTAGGGCTTCCCATACTATGTTGAATAAAAGTGGCAATAGTGGGCATCCTTGTCTTTTTCTTGATCTTAGAGGAAAGGTGTTCAGCTTTTTTCCATTGAGTATGATGTTAGCTGTGGGTTTGCCATATATGGCCTTTATTATATTGAAGTGTGTTTCCTCTATATTTATTTGTTGAGATGGATGTTGAGGGGCACCTGAGTGGCTCAGTACGTTAAGCATCTGACTCTTGGCTTCAGCTCAGGTCATGATCTCACAGTTCATGGATTTGAGCCTTGTGTCAAGCTCTGTGCCAATAGCATGGAGCCTGCTTGGGATTCTCTCCTCTCCCTCTCTCTTTGCTCCTCTCCCATGTGTGCACACATATTCTCTCTCTCAAAATAAGTAAACTTAAAAAAATAAGATAAATGAATAGATGTTGCATTTTGTCAACTGCTTTTTCTACATCTGTGGAAATGATCATATGATTTTTATCCTTCATTTTTCTAATGTGATGTATCGTGAATGTTGAAGCATCCTTGCAACCCCAGAATAAATACTCCTTAATCATGGTATATGATCCCTTTATGTATTATTGAATTCAGTTTACTTTATTCTCTTGAGAGTCTTTACATCTATGTTTAGTATGTATATTGGTCTGTAATTTTCTTTCTTTCTTTCTTTCTTTCTTTGTGTCCTTGTCTGATTTTGGTATCAGGCTAATGCTGGCCTTGTAAAATGAATTTGGAAGCTTTCCCTCCTCTTCAGTTTTTGGGAGGAGTTGGAGAAGGATAGGCATTACGTATTTGAATGGTAGAATTCACCAGTGAAGCTTTCTGGTCCTGGACTTTCTGTTTGTTGAGAGGATTTTGATTACTGATTCAATCTTCTTGCTAGCAATTGGTCTATTAAGATTTTCTCTTTTTTTATGATTTTGTCTTGGAAGATTGTATAATGTTTCTAGGAATTTATTTCTCCTGATTTATCCAGTTTGTTAGCATATAATTGCTCATAATAGTTTCTTATGATCCTTTGTATTTCTATGGTATCAGTTGTCACTTCTCTTCATTTATGATTTTATTTGAGCTCTCTCTCTCTATTTCTCTCTCTGTCTCTGTCTCTGTCTCTATCTCTATCTTTGGATAAGTCTAGCAAGAGTTTTTCAATTTTCTTTATCTTGTCAAATATCCAGCTCTTAGTTTCATCAATCATTTCTGTTGTTTTTTAGTCTCTATTTTATTTATTTCCACTCTGATCTTTATTATTATCTTCCTCTTACTAGCTTTTGTCTTTGTTTATTCTTCATTTTCTAGTTCCTTTAGGTATAGCATTAGATTGTTTATTTGGGATTTTTCTTGTATCTTGACATAGGCCTATGTTAACTTCCTTCTTAAAACTGGTTTTGCTAGATCCCATAGATTTTGGACTGTTGTATTTCCATTTTAATTTTTCTTCAGATTTTTAAGAATTTCTCCTTTAATTTCTTCACTGACCCATTTGTTTTCTAGTAGCATGTTGTTTCATCTCCACATGTTGGTGATATTTTTCTTGTTTTCTTCCTATAATGTATTTCTAGGTTCATACCATTGTGATTGGCAAAGATGCTTGGTATGATTTCAGTGTTCTTAAATTTATTGAGACTTGTTTTATGGCCTATCATCTATCCTGGAGAAGGTTCCATATGCACTAGAGAAAAATATGTATTTTGTTGCTTTTGAATGGAATATTGCATATATCTCTATTAGGTCAATGTGGTCATTTAAGGCTGATGTTTCCTTATTGATTTTCTGTCTGGATCATCTATCCATTGATATAAGTGGGGTGTTAGAGTCCCCTACTATTACTGTATTTTTGTCAATTTCTCCTTTTAGCAAATATAATATTTGCTTTATATATTTTGGTGCTCCTATGTTGTATGCATAAATATTTACAAATGTTACATCTTATTGTTGGATTGACCCTTTTATCATTACATAATACCCTTCTTTGTCTTTTATTTCAGCCTTTGTTTTAAAGTCTATTTTATCTGGTAGAAATATAGCTTTATCAGTTTTCTTTTTGTTTCCATTTGTGTGGAATATCTTTTTCCATTCTTTCACTTTCAATCTGTGTGTATCTTTATATGTGAAGTGAGTCTCTTGTAGGTAATATATATGGATGGGTCTTCTTTCTTTCTTTCTTTCTTTCGTTCGTTCGTTCCTCCCTCCATTCTTTCTTTCTTTCTTCTTTCTTTCTTTCTTCTTTCTTTCTTTCCCCATTGAGCCACTCTATATCTTTTGATCAGAGAATTGAGCCCATTTACACTTAAAGCAATTATTTATATGTAGGTACTTATTGCCATTTTGTTGACTGCTTTCTGGCTGTTTTTGTAGTTCCTTTATGTTCCTTTTTTCTTCTCTTGCTCTCTTCTCTTGTGGTTTGGTGGTTTTCTTTAGTGTTATGCTTAGATTTCTTTCTTATTGTCTCTTGTGTAGCTACTGTAATTTTTGTTTTTTAGTTCCCATGTCATTCACATATAATATCCAACATAAATAAAAACATCTATTTTAAGTTGATAGCATCTTAAGTTTGAATACATTCTACATTCAAAATGTGGAGTAAAACTACACTTTTACTCCCCCTGCCATACACGTTATGTTTTTGATGTTATAGTTTACATTTTTTTATTTTGTGTATCCCTTAACTAATTGTTATAGTTAATTTAACAAGTTTTTTCTTTTAACCTCATATTAACTTTATAAGTGGTTAATCCACCACCTTTACTATATTTGCCTTTAGGTGTAAGATTTTTATTTTCATATATTTTCTTGTTACCTGGTAGTGACTTTTCTTTTCAGTTTGAAAAAGTCCCTTTAACATTTCTTATAAGTCCAGTTTAGTGGTGATGATCTTTAGTTTTTGCTTGTATGGAAAACTTTTTGTCTCTCCTTCAGTTCTGAATGACAAACTTATTAGTAGGACATGAAAAGAAGTTTTTTCTTTTCAGTATTTTGAATATATCATACCACTTCCTATTTGGTCGCAAATTTTCTGCTGAAAAATTCAGCTGGTAGTCTTATGTGACAAGTTACTTTTCTCTTGCTGTTTTTAATATTCTCTAACTTCTGACCTTTTAATTAGAATGTATCTTGGTGTAGGTCTTTTGAGTTCATCTTATTTGGAACTCTTGGCTGGAGTTGGATGTCTGTTTCCTTCTCCAAGTTTGGGAAGTGATTATTTCTTCAAATAAATTTTCTACCTCTTCTTCTGTCTCTCTTCTCCTTCTGGGATCCGTATAAGGTGTATGATATTCTCCTTGATGCTGTCCTATGCATTCCTTAAGTGCTCTTCATTTTTTAAAGTCTTCTTCCTTCTTGCTTCTCTGATTGGATGATTTTCACTGTCCTGCCTTCCAAGTTCTGATTCATGTCTCTACTTTATCCAGTCTACTGTTGAACATCTCAACTCTCTAGTGTATTTTTCAGTTAAGTTATTGTCTTCTTCAGCTCTGTGACTCTGTTTGATGCTTTTTAGGTTTTCTGTTTCTTTGTTGAAGTTTTCACTATATGTATCCATTCTTCTCCTGAGTTTGTGAGCATCTTTAAGACCCTTACTTTGAATTCTTTATCAGGTAGATTACTTATCTCCACTTCATTACGGTCTTTTCTGAGGTTTTGTCTTGATCATTTGTTTGGAACACATTCCTCTGTCTCCTCATTTTGCTTGACTATCTGTGTTGTGTTATGTGTGTGTGTGTGTGTGTGTGTGTGTGTGTATGAACAACATATATGTGAACAATATATATGTGAATAACATATATATATAACATATATATGAACAACAATATGTATATGAACAATATGTATACACACACACACACACACACACACGAACAACTCTAGTGTCTGGTTGTTTCTTGGACCTAAGACTACATAAGTAGCATGATTTGTTCCTGCTAGGTCCCAGTTGTTAAGGGTTTGCCAAGACCTGTTGGTGTTCCAAAAGGAGGGATCACAAACAATGCATAGTTTCAGGGTAATTGTAAGTCAGATCCTTAGCCAGCAGCTTTTAAGGTATGAAAATCTATACTCTTATGGTCTATAGTTGTAAACCATGTTCACTGTCAGACCAGGAGATTTGAAGGTGTCCCCTGGGCAACAGTTGCAAAAATCATGGATTTAGATGTGCATGTAGGATCCTTTCTGGGAGGTTCAGTGAGCTGTGGCAAATCCAAAAGAGGGCACTAATATGGTGTCTCCTTGCCCACATTCCTTCAAATCACTTCTGTGGCATTGGGTGTGTGGCAGACCTGAAGCCTGCCCCTTAGGCTGACGCTCCAGGACAAAAAAAAAAAAAAAAAGACTTTTTTTTCATATGAAGACTAAGGTCCTATTTTAGTCCCCTGTTTGTGCAGTGCCCTGGGACTGGTAGCCGGCCAAGGAATGCCTCTCTGATTATTTCAGACTCATGAGGCATAGAAAAGCAATCCCCCCTGGCCACCAGATGGAGACGCTTACAGGCCATCCGCTGTGTGGGCTGCGCATGCCTGTTGGCTGTGGTGGAGCAGCCAGGGCTGCTGTGCACAGCCTCGTGTTCCGCCTGGAGCTAGCAGGCCTGAGGGCTGTGTGGAAAGGGTGTCTGTCAGTTCTGGCACCAACGAAGCAGAAGGAGAATGCAAAAAATGGTGCTTGTCAGCCCTATCATCTTTGGAGAGAGTTCCACCAGGTCCCTGACTCTCTTGTAGACCCTTTGATATTAGCAAACAAGTCTCCTTTGAAGATGTAGGTGCCTTTCAAACTGTTGCTTTTACACTGGGTTCTAGGTTGAGTGAGTCTGTGCAGAAGCCGTTTAATAGTAGATTTTGTCCTCCCTATAGCTCTGTGATTCTTCTGGAAGTAAGCCCCATTGGATTTCAGAGTCAGGTGCATTGGGATCTTTCGTCTCTTTACAGTGTAGGTTCCAAGGGTTGGGGTTCCTCTTGTGAGGGGCAAATGCTTTGCTCCTCAAGGACAGTTTCCATCTTATGAGATCCCCACTGTGGGTCACCATGCCTGGGGTGGGGTTTCCTGCAAGACTGCATCTCTGCCTCTCCTTACCTGTCTGCATGTGGCCCTTCTGTCCGTTATTGATGAGGCACTGCTCAGCTAGCTTGCAGGTCCTTTCCAGAGGGAAATTTTTGCATATGTAACTTTATATTTGTTGTTGTGTTCCTGGGAGGAAGTGAGTTCAGGATCTTCCTACACTGCTATCTTGAACCCTCCTTTTAATTCCTTTTATATAATAATAGCCCCTCAGGGATAATTCACATCAGATAATACTCGGATGTAAATATTTTTCAGCTAAAGGCTGGGTGGTAAAGTCTACAGAGCCCATGACTGGGAGTCAAAAAACCTGGGCCCAGTTCCCAGCTCTGCCATTTTTTGCTGTGTGGTATCTTGGACAGGTCAGTTTATCTAAGCCTTAATTTCTTTATCTGTAATATGAGACAGTTATACAAAATTATTTCTAAGGACTATGGTATATATACCTATAATCATCATACTTTTAAACTGTTTGGGTGTGCACAGGCTTTCTTGTACTTCTGTTCTTACTTTCTACCACCTCGTAACCAAGAACGTTGTAAAGGTAGAGGAAGGATGCAAACAATCACAAATCTTCCGATCCTTACCTGACAAAATAGCATACCCCACCCAAGGGCTTTATTTCTTAGTAAGATTCTTAAGGCAAAGATTTACTGCATTATCTAATGACAGTGGTAGTATTGCTTTTTAGTTGCCATCTTTCCTTAAGTAACATCAGGTACTTGGTAGTAAATTTATCAAATTACCTAGATATTTGTGTTCATTTCTCATTGTAAAAATGTATCCACACCAACACTGAGCTCCATATGTTTGCTCTTTTTTTTTCCTTTTGGTAAGCCTCCTTCCATAAAGAAATATGATAGCAGGAGAAGGGGGGCTTTTTGCTTTGTTTTAGAAATCTGTCTTTGAATAACCCTTAAAGTCCATTAACAGTAGACCCATAAGTGACAGTGACAGGCTTTTTCTGCACCCTTGAAGCCCCAGCCTGGGATTATAACTGCCACAGTGGCTCAGGCTTCTTGCAGAGAGATTGTTTTGTGAGAGTATGGGTATCTGTGACCAACACAGCTTTCTTCTCCCTCTCTCCTCCATGCTTTCCCCAGCCCTCCTTTCTTTTCTCTTCTCCTCTCTTCACCTTCTCTCCCCCAACCCCCGCTTCCACTCTCCTCTCCTGCTTCTCTTTTCCTTCCTACTTCACTAGGTGGTGAGGGACGCAGAGCCCCCGTGCTTCATGAGTGCAGGTATCCTCCGAACTGTTCTGTATTTCCCCCAGAAGGTTTTCTCCAGTACTTCTCTCCAATTTCCCTGGCATTTTAGTGTCCCAACTACAAGCAACTGTACTCATTTGGGCCATTGCCTGTTTCAGAACTTCTTTGGACTGTTTTGATGCCCAAATTAAATAATGTTTCCTCTTCTACAAAAATCCAAAGTCACACAATTGCGACAGCACCGTGTGTCAGAAGAAATTTTTGTTTCCTTACTTACTATTTCTAGATTTTGTTCCTTGACAGTAAATTATTAAATTTTTTTTTAATGCACATTTATTTACCTTGGTTTTCTTTTCTTGCTTTACCTTCAACCTTAGGACACCCTCTCTAGAAAGTTCAACAACTTTTCCTCCAGTGCTCTTTTGAAGGAAGGAAGAAAAAGGAAGACAAGAAACTCACAAATACTTCCTTTTGCAGATTTTAGAAAGCCTGACTTAGACCAGAGAAAGAGGCGAACCAAGCGTTCATCATAAATGGCAAAAGTAACCAGTTAAAAGTTTTGCATTAAAGGTATTTTTCCTCTTAAAGCAAAATATTTTGTAACTTTCAGTAACTTGAGGGTGCAAAATTTGCTAACGACAGGCAATCCCCTGATAAATATGAGGTTGTAAAATTAGAAGTAATTTGTTTATATGTGGGACAAAAATATTTTTCAGTTGTAACAGAAAATTATTTTTGAAAAAGAGGTGATACTGCTTAGTGTTTGATCCAACATGACAATTTTCCTTCAAGATCCTTATGAAAGTTTCAGTGCCAGAATTTCACACATGTATATTCAGAGATAAATGTTTTTAAAATGAAGAGCTTCTTTTAACAGAATCACAGCATCGCTTAACTCAAATTAAGTACTGATGATATGCAAAAAGTACTTTTTCAGTCTGTGTTCACCCACAGACTGAAATATGAAATCAATATATATTTTTAATTTTTTTTCCAAATGTGTGGATTTCTTTAGTTCAGTGAGCTAAATTTTAATCCGTAGGAGGCTGATGGTTCTATTATGAAACCTTGAAGAGACATAATAACAATGCTGATAGATTTTGCATATGGCTTGATTAACATTGTTATAGTATTGCTTTAAAAATGAGTATGATGTTATATATTGCTCAGGCTCCGGTTAATAAACAGCCAGTCTGAGAGATCTTTTAAAGCAGATTAATAATTTGGTTTTGGATTTATATCTCCTAGAATGCATTTAAAAATTATGTTTGAACTCCTTCATGGAAATACCCCTTTCTTAAAATTTTAAGGATGTCATTCTTTCCAAAAACGTGTATTTAATTGTACTCTCTGAAAATGTAGAGACATTTTACTTTTGTTGTTTTCAATCGAGGGGATTATTTGGTAATTAGAGATTATTGTTAAAGAGGCAAATTATTTCGAAAATGCACATTTATTGAGAGGAGACCTGGGAGCGTAAACTAGACAGAGAAGTGACATGTACAATAGCAAAATACCAGTACAGTGGCAGTTTAGCAAATTGGGATATAAACAAGCATCTGTTGCAGGAATGTCAGAATGACATCATAAAGGATGTATGGAAAATTTTAATTGAAAAAGAATGATGCACAATTGCAGCATGACTTTAAGTCTAAATTGATTTTGCCAACTGAGTAAAAGTGGATTCTTTTAAAACATTCCAATAATGTAAAGTATTTAAAATGTAATGTCCTGTTAATGTACCTAAAAATTAGACTCTAGGTCACCCAATAAGAGGACTGCTTACAGTAATACAGACTATGTAATATGCAATTATCTTGACAATAGTTTTATTTTTCAACAATTTTGTCATAAAACAGCAGTAAGATACAATGAATTTGATTCATTTTTTGTGTGTGAATCATTTAATAGGCCATTACATCTACTATATTAGACTCCATTCTCCTTTCAGAGCTTTTCATTATAAGGCTGTCTTTAATGGAAAGAAGTTTAACCTTCCCTCCCAGATAGATTGAACCCCATAACAGTGTAAACATTCTCATTATAAAATAAAATCCCCTTCCCCAAGGGCAGTGCTATAATTATGTTGCAGAGCATCGAATGAATGTTTCTCTTCAGAAATGCTGTCTCATTCTTGCTCTCAAGTTTTTATCATTTTCAATCAATAATATTTTAAATTATACTTTAATAAAATGCATATGATCTAGTTAAAAATTTTTTTGAAGTTATTTTAATCAACTTTGAGAAGAAGTCATCAGTAAAATTGCTGTTGATTTATAAATAGGATAATTAGAGGCTTTCCTTCTAAGTACTGTTCACTGGCATTGTGGCTGTTTTTATTGCCTAGTCAAACCTCTTCATTCAATTTTAAAATTGCCTTTTGAATGAACTGCACTATGAGCTTGCCAAATAGTGTCACCGTTAATACTTTACCTCCTCTATTTCATTGTCCAGTCTGCAAATGCACAATAAATTGTTTGATAAGGGGGTCAATGAGGTTGTACTAGTTTTTAAGTGAATTATAACCAAACAGTTCAGATTATGTCACACACTTATTGTTATTGTAGAGCTGTGTTTAAAAGATAGCAGTACAGTACTTTGGTTCATTTTGCCCTGTTACATCAAGAAGGTATCCTGAACAAATCAGGATACCATGGGTCTTCAACAAATTGCCTATCTTTATATCAAGAGGAAAGAGAAATTCCATCTTCGGATTTGTAAACTTCACTTCTTGTGAAGGGTTTACTGAAAGGGACAAACAAACCTACGAGGCTCCTACTTTAGAAAGAGACAGGCTGGTTTCTATGAGAATGTGTTAGAACAAAGACTTCAGATGATTATTTCAAGATAATAATTTTGTAAAGATGCCAAAGGAAGTATTCGTTGGAAGGCCTGAAGACCATATGTTGTTAGTATGAAAATCCACTGCTGATCAATGTTATCTGCTCTATAGGTAGCAAGTATATTTCCATAGGTGTGGGAACTTATTGGATATACAGTGTGCATGGTAAAAGGCAGTTTTTCCACACTTGGACTTGTAGATGCATGATTGTTAACCTCCTTTCGGGGTTATATTCGTGAGAAGGAAGTCAGAACTTCTGTAATTGCATGTCTCTCTGCTTATGCAGAATGAGTGAGTGTTTTTGAGAAACGTAAAAGGCAAAAGTAAGAAACTTTGTGCTTGTTGCGTCTAAAAGCAAGTCTGTTTGTGTGTGTCTCTCCCTTTGTAACAGAAGGAATGTTTCTTATGTTTCTGTCTTCAGACAGTTGGCGCACATTTCATCTCAGCAGCTGCTTTCTCTTAAAGTGCAGTAGAGTGTAGGACTGTAGTGACACCAGCATTAATACTTCACATTCTGCTATCATATGCTGTCACTGGGAAATATGGATCTAGGTTACATGTGTTTGCAGACTTTGTACTGCTGAATTATGAAAGCTGACTCTGTTGCAGGATTGTGTTGTGTTCAGAGACTGTGAACTGAACAATAAATGAATGCAGTAGGCTGTTTAGAGTGCTATGCCATGCTCTCCTTTGGGGGCCTAATTGAGCCTGAGCTTTAAAATTCAGAAGTGCCAAATTGCACCGGAGAGTATCTCAAAATAAACATCTAAATAATTTTTGTCCAACAGCATTTTTATGCATTATCCTTCACTTAAAATTTTTTTGATTCTTTTTGTTCCTACAGTTGTGCAAACCGTTGCACTTCAGCTACATAAAACAATAAAGCACAGGACAGATAATCAAAGACAATATTTTCCCGTGTAGAGGAAAATTTGCAAAGGAGATTGTTAAAATCGCCTACTATGGTGGGAAAAATTTAAATAATGTTTGAGACTTTATTTTCCTAAGCAGTTTAAAAATACAACAGTCGGGAAACAGCTAGTGAGATCACAGTCAACCATTTTGCCTTTTCATCTGACCTGTGTCTGCACACACATGTACACAGACACATATACAGGCATTAATGTGTGTATAGATATACACGTGCATATATATTAATTTTTGAGGTTATTAAGTAAATTTTCGAAGAATTGCTGTTGCTTTATAAACAGAATATTTAGAGATCAGTAAATAATATAATGCTATCATAATAACAAGTAAATGAGCACACATGAGTAATGTGAAAGGTAAAAACACACTTCTAGATCAATATCTAGAAGTATAGACCGCAGAGGAGACTCAGTGCTGAGAGGCTGCGTTTTGGACTGTTTGACTCGGATGGGTGGGGAGTATTTATTGGCTTTCATTACTTCTATTTCTTTTTAGATTTCACAACAAATTAAATATGTTTGGCTTATTTGTAAATTTGGGGACTATCCAACTTTTGGAGTTGAATTGAAATTTCAGGTACTGGGACAGAGACTTTTTTTGTAATGTTTATTTATTTTTGAGACAGAAAGAGAGACAGAGTGCGAATAAGGGAGGGGCAGAGAGAGAGGGGGACACAGAATCTGAAGCAGGCTCCAGGCTCTGAGCTGTCAGCACAGAGCCCAACACGGGGCTCGAACTCACGAGCTGTGAGATCATGACCCTGAGCTGAAGTTGGATGCTTAACTGACTAAGCCACCCAGACACCCCTTTGACCTGTATTATTTTCATTGAAAACTTCCTTGCTAGTCATCTCATGTCACATAAGCTACCCACTTATTTCCATTTTGCATTACAATGTACTGGTTCTAAGTAGCTTGGACTATTTTACTTTAGAAAGGAAAAAGGTCTTTTTAGATACCAAAAGGCACAAGGCATAAAGATGCAATTTTATAAAAATTCAGGATTCTTAATCTTTGAATTAGTTATTTATATCACCTGGTTTTGCTACTTGAGAGAAAACAAGCTTTCTGTCTTCATATCACACTGTTACTCAATGGTTATGACAGTGTTGTTCATTTACAGAATGTCAAGGAAGAATTAGGATTTGTTTTAAATTTTATTAATTGTTTTTCTCTTACTTTTTCTAAGAATCAGTGTCAAATGGTAGATATCCTATGTCCCAAAATGATGTGAAAATTTTGCATTCTTCCTTACTGTTTTGCCTGTTAAGTGAGCAAACTGGTTGTTGTGCTACAAAACAGTACTTACACTCTGGATGCTGTACAATAGATCATGTTTGTAGCTTGTGGAATGACCATTTTCTAACTGTCCTGTGGCCAGCTCTTTATGATTCCGCATGGCCCGAGTGTGGCCAGATATGTGGCATTTGCTTGCTCCTATTCCTTGTAGAAGTTACATTCTAAGTGACCATTTTAAAAATGTCATCGGTGTGAGGCTGTACACCACAGGTGAGCCCTCTGCTCCATTTCAAGGAGACAGAGCCCAAGGGCATCGGGGTGGGTGAGTCGGTGAGGCGTCCAACTTCGGCTCAGGTCATGATCTTGCACTCCGTGAGTTTGAGCCCCGTATCGGGCTGTGTGCTGACAGCTCAGAGCCTTGAGCCTGCTTTAGATTCTGTGTCTCTGTCTCTCTCTATCCCTCTCTCTCTCTCTCTCTCAAAAGTAAATAAACATTAATAAAAAGAAAAAGAAAAAAGCAGGTAGAACCCAGAGGCTCATCTTCCAGTGCAGTGTGATTTGTGTGGTGCCCGAACAGGGTGCACACAAGATGTCCCTTTGAACAATGGAGCTTTGTGACTGAACCCTTTGGGATCATTTGTGCACAGGAAGTGCTGTGCAGTGCATGCAGGGCCCTCAGGACCATCCATTAGAATTCATTCCATATCTGCCCCAAATTGGTGCTACCTATGGAAACTTTAACTACGTATGTCAGAAAGAAGGGTTCTTGGTGGAGAACAGTGCTGTCTGGGCTTCAGATCTAAAATGCCACTGTTAGCTGATTGCAAAAACACAAAACACATCAACAGTTTTGGCAGTAGAATTAAACGTGTGCATGGGTCGAATGAAAGGTGAAAGCAGCACTTTTCCCTCTTAGTCACGGTTCTATGCAATTGGGCGCCATTAAATACAGTTTATACGGTCCCACCACTACTTCTTTGTGAGGCAGCAGTGACCTCGGGTTTCCTTTGTGTTCCTCTCTCTTCACCACAGCATCCTTATTGAAAAAGCAAATCATTAAATAAAACTTCTGAAAGTGACTTCCAAGATCAAAACACATGTAAGGAGCCAGTACTTGAGACTTTAACAAGAAACACTAAATTGTGGTTAGCCCCATGCTTGATTAAGGTAGAATGGGTTGGAGGTGGAAGTATATTTTTCAGTATAATTAAAGAGAGCCACACTTTTAACATGGGAATGCACATTACAACTTTTAGGTCAGCTGAGTAGCATTCCCTTTTTCTATTTCTTCTGCATTTCTCCCACTATATACGCCTGTTCGGACTGCCAGTGTATCCAACATATTTGGCTGGTGATTTAGCTTCGTGTAAATTGTAGTATTTTTCAGAAGTTCCATATAGAATTCTTTACGCTTGGAAGAATCAGATAGACTCTTTGAGAAAGCTCCAAATTGTAATTATCAATTATAATCAATATGGTAAATTTGGTGTCCTTTCCATCTTGCTTATCTCCTCAAAAGTTAATTGTACTTTTCAACCACAAATGTTGGCAAAACTTGAGCTTTTTACTGTTTGCAACATAGCATATGTCAAAAATATCTGTACTTCAAGGAGGAAACTAAGGCAGAAGTGATTGGATAATTTGGTCGTGTCAGAGAGAGTTACACTTCCCCTTTATTGAGGTAATGATCATGGTTTGTGATGGCTGTTTCTGAGCCCATCTATAGCCTCTGACACATTTTTGGAGAGCATTACTTATCCTCTCTGGATATGATTTAAAGTGCTTGCTATAGTGAAAAGAACTCGGGCTGGTGGTTGGAGTTGCAGGCCTGTCGCTGACTAGCTGTGTGTGTGGTCAGGCCCGTCATTTAACCTTTCACGACCTTCAGTGTCTGCATCTGTAAAACGAAATCGTTGAGCCAGATTGCATCTCAAGTCCCTCGAAGTTTAAAAATTCTGTCATTCTATATCTCTGATGAGAAGTTCGGTCTTGTCACAGTTATGTAAGATTTTTTTTAAAAATGCACAAATTCCACAAGTTATTGTTTATCTTTAATCACCATCATCCCGAGCAGTAAAGCTAAAATATTTTTCAGTTTTGAAAAAATGATTTTTACAATGAGATTGGAAAGTGCTCTGTGTTCTTCAGGTTGTGTTGCTGGAACAAATAGAAGTCAGGATGGAGATTTAATAAAATCAGTCACAGGGTCCTGTGATTCTTGGCTTTTGCTTCTCCCTGAGTCTGCCAGCAAATAGTTCTATATGTAATTGTGTAAAATAAAATTTTAATTAGTTATTTACATTATCTCTAGATAAAATTAAAGGTAGAAGGGCCCCTCCTTCCCAGCCCTGCTCCTAAACGCTTATAATCAATGATGCCACTATTTAAACTTGTTCAGTGTTTTTATTGTTTATATTTACATTCAAAGAAGAGACTATTATATTCCCTCTAGGCTTGTAGTTATGTCATGATCATTGGTTTTCCAGCCAATCAAAGAGGAGTAGGTTCTCTTACCGCCATTTGGGATAGTCAGAAGGGAGTCTTGATTAGGTGGCCAGGACCTACCACCGCTACCATTAGCGGCCCACATTACTGAGCAATGTCTCAACCAGTCCAGAGCTTCAGTCTCCTCATTAATGGAATGGGATGGTCTACTCTCTCCTCATGTAGGGCACAGTGCCTTACATATTCCAAGCATTTAATGACTATGTGCTTAACTCAACAGAACTGAGGTGTGGAATTCTCGTCCTAAGTTCTGCTTATTCTGCATGTTTCTGCAGGGCTACATCTTCAAGGTTGAGGGTTAGGGATAGGATTTAAGGTAAAGTAATTATTTAGCTGTCCTCTCTGTGTGTTACCTTTCGTTTCCCATTCAACTGAAGCAGTAGCTTTTGAATCTTTACTTAGCAGGCAAACGTTTGTTCAAACATAATGCTCTCAGAAATTGGGCTGATTTCATTGGAGTAGGAAGGGCAAGTCTTCTCAGTTGCTTTTTCCTACCCTCTTCTACTTTCATACCTTTCTGTGAACCCACAAAGGGCTGCCTGGAATTTCTTGGGCTCTTACAAACAGTTTAAAAACCATTATCCATCTATAATTGGGCACTGAGGCCATTTATTCAGAAGGACATACTATTTAGAATGGTTTCCTTGAAATTGGGCTGGAATATGTTTCCAGTACATCACCTTTCTATCACAGAAAAGTAGAAAAGATTGCTTGCTGAATCTGTGTTAATCAGCGTTTTAGTTATAATTACCAGGGAATTCCGTTTATAGAGATAATCCTCTTCTTCATTCTTAAAGGTTATAGTCCAGCATTGTACATTTTTATAGCGTGTTTGAAGTACATTGGGTCACAATACCTAGCTGTCCATTTGGATTGGCTATGTTGTTATCAAGTTGCAATTTCCAATTAGCTGAAAGAGATCAGATAATTTATGCACACAGTGTTGTTTGACGTTAATAAAGGTTATCCCTCTTGGTGGATCTCACCAGGGGAAATCAGTTTTAATGGCTAGTCGTTTGAGTCTAGGCAAAGGTGGAGAAATGTGGCCACAGAGCAAAACATGTAATGTTATAAAATCCTGTGAGTCTGTATCAGGGTGTTGCAACTGATTTTTAAGCTCCTTGGGAGTCAAGGTTTTGGCATTCTCCCCCTCCCACCACCCCCCAGAAGGCAAGAGGACATAATGAGCAGTTCTGAGTGCGTAATCAATAATTGTTTTTACCAACCACCAAAGGTGGTATCTGTAGGACTAATAAAAGTGAAGTCGATGCTCAGTAAATTTAAGAGTCTTATCCGTGAGTCTTTTAAACTCTAAAAAAGTTTTTTTCTGGGCAGAAAAGCCTTGTTGTTAAGCCAGTCAAAGGCCCTAAACCTGTTATATGCATGCTAATGACTGTTCAGTGAGAGGCCTTATATTAGACTTTAGGCCCCACTCTCTTTGATGTCTGATTCCATGTCGTGGCTTACTGACAAGGTTTTGAGGACAGGCCACCTTCTTGGAGGAATGAAATTACAAGTCCTGCTTAGCTTCTGAACAGCCTCGCGTGGAGTTGCCTTGCCTGGTATAGAACTGTGTTCTGCCTGGCAACTGCTATCAAAAAGTTGAGTGACCCTGGACAAAGTTAGTCACTTAAACTCTGAGTCTCTGTAAATGAGAGGATGGATTAAGTGATCACATTCATTTTTAAAATTCTGTGTGTTTTTATGGTAGTGTAAATAACCAAAAATATGTGTGTTCTCTTTTGAGATATGTTGGTGAGAAAGTAAGATTCTTTTTATGCAGACGCACACCTGCACACACATACTGGTAGCCCTTTATGTAGGGACATGCTACAGTGAGACCAAAGGGTTAGAACAGCAGGCTATAGGGAAAATGTGAAATATGCATCTTTCCCTTCTTTGTTCTGGACATCAGATTCTTCTTTTTCTTCTACATAAAACTGATCAAGCATACAGCAAAGTAAATACAAAGTCTCATTCTTCTTCATCCACAGCTTGAACTTGGATTGGAGTTGTTTGCTTTCTGATCCAGAGTTTTTGGATGCATGGCATTTCGTGTGAGCAAAGAAATAAACAGACTAAAAAGGTTGTAGAAAATTGTAGATTTAGTAGAATCCCTGAGATGGTTTACTTTAGGGCTGGGTTTAGAATGGCAAACAGATGCAAAGGCTTTTTCTGGCCTTTGTTTTCCGAGTTGGCTGTGCCCTTGTATATGAGGGGCCTAGATTCTTGCTATTCTCCCCACCCGCCTTTCTCCCCGGTGTGTGTGTGTGTGCGTGTGTGTGTGTGTGTGTGTGTGTATGCACACGCACGTGTGAACTTCTAGGGTGCATTTTCAGACTTATGATATGTCTTGAAAAGTTGAAAGATTTGTTTGATTAGGAGAAAGGGTGTCCAGAAAATGATGCCATATTATCTTATTCATTTTATGAACTTCCCGCTCTCCAAGGAGGACAGAGTACTGAATCTGGCATAGCCAGCATTCAACCTCCCAGAAATTTGGAGACAGTCTTGGGCCTTTCACCCTGCCTAGATGGCCATTAGGATGAAGGCTTTTTCTGGGAGGAGGTCCAAAATCATCTCCGATGTGTAGGTTTTGGAGATTATTCAAAAGGGCTGCTCCATGGAATGTGAGCCATTCCCAAGGTCAAATCAGTTTATTTAGGCAGAATTGTCTGTAAACTACATGAAAAGGAAAGACAGAATCCGTTTCTATAAACTTTAACCTTTTCTGAACACATGTGCCCAATCTAAAAAGGGTTGGTAGTTATGAAATATAAAATCCTATAAATGTTAGCACCATGTGGATTAATTTTAAATAATTAATTGCATAATACACATAATAAAGAAAACAGGTTTCTTTTTTCAATATTAGCATTTTATTGCAACTATATATATATGTATGTGTATATATATATGTATGTATGTATATATGTTTGTATGTATTTTTCCCCTAAGATTGATATTCCTTCAAGTGCCAAAATGTTGCCAGGTGTTTATTCCAGAAGATTAAAAAAAAGTATTTTATTTTAGTAAGTTTTTTTCAATGCAGCAAATTTTATGTCCTTTTTGAAAAAGTTCTGTTTGTTTAATTGTAGATTTTTGTAAATGTTTTCCTGGGCCTGCTATTATATCAAACTATAGAGCTTTAAGCTAAGGACTTTCACGAAGTCCTGTAAATAACAGCCCTCTCTTCTCGTTTAAAGCCACCAGCAGGACATCCCATCATGACTACCTCTTAATTAGATGATATTTTGATCTGTATTCCTATTCATTAATGCTTTGTTTTCTAGTGTCATGTCAGGGTACTATTTACCCACTAATACAATTTCGTGACATATTCCTAGGAGAGCTGGACCAGAGGAGATTCTATTTGGCTGAGGCTTTCCACTATATGGGTTGACATAATTTCTAGATTAATATGTGAGTGAAATATCATAATACTGGAAAATCCTTAATTTTAAGAAGCAAAGAATTGTTAGGAGAAGCCTATTAAACATTTAATAGAAAAAAAAAAAAAAGACTGACTTTCCTACACTGATCATCTAACTTCCCAACCATTTTTACTGCATTTGCTGTCACTGTGATGGTCCATTGTTTTCACACCGCACTCTCTTGCTGCCGCTTCTGCAGTTTTGTGCTTGCTATTTTTTCTAATATTTAATGCACCACATTTTATGTTCCTCCTTTTATTTCATTTTATGTTGCATTGCGTTATATATTTCGCTGTAGGATCTAAATTGGGGAAGGGAATCCTGCTTTGTCCTTGTACTATAATGAAGATAGAGTTTGTTAATATAAATGTAAACTGCTGTCTTAGGTGCATCATCACACGAAGACTGTTTCATAATTGAATATGTTGGTACTAGATACATTTAGAAAATTACAGTCCCTAAACACCTACTCAGAGAGAGAGATGAACTTAATGGTTTGTGGTGTACAGTTTCATTTTAAAATATTTTAGAAGAATGATTTGTAAGAATATGTACAATACAAAGTAATGATGGTAACAGTGGAACAGTTAAAGGAAAATATATATAGCAATTACATTCAACATTTATTTGAATCTTTGTTCTTGGAAAGTTAGATATTTTTGAGGATTTCAAAATATGGATGTAAAATTAGATCAGATTGAGAGAGAGAAATAAGTTTGCAGAAGCATGTTACGGGCACATTACCTACTTTAGTAAACATAACTATAAAGTGTATTGCTTTTTATTAAATTATCTGCCTTCACAGAGCAATAATACTTTTAAATGTATATCAAGTGTTAAAAATGATGGGATGACTGCAGTTTGAAATCCACTTTCCTCATTTGTCTAAGTGAAATGGGGGAAATATACATGAAGACATCTTCTGTTAACAATGGAAAAGATTACTTTAAATAATGTGATGTGAAAAATAGATGTCCAGTAAGGATTGTGTGCAAAGTGCCTATGGTTATGCTACATTACTGAAGTTCTTATTTGTTAATATCTAAATGTTTAAGTTGACAGAAGTATTTCAGAACCATGAAATATTTGGAACAAAAAGGTACTATACTCAATGGTTTTATAATCACTTCAAAATTTATATGCGAGCAACTCTGGCTTTTCAGGCTTAATAAAAAGGATATCATTCACATTTGTGCAAAAATAGTATGTCAAACCTGTTTAAGTAGTCGTGGTGCCCAGTGTGGGTCTCAAACTCACAACCCTGGCCGGGATCAAGGATCACATGTTCTACCAACTGAGCCAGCCAGGCGCCCCAAACCTGTTATTCTTAATGTTTCTCTATCATAAATGTGCCTTGTTGTAGTTCATAGATCCTTCATCAAGAACAGAGCTTTGAGATTATTTTTGTGTTCCAAGATATGACATAAAGTGGCTGTGATTTCAGGTCACACTACGTCTTTTTCAAAAAATGACTCTATTCTTCGTCTTTGCAAGATACACACTTCAGGAAAAGAGAGATAGGTTTGAGAATGAAGAAGATACTGCCCAGAAGGAAGTTGGAGGGTATCTTTTCAACGTAAAAAATCTCCATTAGGTTGACCATGAATTTAAGAAACCAAATCCCATCGAGGGTAAGCATTTGCTCTTTTTAAAGTGGTGCTCCTGGAGCCAGTTCTTCAGAAAACTTAAGTGTCATCAACTCAATACTAGCTAGACAATTGTCCAAGAAAGAGGGAAGAATTGGGTGTAAGAATGTGTTGCGCATCTCTGCAGTCAAACTAAGATGGTCACTTGGATTTTAGCTGTACTTGTCGTATTTAAAACTTGTGAAAAACAGGGGTTAAAAAGGCTGAATATCTTTGTACCTTAATGAGAGAACGATTGCTGTAATAGTATCAAAGATAAACCAGTATATTAGGGACACTAAATGATAAAGGGCGATAATATGCCATTCTTGAGACTTCTTGGCTCTTACCTAACACATCAGAAAGTGATTGTTGAATTTTAAATAGCCATACAAATGGATGACATAGAAATTTAACTTTGCTTTGACCTTATTCTAATTCACAAGATGACTGCAAAATGACTTTGTTGCATCTGAATGTATGCTGGATGCTAAATCACTCCAGAGTATAAAATCTTTGTTTTGGCATAATGTTGATGCATAAACATTTGTACCCCATACTAACCCTATAAACATCACAATCCATCAGTACAATTACAAAAAAGATTGTTTGTTTTCACACTTAAAGCAGACATGAAATAGAGTGTCCTTAACTTAATCACCACCTTGATTTACCACATTTGCATATATTTGCATATTAATTGGACTACAGATTAAAATTGGTTTTGTAATTTTAATTAAGTGTCCACAAAGGTAAATGATTAGAACTGTTTAAAATACATTCTGACATAAATAGCAGTAAAAGCTTTTGTGATGATGTTTTTGTGGAATTACATTCAGAAAGTGGCCTTTTTATGATAGTAATTTTAATCTTAAATAGAATTATACAGTCAAACAGAACTGTGGATTCATAATCATTTTTTTCAAGATTCATTTAATATTTTGCTGATTTGCAGCACTTGATGAAAATGTACTGTAGGTTTAGCTGATTGCAAAATTAGGCCTCGAGAGCTGATAAACTGAGGGTTTAAACCCGCAGCCTTTAGATGCCTGTCATATGTGCTTGAAATGTATATCTCCTTCATTCTGCATGTGCGCATGTGTGTGCATGTGTTTTAATGGAATCAACCCATATAACCTTTTTAATGATATACCCTTTAAAAAGAGAATCACCTTAAGGGACCATCATATTCCCAGTTTAAATTAGGGAACATATAAAATGGTTAAAGGTCTCTTTGGCATATTATTCTAGTACCCAGAAGAACCATCCTGGTGTTGACATAGGCCAAAATGCGCCGCCTTAATAACAGGTCATCCTCCCTGGTGCATTCCCATGGGGATGGCACTCACAGCATGAACAAGATAATTGTCGGGGAAAGGCACTTTTTTCTCTCAAAACCCAGGATACTTAACGTGTGGCATGTGCTTTCTGTTATACCAGACAGAAAATTGGTTTTACCAGAAGGTTACTGGATGCCTAGCACCCCCTTCTTCCAGCTGGCATTTTCCTGTTTGGATCATTTTAAATGTTGGATCCTGAAACCCTCCGCACTCCCAGCTGCCACCTCCTTCCCTGGCGGTACCCTAGACTCTGCTCCCTAATGCTTCCTTGCACCCAGCTGCTTCTCTAGAGAAGCCTGGCTCCTGACTATTTAGAATGTGATGGGATAAATAAGCCTCTCACTACTAGTCACCTCCAAACAACTCTTAATTGGATTTTTTTAGAATATGATGTCCCTGAGTTTACAAAAAAACCATCAAATTTGTTTTCCTTTCTAAATATTTTATGTGTGTGTGTCTGCGTGTGTGTGTGGGTTTGCGTGCACACACGCTTGCATATGCACACACGCACAACTCTGTGTAGGTTTATGAAGAACAAACCAGTCAAACCTTTGACTCTCCTAAATCAGATGAGGGGAGATGATTTCTTAGAAACAAATCATTGCATATTAATTTTTAAGAGTCACTTTTTAAAGTCTTTTGTCCTGGCATATTACAAAGAGCAAAAGCTTGGGAATTTGCCAGACCTAGTTTCAAACCCCAGTCCTTCTATTTCCCAAGTGTGCCATTTGGGCAAGTTATCGTTTCTCTCTGTAACCTCAGTTTCCTCATGTGATGAATGGGGATTAAATAGACCTACTTCATTAGATTATGAGATTGAAGTAAGATGATGAATGTGAAAGCATCTAGCCAAGGTGGTAACATTCGAGTTGGTGAAAGTGACCAAATGCAGAATACAATTTTGAAGGGAGAACACACCAAATTCCCTGATGCATTGGTTGTGGGGTATGAGCAACAGAGGATGACACCCAAACTTTTGGCCTGAGCACGTTAGGCGCTCTCTAAATTGCAGGATAGGAAACTATGACAGAAACCAATCTGGAGGGAAAGATTAAGAACTGGATTCGGACATGTTGAGTTTGAGAAATTTTTCAGACATAGAGAAGGCAGCTTACTTAGATTGGAAATGATTTTGTATATTAAAATCTTAACAGGTGTTTTGTGTGTGCGCGCACGTGTGTGTATAGATGTATCTTATGCAAACGAAAAGCAGAGATGGACTCAGAATTCCCCAACTGCATTGCAGCACCATTTTGAAATTGTCTCAATTTAATGTTTCATTATTGGCATTGCTTTAAAGATTTGTAGAAAAGAGATTTAGATGCATTATTATTATTATTATTCTCACTGCTTCTAGTTCTGTTTTCAGGTTTGCTTCGCTAGTTGAAACAAAGTTTTTATATGAACGTTTTATTGGGCAATATGATATCCTAATATGTGATCCAGAAAGTACAGTAAAAAGCCGAGAGGAAGTACCAAACACTTCCCCTAGCTTTATTAGTTCAAAGATCCTGAATGAAATGCTCACAATAAAGAAAGCAAAAAGGAAAGAGAGAACATATAAGAAAAAAGAATAAAGGATGAATGAAAAGAAAAGGAGAAAACCCTTGAAAGGAGTTTATAAGCAATCAGAACATACAGAAAATAGTTTCAACTTCAAGATTAGCGTTACTCAGCGCCTTTCCCAGAACTTGACCTCCCCAACTTTAACCTTGATAAATTATGTAAACATTTTTTAAAAATTAAAAAAGGCGGGGAGGGGCACCTGAGTGTCTTAGGTTAAGTGTCCCAACTTCGGCTCAGGTCATGATCTCTGGGTTTCTAAGTTCGAGCCCCGCATCGAGCTCTCTGCTGACAGCTAGGAGCCTGGAGCCTGCTTCAGATTCTGTGTCTCCCTCTATCTCTGCCCCTCCCCTGCTCATGCTCTGTCTCTGTCTCTCTGCCTCAAAAATAAGCATCACATAAAAATTAAACAAAACAAAACAAAACTTGAGAAATTATGTATTAAGGAAAGTTTGTCTTCTCTGCTCTACTTTGTCATCATCATCATCTTGTAAGCTTTGCTTCTTGGGACTTCTCAATCCCTACCCACTGCAACATGTCTCTCTTTTCTGGAACGCTCCTGAATAGGCACTGTATGCATTACACTTTTAAAGACTCTGAGAAGCCTTGCAAAAAAGAAACTAGTTTTGTTTTCTTTTACCCAGTATATCAGTCACAGTCCTGGCAAGAAACATATGGTGCACTCAAACTTGTAACTTGAGGAAACTTTAATAGGAGGACTTTTTATAAAGGCTTGGACAGGGTTTAAGGAAGGCCTTGAGGTGTAATGAAGTATTCTGGATCTAGTAACAATGCTATCATCCGTGGGCCTGAAAGGGCAAGTGGAAGGAGTAATTAGTAGACCCTGAAGAGAATCAACTCACTATGCCTTTTAAAGCCAACTGATTGCAAACTGGCCGGGAAGGAACAGCAGAATAAATACCTACAAGTCTCCTGTCTGTTTCCCCAGTTGGCTGAAACCAACCAGAACCAGAGGGCAGGGGAGGCCTTTAATGCAGCCCCTGGTGTCAGCTTGCTGGGGCACCGAGCAGGGTCAGGACAGGTGGAGAGTGAATCTAGAGGGCCACCCAGAAGATGATCCAGTACACTTCAGGTTTCCCAAATGTTTTTCCTAATAAAGCTCTCTTTTGGTTCGTTTGTATGTTTGTTTTCTTTTGATCTGATTTGACACCTAAGAACTATCTTCAGGGATTTTACTTATTCTGTGCAGCACAATTTAGAATATTGATCTAAGCAGTGGTCATAAAATGGGGGCCACCGTGCTTGCTTAGCAAAGCAAGTTTCCTCTTTAAAAATTAAACCTGAGTATCTTTGGGTGGGATATAAGCCCCTCAACTTTGGCATCAACCCACCACTTTCCGTTATGTTCATGCATTAGGTCAGCACATTTATGTTATCTCTTGGACCTAAAGGCATTTGAGTTGTTGGCCCTTGCTCTGCATTCTGCCCCCCTCCCTCTTCTCTAATTCCTCATCAAAATGTATCTGTTCTGGGCTCCATTTTCAAAGGACTTCGTTTTCCTTAGAGAATCTAATAAATCTATGTTATTATGAAAATGATTATTGAGGACTTAGTGTGTCACTTTCCTTGGGTAACATGTTTGAATTTCAAAAGGGACTGTATGGACATAATGCCACAATCCTGTCCCCACAAATTTCAAAGGATGTGACTTTTTTTCTTTTGCTTCACAAAATGCACAAAATACATGGTGTTCTACATGAAAAGTTGGCCCTATTCATTTCTATTTGGCTGTTACTGTGACTGTCTCCTACCTCTATATTGCTAAATACCGAGAATATGTGCATTTTCCCGCAGAACAACACACTTTGAATTCTCCTCAAATGCACATTCCCATGGATAACTAGCTGGAGGATAAGAGAAACGGCAGTCTGAGCTCACAGGTGAAATCCCATTACAGGGACCTCCATGAGACAGTACATTGTCTTACAGTACTCAGATAGTATTCTAGAGAGTAATGTTCTAAATAGTTTAATACCATAATAATTGGAAAGAAATGTTCTTTCTATCCAGATCGACTGTAATCAATCTGCCTTCTAAGGTACAGACCATAACCCCTGTACTTTAAGAATGTGGGTAACATAGAATGAATGAGATCCCATGCTTTTACCTTATCTCCTTTATCTTTTGCCAGAATCACCTACACCAATTGCTTTTTGTCTTCTCTAAAGAGAAGCATCTCTTTTTATTTTCTTCCACTTGTTGTTCACTGTGTCTTTGGAATTAAGTTTCTTTCTTCCTTGACAAGTCAGTGTTTTTGTATTATGCTTCAATGAAGTATCAGGTGCTGATATTTTCTTTTTTATTTATGCTTGAAGACTGAAAAAGGGACTCTTTTACTGAATTAGTAATGAAAAATTATTTTTATAATAAGGTCAACAAAGCATTATTACTGTAGGTCATTGGCCAGGACTCAGAAACGTTTTAATTATAGTATATTTCTTACAACAATAATGACATTTGGCCTATGTTAAATTTCCCATTAGCTTCTCTGCCTGATTTTCATTAGGAGTACCCTGAATTCAGGGCTTAGATGTTAATTTTCATGGCACTTGAATGTTTTATTCAGATTACTAAAGCACACTGATCCTCTTCCTAGAAGTTTTATTATTAGGGAATAGTGAATTAAAGGAAGTTTTCAAAAGTATGGAAATAGTTTCAACTCCTCAAGAGCAATCAAGTATTTTTCTTGTTTTTATTTTATTACTCAGCCTCTTGAACATCAGTTACTAATCAATGTTTCTTAGATTTTGAGGGGTTTTTATAATAAAAATAAGCTGCTCTGAGACATTTTAATATTCAAAAACAATATTTAACTAATGTAAGTTATATGCTTACTCATTTCACACATCAGAATTCCAAGGAATTTTATGAATCCATGTTTCCTCTTGATAAATCAAGTTAAATAATAAAGGCATTTCACATAATGATTTTAAAAACGCAACAACCATGAGGAAAAATACGGATCTTTGGTGGTAGAAGGTAACAAGTGACAGAAACCCAATTTCAACTAGTTTCAATCATATTTTTAAAGGGAGGTGGTAATTTACTCGATCAGACTTCTGAGTTGTATAGGGTTTTCCTGGGGTCATTCAGGGCTGGATGAATCAGAGATATGTCTTTGACCATGTCCTTCAGATTGGCTTGTTCCATGTGTTGCTGAAGATGGCCTCTCGTTGTTCCAGTCTTTACATCCTGGCAGCAGGGTATCCTAGTGAAAAGAAAGATGTTGGCCAATAGCCCTGCCTGGCAAAATATCCCCAGAATGCCTCTGATTGGCGAAAACAACATCCCTGAACCAATTACAGCAGCCTAGGGCTAGATGGGTAATGTTTGGCCTCACGTGACCTTTCGGGGTCCCCCTTCTGCACCTTGGGGAAAGGTTGTAGGAACCAGTACTGGCCAAGGAGTTGGCTATTTCTGTACCACATGGAATAAATTTCTCATAGGAAAGAGAGATTCTATTATTAAGAGTGAAACTATGAGAAAATTAGTCCACTGCTTTCTAACTCTAAGTTTTATACTGGAATTGAGGGTAATAACTGGTTCTACCCATCTCAAAACTCAAAAAAAAAAAAGTTACCTGTTATTACATTGAAATGTTGTTATAATTTTTAGATTGCGGTTATGATTCTTAGAGACAAATTAGAAAACGCTCAGTAAAATACAGTTTTTTGCTATATTTATACATAAGAAGGATACTATCGACAGGATATATCTCTGAAGGTGAAATGGATAATTAAGCATAGAAACAATATAATAACTGCTAACAGAGCTTAACCTGTGCAGGTTTCATTTGAAAAAAGAGTCTCATATATTAACTCTTAGAACTGTAGTCTTTATTAGCCAGGTTCTAGAATCAGACTGCCTGGGTTTCATTCACCCCAAGGCTTTCAGGTCATGGAACCTAGGGCAACTGTTTAACCTCTTTATGCTTCAGTTTCCTTGTCTGCCCAATGAAAGCATTAATAGCAGCTACTCCATACAGTTTACAATGAGGTGAAGTATATCAGCACCTGGGACGTAAGCAACACTGAGTGAATGTTAGCAGAGGAGGAGATTTTGTTACTTGTTCTTACCTTCATAATCATCATACATTATGATCTACTAATAGCTTCAGCCACATGATTCAGTGGTCATTTATTTTTAAGATTTAAGTATATAGCTTTACAGATGGTGATTTTATTTATAAATATATAAATAAATAATATATAAATACATATATATATATAATCCTTATATAAATTTATATATATTTATTTCAGGCCATCTAATTAGCAGGGCAATTCAAAGAAAATGCAGAAATCAAAGGAACTCATAGATTCCCAAAGTAGCTTTGCTCAGAAGGGAACCACAGTAGATGTCTAGTCATTCAAATTCTCTTACTTTGATAAAAATCATATTGCCTAAAACATAAATTATAAAGGGAACATAGAGTTCTTGGCACAAAATACTTTGTTGTCTTGAACTTCTCAACTATAAAAAGGAAAGGATATGATTTTAAAATATTTTGACCTTATTTATACAAACACTTAAATTTTAAATATTGATACTGAACAAGAACGCTATATTGGGAACTATAGTTTCAAGGTTATCAAGAGAACAACTCACTAAAATAATATCACTTTACTATATGACGATATGATTCTCTAAGATTATTTTTCAAGTAATTTACTTAAAGGTGTTTCAAACCATTATTAAAATGAAAACAAAAGTCTTGATACTCATATTTTTAGAAGGAAATAGGTTTTGTATTTATAAACATTTTGAAAGCTGTGAAATGGTAATTGTTAATTGTTTCTGTTTACATGCTTGGACATTAACAGTTATTTTGGAGTCAAACTCACAATATTTTTGAAAGCTTAATTTTCAATAATTTTCTTTTCTTAACAGACAAGTCATACAATTTCTCCATGCAGAGATGTTTGGTTGAGAATGATGTAAAAATTATAGCCTAGCAAAATAGCTCCTGCCTGAAGAGATTACAAATTCTGGTTGTGGGGAAAGCCATGATTATGAGAATATCTAGAGCTGATAACAATTTCATCCTTTGATGAAGATGCTTAGATTAAGTCTTATACCTACATGGTCTATATTTATGTGTTACATGTATTCACTATACTCAGTCTCTGTTGTTGTCGTTGTTGCTATTGTTTATTTGGAGTGGAGCTAAATCTATAGATCAAAAAGTTTGATGAAATTCTTTTCTACTAGTCCTTGGAAACTGATTAGATAAGAAATCATAAAATGAAGATACTATTCCAAATAAATAAATAAAAGAGGTTGGGCACAAAATGGTGAATAAAATTTACATTCTGGTGATGGAGACTAAAAATAGTTTAAAATAATATTTGATACTATTAAGAGCTATGAAGTAAAGAAAATAGGGTAATAGGAAAAGCATGATGGGGCAGGGGGGCGGTGGTGGTGGTGGTGGTGGTGGGCGGTAGCTAGATCAGAAGATGGTCTGGGTAGACCTCTCTGAGCAGTTAACATTTCCCCTAATACTGAATGACAAGAAAGCAGTAGGGGGAAGAGCACTCCCAGCAGAAGAAATAACAAATGGACACATTCTAGAAATGGTAACAGGCCCAGGTAAGAAAGGAAGAGGTGTAGGAAACCAGGCTGGTGAGGTAGGCATTGCCTTGTAATAGTGATGGTTTAGATTCATTCTAAATTTACCAGGAAGCCATTGGAAAGTCGAGTAAGGGCGAGGCATGATTTGATTAATTGGTAGACTAGATAGAAGACTGGCAGTAGTCCAAGCCTGAGATCATCCAAATCCAAATCCTTCATTTCTTTCTTTCTCTTCCATTATTATGCCTTATTTCTTCTGAAACCCCATAGCTCACTCTTCCTTTATTTTAACAAATATGTATGAAGCCAACAGAGTGTGCCAGATGGTGTACTAGATGCTCTGATATAAAGATGAATGATATGGTTGTTGTTTTTTTTTTTTCCTATCTTCAATGGACAGTCTATGTTTGCTTGAGTACAGTTGGAACCAAAGGAGTACCTAAATCTTCTTGGAAGACAGGAATGGCTTGAGCTGAGTCTTAAAGGATGAGTAGAAATTGACCAGCTAGACAAAGGGACTTATGAGAAGAGTATTTCAGGCAAAAGAGAGAGAAAGTGTGAAAAATTGAGACACAAAACATCATGACATGTTCACTGACAGACAAATATTTCTGCAAGGCTATGATATGTGGCTCGAATGAGTGCAGATGAGGCCAGCTGAGCCATCAGAGGCCAGAATGTAAGGGCTCTGTTTGCTGTGCTAAGGAGCTAGGTTTTATCCTGTAGGATATGAGAGCCAGCAAGCCAGACACTTGACCAGGTGGAAACAATATCGGCTTTCTTCGTTAGATTTCAGAATGTGTTGGAGCTGATGATGTTGAACTGGAGAAAACTCTTAGAAGGTTATCTTATAGTTGAAATGAGGTACTAATTGTCTGGACTGGAAGAGATGAAGGGACAAGGGTAAGGACTGGAGGAGGCCCTGAGGCCGGATAGCTGTTTGTATGGGGATGGCTGAGAGGAAGGGGGAGAGTAGGTGGGGCTGACAGTACAGATGGTGCCATTCAGCAGGCTAAAGATGTCAGGAGAAAAGAGCGGCACTGTTGAAAATGGATTTTAGCTCAAGAGTCAGGACCGGGAGGCAGAAGCACTTCTGGATATACCCAGTCAGAAGCTGAATTCATGTGGTAGAGCTCTGGAGAGTGTAAGAGCTAAAGGTAAAGATTTCTAAACTTGTCACAGTATAAAATAGAAGCTACAAATTGGTGTTATTTAGACTCTATAGATCTCTGAAATGTGTTTTCTTTCTTTTCATTTGAACCAATATTTAAAACTCTGTGACTTTCACATAATAACCTATACCTAATGATATTGGGCCTGCATTCCAGGCAACAATATGCTGGCCTGAGCAAGGGCTGTACCAGTTGATATTAGAATGCTTTTTTTTTTTTTGCCAGAGTCCCCAACCAATTAACTTCACCTGTTTATGTCACCTGCTTGGCCCCTATTGACATTTGGGTTTGAAACTCCAGGCAGAATACATAGAGTGAAAGAGGAAGAGGTTCAGAGATCAAAGGGCAACAGAAGACTGGACACTGGAAGAGGAAAAGCCTAGGAAGGAAAATGGGAGGAAGTACTTCTCCTAAAGGTTTTAAATTTCTTCTTTTACTTTCTAGGTTTTCTCCCTGGGCTGCTTATTATACCCTTCTGATTGGCCTTTGGTAGCTGCTCTCTCTGGACTGTGTAATCTATTTTGTTCATGTTAGAGAAGCTCTTCCTAAGCACTAGGTCTTCACTATTCACTGTGGCCCATGAGTAGTGTTCCCATGTGGGAATTTCTTCCTAGCACTTACTGGGATATTTATGTTTTTCCAAACACTGAATCCTGAAAAAAAATCATTTGAGAAATCTGGAGAAGATACTATAATTCTCCTACAGTTACTAAAGCTTTAAAAGTCAACATGGCACCGTTCCTGGTTAGAAGAAAGCCTCCATGGTCAAACTGAAATAGCAGGAAACACTGACGTGTAGGCTTGGGTGAAGGTGAGATTGCCATTTCTAGTCACTGGGACTGGGCCATGTGGGCCACAAGCAGTCAGGATCATCAGTGCGTTTTGAGCATTTATTTAATGGTTTGGTCCCCACAGGAGACCGCAAGCTCCATGAGGCCAAGAATTGTATGTCTTATCTCTTATTTACCTTTGGCACCTTGCCTCTTACACATCTAGGTCTCTCAGATAGTGTTAGTTGATGAATAACAGGTAGTGTTAGTTTAAAATAGGAAGGGCAGTGCTTTTTAAAAGAGTGAATGGATGGATGAATGGAATGTCCAAGAAATTTTTCTAATATATTGAAAGTGAGTTTTACAATTTTATCGTTTCTATCAATTTAGTTACCATGTAGCCAATTAATTTGCCTTAAGTGACAACATACACACACGTACATTTTATGTTTTTCTAGTCATACAGGAAAATTCAATGTCATGCTCACCTTGGTATTTAAAAACAATTTGTAGGCAATGTAGATGCTTTTAAGGATCATTATTAGAAATCGGCTCTAACTGCCTTTGTTCAGGTGTTACACGAAGGTATAATTTGAGATGTATCTCCAGATGGAAGTTAAACATCTTAATATATGAAATTCACCTTGTTAAAAATTTCTTGAGAGAGAGGGAGAGAAATTGAGGTTATTTTGCCACTGCAAAATGTTTTATTGAAAGACACAGGGATGGTTTTGTTAAGTAGTTTGAAAAGTCCTTGGATTCTTCAGCACCGCTACCTCGACATTTTACTTGCTCTCTTTTTTGTAGATTCTCAAAGGCAGGCCTGCTGGGCTCCCTCCAGAAAAACTGCAATTCATTCTGGAGCCTGAACTCATAGACTTCGCTCTCCTCATCCTATGCGATCCGGTCTGTTAAAAGGAAGGAATATGAACAGACTGGGCCAGCCCTAGAGGGAAAGGGGGAGGATTTAAAGATGACCATTTATTCATTCAGCTCCTTTTGAGCACGTACTATGCACCATGCTTGTTCTGGGATATGGCAACAAACAAAGCAAGCTCAAATCTTTACCGCAAGGGGTTTCCATTCTCGTGTGATGGTTGGAGGGAAGAAAGGTAGAAGATAAACAAGAAAATGTCTATGAGATAGTGAGGAATGTTATGGGAAAGAATGAGGTAGGAGAGGGGTCAGCAACGGTGAAGTTCAGTGTGAAAGTTTGATTGGCCATCACCATTCACTGTCAAGTCTCAGGGTTCATCCAGTTTGTAGAATCTTTCATTTAGACCACACGGTTGTTCAAAAATACCAAACCTGAATTAGTTCTCCACATTTAAAAGCCCCGACATTGCACATAAAAGTCCAAATTTCTGACTTTGCCTGAAAAATCAGAAGATATGGCAGAATTCCAGCATCAGCTAAAGTTGAGTACTGGCTGCTTTAAGCACGGCGTCATAAACCGAGAGTGCAGTAAAGTAGATCTAAGTATAATAATACTTACAAAAGATAGCACTTAACTACGGGTCACGAACTGTCCTGAAGAATCTGACATGTATTGACTAATTTAATCTTTTAAACAACCCTCTGAAGTGAGTGCTAAGTTGGGGTACAGAACAATAAGGTAACTTGCCCAGGGTCACAAAGATAGTAAATGGTGGAGCAGTAGTTAATCCTGGAATTGTCTGGGTCCCAAATCCAATTCTAGCTATTACTATATACCTCGTTGCTTGCTGCCACCTGGTGAATTTCATGCATTTATACTTGATGAGGTTGAGATTCCAGGTCTCTCTAATGATCCAGGCATGACTGCCTTAAGATCTAGCATAATCATAAATTCATAGATAGACCTTCATAATACTTCCTGTTCAAAGGGTAGGGAGCAGTAGTGTCATTGATACATACTAGGGTTGTGCCCACTTGTCTGCCTCCTACAGATGAATCCATTCCTTTAGGACTGGCCCTGCCCTTGCGGGCAGTTCCCGTGAATGCCCCTGACCTTCTGCCTCACCATGTTTCCTGATTTGCTTCACACAATTACCTTGACTTCCTCACAAATCCTGAGATAAGGATAAAAGGGCCACAAAAGCTACGCATTTTTCTGAGTAAAATATCCAGCACAGGATGAAAAATGAAAGCTAATAATCGTTTCCTTTTTTTTAATTCCTTTTTTTTAAATCCATTTGAGTCATAGGTTTTAGAAGATAAACCTCTAAGAGGGCTGTGTCCGTGTATGTGCGTGCATGTATATGTGCATGTGGGTCCATTTCAGGGAGGTGAATGCCTGTCACCACTTTAATGGAGATGTTTGACTTCAAAGGACGAAAAGCCATCCATTACCTATATATTAACAGTGATGAAACTTAGCAACAATAAATATTTAGCAATGCATGAATCCTCCTTTACCTCATTTACAAACTGATTGGAAGGTTTTCACAACTCAAGGGACTGAAATTTGGCATCTGCTCTGCTAGCCTAAGTTCATTTTTTATCTTCTTCCTTTTCAAAAGTTGTTTCTTAGTTACAGAACATCAAACATAAGTTGGATGTAGTTTTAAGCCTTTAGGGGCCAAGTTTTTTTTTTTATTTTAATATCTCTTATTAAACAATAGCCTCCAGAGACAGATATTTATTATAAGACAACATCTTATTTTCAATCTGTTTGATCAATAGATACCATCTTGTCAACATTTTGGGCTCATGAAGGAATTGGCTTTAAAGCGAACTAAGCAAGGAAGGGTCAGTAGTAATGGCACTACCAACCTGGGGGTGAGGACTGGTGTCCTTCTTGGGAAGAGAGGGGCATGCATCTCAGGCAGCAGTTGGGGTACTGGTTCCAGAACAGCTCAGCTCAGTGCCGTGCCCATGGGCAGGAGTCATGACTAGTTGAGGTTCAAAGGCTATGTCAGCCCTGTGGTCCAGGCCAGCTCAGACCTCCAGAGATCATCAGCCTTCCAGTAACAAAAGGCAATAACCCTCACATCCAACTCCTTCTTGACCCTAAATCTACACCTCTTTAACATTTCTTGAACAAGCTGTGATTTATCTAAGAATATGAATGTTAGCAGGCTTTTGTTCTTGGAGATGCTGCTACTTATTAGCTGCGTGACTTCGGGTTCACCTACTTAACCTCTCGGGGCTTCTGTTGCATAGATTTTTTTTATAATGTGAGGGTAGACTAAATGATTTCTAAGGCACCTGCAGGTTCTAACATTCTGGGAGGCTCTGACTTCAGTGGGAAAATAAAATTCCCTTTATAATTTTCCTTTCATAAATATATTTATCAGAACATAAGCAAAGAACTTTCTTTGTGCTGAGTCTTCAGATCATGGGGCTTCTTTCTTCATGTCTTCTAAGGACCTGAGCCCAGGCAGAGAGATTTTATTTTAACATATTTTTTTTGGTAGAGTGTCTATCTATAGCTCTGCCTAAAATGGTTGGTTTTCTTCTAATTTCTTGGCACAAAACAGGACAGCTTTAATGTTCCTGCATATACTAACGGTCCAAAAGCTATGGACTCTCTCAGCCTGGCCTTGACTAAATGAAGCCCAAAAGAAGCACTTGTGTTGAACTTACGTTCTCATTTTGCTGATACAGAGCTACTGTGCTAGAAACAGGGGGCTGTGGTTGGAGACAGAAGCCCTGCTCTCTCTCACGTCCTGGCCCCGCCATTCTGAACCTCAGGGTCCTCATTCTGAAAGCAAGGGTGGAAACACCAGGGTGCAGCGAGGAACCGTAAACTTTGATGCCTCTTTCGCATCGAAGATAACGTAATTAAGCTTTCAGCAAAACAGTACACACATGCATATATATCTGAAACAGAAGTTTCATGAAACAGTACACTACAAGTAATTCGTTTTAGTGTTTTCTTTTCTCTTTATGTCATCTACTTCATTTCTTTTTAAAATGCTGATCATGACCCACTAAATTGATTTGGTCATGAAAACACTGACCTAGCACACACTTGATCATTTTCTTTTTCCTTGGGAATACCAGAGTTCGGACATGAATATGTATGTGCAGTATCATTGCATGACCAGAATCATCTCCCCTATGCCGAGAGCCCATGCGTATTCCTTGAAAGTTTGAAAGTGCAAGCTTTACAAACATAGAATCAGGAGTGATTCTGGCTGGGGTCTTACTAGCTGTGTGACTTTGAGTGAAGTACTTAACCTTTCTGTATCTCTGTCTCCTCTTGTAAAAAACTTGGATAATAATACCCATCTCACTGGATTAAATAAGTGTACGTGCGGTGTTTAACACAAAATAAGCATGACTTAAGTACTCACTTAAATGGTAACTATTATTAGTCATTTGTCATGAAGCCTTTGCTCTTCCCTTCAGGGTATTCTTTCGACCCACTCAGGTTTGTTTTCTTGACTCTTTAGTAAGTGAACAACCTCCTTGCCAGCCTTACAGTCCTGCCACCAGATCAGTCCATCTTGCATAACAAAACCAGATTAAGTTTCCACGAACACCACTGCATTTCATCACCTCACACTCCTTTTCATCCTGTTGTTACTTTCCGATTGCCATGTAAGTCCTGTAAATCCACTTTTTAACCTACTATTTCTGACTCCTCTCAGTGACATCGGCATGACATTGGCACTCATGCCTCAGCAGACTCTTTTCCTGGGGGTCCTTTGCTCTGGTGCGGTTCAGCTTCTGGAGAGTCAGCAGTGAGCACAACAGTCAACCACTCTTTCGGGCCAGTGAGGGCACTGGCAGGACACAAGGAAATATATCACTATATAATGTGTAACTGTCGGGGATTTGGTGTAGTTGTAAGTGATAGGAAGAAAAAAGAAGGCATGTAAAAGATAATACATTGTGAACCTATTTCACCTTCTTAAAACTTCTGCTTTAGCCCTAGTGATCTTACACCAGCGCCCAGAGGCAGGCCCTCCCGCCGAGATGGGCCTCCACCTTTACTTTGCCCTTCAGAGGTCTGTTGGTTGTTCACAGCTCAGTTCCAGTCCCTCCCGCTCTCCCAAACCTCGAGTCCCTTCTGTTTCCTCATGCAGCATTTTCTGTCTCAACTGCTTTTTTATTCTACTTTGTATTATTATGTATATTTATACATTTTTTGAATCTCACCCATTAGATTATAGGTCAGAACAGCATGTTCTTTTGTGCTATTCAGAGTCCTGTCGTGCATGGCAATGATCGGGGAAAATGCAGTTATCGGAAAGGGTATGAGGAAATGGGTGTTTTCATACCTGGTTATTAGAGCATTGTTACAATTATGAGGCAACTTGGTGATTTCAATCAAAATGTGTAATGTGCATCCTTTATGACCTAATAATCCCATTTATAGGGGTCTTTCCTAAAGGTATGCTAGCATAACTTGAAGATGAATGTAAAAGTATGACAATAATCTTTTTCATTATTTTTGAAGTAGTATTTTAGAATCAACTTAAATATCTATTAGTATAGATTATGCTATATACATTCAGTAGACTGCTATGTACGCCACTGTTAAAAAGAATGAAATAGGTTCATATTTACGGATCAGAAAGATGTCCATGATCTAGTTACATGAAACAAACAAACAAAGCTGAAGAACAATATGTATACTTTGAAACAATGAAGACAAAATAAACTGGTTGCGGAGCACACAGCTGCACTGACTGAAAGGAAAATGAACCAAGTTCACCGACAAAAAATAAAATATAAGTCTATTTGGGAAAAAGATCTATAGATTCTTATAAAAGTTAAAGTTAACTGTTAAAACTCAGCTATTATCATTTTAAGAAGACTAAAGGAAAAGGGGATTTTTAAAAAATCAATTGCCCTTTTTGTCTCACATTTCAAATTGTACATTTTGTAAGTCTGTCACCCTTACTGCCATCATTATTACTAACATTTAATCCATTGAATCATGCAGACATATCCTCTCAACTCTTTTAATACTGTCTATACTATTCCTACCAAAGAGAAGCCCAGCCAGTACTTGCTTCCATGCAGTAGTAGAGAACTCATTACCCACTAAAGTGGTTGACTTATTTTTGGACAACTCTGATTATTAGAATTCATTTTTCCCTTGAGCCAAAATCTTTCTCCTTATTGCTTCCTTCGTTGTTCTTACTCTTCCCTTTGGGGGCATACAGAACACTTTCTCTTGACAGCCTGTATAAAACTTGAAGGTAGTTGTATTGTGCATGTTCTCACAATTCACCTTGCTCTCTCTGTATAGTTAATTATTTTTCAGTGTTTTTACATTTATTTTTGAGAGCGTGAGGGACAGAGTGCAAGCAGGGGAGGGGCTGGGAGAGAGGTAGAAAGAAAGATTGACAGAATCCGAAGCAGGCTCCAGGCTCTGAGCTGTTAGCACAGAGCAGATGCGGGGCTCAAATCCAGGAACTGCGAGATCATGACCTGAGCCAAAGTCAGATGCTTAACCAATTGAGCCACCCAGGTGCCCCTGTATAGTTAATTTAAAAAGATCTCTTAGCAGTTCTGTTTCGTCAGCAGGAAAACAAAATTATGACGGGGAAATTAATCGGCATTAATTTTGATTAGGACTTAATTCCAAATCTAGATATTATTACTATTATGATTTGGTAAGAAGATATTTAGATCTGTGGCTCTCTGTACGTGTTCTGTCTAAATTGTAGACAGTCTTGTAGAGCAGACCATTTTGTTTTAAAAATCTTTATTTCCTCCTTGCCTCTCACCCTCACATTACCCATAATATATTTAAATTTATTATGTATCTACCATATCTTTATTAAATAGATGGATTAATTCATTGTATCTACCTATGTATACAATATATTTCTTTAAACGCACTGAGCATAATTTTTACCTCAGGTCTTCCAAATCTAGTAAATATGGGTCTCTGATATTTTACCATCAAAAATATTAGGGTGCTATCACTCGATGTGACTGTATTCTGACTGGGAATGCCACAGTAATTCCTTAGCTATTAAAAAAGAGCCTTTTTGACAAGTAATTGATAATAAATGGATTTATACAGACTATGTCTTTTAGTCCTAAGAAATGAAGTTTAAAATCTCATAAAGTTTCTATTGAATATCTATGTAAAGTTTTTAAATGCCATTATATCAAGTTTGGATATAACTCACTGATGGTTAATGTCCTTTTAGTAGAGGACTTATTATTTTACTTATTTATGTATACATTTTTACTGATTATTTGCATATCTTTTTGTGGGCATTGCATTTTATTGATAACAATGAAAATCAAACATATTCCCTTAAAGAATAATTTCTCCAAGTCATGTATCAGTATCTTCAAATTTTATTCTGTGTTTTAGCTGCTTACCACAATATTGACAGGCATCTGATTGTGTGGCCTACTTCTAATTATAGATACAGGCTACTTCACATGGAGTTGGGTATTTCTAGGAGACTAAACAAAACGTGTAATGTGTGAACAAGGAAAACAGCAGCATGTTTTTACTGTAAATTGTTGTCATAAACAATAATTATCAACACAGTGTTGGTATCATGATACTGTCTTGGGCCTCATCATTTGAACTATTTCTCTTTGTATTTTCTTGTGATTTTTTAGAGGGGGAAAAAACCAACAACTGTCAATCTAATCATTATATTCAGACTACATTACCAAGCAAAACATATTTACAGCTAGATCTACACTGTTTTTACAAGTTTATTAAAAACATGTGTTGCCCAGTGCCAGGAATAGCTACAGCAAATGCTGACACCAGTAGGCAAACTGTCTTTTCACTTTCTTCGGAAGATTTAGCTACCCCATCACTTTAACTATGAGTTATAAAGTAGATGTTCCTGTGTGAAAATGTGTATCACAGATAAGAACTGTGTGTGTGTCTGTGTGCGCGCACGCGCGCACGGGCATGCGTCCGCGTGCAGGGGGGGTGGTGAGCGCCCACACTCGGAGGGCAACAGGGTTTGGGGATGGTGGGGATGTGATAATAGAAGGACTTAGATGAGGGGAACCAGGAGATCATGGCACGTCTTTGTACCATTGAACGGGGATCGCAGGCCAACAACTAATGACATAACGTTAAATCATGGGACGTTTGGCTATTTGATTTATTTTAAAGAAGCATAACGTTATCCATGGAATACCTTAAACCTGCATTTATGTTCTGTGTAGAAATTTAATTAATTTTTTTATAATCTTAATTATAATAAAATTTATTTAATTATTAGTTTACCGACCCTTCACACAGCTCCAGATAGTCTGTCTGTAGACCCCACAGGACTCTCTCTCCCTTGTTTGCCGCTGCTCCTAACATACAGTCAGAGCTCAACAAATATATGCTCAATGATTGAATATTTGAAAAAAAATGGAAAGCCTGAGGAAGGCCCATTTCCTACATATAGCATGTAACCATCCTACATTATTCTTTCCTTTCTCTGAATTCCTATAGTCCATGTATGTTAATCACTCAGTTCATCACTTGGCTGCATAACATATTATGTTACTCCCTAGCTGTTTGAGGTATGAACATCTAGTTCCACATTAGTTTATTGACTCTCTAGGGCCTTTGTATTATTTCTTTTCAGCAACTAATCTGATGAGGCATCCACTGGGCATTTAGTACACACTCTATGTCTTCACTGTGTTATAACAGATTTCAAACGAATGTGAGAAATAGCATTCTATCATCTGGTCGGAAACATCAACCTATTTCATTCTTCAAAGACTCAGTGAACTTCCCAAGAATTAACCCAATGGCATAGAATGATTTGGTATTTCCCTTAATATTTAAGAGATAACTTTCCACAAGTTAACAATTGCTCTTGTTGAGTGAGTGATAATGGATTGGTTTTCCATCTCCTGATGGCACAACAGGTTAAGTTCAAGAATGTGAAATATTTTTTCAAAATGAAAAGCAAATGTCAATTTCCTTATAATGATCTCTTTCTAATGATGATGATAGTAATAATAATAATAATAATAGTAATAATGATCATAATAAACAAGTCCGGAAGGGTGCTACCATAAAATGTTATTAAATAGCTGCAAATACCCACTTGCACATGCTGCTGTCATAGTTAATTTACAAAGCATAACTGCTTGCTTTCCCCTCTGAATATGGATACTCATTCAGGCATTTATAGAGATAGTACAGCACCTATGCCGAAGGACTGCGGACAGGCCTTGTCATTAAAATCCTCGAAGTTTCCCAAGAACTGCTGTCTTCAGTTAAGTAGTTAATTTTTTTCTTTTTGTCTTATTGTTTTCATACCATGCTTTGAATAGAAGGATTAAGTGCCTCATTGTCTTTCTACCAAGAAAGGTAGTTTGGGACAAACAGATGAATGGCTTTACAAATGGAGACCAAAATTCTTAATCTTACTATAATAGAGTGACAGGAAGCCACTTTAGTGTTCAGTTAGCTACTATAATAAACATAAGCCAGATAAATGTAGGTGATCAGTGCTCCACACATAGTTTTCTGAGCCTTTTCTTTCCTTCATAATTATCTTTAATTTTTATAATGAAATGCATATCGAGTATTTGACCAAAAAAAAAAAAAAATCAAGCTGGAGCTTTATGGGAAGTCATAGAATATAGATGACAGTGATAACAGTTGTCAGAAAGCTTCTCTATTCAATGAGGAATAGAAGCCAATTGGCATTCTAGAAATCTTCAAATCATATACATTCTAGTCCAAATTAGAGACCTTTGTAGGATTCTAAAACCTTTGCATGATGATTTCATCATGAATTTCAGAAAGGTGAGGTCAACATTGACATAAATATTGTGGGTGGCTTATATTTAGAATAAAAAAGGAAGACTTTTTCTACAAATTGCATGAGTCCAGACTTCGCCTTCATTCTGACTATTTAGGCCTCTCCTGACTGCCTTTGAGTAGCGCCTTCTGGATGAATCTCTTGTCTCAAGTCACTCATAGCAGGCCTGGTTTTTGAACACTTCTTTTTCAGAATGTCTAGGCTTTTGGTTTATAATCCTGAGAGAGGTTATCTCTGTGATTAAACCTGCTCAGAGAGAGACAGACAGACAGACAGACAAGAGCGATATTAAGTGACTAAGAGTGATATATTTTAGAGTGTTTTTGAAAAGTGTTAAATTCTGCAAGAGAAAATTAATTTATGAAAATACTTGGTTCTTCTCTCTCTCTCTGTTTCCCCCCTTCCAACACACTCCGTGTCTTTCTCTCTCTTTTACTGTAATTATGGTGGAGGACCCTACAAGTTGACTATTTTCAGTAATATTTAATGAGAGTTAACTGGTCAGCCTTCTAAGAAAAACCTTCTTTCTTTAGCCTTTTCTACTCACTTTTCTATATTATGATCTTGACAGATGTTAAAGGGAATCAAGATCACTTACCTCAGAGTTGAAGAGTCATTGAAGTTCTCTGGGTGGCTTTTTTTCTTAAAGTATGCTGTACCATATTATACAGTCTTAACATTCATATTTAGAAAAATGGTTTTAAGTTTTATCTACTTTGATTCTGCTGCGAGAGTTGAAATAGATTTTTGTACAATAGTGGATAATATCTATCTACCCTTCAACTAAAAACAATAATGGAAAACATGACAAAAAAACAATAATGAAAAACAAAACTATCTTTCATTTGTTAACTTTTACCATTTCTTGTTGGTTAATAATATTTTATTATGTCCAAATATGAAACTTCCATGTATTGATAAAAATTAACATGGGATTTTGGCCTGATAATGTTAGCATCATTTCTAATTTTTCAACATCAAGTCCATTCATCCTGGATCTTAAACTGTTTTGATTTGACAGTGTTAGTCAGTTGCCTGTGGAAGTCCATGTGGGGAGCCTGGTCATAGAGATTGGTTATGATTCTCCACGTGTAATACAGAGGACAGCCCCCCCCTCCCCATTTCTGTGTTCAGGATATGGTCTCCTCTAGTTATTCCATATGGACTTGTTAAAATTGTTCATACTACTATCAGATTTGGTGATTTCAAAGTTGTGAAATCAGCAGTGACTGTGTATCATAACTGGTTAGAAAGTGTGTCTCACATCTGGCTCTCTCTTCAATTCTTGCTAGAAATAACCTAATAAAGCCTCAGGAGTATAACAGTCTTCTCTTGTACTTTGCTCTGCTTCTAACCTTAACCTCTTACCTTTTGCTCCACATCTAAACTTGCCTATACTCTATGGCTAAATTAACCTTTCTGAAACATCAGCCAATAGAAGCCCATTACATTAAAATCTCTAGTTTCTACTACCTACAAGTGAAAGCCATATTTCTCAGCCTGCCATCATACATCTCTCTCCCTTTTCACCTCTGTGAACTCCAGTGGATACATTCATGTTCTTCAAGTATATCATCCACATTTCTTTCTACCTTTGCATTCTCCTCTTAGCCCTCTACCTTCCTGTCAGGCTATGGTATTATGGAAAGAGCATGACCTTTGGATGGACTAGCAATGGATTCAAATCTTGAATCTACCACTTAATAGATGTATGATTATAAATTATTTAATCTGAGACTCAATTTCCTCATTGGTAAAATAAGAGTAAAAGACAAGTGCTGAGAATCAGATTAAATTGAGGGTAATTGGATTTCAAACATGTACACACACACACACACACACACACGCACACAATTCTGGTAGTAGGCATTCAGTTCTATTTTTCCTGATACTTTTTTTCTTCTTCTCAGTTCTTACCTGAGACCAGACCACACTTTCACACTCAGCTTCTCCTTTCTCCATGAGATGACTTCTTTTCTCCTCATCCTGAGCTAGATTTTCCTCTTCAGAATTGCTCTGACATTTGTGGCCAGTCTTAAGCACTAAGCATGGCTTACTTTGTGATTTGTTTATGTATTTAGATATACACCACAGTCTGTCTCCCTTGTGGGTGAATCATGAAGGCATAGGTGCCATCTCATACACATATTCCTCTTAGTATCCCCAGAGACTCAGATAGGACACTACAAGTACTAGAAACTTAATGAACATTTGCTCTTGCTGGTGCGATGATGATAATGCCATTACCAGGAAATCTCAAGTCAACCACCACATATTTGCACAAAATCAGCTTCATTTCATCTAAGAATTGGGGGCTCTATACCAATACATATGTCTCAGTTACTTTGCCATTGTATAATCTGATGGTTGGTGCTCAGACTATCCAGTTGTTAAGTACTTTTTATCTCTCTCCACTGTTTATGGTCCATCTTCTAATCCAAAATCTTTATGAATTGCTTTATATACTTATATTTAGTTGCCCTTGGAAATAATTCAAAACTGCAACTTTCTTTTATTATCTGGTTTGGAAAAGAAATGTGTGATTTCTGATGAATTGTGTGCTATTTTCTGAGAATTTCTCCACTGACACATCTTTTGAACAGAAAGGATTTGTTGCCTGAATTCTTACTCATGAGCTTTCAATAGACTTCAGATGTGGAGAAGCATTGCCCTCCTCAAGTATGATTTGCAACTGCATTTCATTCACGTTCCTCCCTTTCATGAAATTGAGATGGACGTCTGAGCCAACTAAAAAGAAAAAAAAGTAGATGTGAATTGCATTTATTTTACTAATATTAGATTGTCCTACAAACTTATGCTTGATGCTGTAAGGCACAATCACATATCTTGGATATTTTTTCTTTTTTAAGTACAATAAAAATTAAAACACAGTAATATTGACTCTGAATAACACAAATGTGGTCTATTTCAAAGTAAGGTAGCTATCTGGAAGAGATTTTCAACTTTGGATTGTGTTGATGCTAATGGTTAAACCTGCATACCTTGTCTTTGATGTTCTGTCTAGGCTCATGTGAAGTAATGAGATTAAAAATAAAGTGTACACCTTTCTTTTGATCTGAGTACCCAAAAGGAAAAAAGAAAATATTTAGAAGGCCTGTTTCCTGCTATAATTTAGCAAATACCACTGCTCTAACAAAACCGTTATGATGCTGGGGCTCAGTTTACAGATTTGACAAGTAGTGTACACTAACAGGTTTTCATAGCCATTGTCCTTTTTTCCTGAAGCAGTGTCATTCCAGATAGTGCTGTATAAAAGTGGCTTTATACCATCTATAAAAATGAAGGCAAGTTCAATTAATTTTAAGCAATCTCTCTCAAATGACTTGCTTCTCTGGTAACTGATAACAAAGTAGATGATTTAGGACTGTTGGTTGGCTAGTGACTAAGTGACAGCAAAAAGATGCTGGCATAGGAACTTCACCTTGCCGGGCTACTTCCAAAAAGAACCTGTTTATTGCATATTTTCTAATGAGACTTTACTCATCTTTTGCTTGGTGGAACATATATATGTTCACCCATATACATATTCACATACTTCAAATCAATGTAGAAACTACTTCTAATCAATGTAGAAACTAACCACTCCAAACTGGGATCATTTCAAAAATGAATGAATGAGATATTCCAATATTTTCCATTAAGGAAAAGAAAAAGGGGGAGGGGGGACAGATGCTTTCCGCAGGTGAACTCAAAAGGCTTAGCTCTCATGGGTTAACTGTGCCTGGAAACTCGTAACCCAAGTTAACCACTGTGAGTCCTTTATGAAACCCTTTGGTGTTTTGAATAGATCTTTTAGTGGACAAGTGGCTTTTTCTGCAAACTGTCAGGCCATGCAAAAGGAGATGGTAAGTTCAAGTTCCCTTTTCAGTACTTATGATCTTAGGAGGTATGATGAATCCATGACACAGACCAAAACAGAACTCTTCATGTTCTTTCTTAGACCAGCTTCTCCTCCTCTTTCTGTCTCTGCTTTTGCAGTCACTGTTTGTTTTTGTTTTGTTTTATTTTTCCTGTAAATGGTGGTACTGTTCTCTATTCATCTAGGTTCACACCATCCCACTGGGCTATGGAATAACATAGCCCATATGGAAGGCCTTTGCCCTGAAGGCCTTCCACAATCTCTAGTCTTATCTCACTTCTTTCTAACCACTGTCACTCCTTCAAGCTAGACTGACTTCCCTCCTCTGTACTTTGTCTGACAAATACTGACCCCAGTGCCTGAATGCAGCCTAGCCCTTTGTTTCTTTTTACTGTACACCCAGCAGGCCTGCCTATACTGAACTGAAGTGTCATTCATACTATTGAAAGTTGCCCTGCAAAAAACATACCAACCAAAAGGCATCTCCTCTAGGAACTCACATAGAGAGTCATTTGTGCCACACTCCATAGCAGAGCATACTATGGGGCCTTCATGATTCTCTCTGCAGTCTCTTTTTTGCCCAGCTCTCTTGTCCCACCTCCCCATACACATACTAATCCTGCCTTGGGGAACCAAACGCCCTGACTAGTTCTACTCTCCCTTGCCTCCACCTCCCCCAGATTCCCTCATCTGCCTCAAATATACCCTTCCTCCCCCTGGGGCTCACTCTCACTTATCCTTCAGAGCCCCTAGGAAATCTCCTGTAAACTGGTTCCATGCTCCAACTTGCTCTGGACCCACTCTGATCCCAGCCCCTATTACACAACACTACAATCCTCCTTTCCACTTTTTTTTATTTTATTTATTTATTTTTTTTTTTTACTTCACTGGATTGTGAGCTCCTTGAAGTCATGGCCACATTTTATTTATCTCTGTATCCACAGAACAATGCCGAATATAAGACCCTAAAATGTTTTGCTAGTAGTAAGAACAGATATGGCACTTAGAGTCTGTCTTATATTATGGTTCTACGGTTCATTCTAACTATTTTCTATTGGAACATGAATGTTCTAACAGCCAGGGTTGTGCTTTATACAGCTTCCTTCCTAGAGTGTATTGTACTATTTGTATATGGCAGATATTTACAGAATGTTTTTCTCTTGAATTATTCATTCAGATGAGTGTTACTCTTCAAACTGGGCTCTCACAAAACTACAGTTATTTCTGTGCTGATGTTATTTCTTAGAATATTTTGGGAAATGTCCTCCACTGATAATTTAGGAACCAGCTTTATTACTTATTATGACCTAAGATACTACTCAACGTATCAGTCATCAGTGAGTCTCTTTTCAACTCCAACTTCTGGTTAGGAGTTGAAAATGCCTCTACCCCCAAATTTAGTAATTTTGAGCATATTTGTTATAATGGTCTGTGACATTTCCAAGGGCAATGAGAGTATCTGGCCCAATCTTCCTTAAAGATGAACATAAATAAATGAACGATTAAATGGAAGAAAAACGTATATGACCACCTCTGAATACCAAAAATGTCCTCCCTTATTTTCAGTGATATCAATCTAATTGGAGTACATTTTGGAAGAGGTAAGTTATGTCAGTGTATTTCTTTCAGTGAAATTAAAAATAATAATAAATCTGCCTCACTGTCTAAGAGTCATGCCCTGCATTTTCTGTGATGGGTAAGGAGCTTTGAGCCACTGACAGGTGTGTCGGTATTTGGGTTTTAGTTCGTCCCATCATCTGATAACTGAGTCCCTTCTTTGAAGTCTCTCTTTTCAGTCCCCCACCCTTGGGATTGTAGATTTTCACCTACTTAAGCTTCTTTCCTCATAAACTCTTATTTTGCTCCATCCCATCTTTCTTTCTGTTTCTTTTCTTTCATTCCAGTTATTGGATTTTCTGACACCTTACTGCAAGATCCTCTTATCTTTACGGCCTTGAACTTTTAGGGTCTTAGTGACATATATAGCTCACTGGCTTAGATACTTTTAGTGTATACAGCAAATGAGAAGAGAGTGTCTTTAAAAAACAAGTTAGAGTCCTAGACCTCCAAGTAGGACAAACAGGAAAAAATTTTTTTTAATATTTTTTTCTTCTTTTAGAAAGTGGCATGAGTCTGTTGAAATAAATGAATGATGTCAAGTGCAAGTTAACTCTTACAGAAACAAGTGGTAATGAAATAGAACAATCATGAGGGTATGATTTCTTTAAAACAAGAACCAGGAGGATTTATTGTATTCCAAGTGTTGTCATCGCTGCCATTCCCATATGCATACATATTTTCATACACAAGCATGTAAAGTTGAAACGGAATACAGAGTATTTTCTGCTTTGAACTTTAAGAATAACTTAAAAGTATTCCAAAAGTCAACTTTTATTCCCTTCTTTTGCGGAATATTTAAAGGAAAAAAAAGAAGTCCATGGAAGCAAAGGGAACATATTTCTCGGATAAGTCTTTGCTATTAGAAATCAGGAATACATAGCCCCTATTTTTATCACTCAGAATGGCATATCTTTCTTAAAGGAAACCAGGTTCTCAGCAAGTCAGCCATAGTTTTCCAGAAGTATACAAGTAGCTTCAATGACATTTCATCAAATGGTTTCCAAAGTACAAGTTTCTAAGACTTCAGCCTACTGGGTCAACTTTAAAAAGAAACCATGTCAATTGAAAAAAGTTTAAGAAAGTCAAGGCCAGTGCTGGTCAGTGTATTGGAAATGGATATTACAGCACTCACTGTTGCTCCTTTGCCTTTCTAGTCCCTGTAAACCTCCACTTACAAACAGGAGTGACCCAGACACAGGTCAGGCCAAGATTGTGGCTACATGAGATGACATCAAGGACACGGTGGCATTATTCCCCACAGCTATAAGCAAATAGCATATTTGATTTGCGAATATTTCTCAGAAAATACATTTTTATTTTCCATTACTGAACAAAAATAAAGAACGTACCTCAGAATAAAGCTTGCCAAATTTGTTGATTCTGAAGGAAACCTCAGATTTGTTTTCACTCTTTCAGGGGGTATCAGAGTGATAATAGTAGAAAACTCCTTAGCCCATAAGCCTGAAGACATGGTTCTCATCCCTTGACAGAGTCAAAACTCACTCAGTTTTATTTTTGATTTAAGTTTCCTAGAGTAGTGTTTCCTAAAATGTGTTCTCTACATATATATCCATGAAATGAGCCTTTAAAAAAAAAAAAAAAGAAAGAAAGGAGGTGCCGGGGACAACTCCGCACACTCTACCTCCCTATAAATATTCACAGAGCACATTCATATTCCATTCGGAGAATCCCTGAAGTAAATAAAACTGTCTAACTTGATTCAATCTAATATTTATTTAATCTAATATTTCAAAACTTAATATTAACCACATTTTTTTAAATTCATAGAGCATTTACTAAAATCCTGAGGAACTAGTATTTTCCACAACACACTTTGGGAAAAGGTGCTTTTTAGACCTTTGGCTCTCTACCTTAAAAATGAGACGGTAAAATTAAACAATTCCTCTGGTTCCTCTCCAATCTCAATTCTGTGGCCGTATAAAAATTTTAGTTTTGTAGTCACCAACGTCAGAAGTCCTACATAAATGCCAGGGAGTAGGATGATTTTTCACCGAAAGTAAGTAAAATCAAAAAATGTTTGACATGTGTGTTTACTATCACTTAAACAGTCTCTTTCTCTCCATCTTAGGCTCCTTCATACTCTTAAAAATTAATGTAAAATCCACATACCATTCCTTATTTTTAATTTTTAACTTAATTTATATTTAATTTCTATTGAAATTTAAAATCCATATATAGTATCATACATATATATATATACACACACACACACATACACACTCATATATATATGTACTTGTATATATTATCCTATATGTAGTATCGGTTTAAAAGTGTATGGTAAGGCCACAAAAAAAATTGGAATTATTTTTTAAATCTTTGTAAACGTCTGTATTTTTCAAGTCTCATTGCTGTTGTTGTTATTGCCCTCCCCCCACATCAGAAGTTCCTCAGAGAGCATGAGCAGTATTCTCTGAATTATTTTTGAATGTTCCATTGCACACAATATTGGATACTCTGTAGTCACTTCGTATTTCTGTAAAAGTACCCAATAATGGCTAAATTGCTTAAAAGGAAACAGCACTTTCTCTCGTGTTTTTAAATGTTGTACAGGTGTAGAGGCAGTTATATTCTTGTTTTTAAACTACTGGAGAAGCAAAACATTTGTAGAACTAATACCTACTTACAGATTAACATGGTCTCTGTCTGCCTGGGATGAGATATGTCGCTATGTCACTACAGCTAAGTCATAGCCATGTCATCATAACTATGGGCTGTAACTCTTAGACTCTTAATTTACCCATGCACAGAATCTTTTAAGGACATTTTTCAAACTGTTTGCTCTCTATTTTGTCCTTCTCCACTCCCCAGTTTTTACGTATATATCAAATGCTGTGAAATGTCTCAATAGTGGAAAAACTCTGATCACAGGATAAACATCCTGGGTTATAGAGTTAAGATGATGTTCACAACAATGAGTGATTATGAAAAGATATTTTTTTACTGGGGAAAGAAGCCACTGAGGTTAAGAAAAAACGTTTCTTGAGCACTTGCCATGTGTCAGGCATAGCCATTGCAATTTAATTCATACACGGGGGTATTACCAACATTCTTATGATAAGGAAATTGAGGCTCAGAGAGACTGATTTTTTTTTTTCACCAGAGTCACACAGTAAGTGGTAGAGTTGAGATCTAAGCTAAGTACTTCTAATTTCAAGTCCATCCTCTTTCTGAAATGGAAACAGCAGCATATTTTCCCCCTAAGATCATCTAGCAATTGAAGTGTTGCGTTAGAGAAAGATTTTTAATGAGAATTGAACCATTGAGTTGTTCTGAGATTTCTACATGCATTTTATCAAATGGCGAAAATTCCAGAATCCTTTTCTCTTTTTGCCTGAATGCACTACATATGTCTCGAAAAGTTTGATAAGGGTAAAATTATTTTCCTTAGTCACTGATGAGTGTTATATTACCTTTTGAGATGGTTACCTGAAACACGTGTCTCTGGAATATTGTATGTAAAATTTCAGAAAGGTTGTTCTTGGAGTTTTAGTTTAAAACAGAACTGAGTGGCCCTAGGGCATTTGTTTGTTTGTGTCCTGCTGCTGTGCCTCCTGCAGCCCCAAGCATCTCCTTCTGGTTGGATCCCTCAGCTTTGGGTGCACACCCCTGCCCCGGGCCTGCAGACAGCTGGCCTCCAGTGAAGGGTGAGGGGACACTCGCACGCAGGGTGTGTCCATGTGGTTTATGTTCCGGTCAGCTCTGAAGGACCGACAGCTTCTCATGGGTAGACGGTAAATATTTTCCATTTAATTTTTTGCAAAAATATGTTGAGATGAAATTCAAATAACATGAAATATAACCATTTTAAAATGAACAGTTCATTGGCATTTAGGTCATTCACAAATGTGCAATAGAACATTAGAATAGAATAGAACCACCACTTCTATCTACTTCCAAAACATTTTCATCACCAAAGTGAAACCCCTCACCCATTAAGCACTTTCTCTCCTAATTCTCTCTCCCCAACCTTGGCAACCACCAATCTATGTTCTGTCTTTATGGAATTATCTATTCACATAGTTGGAATCGTGCAACATGTGATTTTGTGTCTGGATTCTTTCCTTTAGCAGAATGTTTTCCAAGTTCATCCATCTTCCATCATGTATCAGCACTTCATTCCTTTTTATGGCTTAATAATACTCCATAGTATGTATATACTCCCATTTGTGTGTTCCTTTATTGATTGGTGGGCATTTGGGCCGTTTGTGCTTCAAGGCTATTTATTGAACATACTACTTGTAGTTGCCCCCGCCCCCTCCCCCTCCCCCGCTTCCAAAAGCCTGTTGCAAAACACTTCAAATGGGCAGCTTACAGATGCAGAGGGAGCCTGATAGGACTGCGTCTGATCTTCACCTGCCATTAAGGTTCTTTTTGATGCTGAACTCACTAAACTGTATTGTTATGCTACTTTGATAAATGATACTTTGATAAATGATATACAGTGTATGTGGGTGATATGTACTGTACCAAAAAATAGATATCTTTTAGATGTAATACGTAACTATTTATGGTGTTGTTGTTTGTGTTCAGTACTAAATTTAACAGAATTACACATTGCCTATTTGGATAGCTTAGGTTAGAGACCCAAAAATAAGTTCTCCCTAAAGCGTTAAGTATACTCTTTTGTCAATTAATAAAGAAAAGCTATTGAAAACATTAAATTATCTGGCATGTCTACATGTATAATAATTATGCAGCCAAAGCTTTTCCTTTTGAAGCAATTTATACATTACATAAACCTAAGTTTCTCATCCAAGTATCATTTCAAGAGAGGCAAGTTTAAATAATGGAGGCAATGGGGAAACATAATATTACGATAATGTTCTTTGGTGCGGTTTGGAGGGTTTTAGGAAACATTTGGAACTATTTTTCTCATAAAGTCACTTAACTATTGAAGTGTTATGATAGCATTTCCCTCTGTGTTGTATACAGTACAAAAGGAGTCCAGCTAAAGGAGACAGCAATTCTAAATATCCTGATTAGAGGGATTTCCACTAACCGGGAAATTACATGCTCTGGTATCCTGGTTTTAGTTTAATACAAAGATACAGCAAAATAAGGAAGGGCCAGGTGATTTAGGGTGTCTCCTTTGCTTTCAAATGCCCATGTCCTTGCAGCTTCACTTAGCAAAACTATATCAAACTTTCTGGAGTGGATAGAAAAGGACCTGAATTTTCAGAGTATAAATACTTTAATACTAAATTGATCTAATTTTTTAAGGAACATTTCTAACGAGATTATAAGCTGATACTTTTCTCACAACTGTTGTGATGAAGAAAATATTTAAACTTTTCTTACACCATTATTATTGGCCTCTTTGAAACTTGACAGATATGTGCCTCAAAGGTTCTAAACATCTGTCAAGTGTTAACTTAAATTAAGTTCCCCTGTGAATTGATAACCATTTTTGCATTTGACATATAGATACTCACTGATGATTGTTTCTTATTATAAAATAACTGTAGCCTTTATAGAAGTTTAAATTGTAACAGAGATTAAAATGTAATGCTTTTTTAGGGTATATAATCTTTGAACAAGGAAATGAAAGCTATTTCATGTGTGCTCTTAAGTATAGAATATTTTTGTTATATTGGAGCTTAAAAACCATTTCTGTTAAGGGTTGCAGTGTTATCTATTATTACGGATGACTAGAGGCTATGGCTAAGCTATACATCAGAATGAATAAATTTCCTTGTCAGTGAACATGGGGAAAGTACTTGAGAGACCAACCTCAAGAAAAGGGAATTTGTTTCAGGCTGTCACTGAAGTGGTCATTTCCAACCCCCTCCCCTGCAAACAAAAATGAAACAGAACAAAACAGTGGCTCCAGCAGCAGGTAATTTAAAGGAAAAAGAGGAAACCAGAAAACAACGTGGACTTTAATTGAACTCCTCTTCCAAATGAAGCCACGTTCTTTTGGGAGGGTGGAATGAGGACCATCAGCAACTTCAATTAAACTAATAGGACATTTTTCCATTTCCAAGTAGAATTTTCCGAGGAAATGGCCTGGAGATGGGATTGAAGGCGGAGTGGCATCCAACATCTGCCACCTCTCATTGTCCTGCAACAATAACAGAAAAAAAGTATGACCTAAGACACACACCACTAAACCACTCTAAATTGCAACTGAAAACAAATAGTTAACTCAGCGCCAGGGGCCTCGCTACAGAAGTGAGCAGGGCAGAATCGTCCCTGGGGCTTAGAGGCTGGCACACTAGGCACACAGCGGGCAAGAGCTGTGCAGGGGTGTGCGTGCACGTGGATGAAACACCTGCCCTTGCTGGGGTGACAGAATCCAAAGCCTGGAAGCCGGACTTGCATTGCTACGTCCAGGCGTCTATTCTAACTCAGGGAGAGATTTAATCAGTAATCCTAGGATCTTTCATTGGCGGATATCTTAGTGCTCCGTGTATCCAAGGGCACAGTCTGGTTGTTCATACATTTTACCTTAGAAAGATCCAAAGTGAGATTTCCTCGCAATATCCATCCACCCTAATGCCACCCTCGAACAGAGACCAAGCAGCAGAAAACAAGTAGGCTCCTGGACCATGTAAGAACTCTGGTGTCCAAACATGCACTATCCTCAGTTCTGTTCTGCACCCACACAGTGGCATGCAGGCCACACCTCCCGCACCATCTTTTCCATGGCATGATACCTATCTGCTCTCACGTTTTTGAAACGAATCTCTAACCTAAGCATATAGCGAATTCTGTTTCCTCCCCATATTTTTCCTCTGTTGCTAAGAGCTTCATGATGCTAAGTGGCCACTTTCTTCCAAGTTCCGGATCATTTCCACATCCCCTACTCACCTCTCCATCTCAAATTGTCTGATTTAAGTCCAGAAAAGTAGTTTCCCTACTTGCTTCAGCTGCCTTTTTAGAGCTTAAAGTCTTAGTAAAGTAAGTCAAGAATTTATCCAATACTGTGTTTTTGCCGAGCAAGCCTTCCAGATGGTATCCTCATGGTTGACGTCTCCCACTACTACTTTATGTTACTTCTGTCCCTGCTTTGTCGTCTCTGTTCCCAAACCATGTCCTCTACCTGCCCCAGCAGTCTGCAGTGCACTTCGCAGAAGAAATATGTGTATATATCGGCACCATTTTTTCTGTTTTCTCCAAAGTATTTTCACACTTGGTTTCATAATCTACGGATATTATGAACTTTGTAATGTCCATAGCTCTCTACTTTGAGCTAATCTTTTTCTTTTGGATGAAGTTTTCCTTCTGGCCAGGGCTTATTGTAAATAACAGCACTGATATTAAAAAGCTAGTATTAAGGGATGACTATGTGTCACGTTCCATACTAGGTTATTAATATCTATAACTTCATTTGATAGAAAATAAACTAACAGTAATTCTTAGAATGTAGATATAATTCTCTCATTTTACCTATGAGGAAACTGATGCTTGGGGAAGTTAAGTAACTTGCCCCAAGGCTATGCCGTAATAAGTGATAAGCCCAGGATTTGAACCCAGTATCCTAATGCTTCAATACTTGCATTTTTTTGGAAGACTATTTATTATGCCTGGGAGGCAAGGGGAGGGAGTAACCTCAAAAGGCTGAAGGTGGGGGAAAGTCTGGCATCCTGTGTAAATGAAAGGAAGGTCTCTGCTTGGCCCATTATAGAATCAGAGGAGGGTCTCAATAGATCATTCCTTTTGTTTCTTCCCTGGGCTTCTTGAGCTTCTCAGAATTCTTCAGGATGATATCATATATATAACCCGGCATAAGCATGGCGGACTCCATGACCATTAACTGGATGTCCCAGTACTCTTCCCCATCTGGCTTGCACACCAGCTGCCAATAGTCACCTACATGGGGCTGCTTGGCTGCTTTGGTCACAACATCGCCCCACTCAGAGAAATACTTGGGGATTTGAGTGTGGAAGGCTTCCAGCTTGGTGTGAAGGGTGGTCATCAGTTAAAACACTTTCTCCTGGACAGCCACTCCAAAACTGTTCCCATCCTAGATCTGAGGTACCTGCAGGTGGTGACCAGGTTACGTGGCTCAATGGCATCCTTGATCTCAGGCTTTAGACACTGATGGAGGACCAAGAACTCATTGCAGTTCACTGGTCCACAAGAAGGACCTTTGTATTCATCTTCCCCTTTCTTCTTTTCATCTGTGTCTTCTTTCTTCTGCTGTTTCTTCCACTTCTCCTTCTCTTTCTCCTTGGCTGGATCAGGTACTGTGATGTCCAACCAGGCCTTCAGATTGCTCAGGTTGGCTTCATTGAGAACTGGCTCCTTTAAAAATGCATCAAACTCAGAAGTCTTTTTGGGGAGGTAGCTCCCAGCAGCCTCTTTGTCTTGTTACACAGGTTTTCATGGGACATATCCACCCTGGCTTGGGCTTCAGGCTAGACCCTGAGCATGGCCATGGCCAGGGCGGGGGGCCTAGCATCCCATGAGAAGTGGAGTGGGTACGGGGACAGGAAAGTGAAAGCAGTGCTTGCCACCTGCATGGCCTTCCTTGGGTGGCAGGGAGTCAAAGCTTACATTCTTACTCATTACCTGCTTCCCCTCCCCTGTTGCCTTGTGGTACCTTAGAAATAAAAATTCCAAGTTAGATCAACCTCTTAACGTTCAACTTTGTGCATTGCTTATGGACCTCTTAGGCTCAAAGTTTCCATCCTAGTTGATTTCCCTTTATTTTCTCTGGAACTTTCCAGGCATTTTTACCACTTGCTCCTTTGTTTTATCCCCCATGGTTTCATGTTTTACAATTGTGTCTGAGGGATTTTTCTCCCTCTCCCTCTTCCAAAATTTAGCTTCAAGGAGATACGGGCAAATAGGGATATTCTTTCCTAGTTTCACTGAAGAATACTTTTTCTAATGTATTCTTTTCTTTGTTGTCTATAAAACAAACTCTTAGCACTGTCCATGTAGCCAGCTGTTTGCTCCTTATATCCTATTTTTGCTTCTACAGTTATAACCTTCCCTTTAAAAAAGAGATAAACACCACCAATCCACACCCACCCCCTCCCTCCTGACTATACCCTTCTCCCCAAGTCCTTGAACTATCTTCCTAGATGGCAGTTAGAGCAGTTCTTCATTCTGGTGGCACATTAGAATCACCTGATATAAACAAATGCCAGTGCCCAGGGGCTATCCCAAATCAATTGAATCAGAATTGCCAGAGATGGGTCTTAGACATCATTAGTATTTTAAAACTCCCTCAGTATTTTAAAACTTCTGATGTGTACCCTGGTTAAGACCCACAGCATTATAAACTTTGTCTGGCAATAGCATTCATTCCCACTGGAATGAACAGAAGTGGGTACATTTTATGAATCTTGGCAGGCTTCATCTCCTACTAAGATTCATGCTGTAGGAAGACAATGTGGCTCTTAGCTTGGCTACAGCTTTGTTCACAGACATGAACAAGTTCCATGAGGATTCTCTTCTGCCTGCAATTAGAAACAGCATTGTGCCTACCTCCTAAGGTCTGAGAATACTCCTAGAGCTTTGTGGTGTATCCACAATCACCCTCCATGGAGAGCCGAGCCCCTTTGGTGTCCTTCCAATTGCACACTTTTCTTCTGTCTCTCTTGGCACGTATTCTTTTGCTGACTCTTCTCTTGTCATTTGTTTTCCTCTACTTTCTTAACATCTTTTCCTTTCATATTCCCTTCTAAGAAGATGGTTTTATGCTTCTGTTATAATCTAGGTCAGAGAGATATCCTTAAGTCTATTCATCTTCTCTAGCAGGAAACAAACTAGCATTTAGAGTAGACTCAACTGAGGCAGGAACACAAAGAAAAATATTATCTGTAAGATGCAACTCCTACTTTCTAGACCTTACTTTTAGTCCAGAAGGAAAAATGAAGTGGGGCGCCTAGGTGGCTCAGTTGTTTAAACATATGACTTCGGCTCAGGTCATGATCTCGCAGTCTGTGAGTAGAGCCCCACATTGGGTTCTGTGCTGACAGCTCAGAGCCTCGAGCCTGCTTCAGATTCTGTGTCTCCTTCTCTCTCTCTGCCCCTCCCCTGCTCATGCTGTTTCTCTCTCTCAAAAATAAATAAACATTAAAAAAATTAAAGAAGGAAAAATGAAATTACATGAAGGATCAACATTCTGGAGTCTCAGAGAGAGCATCTTGAGGAAGGTAAGTCTTAATCTGAACCTTTCGGCATAAGAGTAGAGAAGACATCTCAGCTTGATCAAACAACATTAGTGAAGGTGTGGTGGTGGGATTCAGTATGGATTATATGAAGGAGAATTTGTCCCAAGGAGAATGTGAGATGTGGGGAAGAACATGAGATGGGATGGGGTTGAATTAAGAGAGAAAGATAATTAGCAGGATAGTAAGATGACTGATTTCACCCTACCTCCACTTCCATGCCCATATTCACAATTGCTAGACTGTAAAATGTAGAAGTCAAGCACAGCATCTTCAATGTACCCCTGTGCTTAGTCTAGTGCCTAACAAAGAGCAATCATATAAAATATATTTAGGAATGAAGAAATTCTCAACCTCATGAGGGTATTATAATCCCTTTAGAAGTCAGGTGAACTGAATGGGCTCTAGTCTTTAGAAAAATGCAAGTAAGAACCACACACACACACACACACACACACACACACACACACACACTGTTTCCCATATAATTTCAAGGGGTTCAAGGACTCCCTGGAGCCCATTCAGGCTCTCCAGGTTAATAATTGGTGATTTGGAGATGTGTGACACGTGAATTATGTCTTGAATATTATTCAGACTCTCTCCTGATTTAAACTTACAAGGAACTGTTCCATCAAGTTTTGGTAGTTGTAGAAAAGTTCTTTAAAAAGGCATTATGGGTAGATTTTATTGTTGTGAAAGATACTATCTATTTCTGTGAACATAGTACAAAGTCTATTCTAGGCAGCTTTTTCAACCAATTCATTCCCATAATTCTAACTGGTTTTGAAAAACAAATTAATGCATTACTATTTTTACACAGAGCATTCTTCAATAAAATCATAATGTTATCCCACAATAACACTGAGTTGCTTTTGTAGTTTACCGGTGTGACCTTATACAGTTAGAGAAAAATGAAGAGTCACGACAAGTTGTGTCAAAAGAGACAATGTTTCCAACAATTTTCTTTTACTGTCTATGAGGTATGGCAAGAATAGCCTTCAGTTAAACATGAGCAATAACACAATAGGCACTTAATATCTGCATACCTGTTTAAAACTATTCAAACTTGAGTACAAGGTACAACTAGATAGTGTTTTGACTAAGAGGAAGTTGAAGAGGGGAAAACATTCCTTTTTTTTAATTTTTTTTAACATTTATTCATTTTTGAGAGATGGAGAGAGACAAAACATGAGTAGGAGAGGGGCAAAGGAAGAGGGAGACACAGAATCCAAAGCGGGCTCTGGGCTTTGAACTGTCAGCACAAAGCTTGATGCGGGACTTGAACCCACGGACCACGAGATCATGATCTGAGCTGAAGTTGGACGCTTAACTGACTGAGCCACCCAGGCGCCCCAAGAGGAAAATATTTTTGAATGAAGATTTTGATATTACTGTCTAGGTATGGGATTCTTTCCTGTTCATCACCACTTTCTCTCTGAACTTTGCTACCATTTTTTTATTGGCCTGTTCCCAAATCTCTGCACTTAACACCATGCTTGAAATATATTTCTCAGGTTTTTTTACCTCTATATTCATGGTTTTCTCTGAATGTCTTGTGCAACTGCTCTAATCAGAAATAGTAGAAAGAAGATAATGACAAGGGATGGCAGGTTGTAGTTCTCATCATAGTTTTCCATTCTCACTACTCCAGTGTCTGGGAAGTTTTTAGATCAGTAATACCACTGATAGCCACCAGTGCAAGGCAAGAGGTTCAATAGTAGCTATTTAGAGCAGAAATAAAAATAAATATAATATCTGAATTTATCAATTAGTTCTGGAACATTTTTAGGAGACCCTCTCTAATAATGGTACTCAAAACATTAGCAACCAGTTTATCTAGTCTAAGCAGGTGTGTTTTCTTTCTAGAGCAAATGGCCTTGGTATGAAGTGGATTTGTTGATGTATAGTCTCTGTTATACATCAGTCATACATATACCATTTCAGCTAATCCCTAAAACAACTCTTAAGAAGTTGTTCCCATTTAATAAGTGAAAAACCAACAGCTCAACTAGGTTATCTTGTTGGCCCAGGGCTACTGACCTGTTAGGTGATAACCCTGAAATTTGAGTCCAAGTCAATTGGCTTCTAAATTGCAATGTTTCCCCTTCTAATGAAGAATTTTTACTCATACACCCTACCTTCCCTCCCAGCTCTCTTTCTAGGACATATGTGACACTTCAGTGAGGACAAAATTTAACTGGCATTGTTATCAACCTCTCTGGAGTTGTGAACAAAGTACAAATAAAGCAAGATGGGAGGTCCATGGTTTTGCACATAAGCTCCTTTGCCATTAATGCCAACAGCAACTTTAATCCTCCCAGGCAGAAATGATCAAGTATTTCTCTTTCAAGGATATCTCTTTCAAATCCATACTGTTTTCCAACAGAAGAGTAACATATAGTTGTTGCAAATGACCTAAATTGATCTATTCTTTAATAAACTACGGAAGTTGGGTTGTTCTGCTAATCTGTGGATGAATGGTCTTGTCAACATGATCCCAGGAGACTGGGAGTGACCTTGTGTTCTCTGTGGATGTGGCCTTGGGTCAAGGAGTGTGAGGCCAATGGGAAGTAGCCTCATTTGACCTTTGAGAGCTTCATGTGACTGTGACTTTAAAATATCCAGTGACAAAAATGCGCCCCCCCATATAACATGTAGATTGGGAGTTTGATATTTATTAAGTCTTGTGAAAATCAAATTTGAACTTAAAAATTAGGTACACGTTGGGGTGCCTGGGTAGTTCAGTTGGTTAAGCATCCGACTTCAGCTCAGGTCATGATCTCATGGTTTATGGGTTTGAGCCCTGCGTCCAGCTCTGTACTGACAGCTCAGAACCTGAAGCCTACTTCGGATTCTGTGTCTTCCTCTCTCTCTCTGCCCCTCCCCTACTCACGCTCTGTCTCTCTCAAAAATAAATAAGCATTACATTAAAAAAATAAATAAAACATGTTTATTATAGCTCTCTAGGTTCACTTTTCTGTTTTTTTTTTTTTTTTACCATTTTTATTTATTTTTGAGAGGGAGAGAGAGACAGAGCACAAGTGGAGGGTGAAGCAGAGAGAGAGGGAGACAGAATCTGAAATAGGCTCCAGGCTACAAGCTGTCAGCACAGAGCTTGATTTGGGACTCAAACCCACAGACCGCGAGATCGTGACCTCAGCTGAAGTCAGCCACTCAAAGGACCTACCCACCCAGGTGGCCTCCTAGGTTCACTTTTCTAACAATCACCTTTACTTCTATAAAACTGAAACTTTATTAAGCAACTACTTGTGCCAAGCACTAATGCTGAACAGTTCCCCGTAAACTATTGTATCTTACCCTCTCAGTGGTCCTATGGCCTTTTTAAAAAGAATCATGCCAATAATCAGGGAAGAGCAGTGTGGTTTTTGTTTTAATGACAGTGATTTCTCCTTATCAAGATAGGTTCTAAAATAGTACACTTATACGACTTTTGTTCTCTTTCCTTCCAAGCAAGAATTAATGCTATTTATGAGGAGCTCAGTTTAATAATATCAGATGAGCAGAATTCTGTTTTTTAAAAAGTTAGATCTGAACCAGAGAAGTTTGAAGACTGAAGGCCCTTACTCTAAGAGAGTTCAATACAAGAGGAAGTCCAAAGGGTGTTCCATGCATCTTAAAATTTAAATTTAAATTTGGCCAATCAGAACTCAAAGCTAGTATCACTGTTGATCCTATAAGGAGAGATGTTTCTAATTAGCTAACTTTAAAGCCCTATCTTCATCACTTGGAGCATTCTTGTGCACATCTGCGTTGCAGGAGTAACTGGATTACCTCCATGGTGTGTGTGTGTGTCGGGGTGTGTGTGTGTGTGTTTAAAGCGATGCTATAACTCTATCCAAATGCGATTCAGCACTGCTTTAAAGTTTAGAAGCAAATGTGTACTTAGTAACATAGTTTAAAAAGTGGAACCCCCTTCTACCTTCTCTGTTCTTCTCTTGTAATTTGGGCTTGTGTGTGGAGGACAGCCATTTCCAATGCTGTGACACATACATCCCAGAACTTCCTCCCCTCACTTCCATCTAACCTAAATGAGCACCAGAGCCAGGGCCCCTCATATGGTTTTGCTTCCTCTGACAATGACATCAGTACATTTCCATTTGCCTTATTTTTATAAAATTGTGCCCAGAATGAGTGCCGATGCCAGTAAAGGAAACTGAGTCCTAGGAGTAATTGTTCATTAGAGTAAATGAAGTGATATTGTAAACAAGTAAAACCTGACGTGACAACACGGCACAAAGCTGTGATACAAAATGTTTGATTCTATTCCTGTGAATGTTTTCTAAGGCTTTTATTATGCCTTTCGCATGTTTTATGTGTATATATACTGATCGGTGGAGACATAATTCGTGTTCAGATATTTATTTCCATCAATGAATGACCAGATGGTTCTTGGCTATGTTGGAAGAGAACTATTTTCCCTGTTCAGTAACTGAGGGACATTCTGTATAACAAACTATATAGGATGACCGACTCTAGCCCGAGTGAGAAACACGCAGCTGCCTTTCTCTACTCTGTAAAGTTGGCCGGGGCTCACACATTCCTTTATTATTTTCTTTCTTAATTGAAATAGTTCGCGGATTCTCCCGACCAAAGTCACACATGCTCATCATCAAAAACTGTGGCAACGCAGACAAAAATAAAGAGGAAGAATGCTTATAAATTGATTTTTACTACCCATAACTAGCCACGTGGAGATTTAATGACGGTGATGAGGATACAAAACTGATGTTTATTTGAGTGCATACTCTTTGCTGAACACTGTGCTAAACTCTGTACACAAGTTAGTTTATTCAGTTCTCCCACAACCCACTGATGTAGGTAATGATATTAACCTCCTTTCATAGCTGAGGACACTGAAGCTCAGAGATGTGAAATGAATTAGCTAAATCACACAGCTAGTAGCTGACTTTATTGAACCTGGGATTGCCTGCTAGCCCCATTGATTGCTAAGAGTTAGCTGATTAACTCTTCATCTGTTGTATAGGTTTCCAACATTCTTTTCACTTTTTGGACGTTACCCTTTATGTTTATGATGGTTTTGATACATTAAAACATTTTATTTTTACACAGACAAACCTATTCTTTATTTTCATGGTTTCTACCTTTAGTGTCATGTTTAAAAAGACCTTTCCTATTTCTAGATTATAACATGAGAGGGAAAAAAAAAAAAAAAGAAATGCTAACAGTACCAGAAGAAAATAATCACAAGCCAGAAACCCAAAGTGCCAAAGTTGTCACCAACAGGAAGAGAAAGGAGATCTGAGATGTGTCTGAAGACAGTGGCAAAAGGGGAAAATGAAACTGTTCCCTTACATCCATCGAGGGCAACCTGTTCAATAAACCAAGTACATGCACTTCCATTCTTGCCTCCTGTCCTCCCCTTCAAGGTCCTACAGCAGGCTCTGGATGAAGAGGAAGGACTGGAGGAAAAGAGAGGAGGGCTTGTACATAGCTAGAACTCTTGGAGGGTCTCTCGTGTGTGTCAAATGCCTTCTGTCAGCAATAGACAAATGCCAGCTCCTTTGTGTGGGTCTGAGGTATGTTGTTTTGAGGTGCTCCTGGGAAGACCTCGCACATATAGGTCCTCCCCAGCATGAATGAAATCCTCTCTGAGTGACCTCTAATCCCTTCTTTCTCTCAGATCCTGCCCCAAGGGTACCCTCCTTGCCTGAATTCAAACTTCTTGAGCATAGTCCTTTCAATATGGTGCATGCTTGACTTCCCCCCATAAGGGCCACGGGGTGGGGGCAGGAGGGAACAAGAATGCTTTCCCTTTCAAATGGCAGAAATGGAGCCTGCTTCCATTGCTGCCCTTTCTCCTTGCCCTGCCATGTGGACAACCTCAGTTAGCCTCCTCCCTTCAGAATCTTGAAGTCAAGGCTATCATCAGGATCTATGCCCTGTATTTTAGGAGCAGTAGGTGCTCCCAAGAACACTTCTGAGCTCTGTTCTAGGAGCAGGAGGAGAGGGCAGGTTTTTGAGTTTCAGGAGCTTGGCAGTCATCCAGTTTGGGGAAAGAGAGTCCAGCCTGCCCTTCTGGCAAACATCCCAAATCTCTACAAGAGGTTCCCATGGAACCCATCTACTCCTGTGAATTTCCTCCTCGGATTTAGGCTGTGAGAGGGTGATGAGTAACAGTCACGGGGCCAATATTTCTACCTTTAGCAAGTTCTGCAGAGATGTGTTTTAGCCTTTGTAGGTATTAATCCTCAGGGATAGGACCTCAGCTGAAATCCCAGGATAGTAGGAAAAGTCCCCTTTTACATTGTACGATGTAGAGTTATTTTGTGTTATGAACATATCACATGATAAAAAGTTTCTAACATTTTTTCCAAAATGCGTCATTAGTTATCACAGATATTTTCTCATTTGTTTATTACTTTTTTAATCCTGACCCACACCATCAATAAATTCATATTCATTTCTTCCAGAGGTATAACTCTATTACAATAAAATGAAAAAATTATATCAGAGGAGTGCTCTGTATTGCAAAGCCATTTCTATGTCACAGTGTATAGTCCTTCGAAGCAGTATTTTGTTGATCATGGTGACAACAAATTCAGTATATCTAATAATACTGCATAGCAGGTCTTCATTCTCTTTCCTGTTGATGTGACAGTCACTCTTTAATGAAACCTTATTTTGTATACTATTTGCATTGTAGATCAGGAATGGAGAGCTGAGGTTGCTTAAGCAAGAGCTGAGCTATTTATACTTTTTATATTCTTCTATCAAGAAATAATTACCCTTCAACCAACCTTACCTCTTTCTACTTCACATATGCAAACCACCTAAATAAAGCATACTCAAACACCCAAACCACGCATCAGTATACAAAAACAATCAGGACCCAGAAAGGCATAACATAGTGTACGCATAACCCTTTCCACTTCCTTGTACCAAGGCAGTCATTCATCAGCAAGTACATATTGCACATCTACTGTGGGCCGTAAACCTGTGAGGCAGTAGAGTTGATTTTGCTCATTTATTTACTACAGGGAGTAAAGAATAAGATTTGTTTTAACTCCAGTTCTATAAAATCAAAATGTTATTTCTGGCTTAACAAAGATAATATCGTAGTAAGACTTTAGTATCTCTTGGTTTGTTGTCTATAATTCCCTATCGGAAGACATCTACTACACATGGATTGGTTTTAAATGGCCTTCAGCAGATTGCTTCAAGCCCATCTGGCTGTTTGCTGTCTCTACTCCTAAACTTACATTCAATTTTACAATAATCTGGTTTTTCACACCCTTAGAACTTCGTTATACCCTGGCATATATTATTGAAATGTTAGATGTGTATACATTATGGCACGTACTGACAGTTCAGGTGGTATATGCAATATTTTAACGTAGCCCATGCTAACAAGATGCAGACTCAAGACAGCTAAATTATGGAATAAATACATTTTTAAGATTACATGAATTTTTGTGTTTGTTTTATATGAGAACTCCCTCAAACAGTTACTTTTCCAGGATATTTATTATTATTAACATTTATGGTTAAAAGTATATACAATTTCCACTCATATCCAATTTAGTAATAAAAGGTATTTGCATCTCTCTGTGCTTATGATTCACAATGATATAAACTGTGAATGTGTATATTCTCTACTAAAAACATTTGCTCCTATTCAAGAACCAACTATTCAAAGAAAGGTTATTTTAAGGTGGAAAGTAAACAACTTTCTGCAAAAAGGGGCACCTAGGTAACTCACTGGGTTAAGCATTCGGCTCTTGATTGCAATTCAAGTCATGATCTCATAGTTTGTGGGGTTGAGCCCCATGTCGGGCTCTATACTGACAGCATGGAGCCTGCTTTGTATTCTCTCTCTCTCTTTCTCTCTCTCTCTGCCCTTTCACCACTCACACATACTCTCTCTCTCTCTCTCTCTCTCTCTCTCTCTCTCTCTCTCTCTCTCTCTCAAAATAAATAAACTTAAAAAAAACTTTTCTGCAAATATGTTGAACCTCAAAATAATGGATTATTGTGATCTTGAAACAACCAACATACTATCTCTTTAAAAAGCTTGGAAGAGGAAAACTCAATCACATGTTAAAAATGTCTGACTTTTCTTCTACTTGTTTTTCTTATGACAGCAGAGATTTCAGTTTGAGTGCGCACTCCGTAAATACCTGCTGATTGCCTAAGACTTTAAGGAAATGTCTTAGAGTTTCAGAAATTGGTAAGATTTTAAGGAAAGACAGAACTTAGGTACAAATCTCTCTCTATTGCCTTCCTTTGATGAATCTGTAGCTTTTCCGGACATAGTGATGGATACCTACATGTGTCATCTCCTCAAAACCTTCTTTATGATGTTTCCTGTCCAATATCTCTTACAGTTTAGCAAGTCAGAAACTGGCTATAATAGCCTACTGTGGGATTAGGCTCTTAAGAATTTCAAATGCTGAAACTTCTGTACAGAAAAGATGAAGTAAGGTTTTAAAACAATTAGTGTAAAAATAAATTTATAACACGAGAAATAAGAGATACTATAAAAATTAATGCATATTTTTAAAGGACTAAGTAGAATTTTATATATTCATTAAAATGAACTCCATGGATATGTTAAGTACTAGACATGTGTGAAGAGAGAATTAGCAACCTAGAAGCTAGATATTAAAAAATAAAAGGATAAGAATCCAGCATGTGTCTAATGGGACTTCCAGAAGAAAAAATTAGAGAAAGTGTTAGAGGCAATATTCAAAGAGATTTGGGAAAGAAATTTCCAGAGATTATTAAAGTCATGAATTCTCAACATAATACATATATTTAGTTTTAATAGGTCAGAGAGTACAAAGAAGTCTGTAAAACAAAGCAAAATCCCTTTCCCCAGTCCTTCCCACCCATCGAGTCTACCACTGACAAAATGCTTAAATTTTCTTCTCTTGCTATTTCTTGATTTTTAAAATAGATATTATCTATTGACTTCCTACGAGTAGAAATGATTTAGTTAGCTCTCTTACAATATGAGTATGCATGTGCGTGCATACCCGTGAAAGCACGTGCACACACATACTTTCCCTCACCCTATCCTTCCAATGTGGCTATATCTCAACTTTTGATTAACTAAATATTCTGTGTTTATAGCATTATTGCTATGTAAAGTATGTTCCCAGCTGAGCATTGTTGTATTCTGTTTTTAGGTTTTTTCCTTAAACAACTCTTTACCTTTTTCCTGGGGCTAATTATTGCTTTGGCTTTATCTGCTTGGTTTCTGTGTCACTATCATAAACTCGTTCCCAAGCTTTGTTGCTGTTGCTAAGTCATCATTTTGATATGGTCAGTCATATCAAAAAACCTATCATTTCCATTTTTGTTCTTGGATACCTCCTTCCTGGACAACTCCATTTTTTGCACCACCACCCCCGCCCCTTCCATCCCCGGTTCTTCTAGTTTCCTTCTAGTTGCTTTCTGGGCCCTTGAATCAACTATTTCCTGGATCCCATGTCTCTCTCTTCTTTGGTTTACGTTCTCATCCTAGTGCAGTGTATCTACCTGTATGGTATGTACATGGGAGCTAAAATTTCTTAGGATCTTGCATGTCTGAAAACAACTTTATCCTGTCTCATATTTGATTGACATTCGACTGAGTTTTCAGCTCTCATTGAAAATCATTTTCCCTTTAAGTTTGAGGTAATGTTCTATTGTTTTTTACTTTTTGAACTTCCTGTTGAGAAGTCCCATTCTTGTCTATTTCTGATCCCTTGCATGTGACTACTTCCTGTTTGCTCTCCCAAAAGGTGTTAGATTTTCTTTTTCACGCCTGGTGTTCTGAAATTCCATAATCCTGCTTGGATTGGATTTTCGTTCCTTGCTTATGCTGGTCACTCATTCCTTTCAGCTCTAAGGATTTTCTTATATTTTTCCTTTGATTTTCTACCCCATGATTTTCTCCAACCCCTTTCTTCAACTCCTATTTGCCAGTATTGAACCTCAGATAAACCTGATTTTGTTTTCTCTTCTTCTACTCTGTTCTTTTCATTTTTGTTTTTCTGCTGTCTGTAAAATTTTCTCAACTTTATCTTCCAATTCTTCTAATGATTTTTTTTTAGTTATGGTATTTTTATTTACAAGCACTCTTTTCTGTTCCTGAATGTTCTTTCTTATTCTATTTTTCTCACCATAAATGCAAAATCTTATTTTATCATTGTGGATATGATAGGATTTTTTTTAAGTTTTCATTTACTCTTCCCTGTGTCTCAGTACCTTTCAAGCTCCTTTGCTTTATCATATTTATTTCATGTTACTAGTTTTCTTAAAATGTCTGATGGTCCCTGGCTCTCCATTCAGGTTTGAGAGTGAGATCCTGAGAGATGTTTAGAATTTCAGAGACAGGGCTTATGGACTAGTGACCTTTTCCATAGAATGAGCAAACAAGGGGTTCACTTGTGGCATCCCCACATGTCATGGCCAACAGGTCAGTCCAGTTAGTTTCCAGAGAAAGCCTCCTCCAGTCACCTGGATGGGAAATCTCTTGCTGTATGAGAGCCAAATGGTCAGGGAAGGGTGCTGGAGAGGGGTGACCATACTTCCACTGAATTTCCCTCACCCTTGCCTTTAGCTTTACTGAGCCCCTCAAGTGAGGAAGCCTCCTTTCTGCTGTTGAGGTAGAGGGTGGGAGGTGGGGAGAAAGGAAAGACCAGAGGCAGATGCCTGGCTGCCCTGGGCTCGGGGAGGTTGTCATATCAAAGGGGTGTGTGCTCACTTCATATAGAATTGCTACCAGTTCTGTTTTCAGTTCTGCCCCGCATCTGCACCACCCAAGGTACCTGCCATGTCTGATACCTGAGCCTTTGTAGTTTCTCTGCAACAAATGAGCTGCTGCTTCTTGGTTAACATCACAGGCACAAGCAAAATCATCTGCACACAGAGACATGTTCTGCCACGTCCTTTTTGCTCAAACGCCACTCATTCCTATGCTTTCCATCTTCTGAAATTTAGTTGCCATTTCTCTCCTGTCGTCATCTTTCTCAATTTTCCTCTTTGTCCCTGAAAGTCAATGCCGTTTTTAAAAATCCCCATACCATTATTTTAGTGGCGATTCAAAAGGCAATAGGGATTTAAAATTGGTGTTTGGTCTGCCATGCTGTCCCCAATCCATTCTTCACTCCACAACAGAATGTTTATTTATCCCCAGTCTGCCTGTAAACGTCTCAAATGGCCCAAAACTTCTTCCCTTATATTTTAAAGGCAGAAAAGCCTTCACCTGGCTATACCTTGGACCTCATTTTTGTCCCTCCCCTCCCCCACTTTCATTCCTATTCACACCTAGTTGACACTCTGGCCATATTTTTCTTTTTACACCTGGACTATGTTTTCCCTCCAGGCCCTTTGCACATGCTATTACTCTTAGCACAGCCCACCTCTCACAACTGGCTAATTTCACATTACCACTGTGGCCCCAACTGAAAGATCACCTTCTCTAGCGAGCCTTCCTTGGCACCAGCCCTGTCTCGAGGACTGGGTTCCCTTCATCCTAACACTTCTTCTTCCCTGATCAGAGCACCTACCACATTGTGTGTTCCAAGAGGGCAACTTGGTCCTTTGCTTGGCATGGAGTGGGCACTCCCAGTGTTTGTGGAATGGTGATTAAATGGTTTTTTCTCTGAACCTTTTTCACTCAGTATTTAAGGCCTTTCTTTACCTTCAAGCCTTGGTCATATTCTAGTAATAGCCTAGCAATTTACCCATCTATTATATTTTTGCCCGTTTTCCAAACTTTCCATACTGGAAACTGGAGAAAACCTGAAGTAAGTGGAAGTGTTTGTACACTCACTTTGTACACTTGAAGGCTTTATTTCAAAGGTAATAGTAACAAAACTGTATCTTCCAATAATACCAGTTCAGAACAAAGCCAGGTTCTGTGGCTTAACAATTAGGCAGCAATAGAATCAGGACTTGAAGTGAATCAATGCTTAGTGCCGTAGCATTTAATGTGGTAGCAGGAAAAAGAAAGCGGGTTGTGCTGGAAGTTAGATTTGCTGGTGATTTTGATTCATTCAGGTTGTGGATGGGCAAATGAAAAAGAGGGGGGGAAGGACTGGATTTTTTGATGCCCATCTGTTCATGCTTCAGAGACCTGGAAACTGATGTTTTAAATTTCCTGGTTTTATTTTCTTGGTTTATGCAGCTTTAAGAAGGGAAAAGATGGAAACTCTCAGAAAAATGAAAAGAATAAAAGGGAAGACAAGGAAAAGTGAAAGGTAGAAAAAAAGTACCAAAGGAAACAAATAAATAGAAAGGGAGGAATATATTTGTTTGATTTATAACATTAGGCCTTTTTGTAATTTGTGTGCCTCTGGGCATGAGTACAAATCTTTGATTAGTATACAGATGAAAATAAGGTAACGTATTAAAATGCCTGTCTTATGTGGATAGCTAAAGTGTTACTGGTAAGAGTTAACAAGAAAAACGTATCTTTAAAAAGTCATCAGTCTTGTTTAGAAAGTAGGCTTAACTATGAAACTGCGGTGGAGCCAGAGACCAGAATTTTTTAAATACTGGGTATCTTTTTAGTAACAATGACCACATAATGATAATCTTCACCATTATTATCGGTAATAAAAAAAATAGTATTTACTGAGCTCTTACTCTGTGACAAGCAACATGGAAAACCTTATTCTGCAAAGCAGCATTAATATTATCCCCATTTTACAGATGAGGTGACTGATCCTTAAAGAAAAAACTCTTTCCCCAGGTCAGGTAGTAAGTGGCAGAGCCCTGAATTTGAAACCAGACAACGTGCCTTAGAGCCCTGCTGACCCAGTATGCCATTTTGCCCATGAATAGAGACTATAACATCAAATCAGTAGATTTGGTAGAATATGTTGATCCTCATTCTTCTATGAGAAGTCTCCCACTGGCAGTATTCTCATTGCTCAGATGAGAAAACCTGGCTTCAGAAAGATTAAGTGACTTTATTCACAACCAAACAAGTTTTTAGGAAAAATTTCTTTCCTAACACTCAATTCTCTATTCTTTTTTCTTATTCTTAATCAACAAGTAACATTTTGTGCCTTACAATAAAATTCACAAACATTTTCTCCTCTTTATTCTCCAGATTCTTTCTTTTATCAGATTTGATAGTCAACTCTGCTCTTTGACAGTATTCTCTTGTTGTCACTGTATGTCAACATAAACACAGTGGCTCCTACTCCATTGTTTCCTGATACTCTCTGTTCAGGAAATTTCACACATCACAGTGTTGACCCTTTCTCCTTCTTTCCGAAGCAGTATCCATTTGTATTGGTCAGCTCAGACTGCCGTAACAAAACACCACGGACTGGATGATTTAAAGAACAGACATGTATTTTCTCACAATCTGGCAGCTGGGCACCTGAGATCAGGGTCCCCGTGTGGTTGAATTTGAGTGGGGCTCTCTTCCCGGCTTGCAGATAGCTGCCTTCTGGCTGTGTCCTAACACGTGGTGGTGGAAGGGAGGACAGGAAGAAGAGAGACAGAGAAAGAGAGATCTCTTCTGCCTCTTTTAAGGCCACAGCCCTACCGTATTAGGGCCCAGTCTTTATGATTTCATTTACCTCCTAAAGACCCTATCTCCAGTCACATTAGGGGTTACGGCTTCAACATATGAATTTTGAGGGAACACCATTCAATCCATAGTACCAGGAAAATGATGTCATGCTCTCAAAAAGGAGAGTCTCCAATTGGAAACGCTTCCAAAGGGGAATTCTTATATTTGTTTGGAATGAAAAAAATGATCCTTTTTTTAAATATCAACACATTTTCCCATCCTGCTTTCAACTTCTAAATAATGGCTTCTCAAAAAAAAAAATCATGGGATAAAACACATGATTAGACATAATTTTTTAGAGTTTCCTTCAATGCTTTATTGATGCTACAGAAGTCACAGGATTCCCTGAATAGTGAGAATAGTTACTGCCAACAATGTATAGCCTAGCAAAGCTGCTTGCTGTCTGTGCACATGTGAAACAGCGACTTCCTCTTGCGTGAAAGAGTTTACTTCAGATCCACATTTGGGAACCTTTTCATTTTTTATATACTATCATTAAATTAAGTAAGGCAAAAGGATAGAAGACACTGAAATTTGGCTTCTTGAGTTATTAATGAAACAAATAATGAGCAAGTTACTAAGTTTGAATTTAAAAGTTAGATTATTTTAATAACAGAATGAGTAAACACAATTTAGTGTAAAGGTGATATGGATAATTTACACTTTTGGGGGCTCAGAGACCAAAGTAAGTGAGTATGAAATGTTACTACATATGCACTAAAGGTTTTGTAATTACAGATAAAACATAGGAGGAGCCTAAATATTTGTTGAATGAATATTTGTTGATGGATTGCAGTTTCTCATTCACTGACTCACTGGGAAATTTGGTGTTACCCAAAATGGCCTTAGGGCTCACTCCTTAAGTATGGGCGTTAACCTGAATGAACAAAGGTGTGGGAAGTTTACTTACTTGTGCTCTTCTACACATCACAATTCTCTTTTAATCCTTTCAAGAAATTTGCAGAAACAGATACTATCCCATTTTATAGACTAGGAAATGAAGGTTTAGAGAAATTAAGTGATTTGAATAAATTCACAAGCACAGGAAGTGTCTGTGTACTGATATACAACCTGGATTATCCTCTATTCAATATGCCCGTTGCTTGAGTGGACTTACTTACTCTGCTTCACAGAGATTTCTCTCCACCTGTCTTCCCCAAATAATCTTTTGCATAGGCTCACTATGATATTTGAAATGATTCCATTTGTGGTAGGTTCCCTTGAGTTAAGGTACTTGCCCCCTTTGAAGGGTATAACACATTGAGCGTGAAAGGTAATTAATACTTTGTGGGAGGAAGTTTAAGACTGGTTTTCCAAAACACCAACAATGGAGAGAGGTCAGGCTTCAGGGCTAGATCAAAAGTGGAGCTTAGTTCCAACATATAGACATGTGGTAGGTGTGGGGGGTGGCAGGAGGACTCAGGCAATCAGAAAGTAGTACGAAGATCTTGGGTATTACTCGCCAGTGGGTGGAGAATGCTTGAAATGGAGGTAGGAAAATAAAGTTTCCCTGTTATCAGTTTAGCCTACAGTCCTGCCTAGCTATGTTGAATCGCTCTAGGAAAGCTTGTGTAAGCTAGAGGGTTTTACTGTTCTAAGCTCTTTTTGTGGAGGAGTGGAGATCATGAGAAATAAGCTTACATATGTTCACAAAGATGGCTCCGAATCTGATAAACATTTGTTCTGTCAACATGCAAGGTAGCTTTTCTTCTTCTCACACATTTATAAGGACCTTAAATTTTCTGTGAGAACAATGTACTTTTCTCAAGGGATTTTGTAAAATTGCACAAGACCAACTACTCATAGCGGTAGGCAGTTAAATTAGCAATATATACAATTTAAAACACTTTGAAATCAAGAGAGACTAGGGACTTGAGAAATAACTGTTTAAGTTAAATAATACTAGCCACATAAACTGTGTTGTCAGAAGAGGTCATGTAAACAAATGGTGTAAGTGAGGTATGCGAAAGTGTTAGATTTTCAGAAATGATTCTTAGAAGTCATGGTGGGAAATAAAAAATAAAAAGCAATAGGTTCATGAGCACAAGACCACCTTTTCCTATGAGAGCCTTACGTCCCAAGTCTTTAAAGGACACCCATCAAAAAATGATGGACCTTAAATAGGGGAGGAAGCTTCAGTGTGTCTTTTGGGCAGCCTTTAAGAGAAGGTGCCATCATCACTAAAAATGTCATCTCTGGGTCCAGGCATGGCTAATGAGGCCAGTCTGATAACCACAAATTTGCTTTCAGTCTCAGCATGCACTTCTCAGGCTAATAAGTAGGGTTTGCTTGTTAATTTTAACTGCAGCTAGTTTCTCTGAATTCATTTTTTTTTTTTCTATCTTGTCACAAACAGATTCTTCATAGTTTAAGTAAGACTCTCTTGCCCAGTGCCCTCTTACAGGCTGCTGTCAATATTTCATGTTGACTTTGCAAGTTTACACCACGGGAGATGAAATTTGGTTCGGGCACCAAACCCTGAACATCTAAACAACATGGCCTCACCAGCCACGGCGGTGTTGGATGGCAGTTCCCCCAAAGCATCTGTGCTATGGGCGTGCGGATTGTGATTGACTCATCTGTGATTTGAATTTGTTCATATTTTGTTCCGCCAGGAGTTTCTTATTGAAACAGCCTTCATAGACATGTGCCATCTATTTTATGAGTATTAGCCCTTAGCCATCTCCAGGAAAGAACAGGCATCCTACAACAACCCAACCAAGCATAAGTCTGTCTTTCTGTTTAATGCTGTGGTCTCCAAACATCCAGTTTTAATTATGATGGATTTTCTTGCTTGTGATTCCTTTATTTAGTGAAGATAGTGTGGCAAGAGATACAGGGGGTATATGTGTACACATGAGAATGCTAGACCAAGATTTTTACTTTTATACTTTATAGTTTTATATAAATCTGCTTACCATATAAGTGATATATTGGACACATGTGGGCTAACATGATTTTTTAATTATCTTTGATATTTGCTTATGTGGCTAAATTCTAAAAATGTTAATTTTGTAATTAATTTCCAGCACATTGTTTGGAAACAGTAAATAGTTTTTGTTATAAATCACCCAAGAACTTAGATCACTAAACTGCCTGGATGTGTCTTCCCATTTGGTTTCGGAAAAGTTATTTATCTTTGATTCCTATTTCCTTTCTCCTCAATTCTCAGTATGGTTTGTATCGAAGAATCTACAGAAATTGCTGTGATAAAATCAAATGATTTTTTTTCTGTTGTCATCCATATTAGCCTTGAACCATATCTTCTGTCATTTTTTTTCACAGCTTCTCCTCATCTCTTTCACACTTCCTTTTGTCTGCTGTTATGTGGCTTGGAATACGGCCTTTTGTTTGAGTTTCATCATTTTCTCTTGTCAGTGCACTTCCCCGCTCCCTCTGCCATCCCCGCTATGTGAATATGCTATGTAAATATGCCACCACCCATCTTCTCAGTCTTTGTGCATCTCCTAGGGTCTCAAGTAGTATTTCCCAGAATATCCTTTGTTACACAGTTAGTCTTAAGGTGCATCCTTGGGGTTGGGGGAGTCCTTATTTCATGAAGTGTTAAGTTTGAGAAATGATAAACATAATATTCCTATTATGTAATAGGTGCTCAATAAACATTTTTTGAATAAACAAAGGAATGAATGAGTGAACATACACTAGCATGTACTTTGGGAAGTTCTTGAGGGAAGAAATGTTTAGCTCTGTTTAACCCAGCATTTACCAAATGTGTTTTCTCACAAAACCTTCTCTAGTATTTCATAAAACACACCTTGTAAAAACTCCAGACTAAATGATACAACGCAGTGGCCATACCGCTCTCCCTCCCTCAAACCCAAGCTAATGTCCAAAGGAGGTGAGCTTCGGCAGCTCCCTCTTCTTGCCTGCCCCACGGGTGGGCCACTTCCCTTATTCCAGTTGCTAAGGCGCTCCTCTTTCTGCCTCAGCTCAAATCTGGAATACTCTTTGACCAGTTATGCTGCCTTTCTCTTTAATCATCCACTAATTTGCACCATTTTTCACCTGTTGTCTTCCAAATCTGTTTTGAGAGGCAAGACCACTCATCATCTCTGTCTTGTGGATTCTCATCTGTGGGTATTTATGAGATTCTATAGGTTGAACTCACTATATTAAGTACTTTTTATTGAAATCTCTCAAAAGGACATTTGTAAGCAGTGTATTCCACCATGACACACATGTCAACCATGATATTCTCTTCCACAGCACACGACTCAATATTCATGTCCTAAGTCTACTTGACTTGCTTTATTTTATTGCCTTCCTTTTGACTACCTCCATTAGTCAACTAAACATACTCTAACCTCTCAACTTTAGCAGAAATAAGCTAAGGTACCTAGAGCATTTCATGCATTTGCCATCAGTCTTAACATCATTTAAAGCTCCTCTCAAATCTAGTCTTTCCAGATTGATCTGAATAAGGCCATTCCTATAGGGCCAGCTCTAAGTTTGTGTGTGTGGATGTGGGGGCAGTGAGAAGCAATCAAATTTAGGTCTAGAAAGTAATGCACCAGCTGTGTCTTTGAACACTGCCCACCATAGTCCTGGGGTTTTGTGGCAGTGCCTCTCAACCATGTTGGCAGACAGAGGTGGTGAGGAAGGAAGGGTGACTGTGAGGACAGGAGGCGGGAGGAAGGCTCTATTTCTGTTTCACAGATTAGCTATTGGTTGGGGAAAGTGGTTGGGGGAGGGCCCCATGGCTAATAATAGACTGGAAATGATTACAGTAATCAGAATATTCCTAAAAGTAAAAACAGGTCCTGATAGAGCTGAGAGACTCAGAAACAGGGAAAGACGTTCTATGAGGAAGGTGGACAGTAGCACTTCCTTAAGAAAAATTGAGCGATTATTAAAAGGCAGATCTGGCATAAGCTCTAAAACACAGCTCACTGGTTTTCTTCTGACTCTTTTCTCTCTTTCACTCCTTATCTCAGGACCTCTTCTCATTAACACCTCCACCAGAGTTGGAGCTGGGAAAGAGAAAGGAAGTGTTCAGACATGTGCCTATTTGCATAGTCACTCTCTTGAGTTAATGCCAGGACAGCACATTCTGTCCAGTTCAATAGGAAAGCCAGTTTCACCCCATCGGTAAGGTATTATTTTCTTTTTTAGCATAGAACAGCTTATTGCCAAGCTTCTCTTAACTGTACATTACAAATAGCGTCTGATTAAGAATGTTCTGGATGGGTTAATTAGTGTGGTGACTATTATTAAGCAAACTGCTTGTTAGTATTATGCCTATTTGATCTTGGTATTGATGTGAAGTAATTGACCATAGAGCTACATTTAGAAAAGCTGGAATAAAGTTTTTTGATTTCTATTATGGCAATAAATTGTTTATATTAAACATGTCTATGAAAATATGAGTTTCATGGCACAGAGAAGCAGAATAGACTCTGTGTGGGATGCTAGATGTGGATTGTTTTGTTTTGTTTTCTTTTGTTTTGTTTTTTAGAAATATGAAAACATTTGTCCAGCTTGCTCCTCGACCAGCCCTGTTAGAGCAAAGTCATAAAAAATTATTTCAGCTTGCTACTGCAGAGTATATGAAAAGTAAAATGATTTTAACTTCCCTCACCTAAAGGACATATTTCCTTTTTGATTTAGCTAACTGCCTAAATACTTCTCTGAGTAACAATCACCATACATAAACAGACTATCAAAGAAAAATATGGGAAGATATTCTAAGCAAGGACTGCCTAGCATGTAACCACCTTCTTTCAAATACTGGATTATTATCTGTATTATTTATTGGTATTTTGTCCAGTCCTATTATTAAGTTTCCCTCAGTATAACATTTCCATAGGGAATTTATTCCGTGAGCTAATAAATGATACCATCAGGGAGGGGTTTTTTGAAATTCAGCTTAAATTTTCCCATTCTTAATTTCATCTCATTACTCTTAGTTATACTCCCTTGTACCCGGCTAAATAATGATTCTCTTTCCTTGGAGACTCCTATTGTATACCCCTCTACTTGTCACTTAACTAGGCTACTCATATTTAGCTCCTTTAATCTGTCCTCATAAATCAATTCTTCCATTGCCTTAATCGTTATTATTGTTCTTCTAAGAACTCTCTAATTTTCAAACATATACAGTTACAGGTGCCCCAGATGAAACCAGCTTTTGCACAGCCCTCTGTCCCCACAGACTCGGTGTCTTCCTTCCCCGCACACCACGATCCATAACAAAGTAGCATCAGTTTGCTAGTCAAATCAGCACAGGCTCGTCTTGTCAAACTCCAGACACTCTAAACAGTGTTTTCTGTGTGTCCCACTTGCATTCAGGATTTTCTTTCTGAATTTCAAAACATTAATAAGCTGAGTTTTTGCTTACGGTCCATATTTATATTCTGTACCTTTCCATGTCCCCACTGACCATCTCCTATCAAGTCAGCCATCCACAACCTGTGTTAGCGGGGGATTCTGTTCATCCTTGTGAACATTTAGGAAGCAGGCCTAGCACCTTGCCCACAGCTAAATTCCGTGCCAGTCACCACTTCCTATTGCTTACAACCCTTTTAATTGGCAATTTTACTCCCATGCCAATATAAATGGATTTTAAGAGAAAGTTGGGTCATGATACTGTTTTCTAAGATAAAGTTATGTTGTTTCAATGCCTGTTGAGACATATAGAATAGAGATATAGATAAGAGTTTTGTTTTTTTGTGTTTTTTTGGTTTTTTTCTTTTTGGTTGTTTGTTTGTTTTTTGTGATTCCTTCCTGCACTAAATTTGTAATTCTGTTAAAATCCTTTTTAAGTTTGCCTGGTATCCTTTATCCAACATAAACAAATAGGTTTCTTCACTCACTTTATTGTTGTTTTCCAGATATGTACAGATGTTCCTTCTCTTGCTATTTGTTTCATTTGTTTAAAAGATGAGATGTTGTCAGGGCCACTGGCTGGCTCAGTTGATGGAGCATGCGACTCTTAATATCAGGGTTGTGAGTTTGAGCCCCACAGTGGGTGTAGAGATTAAAAATACAGTCTTTTAAAAATAGTTAAGACATTGTCATCATTTAATTTTTTTTTCATTTTGTGGCGATCAATGGGAACTTTTTCATTGGATTTTAGTTCCTTGAATCTCCTCAGTGTTTTTTGAATTTGTTTCAGGAATAAAGTTGGTTAGTTCCCATAATAGTTCAGTAATGTGAGATATGAAACTATGATCTGTATATGCCCAAGTTTCTTTATTTTTAAATCAAGAATTAATTTATTACCTTATTAGGGTATACCAAAGGAGTTAACACCATTTTTGTGTTTTATCTGTCTATAATCATGTATTTGTTCCTTGAATCATTTTTATATAGAAGGTAATTTATCTCAAAGGGCTTTATGAGACAAGCACAAAAGCCCGCAAACAAGTGTTTCGGTTCTGTAATGTACCCGGCACCCTCCAGCCAAAGGCCTTGTTTCCAGCCTACAGCAGAACCCACCCCAGTCAGTAGTGTTGTCCGTCAGTCCTTGGCCTCAGACCCAGTGAATGTCCCCAACTCCTCTCTCCTGTTCTGGTCGCTCAGCACACTTCTTAATACTTACCTTCACCTCTACTCACCTCACCTGAAGTCGCTGGCCTCGTCTAATGCTCTGGTCACACACCATAGATTCCACACCTGCCACCTGAAACTTTTTTCCGAATTCACAGGTTCTTCTCCTTCTTCCCTTGTAAGAAAGCTTGGTCTATTCTCTTTTATAAGACCTACTTACTTTCCCCCTGGCCAAGAATCCTACATGCTGTGCTGTTCTCCTAAAAGTCTTGCAAGACTTTATTGTTTCTTCAGGATCCAGCTGAAGTGTCCCTAGCAAGTGTCCCCAAGTCACCCTAGACCCCTATGTACATGTGCCCCATTAAGGAAAACTGACCTTGCTTCCCCGTTCTCCTCACAACCTCTCTTTCTCTGCCTCTCCCTCTTTGATGTGCACACTGTTACCTGCAGGCTCATTTCTGCCTCCCCACAGGGACTCCCCTTTGAGTAGCAAGAGATCCAAAACCTCTTTGTTTTATCTGGTCTCTGTACCTATGGAGTGCTTTATACCTCCCTCTATGCGTTTTTAAGGTTTCTTGATTCCTTCCTTGCACATTGTTTTGAGACTTTTAATTTCACTTCAATAGAGTGATATTACTCTCTCAGATTCTGCTTTTACTCTTCCAGATGTTCCTTATTGCTCTCCTTCCGTGGTTCTTCTTCCTCACCTACCTCTTAAATGCATATACTCTCCATTTCTTCACTTACTCAACAGTCCAGGGAAGATGTCAAGTCTCAAGATGGACCTCAGAGACTCTGAGAAACTACTTGTTGTCTGGCCTCAGTCTACCTCTCTACACCTCAGACTCTGGGACTTGGCCCCAGCCTTTTTGGATTGCTTGTTATTCCCTGAAGAATTTATGTTCTTTCACATCCCTTTCCTTTGATCACAACATTCCCTCAGTTCAGGACCTCCCCCTCTCTGCCTTTCAAACTCCTTCAACTAAAACCGTCTGTAAGCCTTTACTGATCACCCAAGTCAGAATTAATCTCTAGTTCTGCTTAAAAAGTTGGAATGTCCATTCTTTATATGTTCCACCACAGGTTAGTTGGCCTGTGTCTGTTCTAAGCACTACTGGTTTGCTCCCCGATAGATGGTGAGCTTCTTGATTTCATTTTATTTAAATACTTCTAGCAATAAGCAACGGATATCAAAACTCTGTATGGCAAAGCATTATTGGAATATGGGAGAAATGGCACTGAAAAAGTATTCAAGGAATATTTAAGGAATAGTCTCAAGGTCAATGTAATAAAAATGTGTATGCCAGGTTCCCAGGCATACAGAACAGTCACGTGAGCAGCAATGACCAGCATTAAGGAAGTTTCGAGCATTTTTGTTGGGTAATGACTAAGTGTGGCTTGGAATATACAGTGGGCCATGCAATGACTGGAAAATGCAAAATGCAACTCCAGCAAGATGAGTGAGGAGACAGTAATAAATCGTCTCTCTACTCGGATTTTTCACGGTGTGTACTGTGCACTGAAACAGTTTGGAAACAATGTGGTCTAATTTCAAACTTTTGAACTTTCTGTGGATGGCTACTATTTTTTGTACTTTTCCTACTAGTATGTCTGTTATATATTTAGTTTATTTTTTTTATCAGCTTTATACATCATCCTCATGTCCTTACGGAAAGGTAAAGGAGAAGCTTTAAATAGTATTTTCACTGAAAGTGTATCGCATTTCCTTTTTGTAACAGATTCATGCCCCAGCACAAAACGACCCATTTACAGAAGATTCTCAGCCTTAAAGGAAATGGTGGTGCTGCTCCGTCCATGGCCCTTGCTTTCCAACAAGAGCAGAAGGGTTCTGAGAATTTATTGAAGAATTTAAATTCAGAGTCTGGACCATGTAATGCCGCACAAGAAAACCTGGGTACCTCATTAACACAGGAGCCAGACTTGAGAACGTGCCCCTCGTCAGATAATTCAAGCTCTCATCCTGAGGAAGAAAAACAAAATACGACTTTCAATCCCTGTGACATTCTGGGTGGCATTGATGATCCACAAAGACCACTGCACATTGTGTGGCCTCACAGGTGGTAAGTTTAAGACACACCAGTTTAGTAAGAGTTGGAGACTGGTAACAGCAAATATATTCTAATGGCTGACTTAGTAATGTATTGTCCCTATGGCTTTATAAAAAAGGTCATAGTAGAGTGGCAGTACCACTAATGTGGTACCAAGGTGGTATTATTAATATCTTTTATATAAAGAGTGGTGTGTTTAGATTAAATTTGAATTACAGATAATTACTTGCAGTGATTCGCTCAACTAACAACAGCACCTAGATGCTTCTAGAAAATCAAATCTTGTTCAAGAAGTTTCCAAAGTATCAAACCAGGATTCCAAATCTACATATATATACTGTTATCATATAACTATTTCATACCTATCCATTGTTAAGGCGATTTTACCATTAAAACAAAAACGATTTCCGTTATTTCCTAATTTGACCAGTTTCACCTGGGTGCCTTTATTTCCCTTGTCAAAAAGCCTAGCGGTACACTTGCAACCGTTTCCCCGCTCCAAAATGCCTCTGTATTGTGCTCAAGCAAAATACTTTCTAGCGGAATCTCCTCTAAACAGAAGAAAATCAACTGCAGCATGTAATCGCAACCAAATATAAACTCATAAACTTAACCCTGGCTCCTATAAATTAGGATTTAAAGAGGTAAAATGTCCCGATAATCTTCTGGTATTAGGCATGAACATTTTAATCTAGCTTTTATTCCTCCCAGTTAGTTTAATCTGCATGTGGCCTGATTAGAGTTCACTTCCCCCACAGATTATGGTCTCTTTATTGCAGAGATGCTGGGCTGATCATTAGGTCCGATTTTCTGAGAGCCGCTGTTTACAGGTGAAGTAATAAGCACACCACACCGGCCAGGCAAAGCGCCTTTGCCGGGGATTTGACTTCCAGCACATTAAAACTCCAGAAGCTCTTCCAGTTGATCTGAAGCATCTGGTACCTAAAGGGATTTTCATCTTTGACTCAGAATGTATGAACGTAAAATTTAGGGACTGAAAGTTGATGTGGAATGTGTTTTTGGATTTGTCTATTCAACTTCACACTTCGAGCATATGCTTTCTAGGGGAGTGACTTCTGTTTTGAAATCGTATTTTACTTAGAATGTGACAGTGTTCAGCATTGTTTCCTGTTATTTTAAAATGCGGTGGGCCTGGATGGGATTAACCTGTTTCGAGGTAAAATAGATGTCATTATCTACTCCCTTCTGGAAAGCTTTTCCTTTTATTCCACTAACCTTTGGTTGTCACTGAAGTAATATTTATTGCAAGCAAATCAGTTCTAAAAAGTTTGGTTCTGGGTTATCATGGAAATGCAAAATTAAATTTGTAGACTCCTACTGCAAAACAGCTTATTGATATGGGGGGAAGAGTGAGAGCCACATTATCCAATACTTTGCACAAAATAAGGCAGAGCTATGTTAATAAAATTAACAATATTAAATTGAATAATTCCCTCTCTTCCTTTGTATATTTTTGCTTTAATTTAATTTAATTGCCTAAAGTTAGTTGCTTAAAGAGATGCAGCATTATGTTTGTGCTCATTCTTATTGTTAAAGCTAAATTATTTTTAATTTGGAGAAGAGGGAAAAAAGCCGCATCAGCAAGAGTAAATGCCAAAATATAAAAGTAACACATTCATCCTTACGGGTAATATAGTAGAACATTGGAAACTTGGAGGTTGCCAGACACATAGCTAACATTAGGGCTAATTTTGAAAATCTAGCGTGCAGTCAATTTTACTGATGCCTGGGGACATACAAGGTAGAAGCTGACAAGAGAACTAATTTTGTTTGGGTTATTTACTGCTATGCATCATCCGCGGGTTCCCGCCTGACACACAGCTATATGAAGGGGGATATTATCACACACTAAAAATTTATGTTGACATTCGATATTTGTTCAATATGTCAGCAGTATTACTTTCATAATCAAAAGAGTAAGAAAAAGAGAAAAGAAAAGCACTTTATGCTCATATAGATATATCTTTTTAATAACAGTCTATAAGGTTAATATAGTTTACCTTTGAGAGTATACAATGAAAACAAGCAGGGTTAGGAGGGGAAATGACAGAAAGCATCAACCCGGGCTGTTTGTTTGCCATTACCTAAGCGAGCCATGTCAGCTCTCTGGCCCGCGTCTGATAGCTATTTGTTGTACAGAGAGCACAGCATAAAAAAAAATATCAAACTCTTAATACTATTGTGTGCCCATAACCATCTGTCACTGCTAGCCTGGAGATGAGAGGAAGATTACGAGGAATAAACACTGAGCCGCCGAGCATTGGTAAAGCCTTCGGGCAAAAAACTCTTGTGGGGACATCAAAGACATTCTAATTCCGAGGCAGTCAAGGATTACAGTGTGTAACCTGTGCTGACAACAGATAAATGACTGGCAATATTGTGCCAGAGCTGTTGGGTCCTGCGTGGAGTACTGATGATGATGATGATGATGTTATCTTGCAGAATGGACTCTGCTGGGATAATTTTATGATAAAACACTTTTTTCAAATGCCACTGGGTCTAGGCAGACATTTACTAGCTACAGGGGTAGCAATCAGTTTCTTCAAAATTTACTGTTCTAAGCCCATTAGAGTTCCAACACAGCAAGACTCTTCAATGAAAATCTAAAACGCCTATATTTTCTTTAGGAGAATATATGCAAATGTCGGGAGCTGAACTCCTACCCTTTAGTGGTAGATGCTTTATCATCTGATTTATGTAAATTTGCTCATAAAAATACAGTTTATTTTTAATTGGTGAATATGAATTAGAAAATTAGGATTCTGGTTCAGCATTCATCAGACGTCCCCAGTTACAAGCACACATTTATTTAGACCTCTGATCGCCTGGGTAAAAATCCTATAACGGGCCAGTCGATCTGAACTGTATTCTAAAGGAAACGGCGGTTTCTACTAGAAATGACCAGGATTGTGTTTCTTGTCCAGCCCTCTTGGTTTGGGTTTCTCCTATCCTTACACTTCCCATGTTCTTGTTAGTATTATGAGCTAATTAAACTACCTGCTTCAGGGGGTGTGGTTTCTTTAGAGTAGCCTGCCGGAAGCTCTTCTGTCTCTTGCGTTTCTGCCTTGGCCACATATGCTTCCCAGAGAGAAAGGACTTAGAGAGAGAACACAGTGATGATTGCTTCCCCTGTAAACAAAAGGGAGAAATGGCCACCAGAGAGGGCAACAGGATTCTTGGAGCCTGTCATTACCTTGCCCAACAAAACAAAATTAAAACCCGCCTCCTTATCATAAAAAATATGCCCATGAAATCATGCAGTTGCAGTTAGCCCACTCTAAAAATGAAGTGACGCTGACCTCATTGTGTGAGTTTCATGCCGGGATCACGAATGGTCTAAAATATAGTGTTAGCCTCTAACATAGCTCGTACTAAGTCAACCAAATGTAGAGCCTACTCACTGGGATATGTATCAAAATCAAAAGTGACATTTTCTAGAAGATGCATTCTGGCTTTAAATCTGTGTTAAAATGTCTGTGCATGAGAACAGGCCCTTAAATGCAACGCTTGCCCCCTCTCTTCATTCTTTCTGAGTCGGAGCTTGTCAAGGCTCATAGTGTGCAACCTCTGCTGACAGTAGATAAATAACTGACAGTATTTTAGCGAAGTTGCTGGGTTCTCTGCAGAGTAATTTGTTTTCTCCGTTCTACCCAGTCTTTAGTGTTTTGTTACAAACATCTATAGTGAGGCATGGTTAATAGCGATGACTTCTAGAGAAAGACCTATAAAAAATAGACTGCATTTGGCAAGGCCTTTAAAAAAATTTTTCTTTATAAATATCATAACATTGCATCAGGTTCCAGAATCTATGTAAATATTCTCTTTATTTTAATGGGCACAAAAGACACAATGCTGGAGGGACAGAGAAAACAGGTTTACAAGACATTGAAAGATAGCACTCTAAGGCTGCGGTTCTAAAACTCACTGATAGAAAGACCCCTTCACACTCTTAAAAATTATTGGGACACCATAGAGCTCTTTTTTTTATTGGATTTATACCTACCAATATTAAGTGTATCAGAAATTAAAACTAAGGAAAAACTTTCAAAATCCACATTAAAACATCGAAAAGTAACAATAATCACATACATGTTAATATTAAAGTATTTTTATGAAAATAGCTATGTTTTAGAAAGCAAAAAAAATTAGTGAGAAGAGTGACATTATTTTTCAGTTTTGTAAATCTACAATGTCTAAGTAGAAGAGAGTTGGATTTTTATATCTGCTTGAGTATTCAATCTGTTGCAATATGTTGTTTTGGTGGAGGTTTCTGAAGAAAATTCTGCCTCACTAAGAGAGAGAGTTGGAAAAGGAAAGAGTGTTTTAATGACCCATTCAGATTATTGTAGGTATTCTTTGCTGGGACACAAGAACTTGGCAAGTAGGAATTTCTCAAAGGTTAGTAAGAAACCACTCAATGAGTCTTCATACTTTCTTACTTGCTGTTTAAATGGATTTTGTAATATCATGCATTGGTTACTTGGAAAATATAGGTTTTATAAATAGTGCAGATATTCCAAGTATTGACAGAATTCATTATTTCAAAGAATCACATTGCTGATATCAGAGGAAGTTTTGATTATTGGGAAGTTGTCAAGCTCACAACGTAGATAGTTTTTCCAGAATTCCAATTTTCAATTAAAATCTTGAGTTTTTCATTGCAGCAAATATTATCATTTGTTTTCCTTGAAGGGACATGTTCCCATAGCTCATATTTGAGAAAATATCTGCCAGATACCCAAGTCTGACTAACCATGGTTTGTCTATAAGTTGTTCTTAGAAACAAAATTAGTGTTTCGTGAAAAAAGCAACTAGTTAGCTCATAACTCAAGCAATCATATAAATGCTTTTTCTCAAGACAGGCATTGTGCCCTGGTACACAAAGATGCATGATGTGTATTTCCCCAATTTATCACACAGAATATTAAAAGAAGTCTCATGAAGCGATGAAATTTAATAGGATTAGTAATTTTAATGCTTCTTCAAGGGCATTTTAAGTGAAACTGACTTTTTTTTTCCTTTACGGCACGTGCAGGTAGTTTAAAATACAATGGCTGCTAGTTCCGTTCGGTGCCACTGCCTTGAATCATGCTGAGGTACCCGATCTTATCCTTCAGTGCTTTTTCTCTATCAAGGCATATGACAACATAGTGAAGAAGACAAATTATATCTTGGGATTATTGTAAAAATAGTTAGATTTTGCAGACCCCATGAAAGGACTTGACCTCCAGGAGTTCACAAACTATACTTTGAGAATCACTGTCAAACAGAACTGATAATGACATATGTAAAAATATGTCTGCCATCAGTCATTGGAATTGCCTAATGTGTAGTGTTCATAGGCTAATTTTGTTGCCCTGAATGCTAATATATTAACATTTAGGTTTATATGGCATATTGATATTTAGGCTTCACAGTTGATAGCAAACACGTTCATCTTATGTTCGAGAATTTTCTGAGACCAAACAGAATTCATGTCAACATCGGTCTCAGTAGTTGAAGAGAGATCTGTGACACAAGAAATTCTGTTGTGATCTTAAAGCCCCTCTGAATGACACATAAGTGGGTGTGTTCTGGTTAAGAAAGATAAGGTGGGAGTGGGCTACGAGGCATGTTAAGAAGTTTGAAATTGTTAAGAGCAGCTGTAGTGATAAAATTCACCATGACCCCATCTCTTGGAGTATGGGGAAATTGTCAGAGCTTTTCACTTAAAGTGGAGCGGCTTTTTTTGGTCTCCTTTTATTTTTTTTTAAATATATTGAGAGAGAGAGAGAGAGAGAGAGAGAGCGAGCATTGGAGGGGCAGAGAGAGGAGGAGACAGAATCCCAAGCAAACTCTGAGATGTCAGCATAGAGCCCAATGTGGGGCTTGAACACATGAACCGTGAGATCATGACCAGACTCAAAATAAAGAGTCAGATGCTTAACCGACTGAGCCACCCAGGCACCCCATGGAGTGACTTTTTATGAGCTATATGATATTTGCAATATTTTCCATAAAGTAATGATAAAACAATTTATGCAACATTGATTGTGGTTAAGTGTGTAAATTTGGAAAGGAAAAGTCCCAGTCATTGAGAAATAAAAACAGATTTGAAGCATGCTTAGGTAAATCATGTACTGTAATATTGAAAGAATTTGACATACTATATTTTTAGAAACTTTGGCAGCTTCTAACTTGAAACAAATGATTGATATAAAATGGAAAAATATACTTTATTACTTGAGAGTTAAATAACTTTTTTTTCCATCCTTTGACTCTCTAAGGTTTAAAATTATGGCTTTGAAAACAAAATTGATGACTATCTTCTGAAAAGATATATGTTGAATGATTGGATGTTTTGCTTTTCAGAACAAGGTAACTTACCTTGGTTTTCCTGTTGTCCAGATAACATGAGGAAAGTTTAGCGACTAGATTGTCCTAAATCTTTCAGGTTTCACTGGTTATTAGCTAGAAATAGGCTACTTTTGGAGGACAGTCTTTCAGGTGCCACAGCAGGAACTGAGAAGCAAAGTGTTAGATTTTAGGCACCAGTGTTTCTTTTCTATTTCAGTGTTATGTATAAATCTGTTTTTCTTAGGAAGAAACGATCCTTACAGAATTCTAGTTCTGGAAAAGATGATCATGTGGTCTGGCCATCTGCCTTTCAGCACACTCCACCAAAGTGAGACCATCTTCCTTGTCCTGATCTCTAGAAAAGATGATGCCATATATGCTTTCTACTAGTAGCACTGTCCATTTTCACAGTTAAATATGTTTGATGTAAGGAATTGATTATAATCATTCTCAATTCAGTGTCAAACTTCCTTCAATTATATGTATTTGCCTACAGGTGTTTTTGTTTGTTTGTTTGTTTGTTTGATAGTGTTGGCTGGTTGGTTGGTTTTTGTCCTTAAAAAGTTTCAAATTGAATTCCATCATTTAAAAAACAAAGAGCTCTCTAGAGAACTTTATTATAGTCTTTGAAAAGTAGTAATCAAATACCTGACTTAGATTACGATGTATTATATCACCTAATTGTATATATCTATATCTATATGTATGTCTATATCTATATATAGAAATATATCTGTGTATGCATAGTCTTAACAGAATTCCATTTATATTTTCCAAAATTCCATTCCTAGTTGCCTTCCTATTTTCCAAACTATTGATCATATGAAAAAGATTACAGATTCAACTTTGGCTTCTCATTGCCTCTTAGGCTGTTTTTAACTTTTGACACACCATGTCAGCATGAAGAAAGTTCACCCTGTAGTCATTACTGACTTGGTGTATTATCTCTAGAATATCATAAAGTAAATCTCTCATTACCTTTTTTCTTCCTAACAGTGTTAAAAAGTACTCTAAACTTGACTCGCTTCTTAAACATACTAACTGCTGCAAAAGATGCTGTTTGACTATGCTATGCTTTATGGCAGTTGTCTTTGTCCACTCAAGACCCATGTCTGCTTTTGCTTCGTTCTGTCACAAATCTTTTGATAAAGTCTTTGTACCAGACTGACTTACTTAATACCACAGGTCAGGAGTGAGTGAGTTGGGAAGTAGATGGCTAGGTGATATGGATAGATAAATGAGTGGATGAATGATGGATGGATAGGTAAGCAGATAAATCACCTATTTCTTGGTTGCATATATTTATGTCATGTATGTTATGTTGAGTGTGGAGGATGGTGTTTATGTGTTTAAGTATATTTCTTCTGTCAAGTCACTAAACCTTTCTTCATATGACCCTTGTTGACCTAATCTCTATTTAGCCCACTCTTTCCTCTTTTTTTTCCAGGACCTAGTATGGCTCCTGTTGCTCTTAATGTATGGTGTTTTCTGTCTTTTCATGATGGTCATTACCATTATACCTCTTTAGAGATGCCCTGAAATCTTCTGCCTTCCACAGACATGTGTCCTGATTTAAATTCCAGTAATATGTGAATTCCCCTGACTGTGAATTTCATGCACCAAGGGCACCATTCAGTCCACTGCACCACATAAGCGTATAACAAAACTGCACTATCCACACTACCTCCCAGCCCTACTCCTTCCATGTTTTAAGTTGTATCATTTGCTTTAGATCCTAAGGTTCTCCAGGATAGAGACAGAAACTTTGTGTGTTTGGCGGGAGAGGATAGATTTTTCTCAATAGCATCTAGCCAGAATACCTGTAGGATATGTCGGTTATTTCATTGATGTTACTTAATGTTGATTATGATGAATTATAGGGTGACTCTTTGGTGTTTGACTCTTACTTGTTCAGTAAGCCCAGTGGAGGACAAGTTATTCATCCTGAAAAGAAATAAATGAAAATATGAAGCATTTCAATTAACCAAATGGCAGGTGGAGATGGTCATGAGATGAGCATTGCTTTTACAAAACATATGTTTTGTTTGTTTTGAGTTTTGGGGTTTTTCTTGTTGTTTTGTTTTGTTTTAATGAAATGCCTTTATAGGGGTTATAGATACAAATCCCCAAGGAGTTTGTTAACATGGAATCATTCATTTTAACAGAAGGGTAATAGAAAACATAATTACGGTGTTTGGTAAGAAAGGCTCAAACTGGTTAAAACCAAAATAATTTCTTAATTATTCCTGGAAAATAAATCCAGAAGGGAAGCTCATTGTTGATTATTTTTTCACCTACCCCTCCGCCATAATCCAGATGCGTAAACCATTTTAAAACAATTCATTGAAATTACTTTGTAAACTTCTGTTTACAACCCCAAGTGAATGAGACTCTATGGTTTTTCTAGGTTTTCCAAACTAAGGTTCAGGGTCCAGATTTTTCCTTCTTTCTTTCTTTCTTTCTTTCACTCAATCACACCAAAGAATTATAAGAATAGCAATAATAGCAATAAGTTATAAAATATGTAAGGGTTTTTCCCCCTTGTATCATCTTTATTGGCTATGCAACTAATTAGCTATTTCAGCACTATTCAGGCTAGTATCATTTGTTGGTTAAACAAAAGAAGGGGAAATTTCAGAAACACAAAGAGCCGAAATGTTTGAGATTTGTTCTTACTCAGATGTGTACCTCATAGTGCCTATCTCCTGTTGAAGGAAATAATTTATCATGATCTTAGTCAAAAGCATTTCTCTCTTTGCTGTCCTTTTTTATTAATTTAGGTATGTTTCTAGGATGAGAAATGATGTTACTTCTAATTATGGTTACATGTAGTTAATTTCCTTCTTTTTCCTAAGCTTGGTGTGAAAGGCAGTTTCCTCCAAAAGAGGGGTGGGAGGGGGATAGGGGGAGCTGGTTACCGGGAGGGGAGAATACTGATAGAGCTGATCTTCCTGTTGCCTTAGCAACAGATTTATTTATTAGGGGTTGAAATGACATGAGTTAATATACCGCATACCTGCTGATCGGCAAACTCCCCTATTTCAGCTCAGTTGACAATTAAGTCCTGGACAGCTACAGCCAGGGGTTAATGTTCCTCATTAGGAGAACTAGGTCATTACTGGGAAATCAAGGCACTTAAGGCAGCATGGGTAAAATACAAAATTCAGCATCTAGATGAGTGAGGCTTTTTTATGTTAATTAACCTTATTTTCCTAGGTTTAAAAAAATCTTATATGCACATGACAGTGGATCAATTAATTGAAAAAAGAGCTAGTTTACTTTACTCTCTGACTTGTCTTCATTTCCTTTGCAAGGATTTCATTATTTTATGGAAAATTCTTATGTCTATATGATGAGTAAAAAGGGTATTAAAATTAAGAAGGGAATCATCATGGAAATCAGCTTTACCACAAGGGAATGAGCAAATAAAAGCCTTGGAAATGAAAATAAATAAGCTTTGCTAATACCTCACCTAAGGAGCAGAATATAAGCCCATCAGAGCTGGGAGATATTTAGAGGTACTTCTTCGCTTCTTTATTAAGCAGTTACATAGTTATTTGACCTTCAGAAACTGAAACTTTGGAAAAGTGATTCCAAGTGGTTTGTAAACATTCTATTTGCAGAAAGCATGTAGCAGTTTAACAAACAATAACTTTCCAGTTCATAGTTGACTTTTTTTAATTCCAATAAAATTAGATACATTAGTTGAAAGTTTTTATTAAAATGTCTGAGTGGGTGTTTTTTTCCACTTGATAAGTTCATAAATAATGTATCAAGCCCCTTCTCAAAGCTTTGTTTTCTTATTTCTTTAAAGAGCCTTTATGTTGAAAGGGGGGTATTTACAAAGTTGAAAAAGATTTATTGCCCAGGATCCTCTTTTATCTTCATTTCCGTTCTGTGCTTCCATTGCAGCCACTTCTGACCAATCCTTTTGCTTCCGAGAACTTTCTCCAGGGGACATAGACCAAACACAAAGGTGGTCTTACCTGGTGTATGGCCTAAACTACTTTTTCCCTTCAACAGAAGAATCTAAATCACTGTAATTCTTCTCCCTCTACCCATATACTATAAATGGTCAATTGATTGACATCTAGTCAACTGATTTCCAGAGACTTAGTGTTAGAACTCTCATTGTCATTATTCCCCTATTGAAAAAAATGCACAATTCTCCTTTAATTGATTAGCTCTCAGTGATTCAATGTCTATTTTCACCTCCTCCCCAAAATTGTTCTTTTGTCATCTAAGTGAGACCAGGCCCTCAGATACATCTTTAGAAAACGCCATTCTAGTGAACCCCTGTATCGTGTATAATGCCACTTATCATCTGATTTAGCGTAAAATTCGTGTTTTAGGTGGCACCTGTCTGGGCTGCTTCCTTCAGAAAAGCATTTCCACCCTGAAATTAGATGTGAGTCTTATACAACTGCTTCTTTTCACCTACCCTGGCCAGTCCTTGGTTTTACCGAGAGCTCTCTTAAAGAAGAAATTGTTTCTTCATTTCAGAATCACCACTTGCGAGTTAGAGTTTTAGAATGAGGGGATATGGAAGAGACTGTTAGCTATTCCCCAAATTTCTTACTTTTTTTCTTGGGGACACAGTTGGACCACATTTTCCAGGCTCCATTGCAGTTTGGTGTGGCTGTATGACTCAGCCTTAATCAATAAATGTAAACAGAAGCAATGTGGGATACCTGAGGGCCCCACTTACAGATGGGGCATAAAAATGTTCCACCCACAATCCCCCATGAACTCTCCCTTGGAAGGGGCAGACATAAAAGGCACTTTTTGAAGATGGTAGTGCCTCGTTTGTCTTGGGGCCTTGAATAACCTCAAGAAGAAGGCTGCCCTTTTGATCTGTCAACTTGACTTTATAATGAGTCATTATACTTGTTTTATAATATCCCCTTCACCTATTATACATTTTTAAGTCATTTTTAATGCACCCAACCTATCTTAATGAGTGCTGACAGCTAGTACAATTATCCAGACAAACATGGCAGTGGTTTGACTGGGGTAGTAACAATGGAGGATGTAAGGAGTGGTCAGGATATATTTTAAAGATTTTGGCCTAGGTGGATATCTATAGGTGCTATTTACTGAGATGTGGAGGTAGGCAGGTACTATTGACTGACATGCAGAACACTTGGGGAGGAGAAGGTTGTAAAAAGTTTGCCTTTGAATATATTAACTTGAAGATATCTTTTAGAACGCAAGTGGAAATTTCAAGTTGGAAGATAGATATGCACGTCTCTTATTCAGATAGAGTCAGGACTGAAGACAGAAATGGAGTTTATCAGCATGGAAATGTTCAATTCCTATACAACATTTAAAAATATTGGATTTTAAATCTTATAAGCTACACTTTTAAGTTTCCTAATTTTAAACATCAAATCTACACTAATTCTGTGGGCAGCAGGGACAGCTTGGTTACACTTGTAGCAGAGTAGAGTCTGGTCTCTCTATAAGTCCTGGCCGCCGCTTACCAGCCTGGTGCCTTCAGCCAAGTTACCTCGTCTCTAGCTTCAGTTCTCCTCTTGCTAATATGTTAACTATATTACACAGTTGCTCTGAGGGTTAGAGGGGATCATGTATGTAAATGAGTTAGCACAGTTCCTGGCAGAGAGTAAACACTTAATAAACATTAGCTATTATTATTAGTAAATAATGCAGAGTGCCTCATTACCTCACAAAGCACTGTCACTTCTGACCACTGTCTCTTATTGGTTAAAATCAATTTTTTCTTAACTCTCCTAGAAAAAGGAAAGAAAAGAAACAGCTAAATAAAGTCGTCTTTTTTTGTCTTCATTTTCAGCCTACCCAAAACAAGTACATACTGTACAGAAAAATGGAATTCTAAGCTACAGAGCACACACTTCTAAGGAGCAGCATCTGCCTTGTAAATGAAGTCTATAAAAGGCTACCAAATGTCCCTTCACATTTTTATGATTGTTAGGGTATTACTAAACCTGGATGGAAAAATGTTTTTTGAGGCTCTTACATCAAGCACCCACACTGTCAATATCACAAATTATTTCCGTTTTTTACAAGATGGCTGCCGTGTGCCTTCCCTTAGGAATGGCAATGCTATTTTAGCAGAAGTTCTATAGTTTTAAAGATGTGATTTGGTAAAAAAAGCACTTTCTACCTTTATAATTGTCACATTTTTAAGCACATAACTTTTTATTAAAAGAACAGCTTTAATGGGATATAATTTATATATCACAAAATTCACTCATTTTAAATATACAATTTAATAGTTTCTGGTAAATTTGTAGACTTGTGCACAAGCAACACCGCAATCCAGAACATCTCCATCACTCCGGAAAGAGTTCTTATGCCCCTTTCCAGTCATTCCCTGTGTCCACCCCCAGCCCCCCAAAATCACTGATCTGCTTTCTCTCTCTCTAAATTTGCCTTTCCCAGACATTTCATATAAATGGAGCCATACAGTAGGTGGTCATTTGCATCTGGTTTCTCTCACTTAGAACAGTGCTCTTGAGGTTCATCCGTGTTACAGCATCTATCAGTAGTCTTTTCCTTTCTAATGCTGAATAATACTCCATGGTATGGATATAACACATTTTGTTTATTCCTTCATCATCTGATATTTGGATTCTTTCTAATTTTTGATTACTGTGAATAATATTCTTTTGGACATTTTCATAGAAATTTTTGTGTGAACATACTTTTCATTTCTCTTGGGTAGATACCTAGTAGTATTGCTGAGTTTGATAAATTTACGTTTAAGTTTTTAAGAAACAAGCATATCACCTTGAAGGACAGCATCTAATAACTCCTCCTTCTTAGATTCATTCACCCATTTGAAAATGTTATTGAGGAGCACCTGGGTGGCTCAGTAGGTTGAATGTCTGACTCTTGATTTTGGCTCAGGTCATGATCTCACTGCTGTGAGATTGAGCCCTGTGCCTGTCACTGCTAGGCGTGGAGCCTGCTTCTCTCTCTCCCTTTCCTTCTGCCCTCCCTGACTGATTCTCTCCCCCCCTGCCCCCCGTCAAAAATAATAAAAATTTTTAAAAAGATAAAGATAACAACATTATTGAGTTTTCTCTAAAGCTAGTCACTATACTAAGTACTACATATAGGCAACTCTGGATTATTCACTGTAAGTGGTACGAAATGTAGTCTAGATGATTAAAATCTCCTCCTTATTCATAAACCTCAAGTTGGGCATGCTTTCAAGTGTCTTCGGCAAAATTCTATGATCTCACTAGGCCTGTTATTCCAAACCTATACCAAATGGCTATATGATAGGTAGCTACCAGGAATTCAAAGAAGAAAGGCATAAATCTCTGCCCTTTAGGGGCCCACAGTCCAGGAAGGGGGGCAGGTTTATAATGCCTACATATATTCTCAGTGTTCTTGCTATTTTCAAAAATATAGTGTGTCTAATTCCGACTCCTTCTTTCCCCCCCAAACTCTTGCACTCCTATTTATGAATAGCACACTAATGCCTTAACTCTGGGCTACAAATGATTATCTTCTTTGATTTCTTTTCACTTTAACTCTGTTAGCTTCTTATGGCTACTATAACAACAAACTACACACTTGACCCCTGAAAACAACAGACATTTATTCTCTCACAGTTCTGGAAGCCAGAACTCCAAATTCAGCATCACCTGACTGACTAAAGTCAAGATGTCAGTGGGGCCTCACCCCCTCCAGAAGGTCTAGAAAAGAAACCAGTCATTACCTTTTTCCAGCTCCTGACAACTGTCAGCAATATTCAGATTGGGGCTGCCTCACTCCATCCTCTTTCTCTGGGGTCACATTGCCTCCTCCTATCCTGCCTGTCAAATCCCCCTTTGCCTCCATCTTATAAGGATGGATACAAGTGATACATTTAGGGCCCACCCAGATATTCCAGGATAATCTCCCTATCTCAAAGTTCTTCACCACATCTGCATAGTCCTTTTTTGCCATATAAGTTAACATTAACACTTCTAAGGATTAGGATGTGGACATCTTTGGTGACAGGAAGGACATTATTTAACCTCATATAAACTGCAGATGCAGTCAATATGAAGTCATTCATTATCCATTCATCCATTCACTTAATACTTCTTGAGCATGATATTACATGTCAAGTACTGAATTAAGACTTGAAGATACAGTAGTAAGGAAAAATTTGCACACATAGTCCTTGCCTGTGTGGAGCTTACAACAGACATTAATCAAGTAAAATTTGCCTGAGATAAATGTTACAAAGGAGAAATGGAAAAACAGAATGATACATAACTTTTTTCTAAACATATTACCCATTCATTATAAATGCGTTAAGCAATACTGAAAAGCACAAATTAGGAGTTTTAAAAACTCACAGCACAGTCTATCACATGTAAGTAATTCCCTTTCTTGATATTTCTTTCCTTCCATATTTCTATCTACTAATTTGGAACTCATGCACTATTTTGCTTTTTTTTGTTTGTGGTTTTAATATATGGGCTTATCCTATATTCATCCCTTTCTTGCTTATTTTCCCCTCTTGCACATTAGACCTTCCCTTGTGCCTGAAAAACATGCTCAAAAATTGCTTGTAATGAGAGATTGTTGGTGGCAAATTCATCTGGAAACATCTCCCATTTCTCTATTATTCTTTGAGGAATTTTTTCTGAGTATGCAATTCTAGGTTGAGATTACATTCTCTCCACTTTATTTTGCTGTTGAGAAGTTACTTTATCAGGCTTTTCTCTCTGGCTACTTTAAAGACTTTGTCTTTGTCTTTGGTGTGTTTCACTGACACAAGATATGTGCAGGAATGGATTTTTCTTTGTAATCTTACTTGGGATTTGTGAGATTTCTTAACTCTTTGAATCAGTGTCTTTCATCACTTATGCAAAATTTTCAATATTATATCCACAAATATTGCCTCTGACTCATTCTCTCCTTTTAGCGTTCTGTGTCTTGATCGTTCTTACCATCTCATGTTTCGTAACCCACCTTTCATATTTTCCATATCTTCTTACTTGGGTTTATCTTTGGGTTTCATATAATTCTCTCTCAATTCCAATCATATTTTTCACCTCTCAAACTTCTTTTAGTTACTCTTTCAAAATCATTTGGTCAGTTTTAATCATCACTTGTTCTTCAGATAGTCTCTTCTTTTCTTAAATGCTTCAAACACACTATTATAATCCATGTTTGATATTTCCAATAGCTGAAACCTTTTTGGGTCCGCTGTCTTTCTTCTCTTTGAGCTTGGTGTCTTGTTGCCTATGTGTCTTTTATTTTTCACCATGAGTCCATATTTTTTGGAACTTTTATCAAGCGAAATTCTTTGAAAATGGCCTGAATTATATCTGGATTTCTCAAGAGGGGAGGTGTGTTTGCCCGTGTCAGGTGTTTAAGGAAGCCACCAGCCCAGCACTACTTGAAACTAAGTTCTCAGTCAAGGTTGTTTTTTTTCTTGTTTCATTTGTTTGTTTGACCACTGAGGTAACTTCACAGTTTTTTGAGGGCCAATGTGAAATGAAGTTGCAGAGGAATTTGATTAATCTGTAATAATAACATAAATCTTTACATCTCTCTCATGGATTCTTCTCACTCCTTCTTACTGTGGGCCCATGCCCCTGGTTCTAATCCTTGTAAATGTAAACCTACACTACTGTAATCACCTCCTCATTTTCTCTTTGCTGAACTTAGCACCTTCTAGTTCATATCTTGGGTAAATATCCAACATCTTCTTCATGTTACTTTGCTCAGAGTCCTGTGGTTTTCACTCTCCTTATCAGTTATCTCAATCTGGCTATCCATTAAAATGAGGTTTTGGTTTTTGTTTTTAAATTAGAAACGCCTACCTTCCTTATTCCAACTAAGCCAGAATTTCTGAGAGTTGAGCCCTTGTGTCATCCCAGTCAACTCTAATGTCAGGCAGGATTGAGAACTAGTATGCTACAAGAAAAAGCATAAACACAGAATTGTCTTCATCTAGCACTTAAGACCTCATAAGAAAGTGGTGCTCAACCCTGCTGTATGTCAGGAAACATCTAAGTGCAAGTCTAACTCTGAGGGGTTCTGATTCTATTGATGTAAGATGGAGATCTGGTTGGTACTTTTAATAGTTCCCTAAGATTTGCAACATGTGGGGCACCTGGGTGGCTCAGATGGTTAAGTGTCCAACTCTTGATTTCTGCTCAGGTCATGATCTCATGGTCATGGGATCGAGCCTCTCATCGGGCTCCACACTGAATGTGGAGCCTGCTTGGGATTCTCTCCCTCTCTCTCTCTCTCTCTCTCTCTCTCTCTGTCTCACTGCCCCTCCACCATGCTCTCTCTCTCCTAAATAAATAAACATTAAAAAAAAAAAAACAGTTGCACCATGCAGGATTGAGAACCACTATCCTAGAACCATAAATTCCCAGGAATCCAGGGATCAGGCTGGTAGCATTAATGAGTGAAAAGGCCACCTGGGAACTATGGTAAACTGAAGGACGCCACCACTCCAGATGAGACAGGAAGCCCTACTCAAGTTTTACTGATTGCAGAACATGGCCATCACCTTGCACCTCTTGCTCTACAGAATAGCCCATTTCAAACCAGTCAAACCTCAAAAGTACTTGAAAAATTAACACATATACCTATCTGTGTGTGTGTGTACGTGCACGCTGCGTGCATGCACATGTGGGTACACATGGCTCCAACCAAGCATTGTAAAGTATGGCTGTCTTGCTTTTTTTCCAACTCGGTACTTTTGCCCAGGTTATTCTCTACCTGCAGTGCTTTCCTTCCGCCTCCATATCTGTTACAATCATCACTTGCCCTCAGAGAACTAACTCCTGCCTTCTCTGACATGACAATGGAGAGCTGATAACTGGAAGAGATGTGTATTTGGGAGGGGCCCTTCCCAGGCATGTCCCCTTCTGTTTCATGTAAACCTCTCTCCTCTGGGCTCTATTTAACTTGCCATGGACTTCTTTGGAAGTTAAGTAAAACAGGGGCGCCTGAGTGCCTCTGTCAGTTAAGCATCCGACTTCGGCTCGGGTCATGATCTCACGGTTTGTGAGTTCGAGCCCCACATCGGGCTCTCTGCTGTCAGCACAGGACCTGCTTCAGATCCTCTGTCCCGCTCTCTCTCTGGCCCTGCCCCACTCACTCTCTCTCTCTCGAAAATAAACTTTAAAAAAAAGAAGTTAATAAAATATAAATAAATATAAATATATAAATATATATAAATAAAATCTTTATATGGCTAAACAGTTTGGTATTTTAGCTTTATAATTACCATCAAATAGTCAGTTCTATGATAAGTATTTAATACATTAAGGAATCCATCATAAACTGTTAGGAATTCTTTATGTAAGATAGGATAGATATTAGAAACTAGGGAGTCTTAACATGTGGATTATTTAGAAAGGTTAGGGTTGAAAAGCGCTGAGACTGGATAAGAGCAATTATGGTGGATGAAATAAATAAGAGGTAAGGAAGAATAAATATATCTCAAAATCTGATTTGGGCTAGGGAAAGATGAGTCTTAAGTAAGTAACAGTGATAACAAGCTACATTCATTTATGTGCAAGGCATTTATTCAAAAATTTAGTAGAATAATGTGGCCCTTTTAGATGAAAGAACTTATATTCGTAATTTACCATAAGAACCATGTTAAATGAACTTGAACTATAGTACCAAGTACAAAGAATCCACGATATAATCATCATTTGTTCATTTATTCACACATTCAACACATACTTACATGAGGCGAGGAAGCTGGCAACCCCCGTGTCCACGTGTGCTGTAAGGTCTGAGCGCAGGCTACGGCCAGATTGCCCAGTTTGAGTCCCAGGTCTGCCCCTTACCATTGGGCCACTTGGGCAATGTGAGCAAGTTGCTTCATCTCACTAAACTTCATTTTCTCCACCTATAAATTAAGTAGAAGAATGGTACTTACCCCACATAGTTGTTGTGAGGATGAAATGATTGAATCTGTCCAGTGGTCTGGGAACAGTTCCTGATCCACATAAGTACTATGTATATATGCCTTTGCTGTTATTATTAATCTTTCTTTCTTTATAACAACCTCGGCGTTCTCTCAGTGAATTCATGGTAATTCAGTAAATTTCAAATTCGCCATATTTTTCCTTTGAGTAGCACTTAAATTCTAAGGATGCTTCGTAGCATCAGAGGAGATGGTTTGGTCTCAGTTGGCACTTGGCCACATTGGCATCCCCTGAAAAGAATACTGTCCTGTCTGATTCTTGGTTATCACCTCAAAGAACTGGTATCTACTGTGTTACATTCCCATCTGCCCACACACTGCGTTGTTCCTGCCAGAGTGCACCACAGATGCCTGTCCGTACGACACAGCACCGCCAGCATCCTGCTGGCTCTGTCAGGTAACTTCTTTATCTTACTCAGCACCTTTGCAAAACATGGCTGCTCTCCCGTATTACTTGTGCACCTCGGAAAACTCAGCAAACTGGCTTTCGGTCCTCCCTGACCCAGGCAATTTGTCCTCCTCAGTTGATCCCATGTCATGCTGGTCACAGTCGCCTTTGCAAAGCTCCTGCCTCCCTGGGTTCCAGAGAAAGGGGCAAGATGAAGGTCATTCTGTCATCCAGCCAGCTCTCTGTCCCCCAATCTCTTGCCCAGTTTTCAACCTTGGACATGCACTCAAGAGTATCTCTAGCCTCTCCAACTTGCCTCCCTCAGCCCACAGATTTTTGGGGGATGCAGGGGGAGACACTGGGAGATGGGATATGGCTAGGGGGAGTGTTGAGAAAAACCTACTTAGTGTTTTTCTCCAAAACTGTTGTTTAGACTTCAGTGTCCAAATTTTCATATAAAAATCAAGAATTAACTGTTTATCTTCTCTTTGCATTTCTGTTTAATACCTTAAGGGCAAAGATTATAGAATGTCTTTGCTCTCAAAACTAGGGGGTGCGGGAAGAGTAGATTTGCAAACTAGAAAGTATCGAGGGAGGAAACCCATTAAGCACATTGATTAATACTTCAAATATTATCCTTCTACTCATGTACTGATAGGGCTTCTTTTGAGACCCCTGCCACAGAGAGCTCCCATAGTAATACTACTATGTTGCAGTACAACATAAAAGTGAAAACCCAAAAGAGGAAGCAACTAATTCTGCCTGGAAAAGTCAGGCAATGATTCACTGAGGAAGTGAGGATAATTGAAAGAGGATTCCATCAGATAGATTCCTCATCAGCTCCTGCGCCACATATGTTACAGGAAAGAACACCAAACCAAACTGAATGTGAACCTGTACTCGGGGAGTCCAGAAAGACTCCATCAGAACGGATAACAGTGTTTTCCTTCATATTTCCATCTGTAACTCTAAAACTGAGGTGAACAGCCCAGAGGGGCATCCTCCCCTGTGTTTGGGGCGGCACCTAGACTGGAGCAAAGTTGGAGTGGGTCTCGGGGTAGGTGACAGCATGATGTCCCCAGTCCTACCTGGGCAGGTAGACAGCTCTGGTCTTCACCTGTGTCAGAGCTTGGAACTGCTGAACTGGAGGCCATATTAAAGCTTAACCTGGGGGCACCTGAGCATCCGACTCTTGATTTCGGCTCAGGTCACAATCTCACAGTTTGTGAGTTCGAGCCTCACGTCGGGCTCTCCACTGACAGTGAGGATCCTGCTTGGGATTCTCTGTCTCCCTCTCTCTTCCCCTCTGCTACTCGTGCTCTATCTCGTCTCTCTCAAAATAAATAAACATTTAAAAAAACTTAAAAAGCTTAACCTATTGCAGACCTAATCCTTATTTTAAGAGTCAGACTCCAACTTTAGTGAAATGGGTGAAGTTTTTCCACACGGGCACTGTGCTGTTTACCTACTTCCCAGCAGGAGCATTTTAGTCCTTGCCCAGACACCCCAAACTTGCTGTTGTTTAACATTCCACGCAATTCTTACCCTCCCTAGACACTCTTCACATCTCAAAATCTTGTCTTCTTGACCTTCCTACCTTAAGCATCAGAATTTACATTCTCTTAGTGAACTGTTTCAATATATTAATCCCAAAAGAATATAAGTTACACACATGTACACAGATGTACTTTTACTTATTTTTTAAAGTTTTTTTACTTTTGAGAGAGACAGAGACAGTGAGTGTGAATGTAAAAGGGGCAGAGAGAGAGAGAGAGAGAGAGAATCCCAAGGGGTCTCCGCGCTATCAGCACAGAGCTGGATGAGGGGCTTGAACTAGAAACTGCGAGATCATGATCTGAGCCAAAACCAAGAGTCTTAAAAAACCAGTACTTAATGTACTGAACCACCCAGGGGCCCCTGACAGACATACTTTTAAATTAAATCATAATAACATATAAATTCGTGCTGCTATTTTAATGTGTTAACTCCCTGGAGGTATTTACTTACTATGACTACAGCACCTTGCTAAACTTGTACTGCTAAGGGGTAAAAGGCTCCAACTTTAAGGAACCTCAGGCATTCTTGATAGTCATGGATGAGATTTGTAGACAATCGATTTTCCTTCTTCTCTTCAAAATCATAGGTCAGGAGCATCAGCCTCTCTCCTTGCCTAGAACCTGGACTCCTCGAGGGTTGGGGTCTCGTGTTCTCATTAATCATACTCGTATCCCAGTGCCTTGTACAAGTTCTGTCTGCCACACAAGGTTGCTCAGTCCTCCTTCATGGAATAAATTACTGACTTCAAACAAGGATATTCTTACCATCAGGCCAAAAACCTATACTGGATAAGAGATTTTATTGTTGTTTGGAGTTTTTATACTTTAAATAATACACTATAAAAAATAATATCACTTAAGCAGTCCTAGAACCATACCATGGTGTTTTGTTACAGAATATTTTGAATATAAAACTGGTGTGCCTCGCATACTTCCTAAGGTAATTGATATTCACGTAAAGAAAAGACCCCTTTGTAACTTCTTGGTGGACGTTATATTGTGAACCCAATTTCCAGATGAAAACAGTAAGAAGCATTCATTAGGTATCTGTCCTATGAATGCAACAAAGATATCAAACCACTAATTGCTTTCTATGACCTAAAGGGGAAAAATTTTAATTCATTTTAATACTTCCCAAATCTAAAATGTACTAATTACATTAGCGTTTAAGCTTAAATAACTGTCAAAAAGTACTAAAAGTATAAGAATATAAAGCAAAACTGGAATAAATACCGAATATTTAGATGGTATTTGGATGGACTTTTTTCTAAATCGTGTCAAAAATAGTGTCATAGTGAAT
>CM053578.1:24892996-24917749 GCA_028646485.1 Cryptoprocta ferox | reverse complement strand
TACAGAAACAGAAATTTTACTTTACTTCGTATTTGTAACTGTGTTGTAAATAATGACTACCATTTATTGAACGCTTATTACACTATTTGCATGTGTAACATAGTTGACACTTTATATGCCTCTGTGTATAATTATCAAGGTAAACATTTGAAGCTCAACAATGGTACATCCCACTTACTATCAATAACTGAGGATAAAGCATAGGAAGCTTTATTTTTTGCCCACTTACGGTGGCTATTAAACTTACTAGAATATTCTTAAATTCCCAGTTCTATAAATGAAACATAAAACAATGATTATAATAATTATGATAACAATAATAATAATAATAACAGATATCCTTTATTATGTATTTTCTGCTTGCCAGGCATTATAAATTGTCTCATATACATCATCTCACTGAATCCCCTTAACAGCCTTTTGAAGTGAGTGTTATTATCCAGACTGTTACAGATGAAGACGTTAAATCTCAGAGTGGTTTGGTAACTTGCCCTGGATTATAACTACTAAGTATCAGAACTAGGATTTTAGCCCTTTTTCCATTAGGCTATATTGTCCATATAAACTTTTTGACTTCATTTATTCTGACAAAACTCACCTTTAGAACTATAGTCATAAATGAATTGATTATTGTTAGCTTTCAAGAAGCATCTTCTTTTCTTCTTTGGAGTTTACGTATGCTTCTAAAGCAAACTATTTAGTCAAAATGATCTTTCACCAAATACACTGTATACCATAGTTGACTGTTCTTTATTATCCATTCTTTACCAGAAATCATTTGTTCTGATACCCACTAACCATAAGTATATTTAATTAATTAACACTTTGGTTCATGAGACTTCCCATTCTGGAGTGCCTTTTCTTGAGCATTATAGTTAATTTATTACAATATTTAGAATCTTTTATTCTTTTCCACATGAATAATTAGTGTACCTTTGGTACCTAATGTGAGTAGTTCTTAATAACTTTAAATCATAAGCAACAAAAGACTAAAGTAACGAGGTTTGGGCCTGAACTTCTTTCTTTTATGGCATCGTAAAAGGGACTAAGTTAAGTAGAATAATACAGATTAATTCCATTTATAAGAATGTAAGAAAAAGGAGGAGATACATAATTAATCCTGTTTATAAAATGAAAAAACGCAACATATGTAGCAACAAGAACACATCATTTTGAGCAGGTCTTTCTAGAACAGACATTCCATATTGTGTTCCTCCTTTCCCACAGTCATTGCCATGACAATCTGGTGTGCTTAGCAGTCGCTGCTGAGTAAGGGAGACTGTCTCTTCTAGGGGATCTCTGTGTCAGCCAAAAAACACAGCAGTCTTCTTTGGGTCTAGAAACAAGACATAATATATGAAATGGACAGAATTTTTGCATTTTTCTCCATTTTTGAATTTTCTCCAATCCCTCCCATTGGAGGGATTTCTTATGAATCACTGTCCATGTTTACTTTAACATTTTTTAAATCAGAATGAGGTTTTGGAGTGGATTTTTCTCTTCAAGTTAAGATTCTTTCCTATATGATTGAAGACCTTGTCATTTCTAGACGTGACAAAATGTCCACAACTGAATATGAAAACCTGTTATTAAGAATTGAAATCCATTTCGATGAAAGACATCTAATAATGCAGACCATGTTTAATTCTCCATTTAAAAAAAACATGATCCTTCATGTCATTTCATAGACCTATCCTAGCATAGTTTTAAAAATATAACTGTCTCTATTCAGCCATGACAGAACCATCATTCATTCATTTCAAAGTCATATTTTGAGTACCCACCAACTTCTGAGTCAAAGAGTTTCTCTGATGTTGTGGGACTTCCAGACTAATTATTATAGGGGGACAGCATACAAATAATTATGAAATAATATAAAAGAGCACATTCATGAAATCATCATCAGTGTATATGAATGTTGGTATTGGAGTGATTCAGAGCAAGATGGGATTTCATAGGGATGACTACTAATAACAATAAATTTAAAGTCAGTGAGAGAGACAATAGACAAAGAGTGGCAGAGAGAGGGAGAGAACATGTTCCATTGTCAAAAACTGCAGGCACAAGAGCTGTGGATTGTGAACAGCAGAAGACAAAGGGAGAGGATGAAAATGAATATGACTACCAATGCTTATTTGGGGTAATAGCAAGGGTAAATGGTTGATGGAAATATCTAAATGTTGGAGGGCAGCTTAATTTCAATTTAATGGCTTTTAGTTACTGTAGAGAAGAGATATCTAAGGAAAATCATGTTGAAGAGGATAATTGAACAATGTTTTGGAAGCTGAATTGGCAGAGGGGGATCTGAAGCTCAAGTACAAGGTAGTAACATTGTACTTTAAAAATGGAAATTATCAAAACAACTCTTAAATTACTTTTATAGGAAAAAATGGCAAAGTTGGCAATAAGTTGATTGGCAGGACAAGTTTGGAAGCAGCCTCTGCATTCAATAATGTGTCAGGCTTGAGATCCTGGAATACTGGGAGAATAAGGACATACCGATACTAGAAAGGAGCTTAGGCATTAATGCTATTTGACAGGGCAGTGTTTAGTTTTTAAGTATTATAGATGAGTTGTCATTGGAAGAGCCTAGTGAAGATTCTGAATATCCACCTGATTATATAAATGGTAAAATCATAATCTACAGTAGATGGGAATAAGAAGATTAGATTCACAAGAAGTGATTTAGATTTAGAGTCAATACAGAGTAATAACTTTTTACACAGTATTCCCGGCCTTGTTCTAGACATGGGGAATATTGGGTAAACAAAGGCATGAGTTCTGCTCTTGTGGAACTTGTAATGTAGCAGAAGGCAAAGCAGGTGAAACTTGAAAGTAGGATAGTTCCAGAAGTACAGTGAACATTGTAGGAAGGGGGGAAAGGACCTTGGTTAGAGATGTGGGATGGCTGCATTTGTAGGACAAGAGGAAAAACAAAGAATTAAGGATTCTACCAAAGAGAAATTTGAATGTTATAGAAAGCACTAGATTTCACTTGTCGTATTAGTTGAAACACCAAAAAATGGGAAACATATATCCATTAGGAGGATAGTTTACTTAAAATTTTGAAATACAAGGTAAACATTTTGAAATGAAACATCTATATGCATTGATGGAGATCCATGTCTATCGTGTAGCTAGTGAAAATGGAAAGTGCGGAATGACTGGTACTATTCTCATGTTTATAAAATGAGGAAGGTATATATAAAAATACACATACACAAATGTATGTGTTTGCATATGCCTAGAAATAGGTAAGGAACCCTACGTACCAAACACCTGTTAAGTAGTGGTTACACCCTAGGAATAAAATCAGGAAGGGTAAGGAATAGGAGTTTTCAGTGCAGACTTCATATATTTCTGAATTATTTGTATTTTATTACAATGGGCATGCTTTTTGTTTTAAATTGAAATGGGTATTAAAATAACTGTAGATTCACATGCAGTTGTAAGAAATTACTAAGGGTCACCTCCTGGAATGCCGATGCTACAAATGTTGGTTCTTTTCTTGTCCACTAGGTCTCTGAGCTTCAGTTCTTTCTTATGTTATTTTAATACAATTTTTTGTCTGTTTTCTTGCTAATGTTCACACTGGGTAAATTCGATTTATCTCAAGATCACAGATTCTATTCCCTGCAATACTTGTTCTATGATCGAGCCGAGCCAGTGAGGCATTGTTTTTTTTTTCTTTTATTATATTTTAAGCCCTATTATTTCCATCTCATAGATGCTGAGATTCAGCTTAGTTTTTTTCTAATGTTTATTTATTTTGGGGAAAGAAAGACAGTGCGAGCAGGGGAGGAGCAGAGAGTGAGGGAGAGAGAGGATCTCGAGGTCAGTGCAAAGCCTGACGTGGAGCTCGAACCCACAAATCATGAGATTATAACCTGAGCCTTAGTTGGACACTCAACTGAGCCACCCAGGCGCCCCTGAGATTGAGCTCTTTAAAATCTGACTGTAAGCTTCCTGACAGGGTAAAATAGAAAACAAGAATAATGTATCTTCTAATATGAGAGCTAGAAACACAGTTCTCAGGGACGTCAGAGTTTCCTAGACTGAACTCTGGAAGAAGTTTCTAACTACAGGAGGTGGACTGCTGGGGTAGCTCTCAGGATAACTAGCAAGCAGTTTTGAATGTGTTCCTACATATGTCTTAGAAATGTTATAATTCAAAAGAAAATATAAATGATTAGTCAGTTTCAAATTACAGCCTCAGTCACCACATTTGACAAGGAGCAACTTTATTATAAAGGGAAATAGAAAGACTTAGTAATGAATTGGGAAAAGAGTTTAGTTCCATAGAACCTTCCAGGTCTGAGGGGAAGTAATTACTTACATCATGGTTTAAAAGCATGTGGCTCAGTTAGTTAACCATCTGACTCTTGATTTCGGCTCAGGTCATACGCTGCTCTAACAGTGCTGAGCCTGCTTGGGATCCCCTCTCTCTCCCTCTCTCTCTGCCCCTCCCCTCTCTCTTAAAATAAATAAATAAACTTTAAAAAAGAAATATGTATCATAAGTGGATGCCACTTAAGTAACATCCCAAGAATGGGGAAGACCACATTTATCTTAATTAAGGTTTTTCATGGCCTGCCAGTTCTTTGAGGCATGGGTATCTGCAGGCTTCCTGGCCAAAGTTGCAGAGAGGGAGAGCTTATTGACAAATTAGATAACTGCGTGAAATTATTGTATACTATGTCCAGGAAGAGAGGACATCACCGTTGAAGAGAAACTACCGGGTGGTTCTGAGCTTTTAGCAATGGGGAGATTTTAAAGGTAATCCTGTTGTGGGACCTAATGGGAAAAATGATTTTTCACTGGACTGCCATCTGGATGAAATGGGTGGGAAGATTTAACTGGGGAGAAGGTCATTGGGTTGTAGTCTAAATACACTATTTGGAAAAGAAGCAAGGGTCATTTCTAAGAAAGCAGAGTATGGCCACTGGTGTCAAATATACGGGCAAAAACATGAGAAGCATGAGAATGGAAGGGGCAGGGGTGGGACTTGGTATTGTTAAAGAACAATTTCGGCCGAGAGAGTGCAAAAATGGGAGCAAAGTTGTAGGGAAAACACAGGAAGGAGAAAAGACAGACATAGCCCATGTTCTAAGATGAGATGATCTGTGAAGAGTCACCTAGAAGTAGTACATTATTGGAACTCTGGAACTCTTATTGTCAATAAATGTTATCAGGTAAAAGGGGTTACCTCAAAGCCATAAATGAAGAAATTGTAGAGCAGGGAATAGGACCACAGGCTTTAGGAAGGAAATTGGATATAAGAACACAGGTGTCTCAAAAAGAAGCAAGGTAGAAGATCTGGAACTCTAATAGACTTTGAATTTTGAAAGGCAGACATCTCTCCCTCTGCTATTAAAAGGAAAGATGAGAATATGAATGTGCAGATGGCATGAAACCCTGATATGCATAAATTAGAATTTTATTTTTCTATAACGTAATTTCTGTGCAGTGGCCCACTTCAATAGGGTGACAGGAAGCTCAAGTAGTTCAAGATCCTGTCTTCCATTTTCCTGGTCCCCATTCCGCACAAGCCACTGCTGAGGGAGCCCTTGCTTCAGTCTGTCAGCTGCTCTGTGATTCTTCCCTGACATTCGCGGGAGTCATGGTTCTGCCGTTGTGCCTACCACAGCTCAGGAATCTCCCACACGGCCCCAGTGCTGTCTGCCTGACACATGCACTCAGACACTCGCTCTCTGTAGTTGTGCTCCGCCCCCCCCACACACAAGGTTCTAGCCCAGGAAGTATAGTGCACGGTTTCTGGGACTTTCAAAGTTCCTTCCCCTCAAACTTTCCTCCACCCATCCTTTGTGTTTCTTATCCAGAGGTGAAACAGCGACACAGGGTGTTAAGGGTCTTTGCTACACTCGTGTGGCATTTTGCTTAAATACTTGTTCCTTTCTGAAGTCCTTACCATTTCTACATGTATTTTTGCTCCTGTAATCAACCAAGAGGATTGCCCCCCCTTTTTTTGGTGGGGGTTGGAGGCCCCCAGCCAGGCCCATGCCTTTCCCAAAGCAATGGACATAAAATATCTTAGCATCTCAAGTGTGCTGGGAAGGAGAGGAGATGGAATTAGTTGATTAACATTTCTTAAATATTAAAATACTACAAATACCAAAGAGAATAGAATGACAGTTTATTGTGTATCTCCAGGGTGCCAGGCATTTCTTCATTCCTAAGAACTAATTTTTTTAATGTGGGTATTGTTATCCCATTTAAGAATGAAAAAACTCAGGTTGTATGAGGTCATGAACATACCTGCAGTCATACTGCTGGTCGGTGGCAGAGCCACTTTTCTCTGAACTTCACCTTCCAGTCTTCCTCTAAAGGTAAAGTTGAAGGACAGAATGCAGTATGAACAATATTCAGAGACAGCCACAGGGGATAGTCTTGGTCTTGGTCAGCCATAAGTAAATATTGGTGGGGAAGTCTGGTGGAGTTAGACAAAGAGAAGCACTAGTAGCATCAAAACAGAGAAGTCGAAAAGCCAGCGGCTAAAAGTATTGGTTGAATCCGATTTGAAGCAGTATTGAAGAAGCAGAAGCAGCACATGTGAAGGGAAACTAGACGGATTATTGGTATGTCAGGCCTATGGAGGGGAGTAAAAAGTTAATGGCCCTAGAAAGGACAGTAGAAAAGTAAATGGTCATAACAACTAACACAGGGTAATAAATGGAAGCTTTCTGTTTTTGAACAAGGAACATATCACTGAATTTGAAGGCAAACCAGTACTTCATGATGAGGAAGTAAAGCTGGAGGTTAGCAGAGTATCAGAAAGAGAAAGAAGTTTGAGACCATGGTGTGAGGGAGATCATAATTTTATATTACTTCCACATATTCTTCCTGCCATCTTTTATCCAATGGGTTCTAACCTCAAGTCACAAGAATCCAAGGAATGTCCAGGGCTTGATGGTCTGGAAACAAAACCTTGGACTGAAGGTGCCAACTCTTTTTCTTCGTATTATATGTAGGAAGAAAGAAATAAAAGAAATGAAGAATCAAAGACTATCTGTTATAGGAAGAGAATGACTTTCAGTTGATGAGACGTGATTTCAAATGCAGACTCAATCTCTTCTGTGTGATCTTAAATGGAGGAATCATTGTGTTTGACCACTTGGAGGGAGGCTTAACTAAGATTATGATCGGGTGCCTGGCATGGGATCCTGAACATAACAGGAGTTCTACAAATGTCATTCATTTTTTCCGTACCTTCATTGATTCAACACATATTTTCTGAGCAGCTAATTTTGTGCCACAGATAATGTAGTAGTCAGCATAGGCCACATTATGCTGCAGTAAGGAACACCCCTCCCCATCTCGCTAAGTTTACGTATCTCACTAACTCAAAGTCTGCTGCATGTTTAGGTGGCTTTGCCTCCACATGGCAGCCCAGACTGCTTTACTCTTTTACCCTAACGATCTCAACACAAGACCTCCCCAAGGATCACTGCACCCAAGAAAATGCTATCCAGAACTGCTCTTAGATACTTCACCCAAAGTGACACAAGTCAGTCAGCTTGCAACCCATTGACCAGAACTAGTTATATGGCCTCCCATACTGGAAGGGGTTGAATGCAGAGCCTTCTGTGTGCCCAGAGGAGAAAAGAACTGGATACTGATGAACATAAGTAAAGTCTACCACTACTTGGCAAGGCACTGGGTACTTATAGTGAACAAAACAGACATCATTTATCTTTCCCTCATGGAGCTCTCAGTCCAGAATGACATGCTGCTAGGAAACAATAGCATGGGTAAAGAGCCAGTTTTCTGCCTAGGCAATACAAGGAACTAGATCAAAGAGATTGCATTCCATAAGTATAAAGTTATGTGGGAAAATAGGAAAGGGTAACAGTTTAGTGTAAGTGACAAGTATGGAGAACTTAGAAATCCTCAATAAATATTTACTGAACGAATGTTAAATGAGGAATAAGAAGAAATTTAGCTCTACAAAACTAAACGGGAAAAGCAACAGAGAGAGAACAGATATAGGAAGAAAAAACACATGGAAACAGTTTATGCTTTTCAAATGTTCTGAATAATATTTGGGAATAAAAGCTGTTCTTGCTATATCTGCTGCTTCCAGTAAGCCTGAAATATTTCCGTGCTGGTCGCTTCTGCCATAGTTGGGCTGCTGAGGAACTCGTTCCCAGCCAGACTGTTTCATTCTTACCTATTCAAGAGTATGGGGATTGTGGGAAGCTTGGACTTTGACTCATCTTCAAGAATGTTTTGTGATCAATCAAGTTTGCTCGATGGGCAGCTGTCAGATGTAGAGATGTCACAAGAAATGAGGAATTAAGCTACTATAAATACTGAAAATGGTAGAAAGTTAAGCAAAATTCCTATGAATGCAGTTTTATGGCAGAATGTTAGAGGGGGGTAGTTCCTTAAAAGCATTGAAAATGATTTATATTTAAAACTCTGTGTTAAACAATAGAAAACATGAAGAAAAAAAAAGAAACATTTATAGCACAACCCCTAAGGATAAACCATGGATGACCCATTGGATATTTGGAATGTGTTCCTCACTCAACAAAATATATTGAGCCCTGCCATTGACTGTCATTCATCCCCTAATATATGGCAATGGCGAAGTATCTGTGCACAGCATCCTTTTTTTTAATGTTTATTTTTGAAAGAGAGTGCAAGCAGGGGCTTGGGGGACAGAGACAGAGGGAGACACAGAATCCGAAGCAGGCTCCAGGCGCTGAGCTGTCAGTGCAGACTCTGATGTGGTGCTTGAACTCACGAACCATGAGATCATGACCTGATCTGAAGTCGGACGCTTAACCAACTGAGCCACCCAGGCGCCCCTGTGCACAACATCTTTAATGATCATCTGAATGTTAAGAAATTTCCCATTTTTCTAAAAAGAAAACTGAGAGAAATTTTTAGCAAAATTGACTATGTAACTTTGAGGGACATAAATGAAATAAGGTATCTACTTATAATATGTAATCTATTAATTTAGACATAAATAGTACTTTAAAGCACATACCATGTAAAATAATTTTAGAAGTATTGCTCTTTTCCCACCCTTAAATTTCATGAAGCAGTTTTAGCCCAACTCCCCCTCCCGTGCATTCCTGACATCAGTATGGCGGGTGCCATCTTTTCAGGAAGCTGGCATGTCTCCAGCACCTGTCATCTGGAACCCCGTCTAAGCTGCTTGGGGTGCAAGACTTGGGAAACTGTCATCACTGGAAATCTTTTCCTCAGCTATAAAAACCCACTTAGCACTCACGATCTCCGATAACCACTTATTCTATTACTTTTTTTTTAGTGATCTTTAAAATACTTGTTTTCAGCGACACCCAACACTTTGAACTGTTAGGTCATGCCTCTCAAAATAATTATGAAGTCAGTATTAACATAAGCCTTTGCTTCTGTTTTTACCAGTTTCATCAAGTGAATGACTGCTAACACCATCCAAAACTCTCACCAGTAGGCATTGTTTCAGGTTAATGCAACTTCCCTAAACAGTGCATTGTTCAAAATAAAGTAATTGAGAGAGTGCCCAGTATCATGAGAGACATTAGAAGGACTTGAGTACAAAATGCCTCTTTTCCTGAGGGATAATTTTGGGGAAGAAAAATCTCACTTTACATTCATCCATATATTATAGCTTAAACAAGAGAGGGATTCATACACATCTCTTTTGTGTTCTTATGCAAAGTGACTGTTGAATATGAAAGCTTTTGTCCACCTATAAAAATATCTAAAGAAATGGGTGAGCTGCCTTATTTTTCATTTAAATAAATTGAATAAAAAATATTTTTAAAAATCAAAAGGATACAGTAGGATTGTAATGTTTTTATCTTGTATAGAAACACTGAAACTATAGGTTCATAAAGACTGCTGCCTTGAAAATACTCATACTGGAATCTTTTAAGAACTGCAGCTTCTCCCCAATTAAACCTCCCCCCAACCCCAAACCACATCTACTTTAAGTTTAATACAAAACAAACAAACAAAGCAGCAGGAAATATTTAGAATAAATATTCTCTTGAGGATTTGTAGCCCAAATTTTTGAAACTCAGAATGAAAAATTTAGGCAACAGAGTGGCTAGATTTCCCTATAGTCTTCCTCTCTCTTTAAGATATATTACGTTATATTGTTTGTTTCCATTCTTTTCATCTAAGTATTTCCAAGAGAATCAGACTAAAAGAACATATTACAGATTAGGTGGCAGCTTTTTGATTGATATGGCTGAAGACAGCATATGGTATATTCTTTACTTTCAAACTGTTTACAGCATATACAGTATATATGAGAACTATCCAGAAACTTCCCAGTGGTACATGTATGTGATATGCATCATTTTAAAAAGTGATGAACATTTTGCCATTGCATTCTTTATTATTTGAAGTAACTCAAATCAAGAGATACAGAGCTTAAAATAAGTTGTTACAGAACTCCAATTCCATAAGATCTTATAATTCCATAAAATTATAAATGCTGTTTTTAAATGTTAATCAGAAAGATGCATTTGTTTTAATTCTTGATACTGAAAATATTGACTGAATTGTGAATTAACACATTTAGGGTTGCAGATGTCATTTTTCATGAGATTTCCTGAATGATGTAATTTTCATATTTCATATAGCAGTTTGATCAATTTACAGATTTATTTTACATAATTAGTTGGTAAATGAGAAATTCAATTGCTGATATATAACTATTTCTCTGCAATATAAAACAATAAGTTAAAATTCTGAATTATAAATAAAAAAACAAATATTTTGAAGACATCTGGTCCACATCTGTCTGAAATAAGATAATTTAAAACATTGCAATTAAATGCAAGAAATACTGAAATATTCACACCTTAGAATGTAAAAAATAACTCATTTCATTTTAATGTGATTTCTTGAACTGATGATTTTTTTTTCGTGTCCTTTAGCCCCTCACTTTGTCTTTATAAAGAAGACTGACAAGCTAAACAAACAAAAATAACCCATGTTTTTCAAAGCCTCTACTAAATGAAAGAATTATCTTTATTACTATTCTTTTATGAGTTGACTAACCTCCACTCCTGAGTTAATACTCAGCGGACTTAGACTCGGGCCTACCCCCTTTTGATGTATTTATAATTCTCCATTCAATTATTTAAAATGAGAGATTAGTGAGAGAGTCTGTAATCTCGCTCCCTAAATTGTGCGTTCCTTGTGGGCACAAAGGGGCTCAGTAAATGTGAGAGGAAGGTATTCAGACCCATGAAAATGAAAAACATCTTTGGTACATTCTCATGATCAGTAGAGAATCGTCCTTTGAAGACTGGTCTTTTCTTTTGTTAAAAACCCATGTTAAGTGGAAAATTAACCATTTTAGGAGAAAGGAAAATACACTAGACTTTCTATAGTCTAACCAAAAAAATGTGAAAAACAAGATAGATTTTTCCTTTCATAAAAGGCTGCAGAGCCTGAAGATTTCAATAGAGCTGGGTTTTGATTCATGAGAGAGAAGTTACATTCATGAAATCACTCAATGCCGATGCTACAATTTAAGGTTATAGGGGAAAATCTCTGCTTGGATGTCAGAAGCTCTCTTAACTGGCAATAGACCACGAAAGGAACTGATACTGTGAGAAGTGAAAACATCGTTCCTAACGCACACCCTGAGGTTTCACAAGTTCTATTTTGTGTGTTTATTTCCAGGGAGCACGATAAAGATCCAGAGAGTTTTTTTAAGGTATTAATGCACCTTAAGGACTTGGGACTCAATTTCCATGTGTCTGTCCTTGGAGAAACCTTCACAGATGTCCCAGGTATTTCTTTTGAATTTTCTAATGTGTAATTTTATAGATGACATAAGCTCTACAACTTAAGTATTAATTTCCATGTTTCCCTTTGTTAGAATAATCAAGATGAGCACTGTTAACCAAAAGATTATACGATGGCATTAAAATGTGATTCAATTAAAAAAATACTTAAGTAAGCATTCTTTGATTTAAGTTGAGAACGTGAAGTCATCTCTTTTATCAAATATAGTTTATACAATGTAACTTGATGTAAATAAAATATATTGCTTTAGGCATCTTAACACTTAAGGAAAGCGGGAATTTGTAATTGGATGTACAACCTCTCACCCCCGGGGTCACTGGTTTGAATCCTCCTCACATTGGTAATGGCCAAAATACATTACCATCTGTTAAGGTGGACTGTGTAAAGCATTTTGGCATCAGGCTTGTCATGTGGAGTAGCCCCCCATCCACATCATAGTTGTCATTGGCCCATGCCTTGTTTACTGAATTGAGAAAAGAAACGAAACTCTGAAGCTGATAGCATCAGGTCTTCTCATCTTTAATGCCACATGGAGCCTTTTCAGAACCATTTCCTTTACCCTCATCCTCAGTGAGCATGTTTGGGTCCATAAGACAAGCATTCTGATCCTTTTCATAAGCGCTAAATTGCTCGTATTATTTTAGTTGAGGAATAATTGACATACAATATTATATTACTTATTATATTAGTACAATAGTGATTTGACATTTGTATACATTGTGGAAATAGGCACTACTATAAATCTAGTTGGAATCTGTCACCTTCCAAAATTAATGCAATATCATTGACTGTATTCTCCATGTTGTTCTTTATAGCCCTATGACTTACTTATTTTGTAACTGCAACTTTATACCTCTTAATCTTCTTCATCCATATCGTCCCCCAACCCTCCTCCCCTCTGGCAACCGCCAAACTGTTCTCTGTATCTAGGAGGCTGGGGAAAGTTGTTTTGTTTGTTTTGTTTTTTAGATTACACATATAAGTGAAATCACACAGTGTTTGTCTTTGTCTGACTTATTTCACCTAGCATAATACCTTCTAGGTCTACCGTGTTGCAGATACCAAGAGCTCATTCTTTATGGCTGAGTAGTATTCCACTGCAGGGTGTGTGTGTGTGTGTGTGTGTGTGTGTGTGTGTACCAAGTCTTCTTTATCCATTCATCCATCAGTGGACATTTAGGTTATTTCCATATCTTGGTTATTGTACATAATGCCACAGTGAACTTAGGGACACATACATCTTTTCAAATTAGTATTTTTGTTTTCTTTGGATAAATACCCAGTAGTGGAATTGCTTGATCAAATGGTAGCTCTATCTTTAACTTTTTGGGGAACCTCCATACTATTTTCCATAGTGGCTGCACCAACTTACACTCCTGCCAATAGTACATGAGTACTATTCTTCACATCCTTGCCGACATTTGTTATTTCTTGCCTTTCTGATAATAGCTATTCTGATAGGTATAAGGAGGTATTTCATTGTGCTTTTTATTTGCATTACCCTGATGCTTAGTGATGTTGAGCATATTTTTCATGTGTCTATTAATCTTGTCTATTAATATTAATCATGTATGTCTTCTTTGGGAAAATGTCTATTCCAATCTTCTGTCATTTTTTAATCAGATTTTGGGGTTCTTTTTTTGGTCATTGAGCTGTACGAGTTCTTTATGTATTTTTAGTATTAACCCCTTATCGGATATAAGATTTGTAATTATCTTCTCACATTCATTGGTTGCCATTGTATTTTGTTGATGGCTTCCTTAGCTGTGCAGAAGCCCCCATTTGTTTATTTTTCCTTTTGTTTCCCTTGCCTCTGGAGTCAAAGCAAAAAAAAAAAAAAATCACTAAGGCCAATATCAAGGAGCTTACTGCCCATGTTTTCATCTAAGGAGTTTTATAGCTTCAGGTCTTACACTTAAGGCCTTAATCCATATTGAGTTACTGAATATTTATGGTGTTATAAGACAGTGTTCCAATTTCATTGTAGACAGGTAGCTGTCTAGTTTTCCCTCCATCATTTGCTGAAGCATCTTTTCTTTCCCCGGAATACTCTGTATTCTGTTCTATTGATCTATGCATTTGTTTTAATGATGATACCATATTGTTTTGATTACTATAACTTTGTAGTGTAGTTTGAAATCTGGGAGCATGATACCTCCAGCTTTATTCTTCTTTCCCAAAATTGTTTTGGCTGTTCATGTTCTTTTGTGGTTTCATACAAATTTTTGAGTTATTTGCTCCAGTTCTGTGAAAAATGTCATTGGAATTTAAATAGGAATTTCATTAAATCTGTAGGTTGCTTTGGGTAATATGGACATTTTAACAATGTTAATTCTTCCAATCCATGAGCATAGAATATCTTTCCATTTATTTGTGTCTACTTCCATTTTTTTCACCAATGTTTTCTAGTTTTCAGTTTATCAGTATTTCATCTTCTTGGTTAAATTTACTCCTAGATATTTTAGTCTTTTGATGTGATTATAAATGGAATTGTTTTTCTTGAATTCTATTTCTGATAGTTTGTTATTCACAAAAATGAATTTGGAAGCTTTGATCAGAAGTGTGGTTGAATAGGACCAAAATATGGAGGATCTTGATAATCAAAGTAGATTAGGTAAAAGTAAGAAATAAGGAAGGAAAGAAATGTAATGAAACTTGTATTTTAGAAAGCTTTATCTTTCAGTGGTATGTAGGCAGATTCACAGTAAGACACTACCATGATCATCCAAATGTAATCCTTGCGGTGGTGGCTGAGAGATTAGTGAGAGGGATGTATGACAGAGGTATTCTCAAGGAAAACACAGAAATGAATTTAGAAGATGGATAGCTGTAGAAGGAAGAAAAATTCTGCTCATTTGCAAAGCTGGTGAGTTCAATTTTGTTTGTGACAGCACTGAGGTGTTTGTGGATGGACTGAGAAGTGTGGCTGGAGGAAGTCCCTAAGCAAAAGGCTTCTCAGCCAGTTTTACTATCTAGTAGTTTTAAGCCAGCACTACAGAAAAGATTGAGGTTTTACTCTCAGGACCATGTTCTTGGGATCACACTCCCCTCCCACACATTAACATTGAGCTGTTCAGAGCAGTACAGAGGGTTGAAAGTGGGGTGGGGAGCGTTAGGAGCCCAAGTACTGAGTGCTCACTAGTTATAGGTCTAACCTTATTACCTAAGTTTGGCTTGACTTCAGCATATATATTTGCTGAGCACTTAGGAGAGGAATTCCACAGTGAAGAAGATTTGGTGTCCACCTTCAGGGAGCTTTGCCTTAGGCAGACACTTAAGGACACTTAGGGACAACTAACAGGTCCCTAAGATGCTGTGCAATAATTAGGGAATGCTGTGGAAGCCCATAGGAAGGGGTATCCCATTATCTATGATATTTCTAGTCTCAACTGGGGCTCCTTTTTGCCTTAGTCTCTAGTCCATCTCTGCCCTTCTAGACGTGAGTCAGCTCTCTTCATGGTCATAGCACTTCACCTTGCACATAAGAGCAATCCAAGTTGGTGTGTGGATGAATGAGCCTGGCAGCTTTCCAGGCTGTGTTCCTAGAAGGCCACCTTGCCAATCTTTACTCCAGAGTTTTCCTAACAGGCCATTCTGTGTGTTTTCAGCAGTTCTTATCATTGTTCTGGTTTAACAAACACTTCTTTCTGTAGCACTCACTGTACTCCAGGCATTATTCTAAGCTATTTATAAATGTTAACTCTAGCTTTTCATAGCATTCTAGTTCAGTATTACCATCTACACTTTCCTCAGGTTGGGAAACTGAGGCACAGAGAAATTAAGTAAGGTCACGTAGCTAGGTAGTACTTTTTACCACTGTGCTAATGTTTTATGTGTTCTTGTTTTCCAAATCATTTCTCTAAGTTTAAACGTTATTTTTTCCTCAGCTCACCATCTAGCACTTCACAAAAAGGTTACCTAGCAGGCATACATTTATTTGCCTGTTATCTCTTCTAGATGCTACATTAGCTTATCTAAAACCCATATTATAAACCAACTTACATATTACAGACTCTGTAATATCAGCCAGAATACTTATTCTGAATGCTGTTAACGTTTGTAAGAAAGTGGTTTTCTTGTCAATAATTGCAATAATAATGATTGTTTATGCTATTAATTGCTACAGTTTATTGACAGTTTGCCTCTTACTTGGTCCTTTGCCACATTATATACTGTAATGTTCATGATAAGTGCAATGAAGTAGGTATTATGATCCAACCCGATAGGTAGAGAAACTGATACTCTGAAGGCTTAAGTCATTTTGATTGCACTGCCTGCGAGTTAAACTTTTCTCTTTCACATGTAAGCTTAGTTGTATTAGAAAACTAAGAAATGTTTACTATCTGACTGCATGACCATTCATTATTCTCTTTTTTTGCTTTTTTAGTTGAGATATGATGTATATAAAACATTTGTGTAACTTTAAGGTGTCCAGCATGTTAATTTGATACATTTATGTATTGTAATATGATTACTACTGTAGCTTTAGCTTAATATCTCTATCATATCACATAATCATCATTTCCTTTTTGTGGTGAGAACATTTAAAATCTAGGCCCTTTGCAGTTTTGAAGTATATAATACAGTATTGTTGACTGTAATCACTATACTGTGTATTAGATCTCCAAAATTTATTCCCTTCTAGTTGCAAGCCTGTGCATTAATTACTTTGTATCCAAGTTTCTTCTCCTTCCCTCTCCACAGACCTCTTAGGGAAATCTAGCACATCTGAGTAATGGCATTAATGCCAATGGGTTTCACTGCCCTTTTCATGAAACAATCTCCATTAACTTGCTTTTGAAAATGTTAAAACTGTAACAGAATGACATTGTAGAGTCTACTATTGATTATTTTCAAATTATGTTGTTGTCAGGTTTTTATAATCCTTTTCCTGAGAAGTGTGGTAGATTAAGATTATTGATTCTAGTTTATAGATACATTGTTTATAGCTCATTTGAGTCATCCTTTCATTTTTTCATTTTTTTTTTTTTGAAAGAGAGAGAGAGTGAGGGAGAGGGGCAAAGGGAGAGAGAAAATCCCAAACAGGCTCCACACTCAGCACGGAGCCTGACGTGGGGCTCGATCCCACAACCACTAGATCATGACCTGAGCTGAAATCAAGAGTCAGATGCTTAACCAACTGAGCCCCCCAGGTGCCCCAGGTCATCCTTTCATTTTACAAAAGAGTAGAGAGGTCTCGCACAGTGATACTCAAGTTCTCAGAGCTGGGCACCATGGGTGAGACAGGCAGGAGGTAATTGCAGGGTTAGGAGTGGAACCACGAGGAGACTGAGGAGTCAGTCTCTTCATCCCTACATGCTTCTATTTGTTCAGTAACTGTTTTTTAAATATCTACTTTGTGCCAAGCACTATGCTAGACATTTAGGATGAAATGGTGAATAAAACAGACATGTTCTGTGATGTTTGCAACTTGTAGTCCCATATCCAAGCTTTACTCATCACTTACTAGCATTCCTTAGAAACATGAGAACTGTCATTTCTTGAACACTTACTTAGCCTGTGCCAGGTACTGTTCTAAGCTCTTTGTGCATTGCCACACTTATTCCTCACAACAACCCTTTGAATTAGTCACTATTGTGATTACCATTTTACTGCTGAGAAAAGTAAGGCAGAGGGAGGTTAAGTCACTTGACTGAAATCACCCACCTATCCAGTTATGAAGCCATAATTCAAACTTTGTCAGTCCACCTCCAATACCTTTATATATTCTACATGGAAACCTACAGAATTGTCCTTGTTTTAAAGATAATAGTTGGCGTATATTTAGTGTTCAGTAAATATTATTTAAAAGAATGTGTTTGGCATAATAGAATAATACAATTTATATACCATATCAGGCATGTGGAAATCTACACTTAAACTGTTTTCAAAAACTAGAGAGTTAGTGATTGAAAATAGAGAACCTCAAGACTTAAGGAAGTTCTAAGTAGTTTTATATTATAAAATATAATATATATTTTATTATAGGAGACTTTGATTTAACATATATCTGTTTTTCAATCTTTTTCTTGTTTTTCAGCTCCTACATCAGTCAAAATAAGTTGAGTTCTGCTAAACTGACAGACAACCTTAAAATCTCAATGACTTTAAACATATGATTTATTTCTTACTCATGCTACAGGTTTATTACAAGTGGTCAGTAGTATTCTACTCATTATGGGCACTCAGGGACCAAACCTTGCAGAGAGACCCAAACAATTACCATCTCAAACATTGACAGTTACCATGCCAGATAGAAGAGAAAACTAGAAGATCCTCCCATTAACAACTCAGTGTCTGGCCACTTAATGCCTTGGCCAGAACTTTTTGCAAGGCACTGCAAAACTATAGGAGAGTCCAGGAAATATAATCCTGAGTTGAGTCCACAATAGGAGAGAGCAGAAATATTTGGTGAATAACACTATTGACCACTATAGTTCTTTAATATGCATCATTATCTGTGGCTCATTAAAGAGAAAACCAAGCCTATCCAAGATGTCTGCTTTAATCTGAGTGAGTCTATCGCCATTGAGTAAAGAACTCTTAACAAATATTAGAGTATTGCCCACAGTCTTCTTGCTAGAAACAACCTAGCTCATTTCAGAAGACATATCTAGCAACGAAGTACCATAAAGCAGAGTAATATGAAGTCAAATTGGCCTCTGTGGGAATGGAGTTAATGTCCAGAGACATTTTAATTGTTACAACTGCTGGGGGTAAGGTGCTACTCACAGCTAATGGGTAGAGGCCAGGGATGCTGCTAAATATTCTACAATACACAGGACATCCCCTGCCAACAAAGAATTATTCAACCTAAAATGTCAATGATGCCAAGATTGAGCCACTCTGATTTATAGGAACTAAAGTCAGAAGATCAGGTTGGTACTGGGTCCTATAGATTTCTCAGTTAGCCTCAGTTAATCCATCTATACAATACAAAGGAAGAGATGAGAAAGAGAAATAATAACAGCAAAACCACCTGCTCTACACACTTCAGTGAGTTATAATGTGGATTTCAGTACAATTAATTTGGGAGAAAGTGCTTTCTTAACTACCATGCCGATTTTGTTCTAAGATGCATGGGCTTCCCTTCAGAATCTGTATATGGAGTGAGTCTTTAATGCATTTTGGATCCAAAGAAGACATTAATAATGCTGAACCTCAAAAGTTTATTTTTGACATTATTTGTATCATTTTTATTCAGAAAATTGAAAGATCATTCTGCTATATAAAGCATCCATCAGACTCCATGTTACAACTGAACCCCAAAACCCAGAAACTCCTCGATGCAAATATTTCTGTTTTGGCCAATTCTCTTGACAGGGTCACATTTTTAGCCTTTGATGGTTAAAAAAAAAACCACTTAAGTTATCAAGTCAATGGAATGTGTTTGTATACTTTGTAATTTCCCACAAATGATAATTCTAAACAAGTTTTTTTCTTTGGACAACCAAAGCCTTACAACAAGGGCTCTTTGTTCCCTACTGCAGACATGGTGGGGAAGGGGTTTTAGCATTAGGCGTTGGGGGACCAGAAAGGTTGCCAGGAAGGTACAAACCTGAACTACAGTTTGGGCAGACAGAAATCCTTCTGGTTCACCTTTGGTTTGAGGTTAAGAACAGTGTGTGGAAAGCTTCTGGTTAGCATCTGGCATGACATTGGTTATCACTGTGCTCTTGGCATATCCCTGCTCCTTAGTTCTGGCATCAAATGGTGGATGATTATATAACATTTCCCTCCCCTCCCATCTCCCTTTTCACTCCCAGCTACGATCTCATTTTCAGAAAAGCAGCTACCCTAGGAGGGAGAAATAATGGAAAGTATCTAGGAACACAAATAGCTTATATGACAGTAATACAAAGGTATAACATTTTGCAACAAGGGGATTCTAGCAGAAGGAAAGCTTATTAATATATTGATCAATGTTGAATTATAAGATGATTCCACATGAGATGAATGAAATGTGTCAGTAAGATAAAATAAACTCATTTTCCCTAGACCATACCACTCCTCAAACCTTTCCTTCTCCTTTTTTTTTAATGTTATGACTACCTCCTTATTCCCCTAACATAGAAATATTTACTGAGTCCTGTCCTTGTCTGGCACCATATTGTGGACACCTAGAGTAGAAGATGTGGTCCCTGACCTCTAGAATCTTACTGTCTGGGAAGTAACAACGTTTTTATAATTGTTTCATTAAACCATGCCCTTGTTTATATTGTGACATTCTCAGATTATTTTGAGTACATTACTTCATAATCTTTACATCAGTATAGTAAACATTCAACCAAGTATTAGCATCCCAAATTTATAGCTGAGAAAAATTATTTATATTGGCCACATTTAAGTAGCATGGATCTGGGACACCTGGTTGGCTCCGTCAGTCAAGTGTCTGACTTCGGCTCAGGTTGTGATCTTGCAGTTCGTGGGTTCAAGCCCCATGTGGAGGTGTGTGCTGACAGCTCAGAGCCTGGAGCCTGCTTTGGATTCTGTGTCTTCCTCTCTCTCTGCCCTTCCCCCACTCGCACTCTGTCTCTTTTTCTCTCAAAAATAGATAAACATTAACAAAAAATTTTTAAGTAGTATGGATTTGAGGTAGATTCTCAGTGGGCAGAGCCACCTTCCCATGTCTGTTATAAATAAGCATATAGGTACTTTCCCAAGAGAATGATTGAGGAAATCAATTTCCCAAGAATATGATTTAAGGCAGAAGTCTGTCTCTCAGTCCTTTGCTGAAGAAAACAAGATATAATGGGGAAATAAGGAAGGTTCTATAAATGCAGACATGTATGCTCCTGACAAGAAAGAATAACTAAAATAATAACAATGACAATACCTCTTAACATAATTTATGAACTTAACAAAATTCTAATAAAGATTACAAAATATTACTTTCTATATCTTCACAGCATACTTCTAAACTTCATATAAAAGAAATTAATAAGTAGGCAGAATATCAGAGAATTCTCTAGCCAAGGAATCATGAAGGAAAACATGTCCTACCATATTCAGAATGCGTATGGCGTGCTAACTTTTAAAAGAGTACTTTGCAGATTCAAAATCATGAAAGTAGAACAATGGACAAAAATAGAGAATTCAGAGATAAATTCAACTTGTATGTAAACTTAACATCCAACAAACTGAAGATAACAAAAATTAATATTCTAGCTCTAAAATATATTTAGAGAAAGCAAGAAATTAAATAAAATAAATAGCTTCAACGCACAAAAAAATTCATGGAAGAAATTAAGTATAGATTTTAAATATATATTATAGATAAAGGTTTGCAAAAGCAACCTTTTGTAAGCACAATATGTGCTTACAACATATTGTAAGCACAATAACTTACTGAACTCTTACTCTGTGCCAAGTGCAAAGCTAGAGCTTTTACCCTGGTATTTCATTTGATATCACAGCTGTCCTCCCAGTAGGCACAATTACTGTCCCCTATGTACGAGCAAAGACACTGAGGCTTAACTTAAATAATGTGCCCAAAGTCACACAGCTAATAAATACTAGAGAGGGTGATATCCAAAGAAATAAACACTAAATGAAATTTGGGGAGGAAATCTAATTTTACTAGTAATGAACTAAGTATAAATATAAGGAATATGACAGAGCAGTTCCATGGACCCCAGAATAAAAGTAAAGGCATATCCTAATGAAGATGGGCCAGTTTATGGGGAAACATCTGCAGATATGCTGATGGCAATGTAAAATATTTTTCCTGAGCTATGTAAGTTACTGTAACCTGACTGGATGATTTCTTTTATTTTCCTTAATGTTTGTTTATTGAGAGAGAGAGCAGATGAGAGGCAGAGAAGGTAGGGTCGGGCGGGACAGAGGATCCAAAGCAGATTCTGCACTGACAGCAGAGAGCCCGATGCAGGGCTCAAACTCACAAACCGTGAGATGTGAGCTGAAGTCAGACGCTTAACTGACTGAGCCACCCAGCCACCCCAGACTAGGTGATTTCACATCTGAGAATATATCTCATGAAAATACTCCTTTGCCTTGCCCTCGCTTCTGTTGCCTCTCTCCCAGTTGTTGCCCTTCATCTTCTGGCACCTTGAATCCCACAGAGGTTTCAAGTTGATCTCAGCTCTCTGGCCATTTTGGTATTTAATTTATGCACCCACTGTTACCAGAGTTCTTTCTGAACCTAGACCATACAAGAAGAGAGTCACAATAGTATAACAGTGAGAGAAATGTGTCTCATAGGTTTTCTGCAGGATGAACATGAATTTCCTTTGTAACAAATGAAATTCTTCAAACCCCAACCCCAACCTAATCCTTTACGAATTCCAGTTCTCTTTCCCATGTCGGAAGCACGTCTGTGCATTTACCCACCTCAATGTCTTGTGTTACTTGTTGCTTAAAACATCTGCCCCTTCCCACATAGGCATGTGCATACCCTTTCTCCCCCTGGCAGTCTCACCTCCATTGCCCTTTCCCTTCCTGTCCTAATTGCCCAGAGCACCCATATTCATTCCATCTGTTGCAAAGCAGATATCACACTGCACTGGGGTCAGTTGTCACCATAAGGGGCCATGGTATAACTGACCAAAGACACTGTGAATGAAGAGTACAACCTCTGAAATTGGGTCAGCTACGAGAACGGAAGTCAGCAGTGCTCCCGGTTAGAAGGGCAAGCTCCCCTGGCCCAACTCTCATTTGTACCCCCAATAAAGGTGAGATTCCCATTCAGGACTTGAGAAGCTCTCTTTTCCTTTCTCAGGAAAGACTTATTAAGTCTACCACTCCCTGTCCCTCCCAAATGCTCAGGAGACTCACTCACTAGACACAAGTAACTGGTAACAAGTCACTTCTGTTCCTTCCCTAAACTTGAAGCCTGCTTGAAGTCTATTCCTGCATCTTCTATAAATGCAATGTTTATCTTTTCTACCTAAACCAGAAATGTCAGTTTTGCCGCTCTCTAGGCAAATTCATTTATTCATCGTACTAGGGGGAAGACCATGAATATAATATGCTCTGGAATACAACTCCCAAAACATCTCTCAAGAAACTGTTCTCAAAAGTTGTAACAATGAAAACATGACTGAAGAAAAATGCTCTTTCATTTTCATAAACAGGAGGCTTCAAATTTATGAGAAATGCGCACTTGGGGAGGACTCAAGGAAACAAAACAATTAAATAATGAGTGGGAAAAGGTCAAGACATTGATGAACCAACAGGAAATTAGAAACAGACCCTAATTTTTAAAGCCTGTACATTTATATATGACAGAAGGTTGATAGATAGGAGGTCTTGGAATGTGGCTTTTGTACCTTGCCTTGGTATTGTATCTTCTTGAATCCCTGTAGTTATATATGGTCATGGTTTGGAGTGCGGTGCGGTCAAAAGAATATGTGCCCCCCCAAAAAGGACTACAGTAAAAGGCCTGCCTATTTTTATAAATTCCTGTTTCCTGCAATACCTTATCAGCCCAGGGGGTCTCTTGACAGAAAGCAGCAGAATAGGGAGCGAATATCCGGATCCAGCCTAGTGAGCTTTTCCAGCTATATCTCTCCTTGCCTAAATTGTTCCACTTATAAAACGGAAACCATTACAGATACATGGTACAATGAAATGAATTCTGTTTTTTTATATATATTTATTTTTGAGAGAGTATGAGCCAGGGAGGGGCAGTGAGAGAGGGAGACACAGAATCTGAAGCAGGCTTCAGGCTCTCAGCTGTCAGCAGAGAGCCTGATGCAGGCTCGAACCCACGAACTGTGAGATCGTGACCTGAGCTGAAGTCGGACGACGCTCAACTGACTGAGCCACCCAGGCGCCCCTGGAATGAAGTCTATCCTAGAATTTAAAAGGCTCAGGGTCTGGTTGCAGCTCTGCCACTGGTCAGCTTTTGTTTACTTATCCATAAAATCAAGTCATTCAAAATAAGTTAGAACTAGAAGGGACCTTGGAGATTAGGGTGTGTCAGCTTTTAAAATGGGGTGCATGTCCCCACCCCCAAGGGAATTTCACATAGTTACACTTTCTGCAAAAACTTTCACGTAGTGACACTTTCTTATTGTGAAAACAAGCATAATAATTCTGCTTTTTCAAAACATATTTTATGCCATATCGTTCTGATACCTATCTGCACTCCAGTCCCAACCTCCACCCTCAGGTAGTTGGGAACCATTGATCAAGACTGTCACTGTTATTCCAGCCACCCTTATGGCTGACTTAACAGTTGCCCAATGTTCCATCCTGTAAGCCTTTGCTAACTTAAACTTCCTAAAGCTTCATGCATCTCACCTTCCCCTTTTCTCCTGTCTTTATCAAACAAAGTACAGCTTCATTGGTCTGGATTTTTCACTGTGGTTTCAACTACCTTCCTAGCCTTACTTCAATCCTTATACATGAGTGTCCCCTGAGGGAGCTCACATGTCACTACCTAAACCCTCTCCCTCCTCTGCCTGTCAAAGCTCAACCCATCTTCCATGATTCATCTCACCCACCTTCCCTGACCTCTAAAACAGACAGATACCTACCTTCCCATCTTTGAATGCCCATGGGATTTTGTTTACACTTAGCTATGTATTTGTCATACTAAGGTAAGTTATGTGTTTGAGGATGGTGATTGTATCTTATACAGCTTCATATGACCCAAAGATCCTAATAAATGTTTTCAACCTTTTGACCATGATCCACACCAAGATATATATTTACACCATGACCAAGTGTACACATGTGTGTAGGCTTATTTATAATTGAAACAAAGCTTTCATAACAGCACATATTCTTATTGCTTTTGATGGTGCACTCTGATATTTTGTTTCTTCTCTGTTCTATTTGTTCCTTTAATGCTGGTCTAAATTGATTTTATGACCCTTAATCACAGTTGTAAACACCACCATAATACAGCACATTGCACATAGTAGGTGTACTGTTGTGTATGTTTCGTTCCATTGACTAGCCTTTTGACAAAATTGTTATAGAAAT
>CM053578.1:24862996-24887996 GCA_028646485.1 Cryptoprocta ferox | reverse complement strand
ATGGCGAATAATTGTATTATTGTCATGAGATGATCATTTTCTTCAAAATACCAAAATATGAGAAACTTATGGCAATGAATTTTACAAATTTCTTTAAAAATATTATGGCCTATGTAATATCTTTTAAAACAGTTCTGATCTAAATAATCTATAAAATAAGGTTGAGTATTTAACCAGCCAAAATTATACCAAAGATGGTGGCTGGTTTGGTTGTGTGTGTGTGTGTGTGTGTGTGTGTGTGTGTGTGTGTGTGTGTATTTTTTTTCTTGATCAATTAGAAATATCACTACAAATAGGATAATTTGCAAATAAAAGTTGAAATCCAAAATTTGTAAATTTTTTCTTCCTAAATCAAATAATGCCATTCCTATCTCACTGTATTTTAATTAGCAGAGGTTTTTGGAAGTGACATGGTACATGCTCATACGATGACTCAAAATGTAACTTGGCCTGCAATTTTCTTTCGGGGAACAGAACACTCTAATTCAAATCCATTATTAAAAAGCAGATAACATGTGCACTTTCTGAAATGGCTGTGACTTCACTCTTTTGATTTTATGTAATTATAAGAGAATGTTCATATGTATTTACTTTTCGATTGGCACAGCATTTTAAAACTGAGTGTCTTCAGATAAAGTGCGTATTTTCTTTTGGTTCATAAAGAATGTCACTGGTTTATGTGCTCAAACTTTAGAGACTCCTTTATAATGCAGTCTCAATGTAGTTTATAGCTGTATTTGGCATGAGAATTTCTGTGCATACCCTATGTCTGTAGAGAAAAAATCTATTAGATATCAATTTGGATTTTGAAATTAATAATTGGTAACTAGATCCTGTGTCTTTTCACTACGTTATCTTGTAACTCCTGTCAGTTCTCAAGCAAAACTTTGAACTCGGTATTTTTCCAAACTTTGCAGCTCAAAGTAAATACTTTTCATTTAAACTAATTTCAGTCAACATAATAAAATAGGGAAAACGTCACCCACTTTAAAACAGCTTAAATTGCATGTGCTTTGTCACTGTAAACAAACAAGGTAAACATTGACATAACTTCAAATTATTCTTGGGTTGAAAAAAATCTGCAGTTCAAAATAAAATTCTGCCTTTGGTCAACATTTTGGATGCAATTCAAAGTCTCTCATAAAATAAACATATTTTAAAGAGTGCTTTTGAATTTCACTGTGTAATTTCTAGCCAACAGAAATTACAGTGGTATCTTTAAGGTTTATTATATGTCAGATCAATAGCCATTATACAGGGCTAACAACCTTTGAGATGCCATACCTTCCCTCTGCTTAACCCTTACTACTATGACATGAAAAAAAAAAATAACTTCCTATAGGTGTTCCTTGGGGAAATCCTCTCACAAAGTGAAACTTTCTTGCTTATTTGTTTAATAATAAAGTATTCTTTCCTGATAAAATGGAAAATGAGCTGAAGTTTTGGCCAAGAAAGCGAAATTTTCATTAAGGTAATCTTCGTGAGGATTTTTCAGTAAAAGGGGCAATTATTTTGCATTCTGCAAAATAGCAAATTATTTTGAAGCATGAGCTTAAAATATAAAAATGCCCCATGACAACAGATTGTAATTTTTTTTTCTGATGCTTTTAGAAGTGCTTCGATCATTTCTACAACTACAATGTTAAAGTTAAGTATTTGCTCTTTTATTTCAACATTTTTGAAAAATGAACATTCTGGGACTTTGCAGCATTATTAAGAAAAGCTGTCCATACTTTACCATGTTGTTACATGTGTTTATCTGCTGATTATAAAATGTGTTAAACAGTATTTTAAAAACAACAAAAAAAAAAATGCAGAACTGCGCTCTGATTAATTCAGTGAACAAAACATATGCTCTTGGTTCTGTTCTATGAAATTCATATATGATCAATAAAATCTTTTAAAAGAGCAACTTTGGCTTTAAGGCTTGTACTGCCGACCATGTTTTTCGTCCCAGTTAACTCAGGGCTCATACTGTTAACTTAGGCAAACAAAACCACTTTTTGGCAATCATAGTAATGTCCTTTTAATATTTTTTTATCCTCTCTCTAAAATTTCTTTAGGTTGGAAGCTGTGTATTGTGGTTGTTACCCACTTTGTCCCAAAGATTTGGTTTATCCTGAAATATTTCCAGGTAGCTTCTTTAATGCACTTTCATCTTTGTTGAGATTTAATACATGATTCATGCGAAATTAGAAAGTTTGAAAATAAACTTAGGCAGGAGCAATTGTTTATTTGGCAAGTCAACATGTTAGTGTTAAGGAAAATTTTATGTGTTTTAATACATTAGAGTAAGCTTATATTTACCATCTGTTCTTTTAAGATAACAAAAAAGCAAGTTTTCAAATAGCATTCTTCATTGTTAGCATACACATCCCATAATGATGGATTTTTATAAGCAGGTCAGTGTTGCTGCGATTGCTTACAGATTTTTTTTAATGATATACACAGAGAAAAATCGAGGACTGGAAGTCACACCAAATTATTTAAACAATTGACTAGTTAATAATATGCAACTGTTGTACAGGGTACATACGGCTATGTATGTACCGGTTCTTTGAAAAGATTCTCATCACTAAATATATCACATATGCATTGTGTTACATTAGAATAATGTATTTTAATCACCCAAAGGAGATGTCTAAACAGCACAACTACACAGTCTTATTTAGCATTAAACATCCTTGTGAGCTGAGGTAACCTTATAAAATCATGCTTAAATAATGTAAAACACGAGGCAGCACAGAGCAATATGCATTTTTAATTAGTAAAGTGACTAATATCGAGTGTGTGCTTTGAGGTTTTTGTTTCATTAAAAATGTATCTGTTTTTCCTGCAGCTGAATATCTGTATTCTACACCTGAACAGCTTTCAAAAAGGCTCCAGAATTTCTGCAAGAGACCAGATATTGTAAGAAAACATCTTTATAAGGTAGATATTGAGGAGAGATTTACGTGGTATAAATACCATATTGAAGTACAAAGAAAAATCTTTAAAAAAAACATTTAATTAACATACTAATGTTTAAAGGCAACATGCTAGGGAGGGATATTAGTTGTTACACTAACAAGGATTAATTAAACTGGATGCCAGTTGTATTAACCTAGGTCTTATGAAATACGTGCACTTAATGCATGGTACATGCTTTTTTTTAATTTATTGTTTTCTAAGATGACTGTCCTTTACATTTAGCCCCAAGAGGCTTATAAAAATGAACCTGGATTAATGTAACTCATTAGTTTAAAAGGAAGTAAAAGGAAAGATTCCACAATTATACTAATGAGGATAAGCCTTTCTTCCCATCATAATGAAATCTTCAGGCCTCAAAAATTCAGGTGAATGACATTTGTGAAGTTTGGTGTTCATTTTTTAACTACTTTGAAGATGATTTTCAAGAACCGAATGTTTCCCTTATCCGGTTTAGTAAAATGACATAAAAATCCTCAGTTTGTTTAGAAGGACACTGCCAGTCTCCTCTCTGAATGGCAAAGGCAGAAAGAAAATAGTTTAAAGAGCATCATCATGCAGTCCTTCCTTCATTATCTTTTTTCCCTTGTTTGAATCAAGAATTTTACATTGTTGAAATGACAACACAAAGAGGCCCTGCTAAAAGTCTAAGTAATTGAATTGGGATAAATCTGCTTTACGAGTTTGGAAGGTGGCTCTAGGCCATGAGTAATATACCTTTTTATATTCTTGGAATGTAGCATCTTCATTTTACATAAATTCAGTATAGTTTACAATCTAGCAGTTTTATAATCCAGTGTATTTTAATTTTCCTATGTTAATGTCTAACCTTCCTACATGAAATACAGTTTGCTGCCTTTTTTCTCTCCTTTCCCTTTTCATGGCCTAAAATACATATTTACATAGTGATACATCAAAACAGGACTTTGTTTCTGCAGGAAACAGTTAAACTTCAAGAAAAAGGGAGAGAACCAAAAATGCAATTTAACACCCAATTTCAAGCTCATTATCTTTCATTGTCTATTAACTTGGCAATGGTTCAGAAGGTAGCTCATAATAGTTTAAAATGCTGACTGAACAGTTCCAGGCTTCAGTATTACTCCTTGAGTCAATACGATTGTACCATATACAGGAGAAGAAAACAGCCTTCCAAGGCTAATTTTCCCTAATTTTGGAAGTTCAGTAGTGGTCGGGTTTGGATAAAATGTTAATCAAGTAGTTTTCCACGTGACAGGCTATCAAAATGTGTGGATTAGTATTTGTGCAAATGGATTCATTTTCCGTATATGGCACAGATCTCTTCAGTGAGTTCACCATCAAAGTACTAATGTTTTCCCTTTTCTGGTGAATTTTTGGTGAAGTTGTGCTTGGTTTTCGGTTTTATTGAGATATAACTGATAGCACTGTGTCAGCTTATGACATACCGCATAATGACTTGACGATACATTTATTGTGAAATGGTTACCACCATAAGTTTAATTCTCATCCGTCATCTCATATTGATACAAAAAAAAAAAGAAAGAAAGAAAATATTTATTTTCTTGAGATGAGAATGGTGAAGATTTTATAATGCTATTTCGACCATTAAAATGTATCCGTTTTTAACTTTGCTTCAGGTCAGGCCTCATTATCTGGGTTAGTCTTTGTTTACAAATGTTTAACCATTTCAAAAGTTACTGCAACAAGTTACCTTTGGTTGCAAAGGAAAACAGACCTCTGGTTGAAACATTTTAATATGATACTCTATAACATAGCTAGACTTATTTACTTTGCAAACAACTTCTGGAAAAACTCAAACATTGTCAGCTCAGTGGTAATGCTGTTAGTATATCAAATTGTTCCTCATACAGCTTAAAAGGTAACCTATGCCTTACATGTTATTTCATGTAACTACTTTTTACCTGTGTTTTTAGACGGTACATCCTAGAGTACTCCACCTCCAAGTTTTATAAAGTAATATTTCCTGTGTAAACATTTATAAGAATTTGTATGTGTAATTCTTTTATAAGAATTTGTATGTGTAATTCTTTTTTATGTATTTTCTGCCGTGGATTTTTTTTCTTATAAATTTATTATACACTTTCAGGGGTGCCCTCACTTATAGGCCTTGATGATATTATATCTGAATATTAGTCTTAAAATTAATAATTTAGTCCAAGAATTATAGGCAATTGTGCTTTGTGATGCATTTGTCAGGAGAAACTGGTAAAAAAAAAAAAAAAACCCACAGGAAAGGACCACAGATTTAGTTTGTTTATTGTAATAGGATTTAGAGCCAAAACAGAAAAAGGATGCCTTCTAAAACTTTACAATCAAGATATAAAAAGCTATGATATCTTTTCACCTTATGCTTTATTAATATACACATTTTCAGGTAACATTTGCCTTCATTAAATACAAGAGAACTATTCCCCCCAAGGCAGTATTTTCCTTACTTTTCTTATGCAATGGAAGAGTCTTTTGTGTGCACTGTTAACGAGAATGTTGGGGTTTTTTTTAGACTTATTCCATTGGACAGTGCTGTTTTGCTTTTATAAAACATATGCTTCTAAGATCTAAAAGGATAGAATGTCACTGAATTCTTTAATTTGCTCCTTTTACATTTTTACACCTTACTCTCTTTTTTTGTCAAAAGTTTACATTTTAAAATCATCTCAACTGCTTTTCACATAGGGTTCACTTTAGGATAGGATTTTTCATATGGATTCACACTTAGAAATTTAATGACTAGAATAAGGCTACTAACACTTGGCTTTCTTCTCACATGAGACATTATACTTTCAATATGAGTGAGAGTTTGGGGGCTATAACTTGAAGCAGGATTTGAAACAGAATGCTAGTAACTGAAAAGCAGAAACAGAATTGGATACTTTTTTTTTCTTAAAGAGACTCTTTCTACTACAGAACACTGTGCCCATGACTTCTCACCTGAAATGATTTCAGATTTGAAATATTTAAATTCCTCACATGCATGCAAGTATGTTCTCCCTCCCTCCCTCACTCTCTCTTACACAGACACACACACACACACTTAAGATCGTTCTTAAGAGAAATACAATGCATGCAGAAATTAAATGGTTCTTAAAAATCTAAAACCATTTTCATAATTTAAAACATCTAAGCCATTTCTTTAAAAAGTTTACATCGAAGTCACTGACTGCAGCTTTCTCGTGCTTTCAGAACACTTCCTTTTCTGAGTAGGTCAGACACATTGGCCACATACTTGTCACACAGATTAAAAATAGGTTTCATTTCATCCACGATGGGGAGCTTTTTATGACTCCCAAACCTAACTTGAACACAAGATTCTAGAAGTAATCATAAAATAATTAGCCAAGGATTGACTTCTTAACACTAACCATAGTTTTCCCTTTTCCAACCCCAGTAAGCCTAATACCATGAAGTTGTATTTTTGCCTCCTTTTTACTATGTGAATTTACTTACTGAAAATTCCCAACAACCTTTTGACATCAGATCCTTATGTTTCTACAGACTTCTCATCGTTACATTTTAAAATGCTTTAGAGAAAAAATTATGGACATTACATTGTTACAAGTACTGAAAAGACCGCAGGGCACAAACAGGGCACTTGTGAAAAGTGCCCTGGATAGCTTTTCATTCCCATCCTATTTCTCATTTATTTTTATTTACACATTGAGCTATATTCTGTATGGAAAAAAGAGATGCATCCTTTCTTGTGCTGAGGGTGACCTGTAGTTTCTTAAGATTGTTCAAATGACAGCTGCTGACTTTTATTCTGTTCTCCTCTTCGAGTTCTTCAACATTCTAGGAACCTTATAACCTGCTCCTAATTGGAGGAGAGAAGAATTTTCAGATTTCTGCCTTAAAATGCCTCCAAACAATGATTAAGCTTACAGTTCACATTCAGTGCCCAGAAAAGCCATTTGTGGTTGTCTTAATTCTATCAGGCTCTGTCTACCCGAACCAAGGCCAGGCCACTGTAAGTTTCCTTCAAGGGACTGGTCACTTTATAGTCCCCTTTTAATTTGAGTTTGTACTCTAGATGTCAATAAGGTGTTGCTCACTTGTATTAACACTCCAAAGTCATTAGTTTTTTCCTTAAAAAAGAAAACTTAAAAGCTTGTGACATTTTTAGAACTTCTAAAAATCTCTCACTGCATGAGCACAGTTTAAGGCAACTTCCCAATCTCTCTCCCTCCCTCCCCCCCCCCTCCCTAGCCTTCACCCTCTCTCCTTCTTCACTTCCTTCCTTGATTTCATTTGGCTTGGTTTTCCTTTGGTTTGTCTAAGTAAAAAAAAAGCAAAAACCTTTAGCACAATAGATACACTCTGGATGATCAAGAACAGTGAGAGGTTTTGGCATCTTGTTCTCCTCTGCTACTCATTTGCAGCCTGGCTCTAGGTGAACTTCTTAGCCTCTCTCTATGATTCGTCTGTAAACTTAGAAGAATTTTTCCCCCTCAATCCTTAATAGCATCCCCCCCAGAGGTACTGCTATAATGAAATAATGAATATAAACCTGTTTGTAAACTCAAAGTGCTTTATACATTTCACGTAGTAGTAATGGCATTTCTCTTGTGCCTTAACCACTTAAAAGTAAAATTCACATTAGCAAAAACATGGGTTAAGGGTGTTGTGTATCTTGTGTTTATAAAAGTTAAAAGTTGGATGATAAACTTTGAACAGCCGTCGTCCCTAACATAAACCAGGAAATATGTGTGCAGTGGAATGTACCCATTTGCGAAAAATCGGGAGCTTTCCCCTACGGCTGAAAATACAGTTCCACTTTAAACCAATCAGAAACTGGGATTTCCTGAGTTGATGAAACTGGAGAACCATTTACTTGGTGGCTTTTTGAAATCTAATTGACGTAAGTTATGCAAATTTGCAATATGAATTTTGAACATCCTTTCGTCTTTCGGTTGTTAATGCTTCTTCCTTGCTCTCTCTTCTCTCCCTCCCCCTCGCAGGGTGAAATGACTCCTTTTTCTTGGGCAGCCCTACATGGTAAATTCAGGTCTCTGCTTACAACAGAACCTAGGGAAGATTTGTGACAGATGGGACTAAGTCACAAACTTGCAGCCTAAGGCAGAATCTGTAGAACTTTCCAGAGTGTGCCCATATTTACCTGATCAGAGAGAAAAGAAAATCTGCAGAGGAAGCTGAGCCTGGCTGCTTGTCATAGCTGACACAGAGCCATCTGCCACAAACCTGTGGCGGCTTCAGATCTCCCATCCCTGCCACCACCCCAACTCAAATTAAATACAGATTCCTAGAGACGTTATGATGGTTACACATGTCCTCGGCATCACATGGAGGAGACTGTTCAAAAAAAATATGTGGCCTGTTGTATAACCGCACTCATGTATCCCATATGTGGTGCCACATTGAATTTCCGGTTGAATCCGTTTTTATCCTTTGTACTGGATGACATGGTGCCTGAATTCTTTCTTTTTGCCGACACGATGGCAGCCAAACTGCAGCTTCAAAAGCTCGCACTTGGCTGTGTTTCTACCTAGGTTGCCAGGTTATCATCGGAGCCTTCTTGTGTCCTCAAAGGGCCACAGGGTCTGAACGGAACATCAGAATGCCACCAGACTAATTGGGCGGCCATCTCAGAATTGTTTGTGGGCAAAAGGCTGCTTTAGCACTTTTATTTTAGCAAATTAACGACTCTCTGGAACTGGGGCTTTTAAGTGAAGGTATTAATAAGGGGTCTGGCAGGTATTCCCATGATCTGCAGAGTTACATTTGCATTTAATTTATTTTAAAGTTGCGAGATAAACAGCTGTAATTTGGACAAACATGGGAAATACACTAAGTGGAGCCATCTTGCCCATAAAATGAACACTGAGATCCTCGTTTCAATTTTTTCCCCCGGGGTAAAAATAGAGAAATCAAAATACTTCTACTAAAAACAGTAATTTTGATATAAATATTCCTCAAAAATATTTGCATCCAGCTACAAATATGATCTTTTCAAGATAAATCACTTATGATTCCAATAGCCAAGCTGCTGTATTTGTTGATATAAAGATGTTTTGAACGGCTAGATTGTAAAATAAATTTTTAATAAAGTGCCTACTGCAATTTTTAATTAGCATATCTCATTTATGTGTAAGGGTGTACATCTATCTATATGTTTCTCACTGAACACTTTTCTTGTGTCAGAGACAACAAATACAATTGTTTCTTTTCCGGATGTACAAGGATCTGTTTTGCAAGTGTTTGTAAGATATTATGACATTTCCAAGATTTTCTTTGCATTCTGGAAAGCAGGAGGTAAACATTTGTAGTCATTAAGGTAAAGTCTGTTGATAAACCATCTTCTGTTTACTGACAGGTAAATTGTAACTTTCCTAGCTTTTGAAACAAATAACTTTTAGACACTACAGAGTGAGGAACAGCCAGGGAGAGAAGGGTAGACAGGGGCCACGACGTGTGGCCTTCTGGCTTCTAAAAGGATTGACTGGTCTCGCAGGCATCCGTGATAGAGCAGGCAGTGATTCAGAAGTCCAGTAGGGCCCATCTGACAGGTAGCAAAATCGTCAGCAGGAAACAGATCAAGGTCTGGGAGCCAGATAGAGCCCTCAGGATAGAGGTGATCTTGCAGATCAAAGAAAGCAGGAATTCAGGATCCCTGAGGCCTGAGAATTTAAAAGCAGGAAGAGTAAGAAGCAGAAACAACAAACTGTATCTTTGCACAGGGTCCTCTCCCTAACCAATGTGAGACCCTTCACGCATGCCAGGACATCGCTGCCCTCGTTTCAAGTCCTATCACTTGCAGGAAAGTCACTGAACAAATTACATCCTCACCCATAAAACAAAGAGATTATTTCTGAAGTCTCTTGTGGTCTGAGACTGGGGACCTCAGAATCTACCAGGGGTGCTCCTTTCGAGTGCAAACGTTAGGAGGTCAATATGCCTAGGACGTTCTTAGACCCTTCTGGGCAGGGTTTATTATCTAAGGAGATGGAACTACACCAGTAAATTGGCTTCAATCAGAAGGATGTCTTCTAGAAATAATAGTATAATCTCACAGCCAAGAAACAGTGTTGAGTTTACTGTGTATTACTATCCTGAAAATAACGGGCTCCCATCTCAGTGTAGACATAGTTGAAAGTTACCTGTGTATGGAGGGGTTTTTTTCCCCTATACCCATAAACTCAAATCAGATTTTGTCTTTAGCCGTGCCCAGAATTCCTTCTAGAATAAAAACATACGTTAAAGTTGTCACTTCTTAGAACTATGCTGTCAGACTTGGTCTTAGTGCAAGTAAGCAATAAAAAGTTTTGTAAATGTGTAATTCAATTGAAAACTTGAATCGTGGGTGTTTTGTGTGCCTCTCAAACCCAGGGTATGCTGGGATAGAGTGTTATTAAGTAAATTAACCCATAATTCATTGAAATCAAAGGATAATTGAGAATACAAGTTGACCTTTTTTTAATATTTATTTCTGAGAGAGAGAGAGAAAGAGCGTGGAGGCAGGGGGGCACAGAGAGAGAGGGAGACAGAGAATCCGAAGCAGGCTCCGAGCTGTCAGCACAGAGCCCCATGCAGGGCTCAAACCCACAAAACCCTGAGATCATGACCTGAGGCCAAAGTTGCACACCTAACCGACTGAGCCACCCAGGCGCCCCACAAGTTGACTTTTTAATTCCTATTTCCCTTACTTTGAGTAAAGAGATTGAACACTCCCATTATTTCTTATTTTGAGTATGGTTGTTGAAAATTTGGATCTTCCTTTTTTTAAACATTCATTTCTGTTAATTTTATTCTTTTAAAATAAATCATTCACCCCATTTCAATGTTAAGTATCTTTAAAAGTCTGCTCATTATCAAGACCTTGATACAGCATCCAGGGTATACTTGCCCTGAACTTACCTCATCTGTGTTTTTGGTTAGGTGTTTCTGTAATAAATAGCATGGCACCTGGTTCTTAACCTATTCATTTATACCATGTTGGTCAGGAAGAGGTCAAAAGACCTTTCTCAAAAAGCTTGCGGTTTAATAAGCATCCTTCCGATATGGCTAGGTTTAAATGCCCTGCTCCGGCTCTCAAATCTTCAGATGTACCACATAAAGATGGTAGCAGAATCGGTAAGTCGATGGAAACTCGCAGCCACACAGGGCTGCACAGATTCATTTCAACACCTTGAAATGCATCTGGAAGCAAAGATTTCATTTTATGTTGAAGGTGTTAATTATATTTGATATTTTTAAAAGTAAAATCTGTTTTTGAGAAAGCATCTGCTACCCAGAAATATTATAAGCCACAATAAAATTTTCAGTTAAGTCTCAAGATACTTTCTGTGGGTGACAGAATCAATTTTCAAATGAGAGTCCATGCTGTCTTTTAATGTCGACACAGTCTATGGGTTTTATTCTTCTGCTGACCATGGGCAAGTATCGCCCTATGTGCCTTTCTCTTTCGGTGAAAAATTAGGTGGTATTTAATATCAGATTGAATATTTAACAATAAGAGAGTATATTATAAATCACTGACATGAACAGGTTTCATTTTAAAATTTGAATTGAGAAATAGGACAACTAATGGTGTTTTTTTTTTTTAATTTTACTTATTTATTTATTTACTTATTTATTTTGTGAGAGACAGAAAGCAAGTAGGGCAGGGGCAAGGAGAGGGAGAATCCCAAGCGGGCTGTGTGCTGTCATCGCAGAGCCCATCATGGGGCTTGAACTCATAAACCGTGAGACCAGGACCTGAGCCTAGATCAAGAGTCGGACACTTAACCAACTGAGCCACCCAGGTGCCCCTAGGAGACTAATGCTTCTATGATACATCCTCGCTTCAAAGCTGTTCATTAAAATGTAACTGGGAAAGTTGAAAAACATGCATATAACTCTACATGCTGCTGAAAGCTATGTTCATTTGTGATTAATATAGAACAACAACAACAATAAACCATAGAATTTACACCAAATGTACAATAACTTTTAAGTCAGAGGAGTGATGGTCGAAAGCACAGAAATGTAACTGGGGGAGTAACATTTACTCTATGATTAGTGGCTTATTTCTGAAGCTGGGTCATTGTATCCAAAGGCTATTCGTACTCTGTATGACTTTTTACATGTCTTAAATGTTATTGTGGGATGTGCCTTCTGATAGGAGCTGTAACTACTTTGGTTAGTTTTGCTACCATGCCTTCCTTAACATTTCTTGACTCTAAGTTATTGATCCAGTCAGATAACCATTTCCCTTCAAACAATGGAAGAAACCGTCCTGCCAATTTTGTATAGGAAGACTTTCCTCTGCTTACCAGGAGCCAAGGACTTACCCTTGATACTGAAACAAATCATACTTTGAAAAAGGCTGACTCGACTGTCCATGGGTCTCTTTTTCCTGGGGCTGCTGGTCACCATTTCTCACTAATTCCTGTAACATTACAAACTCAAGATGGAAAACCATAGTTCTAGAGACTCCCTTTTGAAAGATAATGAGAGGAAGAAAAAGGATGATGTTACCTGAGCCAGTCTTCACATGTTGGAAAATTCAGAGCTGTGGGGTAGAGCACAGAGCTGTCTGAGCTCCTAGCCACACGACCTATCTTCCATACCGTCACCTGTTCCCTTTCGTCTTGAAGACAGGATGAATTGTGGACTCGGTCCTTCATTGCAATCCACGGGAGGGAGTGCTCCCTCATGTCTTTGGAAATCCCTCACTGTACATGAGGTATGTGTGACTCCAGGAACCAGGATCCTCTCTCACCCTACACCCCATTTTCCTACAGTGGAATGTGGGGTCAGCGACTTCAGGGATCCTCCCATTATCATGAAGCTGAGTGATGCTTTCTTCTCTCTTGCAACTCTATGGTCATGAGTTTCAGCCCCAAGACAGGTTCATAATTGTTCTCAGAAACTAATATAAGGAATTGCTGCTTCTTGGGAGATAATCTAAGATGCTTATTACTCTCCTAACAGTTACTGCATTTTTCAATAGCTGACCTAGGGCAGCATGCTAGAAGGGACTTCTGGAAATACTTGAGCTATACTTTTGTCTAAGAATTTGAAGTCCTTTATATTTGACAATTTAAGGTTTCCACGATCACCTCACAAATGAGAAAATCAAGGGGTCACATAAAGGCATATTTAGGAGCCAGACTATGTTGTAGAAACAGAGACTTTTTTTATAAGCCTTCCTGCATGGGATAGTGTCACTGTCATCTCTGTTCCTTTCAGGAAGCACCAAGGTCAGCGCATGTGACTATTAGACCCCTAGACAAGAGAGTGCAGAGGGTAGCAGGGGGCTGCTTTGTGGCCTTTATTGTTGGTCTTGAAAGAGGCATGAGAGACCATGCAGTGAAGCCAATGTTGTGTCTTTATTATTATTATTATTGTGCCTGTAGGGAGGCATTCAGCGGCCACATAAGCCACACAGGCCTACCACGCCCTGTGGTCTTTACACTCAGCTTTATTTCCTGGCCTTCCTGGTAGGCATTTGTTTTTGAAACCTGTGGGGAAACTGAGGGCCTAAAGAGAAGGCGAGTTGCCGTGGGTCCCGTGGTGGTAGAGACAGGTCTAGAAACAGCTTCTTGCAGAAGGCCACGGTCAATTCAAATGGTCAAGACCACCATCCCTTAAAGGAGGGAATGGGACAAATCTCTCTATCTTCCTCCCTTCTTTCCTCCTCCTGCTTCTCCTACTGGCAGAAGGACCGTGGATCGATAAGTTGCCAGTACCTTTCCGTAGATTTATTTCATGTTACTCCTGGGCACCTTTGTATTCTAAGTGACCATAGGGAGAGGAATGTATAAGAATTGATTCCTGGTACTAAAATTTCAGACTCTCTGGCACCTGCAGAACTTCTAGATAGCTGAGCCTTCTCTATTGCCTTTCACCTCAAACCATGGTGAAGTTGCTCATCCACATAGATGGGCGGCCAGCCCTTTATCCAGAGGCAGCCCCCACCATCTCACCTGGTGTGCAGAGGGCCTGGGATAGAGGGAGCAGGTGGCACTGGCGGTGGCAGCACCTTTAATTGTGCAGCATCGGGATTGCTTCCTCTCATCCCAAATAGATAACCCAGAAATTACATCCTGAAACTTATTTCCCCGGAAAGAAAAGGAAGGGGAGGGATAACTTAAAAAGAAGATACTTCTAATATGGTATTAGACTGTAATTCATAGGGAAATTTATGCCTGAGATATGAATTTCTGAAAATAGGGGTTTTTTTTAAAGAAAAACACTGACACATCCTTAATTATAGAGTAATAAATACCAATGGTATATTATCTTCTGATATTTCCTTACACAGATATCAAAGCATGCAGCTGTTTTTGAAAACTGATAATCAAGTACAATATAAGTATATTACATCTCATACTTACAACACACCCTTCAACTAAGCAACCTCGCGGAGCACTTCACAGCGAGAACCAGAGGTGCTTGTAGTAGAAGCCTAACTGAACAAATTAGCCTCAAATTGTAACTTAAGAATCGTAGTCAAACCGAACTGCCTGTCCTTGCCAGGAAAGGCATTCCAAAGGCAAAGAGCATGCCAAGTAAAAAGCCTTTGCTTCAGGATTATGGAGGCAGTTCTCAAAAGCCAGCATAACTTAATGATCAATCAGAAAAATATAGAGCAGTAAGTACACAACAAGAAGGACACATAAAAATGGTACAAAGCATTAATAGTGAATGGGGAGGTAGAGTGGGATTTTAACAGAAAGTATTAACGCTCTTAGAAAGCTCTATTTATTGCTTTTCATCCAGGCAGCAAAAGAAAGACCAACATGGTCAAAGAAAAGTACGTGGACAAATGTGGGGGGTAGGAAAGGAAATGAAGGTCAAACAAGGCCAATATGATTCAGAATGGAAGGGAGGGAGGAAAGTATAAGGAGCCAGCTGCAATTACTAAATGTTACATTAAGAAGAGCTGCAATTGAGAGGGGGAGGTCTGGGTATTTTACTAAGTGGATTAATGTCCTCTTCTTTGGGTGTCTGAAGTCGCAGATTTTAATTTATTTGGTGCAGGGTTTTATTGTGAAATTCTTAATGGGGTGGAAGGATATGTAGGGACAATTATAAGCAGAAAGTAGAAAAGAACATATACTTTTTAAAAACTTAACTAAAATAAACAGGGTTTGAAGCTATGGACAAAGGTAGTGCATATTTAGTTTATTATAATAGAACTTAAAGGAGAATTAGAGGTACATACAAAACAAAAACAAAACAAAAACAAAAGACAAAAACACCCACAGAGATGTGTCAAGCCAAGGATTTTGAGTGACTTGGAGGCTAGTTTATTGCTGCTCTCCTTTCTCCACCCATTTAAAAAAATAAATCATAACTCTGGCATGTAGAAGCCGCGTCATGAACATCATTTATTAATATAAACTTAATCCTGTGCTGTCCTTTGGTGGGTGGTAAAAACATGAACTAACAACAAGTGGCCTAAAACAGGCTGATTCTCTCAAATACTGGGAAGCCATAAGGAAAGAGAAACTCCTAATATGCTCTTTTACCTTATTTATTTTGCTGAAGGATAAAGTCAAAAAGTGGGGAGGGAAGAGCCAAATCAAAGGACCAGATGCTTGAAGATTTTTAAAGTTTTCCGAAGTATGTACCAGAAGAGGAGATGGGCTTGGACCCTAGTGTGATGTATATCAATTTATTTACTGCTAATCTACCTCCCCTTCTGGGGGAGGTGAGGAAGAAGGCTGTCTGCCTTCTACAACTGAAGAGACTAAAGCAGAAACTTAATCATGTTCATATACCCTGAGCATAGCTCTGCTGTCATGGGACTGGAACCAGTTCACGGAGGTACTGGGTTCAAGCATGTGCCTGACCAGTAACATTAGGAATCCTTTAAATTGAAAATATGGATCAGGAGATGTTTAAGAATTACTGATTTGCAACTATTAATCTTGAATGCAAATTGCAGTATTCGGGGTGTGGGCAAATCACTAAACTGGAACCACATGAAAAGGCACTTTTTGTAAAATGCTGTGGGGAAAATGACAGTGGTGAAAAACACAAATGAGAAATGGAAAAATATCATCTACAAAGAGGAAGAGCCCTACAATGACTGAACAAGGTGGCCTTGTGGCCTTCAACCTGGTGCATCAATTCTGTCAGTAAATAGATAACTAACAAAGAGGTGAAGCCTTCTATTTCTAAAACTGACCTAGCAGCAAGAGGAAGAAAACACAGAAGAATACATCGCAGGGTGGCTCAGGGTGACCCTCAAAAGTCCTCTAACTCTAGTGTTAAAAATGAAGGCGCAGAACTGGAGGTCTGTAATGCGCAGTGAGTGGGCTTTGGATTCTGAACACTCCTTCATCTCTGGAGAATTCAGGATACTGTGGAGGTGAACCGATGTCTTAAGTCCCAGGGACAGGGTGTTTTGTGATCACAGTTAAGAGGAAAGCCATCAAAGCACACCTTTTTCCTTTTTCCTCCTGAGCTGCAGAGCCATGGTGGGGAACTTGTGCTCTCTGGTGCTTGCTGCTATGTTCCCTGGCTTTCAGTAGGCTTGGCTTTTTCCCTGGATTTCTAATGCTATGATAGCAGGCCAGGAAAAAAAAAGGAATCTACAAAACTGAAAAACAAATTGCGTGTGTGCGTGTGTGGATGTGTGCGTGCGCGCGCGCCCGCGCGGTAGGATTTCACTGAAGATAATGAATTGCAACACTTTAAGCACCAAATTTTAAAACTTAAAAAGTATGAGTAATGGAGTTTTGAAGAAGCGAACTGTGCTCGAGCGGAGTATTTATAGTCCTTTTTTTGTGTGAGGTTCCCCAGACCTCTGGGTGCATCAGCAAACTGTCCTCCTACCGGAGCGTGCAGCTGCGATTTGGCCCCGGGCACCACCTACCCAGAGTCACTACCTAATGCATTTTACATTTGCACAGATAATGAAGCGGGGGGGGGGGGGGGACGAGAAGGGGCCGTTTTCCCCCTCAGCGTTCTGTGTTTCCTTTTGTCGCGGCCGTCAGCTGACACATGGAAAATGTGGTGTACGGTTTTGCTTGCCTTTAATCTGTAATTAAGGATTCCTTGTCTGGGGCTTGCTACTACCTCTTTTCGCCTTCCCTCCCTGCCTCTCGGGGCTTCCGCTCCCGGTCGGGTCTGGCCCCGCGCCGCAAGCAGGGGCTCGAGGTCGCCGGCTGGGCCGCGGGGCAGCAGGGAGGCGGCGGGACGCGGGGGCCTCGGCCCGGCCCTGCGCTTGCCTGCCCGAGAGCGCGCGCCCCGGCGCTGCCCCGCCCCGCCCCGCCCGGTCCCGATCCCGGTCCCGGTCCCGATCCCCCGGCGAGCTTGTGCCCCGGCGTCGGGGTAGCTGCGCCAGGGCTGCCCGTTGCGGGAAGGGCCGGCCGCGGGGCCCCTGGAAGCCTCCGCGGGCGCACGGCCGCCGCCCTCGCCGCTCGTCCTCTCCCCCGCGCCGCGGCGCCTTCGCGGCCGGCGAGCCCGCGCTCCCGTCCGCCGCGGCGCCCTCGACGCCCCGCTCGGCGCCGTCCAGAGCGGGTGGACGGCGATCCGCACCTCTGCTGGCGCGAGAAAAGGGAGCAGGAGAGGGACGGTGAGGTCACGGAGTGGTGGCCGAGCCCGCTCGGCGGCGTAGAGCCCGGAGCCCGAGAAGAGCCCCGAGGCCGAGGCTGCGGGCCGAGCGAGCCCCGGGCGGCGGCCGCGCTCGCGCTCACCCCGGCGCCCACAGTCGCGAGGCTCACTCGCAGCCCCGCGCTGGCGCGCGCACTGGCACGCACCGACACTGACACGCACCCCGCCTCGCGCGCTCCGGCACTCACGCGCTGCCACGCACACGCGCCGCGTGGCCCACCGATGCCCTTGCTCGCTTGCTCGGGGCTGGAATCTGCCCTGTTGGACACCGGGGAAGGCAGCGCAGCCCTGGAGGCGGGGGGTGGGGGGGGGTGGGGGGGGATTGGGGGAGGACAGAACTGTGTGTAGTCGTCTAAGTATTTTACTGAACTGGGTTCCCGGAGTCGGCCAGTCAGTCCTCGGAGAGACGTTTTGATGAGGATGCACTGAGCAAAAACCATAGTACTGATTACTGTGCCCCCTCCCTTTAAAAAAAGAAAAGATTACCTTAAGCAAAAAAACCGAGGAGGGAGTGGGGATGGGCGCGGACGCTGTCCAGGCAGAGAGATTCTGGCTATTAGCTTGAGAAGTATTCTTCTCTCGTATATCCATCCAGACGTGTGGTTTAAGTCCCGCTTCTTACCTGTCCCAGGCCTCCAGCGCTGTCCTTTACACTTCTCACGTGTGCTTAGGATTACAGACTTTGTTTCTCCTCTTAACTACCAGTTGGTTATTTAGGAGGAGAGGAGAAGGATTAAGAGGTATTTAGGCAGGAGAATATTTAGAAGCATCGCGTTTTTGAAAGACTTGTAGTTTCCAACGTTTAATATCATTTTGAGGTTTCTAAAAATTTTAAAGAGCCTCCCTGCACTAGTATTATTTTTTATCATTCGATATTTATTTGAGTGTGCACATTTAGAATTGTATTTGTAAGAGGTAAAACTACCCCTCGTCCTTGGTTTCACCACTGCCGTTTGCCTTACTTCCTCTCTCTTTCCCACCAATAGAGATCATATGCTAAAGTGGTGTACAACACGACCAGATATAAGAATCCTAATCTGGAGTGTTCATGACCTTACTTGGCTTCCATCTCTCAAGATTCTACCCACTCTGTTTGAGATATTATTTCAATTGTAGACTTGGAAATATGGGTGGGTGGGTGGGTGGGTGGGTTGGTTAAAATGTGAGAAAAGCAGCCCAGAGGTAAACCGACGTAGGGGAGGTTGGCCCACATAAGCCTACCCTTGAAAGGCTGAACACATGGGAAGTGTATGGAGAAAAGACTGTCGGTAAACAATGATAATCAGGGCTTTCAAAAATCATAAAACTGATTGAAATATCTGATTCATTATTTATTCATCACAGCACAACTTTGCAAATCCAAGAATAGTGTTTGAAAACCAAGTGCCTTCTATTTTGCACATCAACTCAGCAGATGGGTCTCCCTTTCAAAATGTAGCTAAAGGGTTAAAGCTATAATTTTAGAAAAGTATCTCAGGAAATGACATTAAGATCTGATACACTTCCCTTTCTTTCTGGCAATAATATCCCCCAAAGAAAAAAGATATACTTATTGATATGATGATAATGTTTCTCATTATGAGTACAAGTGTCAGAATGATTCCTGTTTGTGCAAGTGTTTTTAAAACTGCGAGGACACTTTCACTACTATGAAAGCTGACGAGCCAATGAAGGAGAACTTCTTTTAACTCCATAATAGCAGGTTACATCGTAAATGAACACGGATGGTCAAATAGCCAATTATGGTATAAATATCCGTTGTTTACACAGAGGTGTTAAATGAGCCTTTGGAGTACAAAGGATTAGGCCCATCTAAGCTACCATTTGTTCTTCAACCTATTATGTCTTTCCTTAAAAAGGCCAGTGCCACTGTAGGTAATATGCACACAGAGCATACTTCTCTATGTTGATTTTAGTTTGCTTTATTTCAATGCACACTGTTGTTTACTTTTTAAAATTTAAATAAATGTCAGCATTGTATAATTTCTATGTTAACAAAGCAGTGAGCAAAATCCCTTGTATGTTTATAAAATATTATTGTTTAATTCACATAGTTTAGAAATTCCAAATGTTGAGAATAGGAAGGAGGCCAAATACCATCTGTTTATAACTATGATGCATCGTAATATGTGTACTTTTAAAAGGAGTTTGGTCAATCATGCCACTATTTTATCTGCTCGGAATATGTTGAAGATTTAAAATGTAATTTACAGGATTACTTTTAGTGTGTTGCGTCCAACTGTGAGTTGTAAAGAAATCCGTCTCTTCTGTTTTTCTCAAATTAATCATGTAACAGCCCCAATTAATGGGGGCTGTTAAACGGGTCGCTTTTTGCTTAGCTCCAGAATTCTTCTAACTTTGGCTCAGTCCACCTTCTTGATGCTGATAAAAACTCCAAGGACAAATGAAACAAAACACTCCTAGCTGTGCCTTTCTGCCAGGAGATAGTCACTTAGAATGGGAGGCAGGGTATGGTAGCTAATAATTAGCTAACATCAGCCCTGAGAAATTACCTGTGAAATACCCTTTGGTTCTGGGTTGAAAAACAACATTTGACACTCCCTGCTTTAAAATAGTACATTCTTGTCCCTGAGACTTCTGATTTAACTTATTTATTTCGAATGCATCTAATTGCATACCATGTAACAAAGGGAGTACACTTACTTGCAACAGAGGAGCAGGTTTGGAGGTTTTTATATAACTCAAGTTATATAGTGAGGAATTTTCCCTTCCTTAATAAACTAGAGAAACTCAGCAACTGAGCCTTCAGTTTAGGGCAGACGTGTTGAAATCCAGAGGTCTTACACCATGGGGTTCTCTTTTTCAACAAGGAGGAATTAAAAACTCAGAAGTCCTGATAAAGTTTGAAAATGTGACAGAAACATTTACTAGCAAATAATGGTTGTTTGATTGATTTTTTTTTTTTTTGGCAAGGTAGAATCAGTAAAAACCTACTTCTCAAAATGCTTTTATAGACAACTTCATGCAGAAATATGAAAACACGCTCCCAATGAGCTGGAATGGTTTACTTTTCAGTTGAGTGTTCAGTGGGTGCTCTATAAAGTGGTTTCCCTGTTCATTTAATGATATCTGTTTTCTCAGTCCTTTTAGTTTTAGCGGCTTCATCTAAAATTCTATCAACCAATAATATTTACTTACAAATAATTAAGAACACTAAGAATACCTTATCCAAGTAAACAAACCCATCTATACATAATTTTTTCAATCCAGTGGTTACATTTTAAAAGTCTGGGTTTTTTTTGTTTTTTTTTTCTGGTCAGATCCCATGCCCCCCACCCCCTGCCCCCAATAATGAATCCACTGGGTCTTATATAGGCTTGATTTCCCTTGAGTTAAAATAAGAAAATGCCAGATTCCTTTTTCTTAATTGCTTAAATGTACAGAGTAGAAGAGACAGTACCAATAAGAGAGAAATGTGGGGGATACGAAGAGAAACTGGAGAAAATATAGGGGAAAGGAAGTAAGAGAGCTGACATAGAGCTGGGATAAAAGAGGCTCATCATACAAAACTTTCAACACTGCTTGAGCGCCATAAGCCATAATCATTAAAAGCATCATCATTTCCAAGTAAAACTTAGATTGTTGCATTCAGATATTAAACAGCTAAGGGAAACTCTTAAGTGAAATTTGATTGATACTTGTGGATCAGTTTTTCCATTCAAGTCCAACCTTCTTCAGTGAAGCTTGCACTAGATACCCATATTCGCACTGCGGGAGACAGAAAAAGAGGAATAGAGGCATTCTTTGCTTTTAAGGCACTTACAGTCTACAAGTATATATTTATGGATACATAAAATAAATGAGACTATGTATAAGCATTGTTATATGCTACATACTGTAGGTGTAAAAATAAAGACGGTTTTAAATGGACGGATTATTCAGACATGCTTTCCTTCTGAGTACCTTGGCTAGCAGTGAATTTCTAAACAGGTTAAGCAAGTCCTTAAATTTCTAAACCCTTTGGAACTCGACGAGTCTAATGAATTGTGGTAGGTAATATAATCAAAATTGAAATTGGCACATAGGTGGTCATTTCGTGTTCCCTTTAGAGCTGACTTAGAACCATAGCAATGATCCACGTGTGCACATCAGTCATTATATAGTCATGTTATCTTGACAGCCAAAATCACTTTATAAAATATACTTTAATAAGTTACCATAGAGCACTGAAGTTAAGCCATATAACTTAATCAATACTGAGTGGGCATTTCAAGGTATCACATTTAAATTGAGTAAGAGATAAAAAGAAACGAATTGAGAATAAGAAAAACGTATGGGAACCTATTTGCTTCTTCCAATTAATATAAAACATACCAGAAGCTTTTTCTCATTTTGCTTTTTATGAAGAATTACTGACCCAAAGAAAAGTCAGATGAGGACTACCACTAAACAAACAATAAAAGAAACAACAATAACAACAAACCTTGCTTGTTTAGGAGAAAAACACAAAAAAGTAATAAATTCACCCATTTTAAAAATTAAGAAGAAAAGACATAAAACTTAATACACACAATAAATAATAAATATTCTTCAGTTTCTTATGATGGCTAATTAAGGAAAAAGCCCATGTGAAAAATTTGGAAAAGAGACGAATAGAACAAGGTAATTAACTCTTTGCTCCTTCAACCTTAAAGCAGAGGGTAAGATTGCTTTTACCTTGCAGCAACCTCAGAGATCAAATCTGCCTTTACCAAATAAAATAAAAGGAATCCTAGTCGCTCTCAGCCCAAGCTCCAACCTTGTTTTTGGCCCCACTCTGATGCTGGTGCCCTAACACTGAAGTCCCTAAGTGCTTTGCTCTTTGATTGAATTCCTGCCCCTAACACAGATAGCCAGCTGCTGGGTCCTTCCTTGTTCTCTTGGACCTCTCTCGACTGAGTCTGCTCTCCTATTTGTTCTTACCATGTTTGGTTAGTCCTTGATAGTTGAAGATGCATTCTTTTCATCCATCATCTAATTTGGTCTTTGTAATCCTCTTGTGAAAGAGGAAAACCATAGCTTTAGTCCCAAAGTTCAGAAGAAGTGCTCAAAATCATACCACCAGTATGTTGCAGAGTTGGGCCTGGAAGTCATACCACATCATGCCTAGTTTCTCCCTTTCCTTTAGACTGCATTTCATATTTGAACTGTGGTTATGACAATAAATCGCAACTGCAGTCTTTGCGGTGGGTAGAAAGAAGAAGGAGAAGGAGAAGGAGAAGGAGAAGGAATAGAAGCAGAAGGAAGATGGGAAAGAAGAAGAAGAAAGGAAGGTGGGGGAAAACCAAAACAATCCCTGCAGGGTTTTCTGTGATGTGGGGAAGAATAAATCTTTAAACTGCTCCCCTTCGGCTTACGTAGATAGTAAGGAGGAAAGTACTTCCTAAAATTTGTATCCTATAAAGGAAAAACTAATTCCAAAGCTATCACAGTGCTTTGTGCTTTAAAGGATAGAGATCTGAAGTAGGTAATCTGTTGACAGAGCTCCTTAATGAGTTTTGGATATGCATGAGTAGGGCACAAGCTTGATTTTGATTGCAAGATGGAGAACTCTTCTGTTGAAGAAATTAATAGGAATTTGGAGAAATTGAAAAAAAAAAAAAACCCACCGTGATAGAGGAAAAGAAAATGGTCAAAGGATGAAGGGACATAGGCTATGTCTTGAAGATAACATAGCCAGCAACAAATTCCCCATGTCTATTCGAGTCATTCCAATGTAATCTCCATTTGTAACCCCAAATCTCCACTGAAAGTCTGAGATACAAAACTGGCTTGATTTAGTTCCACATTTGGGGAATGAAGGCATAAGGAAGACAGACAAGGGTGACTCTGCAGAAGGCATGATTTAAAATGAAGGCATATAATTTTCTGGAAACAGGAAATAAGGACAAGGGATGATTAGGAAAAGTGGAAGCCCTCTGAGAATGAATACCAAGAAACAAGGAAACCATAATACAGGAAGTCTTGGGAAAAGCCAGCTAATTTTTACGTGGTAGACACTTGACATTTTTAGCTATTCAACATCTACCTAAGCTTCTTTTAGAATCTAAAGTTCTAGATAAGGAATTAATTCTTTCTTGCTAAATGCAGTCAAGCCTGGGGATTGCATTTTTGCCTTGAATAGAGGAACCAAAAGAAAACATTGGAATTCCAGTCCATCCGACCTGGAACATCTCCACCAGACTATTTCTACCGAAAGATAGCTATTGGGTTCTGCTTCTTAACCTCCAGCTTGTGAGATTCTGCTCAATCCCAAACTCAGACGTCCAGCTTCTCTTTTATTAGGATTCTGTCAGGTGCAAAAATCAGAAAGATCTGGCTCAACTGAATTGCTTAGTCAGGAAAAATGATCATTTCTGACAGCTAGAAGTACAGATGTAGATTACCTACATCTTCCCACTCTTCCATCCTGATACATTACCTTCTGTTTGGCTGTCCCCCTTATGTTCACAAAAGGCCTACAGCAGTTTGGCCATCACATTATTACCACATCCTTCTTTCCAAATGCAGGAGAAGGGACTTTTTCTTGCTTGAGTCTCTGCAGTCAAGGAAAGCTTTTTCCAGAAGCCCATTCAGAGAATTCCCCGTCCACATAATTGCATCATTAATATATAAACTGGCAGTGGGAATGGGAAAGGACTTCTATCAGTCAGGACCAAACCCTAGTCACAAATAATTCCAATTCGTAATTTAAGTATCTTTAAATATTTTTGGTAACTTTTGATCAAGAACTGCAGACAAAATGTGCTACTGTATTCTGACTTATAGATGACTTGCTTTTACTTCTCAAGTCCTTTTTCCCATTCTTTGTTTTTTAATGTATGTGAAAGAAAGACTTGGATTTTTAGAAATGTATTTTTAATCAAGCATTTATTGACCATGACCTTACATTTCTCAGCAATAATTTCCCCAAATCATTGTCTTATTGTCATGTCTTATTTTTCCATTTATTCGTACGTTTCTTTTTTTGTTCACTCAGTAATTCATGTGGCCAGTAATTTCCTCTTTGTTGATTGAAAAAATTGTTACTATGTACTTGATATGGACATGGAAGGTGAGCAAGTAAAAAAATGCTGAAAAATATTTGGATAACCTCAAACATAAGGTGTATATTTGTTTTTCATTTTATAATATTTTTAAAAAGGGAGCAATAGGGCAAAATTGAGGAGCACTGGATGTTCCCAGGCTTTCTTCATCTTCCTCCGATTTGTCTTCTGAGGTGCATCCTGCCTTGAGAGTACTGCTTTTACAGACAAGTTCTTTGGGGCTGTAGGCATGAGACTAGGGAGGAAAGGGAGACAGAACAAAAGTTCCAAAGGTTAAATCTGAGGGAGGAGGTTATCTTGACATGAGACTGGAATTCAAGGACAGATGTAAGGGAGCAGAAGCCGCTGCCACGTGTGAACCTCTGGACGGGGGAGGTGAAGGGGGATTTTTAAGGATCTCTTTCCCCTCATCTTCCTCAAAAAAAAAA
>CM053578.1:24741684-24862496 GCA_028646485.1 Cryptoprocta ferox | reverse complement strand
AAAAAAAAAACAAATGAAGAACTTGAGGAATTCAGAATTTTTTTAAGAAATTATTTTTAGTTGCTGCGTTGTTGTGTGTTGTTTCTAACCACGATGCTCTTCACATGGGGTATTATTTGGTAGTGCCCAGGATTCTATCTCTATTTCTCTATTTGACTGCAAGTGATGGAAATCAACTCACATTAATCAGGCATAAAGTTTGGCTTATGTGTCAAAAAGTCCTCGAAGATGATCTTGGGCCTTAGGAGAGAATTCCATGCTCAAGCACTGTCCTCTGGGATCTGGCTTAGTTCTCTCTCTCTCTTTCTCTCTCTAGGTCCTCACCTGGATTGTTGCTGTTGGTGGTGTTATTTCTCTCTAGAAGGCTAGCTCAGTGTTGTATATTTCACATGCTCCTTACAGCCGCAGAAGAGAGAACCTATCATATCTACCATCCAAATCAGACCCTGGTAAAAAGGACACTTATTCACCCTGCCTGGCCTGCTTTCCCCCCACTTAGGGGACTTAGGAGGGCAAGACATAATTTCAGATGACCACTCCAGTGTTACATTAGATAGATTCTTAAATCCATGTTCAAAGAAACTTTCCAGCTATTAAGCAGAGGAAGAAGTTGTGATACAATTGACAGTGTATCTCTTGTTAAACAAATACTTTTTATTTGGGTTATTTACACCACTATCACCACACAAGGTTGAATTTTAACTTAAATTTACATCTCTAATTGTCTTTTCAAATTTCTTTCAAAGGCTTACACTCCAAAGTAACTCTGAAATGAAAGTTATTGGATATGCAGAAAAACCTGGAAGTTGAGCCACAAGACAGTATAAGTGAAGCTAACATTCATCACCAGAGAAATGACCCATTTTCACTTAAATGTCATCTAGAAATACTCAAGTCCTTTGCAGTCCCCCTAAGATGGACAGATATCCACCAGGAGATAAACATGTGTTTTCTTTTGTTATTAAAACATACTCAAAAGCCTGTCACATACTAGACAGTACAATTGCCATTGGAAACAGACTGTAGAATTTCCAAGCTAGAGACATTCATGCATTTGAAGGATTATCATTCAGGTGTCAAGTATCTGTCTAAAACTACTTTTTATTTTTATTTTATTGTATTTTATTTTAAATTGGTATAACCAATATATATATTTTTTTAATGTTTATTTATTTTGAGAAAGAGAGAGACAGACCATGAGCAGGGAAGAGGCAGAGAGAGAGGGAGACATAGAATCCGAAGCAGAATCCAAGCTCTGAGCTGTCAGCACAGAGCCCGATGCAGGGCTCGAATTCATGAACCATGAGATCATGACCTGAGCCAAAGTCAGACACTTCACCAACTGAGCCACCCAGACACCCCTGATTTTTATTTTTAAAAAAGTTTTTAATTTCCAACGATGAGAGAGTTAGTTATGGGGGGGGAAATGTCTGACTTTAACTAAATTGAAAGTGCAAAGGGGAGTCTAGTATTCTTTTGTTAGCCTAAAACTTACACAACTCTTAAAGAAGTCAAGACCCCACACCTGTACTAAGGGACTGGTCACTAGATTGTGGTGCCTAACTGCTGGTAACCAAAAATGACTCAGAAGATACTTTAGATTCTGTGAAGATTTGCTCCCACTACAGAAGAAAGTGGCAAATCTTTGTATAGACAAACTATTTAGATAGTTTGTTTAAGTAAACAAAAAAAAAAAATGTATGGGCAAGGGCGCCTAGGTGGCTCAGCTGGTTAAGCGTCTGACTTCTTGGTTTTGGCTCAGGTCATGATCTCACGGTTCGTGAGTTGGAGCTCCACATCGGGCTCTGCGCTGACGGCGTGGAGCCTGCTTGGGTTTCTCTCTCTCTCTCTCTCTCTCTCTGCCCCTCCTCCACTTGCTCTCTCTCTCAAAATAAAATAAACTTAATAAAAAACGTCTGTGCATACTGTTTACTATAGTTATCGTAGATTGAATTATTCTTCTCAACTCTTTCTTATCATAGAACTATACATTATATACATTACCCTTTTCCATGTGACTTCACAGGGCATGCTATTAGTGGAGGCAGGGTACTTCCCCCAGCATGTTGAATTTAGGCTTGGCTGGCACTTGCTTTGAACAATGAAATTCTGTGGAAGTGAGAGTGTACCTATCCAGAGCTCAGGCTTTAACAGACATTGCATATGCCCTCTGCCTGAACTTCTGTCATTACCCGGGAGAATTCCATGGGCTGGGTAACCAGTATTCCAAGGAGAATATGGACATACATGAAGTAGACTTGAATTCAGCCTTCAGCCTGGAGCCCAGAGCTGGGAACCTGAAATTGAGTCTTATGCAAGTGAATTACAGCAACTCACAGACTCATGAGAGGAAAGTAAATGCTTATTGTTTTAAGTCACTGAATTTTGGAGTGATTTTTTTTATGCAGCATTATTACAGCAATAACTGACTGATAGAGTAGTATTTCTTTCCTCTCCCTACAAGTGTTTTGAAATTGATGGTGCATCTAACAACAAATAGAATTGTAGGATCAAGGAAATTCACTAATTATACAGTTAATCATTTAATTAGAATTATAAGAAGTGGTACAAAAAGGATGCAAAGAACACAAAACACAGAGACCTAATCTAATCTGAGAGTCAGGAAATGTTTCTCCAAGGAAGTGACATGGAAGCTGAGATCTAGCCTTTGGATAAGCAAAGTTGGGGGCAGGGAGAGCATTCCAAATGAAGGGAACAATCTTTGCAAAGCCCTTAAGGTAAGAAAGAGAAGCTCACTTCTTACAGAGAAGTATTTGGAAAGCAGAGGAAACGGAAAAAGTGCAAAGAGAATGAAGGTTGACGAGGTTTACTACAGTACTAAGGGTTGAATTGTGTGTCTCTCCTACACTTCATATAGTAAAGTCCTACCACTCAGTATGTCAGAATGTGACTGTATTTGGAGATAGGGTGTTTAAATTAAAATGAGGTTGTTAGGGTGAGTCCTATACAAGTCTGACTGGCATCTGTATAAGAAGAGAAGATTAAGACATACACACATACAAAAGGAAAATCATATGAATACCTGGGAGAAGACCATTATCTATAAGCCAACAAGAGGGGCCCCAGAAGAAATCAACCCTATCAATACCTTGCCCTTGGACTTCCAGCTTCCAGAAACTCAAGAATTGTGAGAAAATAAGTTTCTGTTAATTAAACCAGCTAGTCTGGCACTTTTTATGATAGTTTGTCCATTCAAGTTGCTATAACAAAAGTACCATATACTGAGTGGCTAAAAAAAAAAAAAAAAACAGAAATTTAGGGGTGCCTGGGTGGCTTAGCTGGTTGAGCATCTGACTTTGGCTCAGATCATGATCTCGCAGTCTGTGAGTTCAAAGCCTGTGTCAGGCTCTGTGCTGACAACTCGGAGCCTAGAACCTGCTTCAGACTCTGTGTCTCCCTCTCTCTCTGCTCCTCCCCAACTCATGCTATCTCTCTGTCTCTCAAAAATAAATGAACTTAAAAAAATTTTTTTAAAAACCAGAAATGTATTCTTCATAGATCTGGAGGCTGGCAAGTTTCATATTAAGTGTCTAGTGACAGTCAGTATCTGTTGAGAGTCTATTTTCTTTTCATAGACTGTCATTTTCTTGCTGTGCTTTTACATAATGGATGGGACAGGAGAGATTGTTGGGAACTCTTTTATAGGGGCATTAAACTCACTCACTCATGAAGGCCACCCTCATGACTTAATCACTTCTCTAAGACCTCACCTTCTAATACCATCAAATCAGAGATTAGGATTTCAACTATGAATTTGGGGGGTGGGGAAGGATACAAACATTCAGTTTATTATATCAAATTAATACACACTACAAGCCCAGTTCTAAGTACCATGCCCAGAAGTAGTGGCAGCTCAGTATATATTTGTTAGATTAATTAATGATGGAAATGAATAAGCCATGTGAAATAGATCATATTGAGGATTTTAAAACTTTTTATCTAAACCACAGTAGTAAGCTATTGATGGATTTAAGCACAAAAGTACATTTATCAGATTTAGTTTTTAGAAAGTTTTCTCTGACTACAGTATAAATAATGGATTAGAGGGGAGGAGAATTAGGAGGTTGTTATGGTAGTCCAGGGGAAGATGGTGGTGATTTACACTAAAGCAGGGTGAGATGGAGACAAGTGGATTTGTTCAGGATCTGTTCTGTAGAGAAATCAATGGGGCTTGGTAGTTGGTTGGACCATGAAGAAGAAGGAGGAGTCAGAATGACTTTCTGGTCTGGGAAATTGAGAATGGAAACCCTTGTAGAGATCCAGATTTGTAAGGAAGCCCACCAGAATGGTTTGCAGCAAATTGAAAGGCCTATGGGAAGTCAAGAAGGACTTCCAGTTACAGGATTATTATGATCTAGATATCCTGAAAATTCTCCCACTACAAATACTAAAATTCTAGAGACAATAAAATAAATGCTCTTCAATGCATAGTTGAGTTCATGAGAAAGTAAGAAACAGCACCAGAGACCCAAAGGAAGAGAGAACAGAGAGCCCGTGTGGTAATGACATAAACCAACAAGGCAGGTTATAAGAACTGGGGTAGGCTAGGGTGATGGTCATGTCTCAGACACTTAGAAGGTATCATTTTCATGGTCAGAGATACATAGAAAACAAGGCTTTAAAAATTCTGGAGGGAGATGGAGGGGGATTGAAACTGAAACTTACATAAATCCAGGATCACTTAAGGGCTACTCTTTCAGTAAAATGATAGACTGGAAATAATCTGCAAACTAGCAAAAAGAGAAAACAAGGAAGGAAACCTTCTTGCCCTGCGTGTAAGGTGGAAAATAAGCCTCCCCAGGGAATTTGTAAATGCAGACGTATCAGTCATGTGACTGATGTGTTTGAACACCTATCATATGAGCTTGGTGTTCAAACTGCATGGCCTCAAAGATTCCCTGTTGAGATGTCAATGTGTTCCCAGCAGAAGCAAACTGAGAGCAAATCTGGTGTAACACAACCATATCCCCAGTCATACATGATGTCTCCAGATGAAGCCTATCAATGTTGAGTTCACCATTCAAAATTCCAAAACATACAAGGTCCACCTTGAGAAATTTAGGAAAGAGAAAAAAGAGCAGAATTATACTCCAAGGAATTTTTGAACTATCAGATAATAATGGAAATATTAGAGAGACTATAACATATATAGATTTAAAATGTCTAAAACATTAGAGAAAGAAAATAAAAGCATTAAAAACAAGATAACAGATAGATTTGAAAAAGAATGAATTAGAAATTCTAAAAGTATAAAATATTGCCCTAGAAGTTAATGCAATCGGTGGTTTTAAGGGCATATTAGACACAGTTTAGACAGAATTCATGAATTTAGAAATAAATCTGAGCTTATAAAGAAAATAAATCTGAAGTAATACATATGTATGTATAAAAAAAATTACACACACACACACACACACAAATATACACACAAAGAGAGGTTTGAATGAAAAAGTCCCTTATAGTAGAAATTTCATAAGGATTTAGTAGAAGGAATCGGACAAACATCCACTTATTAAGGCAGATTATCTATAAAGGAATGCTAATGAGATTGACAACAGATTTCTCAATCACAACATAATAGGCAAAATAAAATGTCTGCAAATTGTTGAGAGAAAAGAGCTGTCAATTAACAATTCTATTTTCATATCTATTTCATACTCTATGCCTATATCATTCAAGAATGAGGTCAAAAGCAAGTAAATACTTCTTTCCAGATAAATAAAGAGAATGTTTACCACTTACAGAACTTTACTGAAAGAGCCAAATCAGAATGTTCCTCATAGAAAGAAACTGAGCCCAGACAAGAATGAGATAAAAGAAGCAACAGTAAAAAAAAAAAAAAAAAAAGAAGCAACAGTGACAAAATAAAATGGTGAATACATAATAAGTCTAAATAAGCATTTTTCTTGATAAAATAATAAAAAAAAACATTTGGGGCATAAAACCAAGATGGAATATCTCTTGACCTCGTAGTAGTTCTTTCTGAGGGGAGGAGGGCTACACTGGTTAATTCAACTATATGAATAAAGTTTTATTTCTTAAATTAGACACTGGATAGAGGTTGTGATTCTATAACTCTTCATTTCTTTTTATATGGATGAATGTGTCATAAGAAAATCAGAAATAAATATTTTTTGAAAAGCAGAGTGGATATAAAAGTCTGAAAAACAATAATATATAAGACAAATGGAGAATAATCAAACTTTGTCATTACATTTTTATATTACTTCAGAGACAAGTAAACATATTCATTAACCTTAGCCCTTACAAAGTTACAGTAAAAGAACTGAAATAAAATATATTATTTCCAAATAAGAAAAAAATTTTAAAGAAAAACTCAACAGACCCAAAAAATAGCAAGAAAGAAGGAAAACAGAATGATGGGTTAAAAAAGCGGGGAGGCCCAAAATATAATGGTGGAAATAAATTCAAATATAGAAAACATTATTATTTTTATGCCAACTAAAAAAAACTGGTGTTGCTATATTAATATCAGAAAAATAGACTTTAAGGCAAAACCCATTATTGAAACATTGTCAGAAATAATTAATTTTGGTTTTGGCTCATGATGATAAAAAGAATAAGTCACCTGGATAATATACCACTTTTGAACTTGTATTTATCAAATAGCATGCATTCAAAATATATGAAGTAAAATTTGATCAAATTTTAGGGGAAAAAAGAAAAGGACAAATATACAATCTCAGTGGAAATATTTTTAATGGTTTTACCTCAGTAATTGGTAAATCAAGCAGATAAAAATCTTAGTAAGGATAGAGAAAATTTGGGCAACACAAATTAAAAGCATGCTATGATTAATATATATTGAACCTTGACCTCAATATGAAATTTTTTGAGACAAACTTGGAGCAGTCACCAAATTGATCCCTAAATGAATCTCAAAGAAGTCTCAACAAATACAAGAACTGATCTAAATTGGATTAATTTAGAAATTAGAAAATAGAGGTGAATACAATGTCATTGAATTAGAACTCAGTAACAAAAGTCTCATTTGAAAATACACAATACACATAAACTAACTTATGACTTGAAGAATTGAAGGATAATAAATATATTAAGTGGCAAAACTTGAGTCATACTCCTTCCCCTTGCTGAATAATTCAATCTTACTGTAATTAGGGGAAACATATTACGTAGGCAGAACAGCAGTGGCTCAGAGGAGGATATCAGAGCCCAAGAAAGATGAGGAGAACATCCACTTGGTGATAGCAGGCACTCTAGCATGAGGAATCAGCATGAGAAAGTTTCTGTGTAGCAGAATCAGAGCCCAAGGACGAAAAGGAAGACATCTGTGTGGAAAAAGGGGTCATCGTGGGAATGGGAGATTGGTTGCATAAAGTAAGGTTGATCACAGAAGTAAATATCTGAAGAAGTATGGAAGCTAGGTTTCTTACTAATAGAGAAGGTAGTTACATATATGGAAAGGGAAAACACTAGAGTGAAATTGTAAATGTCAGCATGAACTCACAAGATAGACATAGAAATAAATTTAGATGTAAAGATATGGTACAGGCATGTATACTTCCTGGTTCTGTCTTTTGATGGGGCCCGGAAGCAGCAACACTCTGGTAACAATGAGCACAGAGAGCTTCTAAATACCATTGTCCAGTAAAAGGAAATAGTATTTCCTCGAGAATTGGCTGATTCTGGGGCTAGAGAGAGGAAACATGTAAGAGAAGTCCCTAGAAACCATCTTAAAGGGTCTCCTACAGACCACATTGGCCATAACTCAAGTATCAAAATTAATATTGATAGTAATATAACAACTTACAGAATTTACAATATTAAGTGAAATAGGAAACCATGAAACCATATTGATATTAATGAATAAATTTAAGTTTTATGCAGAACAGGATATCTGTATGATTTCAAGGAACCTCCCCACAAAAGGGGCAAAAAGTAACTTACAATGGAAAAGCCTAGAAGACATCACTTTCATCAAGTGATCAAAGAAAACACCAGTTATTGAAATCACGCATGAATTGGTATGTTGCATTGAGAGGAACTCGGTATCACTTCTATGATACTAAACCTGAATCTAATTATGAAGAAACATCAGACAAACTTAAATCAAGGGAAATTCTACAAAATACCTAGACTCATCTTCAACAGCATGAAAGTCATAAAAATCAAGGGCAGACTGAGAAATATTCTAGACTGGAGAAGACTAAAGAGACATGACAAGTAAATGCAGTCTGTGATTCTAAACTGGATACTTTGGTAACAAAAAAAATATTGTTGTATCAATTGATGACTCTGAAATGTGATCTGGTGACTAAAGTAAGGAGTGTATCAAAGTTTATCTTCCACTTTTATTGGTTGCGTTGCAGTTAAGTAGGAAGATGTTCTCATTTGTAAAAACATATTAAAGTGCGGCTTATAGAACATCAGGTCAGTAATTTAAAAGTATTCAGAAAAAAATTACTTATTTAGGGGTGCCTGGGTGGCTGAGTCAGTTGAGTGTCTGACTTGTTATTCCAGCTCAGGTCATGATCTCACAGTTCTGAGATCATGAATCAGGCTCTCTGTTGAGCATGGAGCCTGCCTGGGATTTTCTCTCTCTCCCTCTCTCTGCCCCTCCCTCAACTGTACGCATGCACTCTCTCTCTCCCTCTCTCTCTCTCTTTCACTCTCTCAAAATAAACATTAAAAAATGAATTATTTATACTCTGTGTCTAGATTTCTTTGCAAATATTTGATTCATGTATGGAATTATCGAATCACTCTATTGTACAGCTGACACTAATACAACACTGTATGTTAACTAACTGGAATTAAATAAAATAAAAACTTTTAAAAAAACAAAATTTAAAGAATGCAACCAATAGCAAACAAATAAAAATATGTGATGTAATTTAAGTAATGCTTGGAGGTAAATATACAGTCTTCACAATTTATAATTAAAAAGAAGAAAGATGAAAAGTAGCAAGTTAATTATTCCATTCAATATGAGAGGGGAAAATACCCCAGCTAATTGAACTCTAAGAAAATGGAGAGAAAGGAAAGAAAAAGGCCAAATATCAAAATGAATCAATCTGAAAGCAAAGAAGTAAGAGAGAGGGTACATAGTGGCCCTTCTCCACATTTCGGGAGCAGCTAGGACTGCCTTATTGCTTAGGAAATGAATGCTCTTGTAGAAAGATAAAGGAAAAGTCAGTTCCTAAATTTTAATTTTGAAACCCTGGGCTTTTGTGTAGCAAGCATGAAAGCCCTATGATCTCAAAGCATGGCATTAATATCACAAGCCAAAGATTTGGGTCAAATAGAAGAAAATCCAGTGTTTTTCACCTCATTTTAAATGAAGAAGACCCCATAGATAGGCTGACGGGAAGAAAAAGAGAAAATGGTCAAAAGGAAAGCACAGAGCCTAAACATTAGTGATGTCTGTGAAGGGACTTTGGCCTGACCCTCCCACACCTAAGCTGGGAGGAATGTCCAAGGTTAAAGGAAGGAATCTGCGAGCAGAGAGCTATCTGGTCTTATATGTTGGGAGAACCCAAGGAGGTCTCCAGCCTCACGGATTCCCTGGTGCCCACTGTAACACAGGACAGCACAAGACCGACGGCTGTGGGGGGGGGGGGGGTGCAGGTAACCGGTCAGTCAGAGAGAGCCTCTGTGGTTCTGACATCTCAATGAGTCTCTGAAAGAGCCACGTTGTTTCTTTAGGCCTAGAAGACAGGATGCTTAGGCCTAAGAAGTCAGGGTTAGGGTTGATTTACACAAATGGTTAAAGTCCAGATAGGAAGGTGACATCCTGCAGATTCTCATGCATTCACTTAAAGAAAGAAAGAAAGAACAAGAGAGAGAGAGAGAGAGAAAGAAAGAGAGAGAGAAAGAAAGAAAGAAAGAAAGAAAGAAAGAAAGAAAGAAAGAAAGAAAGAGAAAGAAAGAGAAAGAAAGAAAGAAAGAGAAAGAAAAAGAAAGAAAGAGAGAAAGAAAGAAAGAAAGGGCATTTGCATTATTTTCACCTTGTTTGGAATCTCCGCTTCTTATCTTGGCCTTACTATATTGTTATCTGTATGTTTAGGGAGATCTTAGCAGGAGCAAATTTGTTGTCCTAAAGCAGTCTACAGATGTACACTCACACAGCATAACCAAATCACAATTTTATGCAGGTTTCTTTTTCTTGTGTCTTAGATTCTGCAGTTCTTAAAGGAAAATGTGGAAGCAGTGGTGTGTCACAACTGCTATTAGAGAAGTCCAAGGAAAAGGGTACAGCATGGTGAACAACCTCGGCAGTCCCCACATACAGCGTGATTATGTTGTAATACCGTTTGATGCAGTCGTATGTTTGATCAGTTTCAAGAGATGAATATCACCTCACTTCAAACAATATGATACAGTCTCATTGTATGGAATTATGGCTGCTGTCAGTCAGCATGTGGCATAACCCTTAAAGTGCCATCTTTGGGCAATGTCATAAAAATGATTGCAACACTTGCACTAATTAGTAAGTTTTTACATGAAAACCAAGCATAACCTGTTAAGACAATTTATCTGCTGTATCTCTGTTCATCTTTTTTATCATAAAAACATGTGTATAACCCACACGTGCATACACTCCGCTCATTAGCTCAACTTATTAGAACAGCCATGGTAGTAACAATGATATCGTAAGAATGAATACCCCTATTCCCTTGTGGATCAGTAAGCTATATTTTCTATATTTTGTTCAATGGTCCACAAATATACCCCTAACTTGAACCAACTATTCTCTTTTTTTTTTCTAAAATTTATTTATTTATTCTTGACAGAGAGAAAGAGAGAGAGAGAGAGAGAGAGAGAGAGAGAGAGAGAGAGAGAGAGAAAGCATGAGAGGGGAGGGTCAGAAAGAGAGGGAGACAGAGAATCCCAAGCAGGCTCCCCACTGTCAGCACAGAGCCTGATGCAGGGCTCAAACTCACAACGAGATCATGACCTGAGCTTCAATTAAGAGTCAGATGCTTAAATAACTGAGCCACCCAGATGCCCCTTGAGCCAACTATCCTATCAAAAAGAGGGGTAGGTGCAAAGTAAAGGCAAACATTAAATTACCACTAGGTCTATGTTCTTCACAAAACAAACTTAAAATATCAGCTTGACAAATGATAAATACATGGAAAATAAATAAATGATAAATGCAGATTCAGAGTCTTTTGAATGTCATTAATTTCGTTTTGTCAATGTTAATTGTTAGAGACAGCATTTTAAGGGAATAAGAATTACGATTTTTTTACATTAACTATGGAATATTTTCCCTCTTGCTTGAGGTTGTGTTTATTATCAATTATTGTCTTTGTCTTAGGTTTTGCCATCATCACCCAGTAATACCTATTTCGATTTTTCCCAATGTATATATAATTGGAAGGATTATTGCTTTGACATGGTACATGTTAATTTGACCTGGGACTTAACATACTTTCTCAAAACAGCTAATACCCCCCAGATTCAACTGTGTTTATCGACAAGGTGTACATCACTGGGGTAATATGAGCGTTTTTCCAAGGAATTCCTTTCCCACCATGTTTCCTGGCATTCTCCTTCCTACTTTCCCTATGTCCTCAACTGCCATCAACTGAGAAATCACTTGTGGCAGCCTTCTAAGATGGCTTCCAATGATCCCTGCCTCCCAGTATTCCCAAAATTGTCTAATACTCTCTCCCTTTGAGTATGGACTGAACCTAGTGATTTGCTTTTAATGAAAGAATATGACTAAAGTTATTATATGTCACTTCTACGATAAGGTTATAAAGACTATGAGTTCTGTCATAATGACTTCCTTGTGGTTTTGATGAACCATGCTTCTGTGTTGAAGAGCCCCATGTGGCAAAGAACTGAGAGTAGCCTCTGGCCAGCAGCCAGCAAGGAACTGAAACTCTCATTGAAATAACCAGTAAGGAACTGAGTCCAACCAATCACTAATATGAACTTGGAAGTGGATCCTGCCTCCGCTGAACCTTGATGTGACTATGGTACCAGAAAACATCTATACTGCAAGACCCTGAAACAAAAGATCCTTGAGGTTGTACCCAGATTCCAAACACATAGAAACTGTGAGACATTAAATGTGTGGGGTTTTAAACCACTAAACTTCGTGTTTATTTGTTATATCACAATAGACAACCAACACAACGACTATCTGATAGCGAACATACTAGGTGGCTCACTATATTCCTTTTGTGGTGAGTAGAAAAACAGTGGGGCTGGAGATCTTTATATTTTTGGCTTCAAAATATAGGCAGTGTCATACCCAGGGGCAGGCCACGTGGAAGTGCTGACCAAGTCCGTAAAGAAACATGTGACGTGTTTAGCACCTTCTCACAAAGATCCTGCCATTCTTCATGGGCAAGAGATATTGACCAGTGGTTACTCTTAAGGATAGGATTATAAAGGTGCAATCTGTGATTCCATGACAAGGTTTGGCACATATACAGACTGGGACTATGGAAATATGAAATGGGTTTTATTCTTGTTCTTGATGGTATATTCTGAGACACATCTGTTTGTTTCACGGATTTTCTCCCATCATCACATCATGTCAGCAGCTTGTTGAGTTTGTAGTGGACAATCCCACAGGAGCTTTCCAAACAATCAGGTAGCTCGTCTTATTACTGGTAGCAAGATGAGTTGAAGAATGCGTACTAAAACAGGGTCATATATTTTGTGAACTATTTTATTTACTCAATTATCCACATGACTAGAGGGGAATAGTGATGAAAAATAATTATAGTGGTCAATAACCGAAACTTTTTTATTTTGAGATTTAATATATAGATTTGATCTTTCCTAAGTGTGTTTAACCCAGTTTCAAGATCTTCTTATATCGTTGATTCATATCTACTGCACAGACAAAATCCAGTAAGGTATTGAGTAGAAGAGGGAAGTCAATTTGATACCGAACATGTTCCATGGGTGGGCCATCTGTGATTTATCAAATAATTGATTTAGTTAAAAGATCCCTATGTAGCCTAAGATTTAAAACAACAGTAAGGAAAAAGAAAACAACGAGATTTTTTTCCTTATTAGATTAACAAAGATTTTTTAAATGCGTTCTATCCAGTCTAATTTCTATAAGGAAGTTGGTTTATACATAGTTGCTGGGAGTATAAATTGGCACGACCTTTTTAGAAAATAATTCTACCAAAATGCTTCAACATTTTAAGCCCATTTCAAGAGTCAGAATTTATGCCAAGAAAATAAATCTGAACTTGAAAAATGTTAAAAGATATTTTTTGAAACATTGTTTATAAGAATAAAAAATTTACTGCAACTTAGATATCTTTTAATAGAGCTAAATACATTAGCAGATATACAAAATATAAGCTGCCTTAACCAGTTAAAGAGGACACTTGTGTCTGCAGAGAGGTATCAGCAATATATTGTTACATTTTTAAAGTTAGCCATTGAACTATATATATATATATATATATATATATATATATATATATGTATGTATGTATTTTGGTTCCAATTTTGTTTTTAAAAAACTCAACCTTCAGTGTGTGTGGATGAACAACATATACTAAATCATTAAAACTGGTTTTCTTATAGTGAGATTTTTGAATACTTTCCAGGGAGCATATATTATTTATTAATGAGAAAAGACAGCTCTTTTCACTTTGAAAGATTCTAGATACTAATTTTTGCTTTTTCTCCTTTGGTCACAGAAAAAAATTCAACACATAATCATCTGTTTCATTTTGGCCTCTAATTGTTCATCTATTTTTTATTCATTAGCTCGGTTAGCATTTATTAAGCACCTAAACATGTGACCTATGTCCTGTTCACTGAAGAAACAATACGGAACAATTCATTAATTTGTGTGTCATCTTTGCAGGTATTCCATCCACTACAAAATTATAAATGTTCTAGAGCTGGTTCTATAAGATACTTTTAGAATAATCTCTTTAGGGGCGCCTGGGTGGCTCAGTGGGTTAAGTGGCTGACCCTTGGCTTGTGGCTCAGGTCATGATCTCAAACATGAGTTTGAGCCCCGCATCAGTTTCTGTGCTGTCAGCACAGAATCTGCTTGGGATTCTCTCTCTCTCTCCCTCTGTAGCCCTCCCCAGCTTGTGTTCTCTCTCAAAATAAATAAATAAATATTTTTTAAAATAAAAATAAAACAAAACAAAACAATCTCTTTAGGGGCTCCTGGGTGGCTCATCGGTTAAGTGTCCGACTCTCAATCTTAGCTCAGGCCTTGATCTCAGGTCATGAGTTCAAGCCCCACGTTGGGCTCTGTACTGGGTATGAAGCCTACTTAAAAAATTTTTTAAAAAATAAAATAAAATAATCTTGTTAGTGTCTAAGATTGTGCTGATGATGTGCCAAGGTTTCAAAGAACACCTTTATATTCAATTTATGTATTGCTAGTGTAGTGATTTTTGAACTTTTGAAATCAAGACTTGTGTTCAAATTCTAGAATATGCATAGGAATGGATTTTAAAATTCAAAGCCCACAAAAGAAGTAAGCAATAACTTCAAGAATACTGAGGTCTTAGTATGTCTATAAAAGTATCCAAAATATCCAATTGGGATAAGCTAGCCACACAGTTCCCACTGAGCATGGAGTCAGTGTTGGAGCCGAATAGGTCTACTCTACTAGCATCTCACAGGTTAACTATATCGATATGAGCACATATGTCATCCATATAGAATATGTATATATATAAATATACTCACACAATGCATACTCATAAACACATATTTGGGAATCAAAGATTTAGCAACCACGTGCATCTTTCATTATTGATTTGATTTTTTTTATATACCACAAACGGTAATTTGCATGGCAGAGGATCTACATGAGTCAACATTCCATCAGGACAGACGTTGATAAGAGCTCATTGAATAGCTTTAAGTGGACCAGTGTCTGATGCCTCAACCTGTGTAGGGTGGGGTGCCAGCTCAGAGCTTCACTGGTGACTCTGTGAGGATACAGGATTGTCAAAAATGTGAATTTGTTTGTTTTCAGTAGAGCCAAATGAGATCTTTGTTCATATTTTTTTTTAAGGGACTGCTGGTACTTGGGGGAAAAAAAACTCATTGGGACGGCTCGTTCAAAGAATACTTGACCCTTTTCCAAAGCTCTTTATACCTTTCCCACAGAAAGTCCCAGAGACATAATCTGTCATTCTCCTTTTTCCATTTTACTATCATTAATCAGATGACACACTGAGAGAAGAACCGAGGTGGAAAGGGGGAAGTAAAAGAAGATATGAGGAAAGAAGACAAGAGAAAATGCAGATAAAAAAATTGAATATGGGTACACAAACCAGTTTCTCCATCTACCAATATGAGAATTTGAGGATATTTGCTGTTGATAATGGCCACACTTGGGAAAGAGTTCTTGGAAGAAATAGAGCTGGGTGTGACTTGAGTATTAAAAACTAGACAACAGGCCCAGATTGGAGTCATGTATACTAAGCCCGTGTCCCAAACCTGAGATTTAATTATAGTTCCGGCACTTCCAGAAATGGAATCTTAAACCAGTCAGTTAGGGATCAGCACTAGATAGGAACCTGCTATCCCCTAAAGGGAAGTGACCTAGTAATAACCAACCCCTTTTTTTGTCTAGTATAACTTCCTACCCATGCTCCTTTCAGCCTATAAAAGTCTTTCATTTTGTACAGCTCCTCAGAGCCCCATTCTACCTGCTAGATGGGAGGCTGCCCCTATTTCAATCGATTGTTGCTCAATAAACTCAACATTAATAAACTTTAGTTTATCTTTTAACTTAAGCTGTAATTACCTTCTAGGATCTGTGAGACATGGCTCAGTTGAAAAATTTCTAAGCTTGACATTGGGAGCTAAAGGTACTAGTCCAAGCCGTCTCAAAATGGCTGTGCAATCAACATTATTTGTCCTACCAGCGTACTTCAGTATCCCTATTTATTAAAAACAAAAAGGAAAACAATGCCTAACCCACCCATCCCACATGCCTAATGTGCCTAATATAAGACACATTGGGTACATGAAAGTGCTTTGAAAGATTCAAAACTAATTGTAAAATTCAGGCATTAAAACCAAATAAAGATTTTTTGGGGAGTGGTTGTTGACTGAGCAAAATATTTCCACTAAACCATTAATGGATGAGTTCAGTTAATAAAAGTGTGTGACTTGTGAAGAAATGGATTGGTATTAATTATAAAAATTATATTATAATTAATGCCCTCATTAATGATCTACCAATCAATATCAATTGAAGGTTTATTATTTTAAGGAGAATGGGCAATTAGCAGTTTGACACCATGAAAAAGAGATAACCGACTGACTGATGGGTCCCCATCAAGTTTAATTTTAATTTGTTTTAAAAGTATCTTCTTTAGGAGTGAATTTAAATGCACATTGCTCTTTCTCTTTTCAGAAAATGAATATATATGTTGTTTAAAAAGCATATCTGAATGACAAAGAATGAAGTTTGGCATTTGTAAGAAGGAATGAGCACATCTTCTGAATGGGCTCGATGGTATGGTATAAGTTCTATTCTCTCACATAGTAATATAACGGATTGCTCTTTAAATTAAGTGAATTTGTATGTCCGCTTTCTCTTAATGGAATCAGTTTTGATATACTCTTTGTTCGTGCTGTTCCGGGCTTCAGTCTAAGGGTTCTTTGTATTAACTTTTTAAAGTTACATTACAAAGAGGTTTTAAGATTTCCCAACAGGCTTCTATTTAACCAAAGCTTTTGATCTCAAACCTGCTGGGACCTAGTGAAATCCTTACCAATTCTCCAGTACCTCCTCACTACTGGAATTTGAAAAGACCCACCTGAAGGATTGAACTCCCGGTATGGTTTCAGCCATCCTTTAGATCACTCTATTTGAGCAGACAGCAAGGGGGTCTAGTGCACCCTTTGTGATCTGCAGAGCAGCCTAAGGTGTCCTTTGCAGAAGTTGTACTCCTAAGGAAATAAAAAATCAGGAGGACACAGACCTATATTCCTTATTTCCTGCTATCTTCAGTTAAAAGGGGATTGCAGGGGGTCTGCTTAACATCTTTTGCTACCTAAATACCTTTTGGACATGGAAAGTCAATAAAAGAACTTCCATTGCATCCATTACCCTACTGCAGTGCATAACAAATTAGATTTAAAAGGCTACTTTTTCCCCCTTACAGCTATTTCCATCATTTCCTTTAAAATTTCAATTTAGTGTCGAGTGACAGAATATTCTATAATATACTTTAAAACTCTATAATGCCAATTATGCTAACGAAGCATTATTTCCAAAGACTTAGGCTTTATTATTGTAGAAAAATTATAGTTTAAGAGATAAGATAGAGAATTGATTATGTTTAAAGTATGTTAAATATGGAACTAGATAAAGTAAGCATTGTTTTTGAATAACTCTTCTTTAAATATACATGAGCATTCATTTTTTATTTGGCCCCCAATTCCCACTTTTAGAAAGGAAAATTCAACTGCATTCGAAGTTATCAGTGCCACCTATTAATTATTTTGAGAAAGGGTGAAATAAAATTCTCTTTTGTAATATTCAAGCGTTTTTATTATTTCATTTAAAAACTCATTGTGCGAAGTTCTAGGGCATGTGAACAATGAGTGTGGAAACAAATAAAACTTAATAAAGAACACAATATTTGCTGCTGTATATAAGAACAGATTTATCCATGGGAAACTTCTATGTGATTGTCTTAACCTTTCTATTAATGTGATGCAAAACCTCTTCATTATTTAAAAAAATTTTTTTGGCTTGAAGGGGAGCAAAATACGGGACCCTAAAATATGCCACTTTGGCAAGTGGATTATTTTGAGCTGAAGGTAATCAAGATCCAGCAGACTAAAGAAAAATTTTTTCCTTTGACTCCCCAAAATAATTTAGATAGGGGCCTTGATCCAGAAAGAAAGCTATTATCAGAGATAACTTTTATCTGAAAGACCTGTCTGTATGGCAGAACAAACATCTACTTACCAAACATCTGCTTTTCTTTTTGCCTCATGAATTACCCTCCTTCCTTTTAAAGACCAGGCCCCTATCTCATTCTTTAGCTCAGGATGGCAGGTAAGCCTCATATGCTTGCCCAGGGGTCTCATATTTTTATGGGGTTCCTGTACATATGTAATGAAATTTGTTTTTCTCTCGTTAATTTGTCTTATGTCAATTTAATCATTAGACCAGCCATGGGGCTCCTGGGTGGCTCAGTCAGTTAAGCATCCGACTCTTGATTTCAGCTCAGGTCACGATCTCATGGTTCATGAGACTGAGCCCCATGTTCGGTTCCACACCGATAGTGCAGAGCCTGCTTGGGATTCTCTCTCTCCCTCTCCTTCTCCTCCTCCCCTGCTCTCTTGCTCTCTCTCTCTCTCAAATTATATAAATTACCTGAAAAAATTATTAGACCAGCCAAGAACCTAGAAAAGTAGAGAAAAAAATTCTCCTCCCTTATAGACTTTATCCTGATAAAGAGAGATTTACTTACTCTTATGTTGTTATTGTATCAGATGTTATTTTCCCTGACAAAGCCTCAAATTAGCTTTATGCCAAAGAACTAGAATAAATATATAAGTTTTTCCAGACATTGTTAAATATTTGCTATTCACTGCTCACTGTTTGAAGGGATTCTCTCTCACGCCACCATATAACATCCATTACTAAACATTAAAGGCAATTGGTACAAGATGATTTCCCCCTCTTTGAGATCTGATTACAGAAAGTAGCTTGGAATGATCTCAATTCTGAATATGTGGTAGGGTTGTCAGGTGAGGTGTTTGATTTGAGTTCCAGAAACATTACCATACTTGTAGAAGATGACATCACCATTCCATGTCTTAACTTATTAATTTCCATAAACATTTGTTACGTATCTGATTGGTAGATACTTATGAGGAATTGCCTGATGGAATATCATTGTCTGCAGTGCATAGTAACTTATTACCATAGCAAGAGTACAGAGTTAAAATAGATAAGTTGCTATGAATTCTTACTCTGGGAGAAGAGGGCTCAGAGTCTTGCAGAAATGTGCGCATGGCAGGAATTATTGAAACTGTTTTCTGATTTTCATGGATAATATAAGTTTTAACTTATTATATGTTGTGTTACGGCAATCTCCAACTTGTTTGTAAAAAAACAAAAACAAAACACCCTGCATTTTTATGGCCAGGGAAAAGATTTAACAAAGTATTTCTCCGAATTCCAATTTACTCTATTTTACTCTGATCTATAGCGTAAATAGTTTTGGAGATACTCTGCAATATCAATCAGTTGAAAGAATGTGCATCACCTATGATCAAGAAATTGTACTTCCAAGAATTTGGCCTTTAGGAATACTTACAACACTAGTACAGCTGTAGTGAGAAAGATGTTCACTATTGCATCACGTGTGAGAATAAAAACTGCAGTCAATCTAAATGTGTATCAACACGGCACTGCTAACAAGACATCCGTCATCCATGGCAGCAGCTTGTTCATAGTGGCTGGCCCACCAAGTACTAAACAGTGCCTCTTCTTTCCACAAGGAAACTATGTTCAGGTAGATGTTGTTACTATCACATTTTATGGGTTTAGGAAGTGAACTACAGAGAAATTAAATAACATGTCAAAATCACAGAATTACTAATGGTAGAACTAGAATTCAGACCCAACCAAGCCATTTGGTTGCAGAGCTCACAAACCCTTTACTATAATGCTTATACATATTCAAAGAATGAGACAGCTTTATTTTTTTATTATTTTGTTAATGTTTATTTATTTTTGAGAGAGAGAGAGAGAGAGAGAATAAGCAGGAGTGGGGAAAGGGCAGAGAGAGCGAGCGAGCGACACAGAACTCAAAGCAGGCTCCAGGCTCTGAGCTGTCAGCACAGAGCCTGATGCTGGGCTCAGACTCACAAACGGTGAGATCATGACGTGAGCTGAAGTGGGATGCTTAACCAACTGAGCCACTCAGGCACTCAGGTTTTGTTTTGTTTTTAAAGGATGAGACAGTTTTAGACATCATGAAAGAGAAGAGATGTCTAAGAAATATTAAATTTAATTTTAAAAACTGAAATCGTAAAGAATCATAGTATGCTGTCATTTTGTAAAAATTATATCCATGTACATTAGAATATGGAGAGAAAAATTTGAAGGAATGTTCACCAGAATGTTTATGTAAGAGTTTCTACAGGACTCTTAGTTTCTACTTTATATATTTCTATAATATTTAGATATTTTATAAATATATATGATAAACAATAAAGATAGTTCTTTAAAAATATTAATGTATAATTAGCGGAATCAATAAAAGCAATGAATTATTTTTTCAACATATGCAGCATTATTTTCAACATCTCTGGTGCTGGCAGTCAATTTAGCGTTTTTATAACAAAGCAGAAATAAATTATATCACATAGAATTTTCATACTATGGACATTAATTATCACAGGGCGATGGTGTTCTGTGATTTAAAAAAACAACACAGAGTGTTTTCCTTGTGTAAGCAAGTTTTACAAGTGACTTGTCTTATAAAACTATTGAATAAAAACTCTGTTATATCAATAGAGTTTTACTTCTTTTTATTTCACATTTGCTATATTATAACACAAATGTTTATTCTTCTACAGTTTTTGGGAAAGGAAGATTCTCACACCCTTTCTAATATGTAAAATGCTTCCTACATTTGAATTTATAAACTGTTTACACAGGCAGACATTGCATTCATGTTCCTAGGAAGGGAAGAAAATCTGTGCATTCGATTCTGAAGTTACAAATGATATTTGATACACTGCTGGGCTAAACACAAGGTTTGGGCTGGCGCTAGCCCTCCTTCTTGCATTTCAGCATTGAAAAAAAAATGAGTCATGGGTAATGCTTTCAAAAATTCTAATCCAAAGCTTTGCTTATGGATATCATATGATTTTAAAAGGTAATAAAGAACATTCCCTGTAATCAAGGGTGAGTCAAGGAAAATGGCATACAAGGGAGTAAGTCAGCCAAACAAAAACTTGACCCAACACCAAGCTCATTGTCAGAACCACAGCTGCCACATCAACCAATGAGACCTGAACGGGAGGCAGCCAGGAAGTCAGGTGCCGGGGCTGGAAGGACTCTGTTCCAGATCCATTGGCAGTTGGCCCTTCAGCTGCTGTACATCCCCAGTGTGGGCCCAGGGGTGTTGGATCTGGTTTTGGACCACAGGAAGGGAGTGAAGTGCAGTACAATCAATATTGTCAACAGCAAGACTGTCAAGTTAGCATTGATTACATATTCATGGGAAGATACCCTGTTTTGCTCTTTGGGTTCTTTGGGGAAGGAGGGCCCACGGAGAGTGCATACAGCAACGCTGGGAACATCATCGACCCCTCTGCTCGGAGAATCTGGTTATGGGGTTCAGTTTTTCTTTAACCTTCGATTTGCAGATAGCGTGTTTGTTTACTAAGCAGGGCCTTGCAAACTATGGCGAGAGAAGTGAATACCAGATTTAAAGGGGAGGTGTGGTTAGAGGGAACATGATACTTGGATTTTAGAAAGAAAATGGGTTTTTGAAGTTGGCATTATGAACAGAGAGCTGTCATGTTTCTTTCACTCAATAGAGAAAATAAGTGACCCTTGCTGTGATTAGCAGCTCACTGTGTCTGTTTAGTGTCAAGAATGTTGCTAGCATCTAATCAAAATTTAAATCCTAGATTACCTCTTCAAACAAAAACGTCTAAACAGAGAAGAACGCATCTTTATGTCTAGTTATCTTATAACACCTTTGAAGTTCAGGAGAGTCCTACTTGCGTAGAGCGGGCATTTCATAAATGTTAAAAACTGAGTATGACTTACTGAATCTTGAGCTTGTCTAGTCACCCAGTCGTATGGCCCCCAGGTTTATACTGTTATACTCTCACTTTGGTGGTGAGACTTTGTATGCAAACGTTATGAAAATTTTCCTTATTGATAAACATACTAGTCCACTGTAGTGAATAGCAGCTGGTATGGGACACCGCACACAGTATGTTCTCAATAAACATTTGTTAACGTTAATAATCATCACTAGGAATTGTGAGATGTTCTGGGAAGTATGAGAGATATTGTAAGATCCTAACTTTTAATGGAAAATACAGAAGGTACAGGACAAATGCAAATGGAATATAATAGAAATATACTAACATACACAGAATTAAGAAATAAGAATATTACCATATACACATGCATAAAGAGAGGCATTTGTAGTGGCCAAGGGATTAACTTTCCAACATGGCTCTGATGGAGGGGATGGATTTATGATAACAGCTAACATTTATTAAACACTTACTACTGGCCCAGCACCATATTAATAGCTTTTGATATACTGATTATCTTGTTTAATTTTTACTACAGCTGTACTATTATTATTTTCATTTTACAGATGTGAAAACTGGGGCTCAAATTTCCAAATCATTGCTCAAGGTGGATAGGGAGGCAAGCCAAAGTCTGCAGCCAGAAAACACTATGATCTGAATGCGTGTTTTGCATCCCCCTCCAAATGCAGATGTTGAAATCCTCACGCACTATGTGATGATATCAGGAGGCAGGGGCCTCAGGAGGTGATTAAGTCATGAAAGTGGATCCGTCACGAATGGGATTAATACCCTCACAAAATAGACCCCATCGAGCTCCCTCACCCCTTCAACCATGTGACAACACAAGGAGAGGACGGCTTTCTATGAACCAGAAAGCAGGCCTTTGCCAGAATCCATGCTGGCCCCTTGATCTTGGACATCAGCCTCCAGAACTATGAGAAATCAAGATCTGCTGTTTGTAAGTTACCCTGATTGTGGTATTTTGTTACAGCCCTCCAAACAAACTAAGACAACATACAACAATGTGGAAGAACAGTAATTTTACAGCCACAGGACTGGGGGCTCGGGAGCATTGTTCAGGCATAACCACAGCTGTGAATTCAGGACTCAGGTGGAAACCAAAATATCGCTTGGCGAAGAATGCACCTCTGGAGATCCAGTTACCTTGTCTTCTCAACAACAGTGTTTGCAGCTTCCTCTTGTTGAGTGGTACCATCCTTGTGGGTCCTCGTGACCCTCTCTGTTGGTATCTCTCGTGCTGCTTTGCACTTGTACACTCCCTAGACTCCTTTCTCCTCCTGACTTCTAAGCAACCAAGCCTTCCTTGGCCACGTGGTGTCTGCTCACTTCCTGCTTCCTGTGCGGATGCATTTCAGTCTCTGAACCTCTCTCTGGTTGTGGCCTTCCCTGATGTCTTGCATTCACGTTCCTCTGAGGCCGGCCTAGAGGTCAGTTGGCACGCAATCATTCCCATGGGGAGGAGCTCTGTCTCCTCAGGCCACCCCAGAGATCTAGGCCCTGACGGGAGACAGCAACCTTTGACAAAAGTACTTATCTGAATTGAATTGATCATCATGGCCAGGTGTGATGGTTAATTATATGTGTCCACTTGGCTAGGTTATGGTACCCAGGTTTTTTTGTGTGTGAGACAGCGGTCTACATGTTGCCGTGAAGATATTTTTTAGATGTGATTAACATTTAAATCAGTAGACTTTGAGAAAAGCAGACTACTGTCCATAATGTAGCTAGCCCTCATTCAATCAGTTGAAAGCCTTAAGAGAAAAGATTGAGGTCCCTCTACAAAGAAGGAAGTCAGTCTCCAGACTGCCTTCATTATCAAGATGCAGCATCAACTCTTTCCTGGGTCTCCAGCCTGCTGCCTGCTCTGTAGATTGCAAACTTGCTAGGCCCCACAATCTCCTGAGCCAATTCCTTAAAATAAATCCCTCTCTCTTTCTACGTGTATTCACATCCCCTTGGTCTGTTTCCCTGGAGAACCCTAATAGACCAGGGTGGTAGGTTCATAAAGATAGTGAGCTCTGATAAGAAAAGGCACTGTATTCAATATAATCAGAGATGATAAGAATGGAAACTAACTAGTTGATCTTAGAAATGAGTGACAAGACTAAGAATACCTTAAATAAATAAACATGAGATGGCATTGAATTGGCACATGAAATATCAGACAGTCAATCATATGAAAAGTTTCATTATATCTGAAGCTACTGCTTCCAATGAGATAAAAACAAGTAGAATGACTTAGTATGATTTCAGCTTGAGAAAAGGAACAGGAACTTAGTTTTATTCAGCATCTACTAGATGTCAGGCCCTTTTAGGTACAGAAAGTTATCATTTAATTAACATTTAATTTCACAATATTTAATTATCACCATAGAATTTAATTGATCCCATTTAATAATCACAATATCCTGCAGAGTCAGACCCTGAGATTTAAGGAGGGCAAGTAACTTGTTACTAAAAACAAGAGATGGATCTCTTGACAAAGACACCCAGAGAGTCGCTCAAGAATGGACTGCACATGCCTGCACCTCAGGACCGCTGTGCGTGATGTACCCTTGATGTGGACACTTGCCCCTGCTTCAGATTTTTTTATCTTTTAAATTGCAGCCTGAACGTTCTCTTTAGGGACTCATTTCTGTCTTGCCCCAGGCTGAATCAGGACCACTTAGAGCTTCAAGCTTTCTCTCGTTTTTTTTCATAGTGCATAGTATGCGTTTGTGTGTAAGCATTTCTTTAAGTGAGTTTTCTGTGCTGGACTGTAAGTTGCATGAGATCAAGAACTGCGGCCATTTTGTTCATCATTTTATCTCTGGGCCCTAGTGGAGTACTTTGAATGTGGTAATGACTCAGTGACTGCATATTAACTGAAGTAATGTGAGTGAATTTGCAACCAAATTTGTCTGAGGCCACAGGTCATGCTCTCTTTCTTCGTATCACATGGCTTTCTGATTCTTTCCCCTAAAAATGCACAGGTTCCTGACTTTTTAAAAAATAAATAGGAAAGCACCATGCCTTCTGTCCCAAACCCTGTCCCAACTGAAATTCTGCATAAAAAGAAGCCCATATTTAAATAAGCACCTCAATGTTATTTTGGTATTAATAAAATTCTCCCTCTCTAGGCACAAAATGTTGGAAGAGAGCTGCCTTTTCTCTATCTCTGTTTTACCTCAGCCAACCAGGTTTAAAATTCTTTTTTAATGTTTACTTATTTTTGAGGGCGGGGAGAGGCAGAGAGAGGGGGAGACACAGAATCTGAAGCGGGCTCCAGGCTCTGAACTGTCAGCACAGAGTCCAATGTGGGGCTTGAACTCATGAACCATAAGGTCATGACCTGAGCCAAAGTCAGACACTTAACTGACTGAGCCACCCGGGCGCCCCCCCCCAGCAAACCAAGTTTTAAAACATGCATACAAAATGTGTGACAGTAATTTTTTGATTCATGCTAAAGGTTTTAAAGAAACTATTAAAGCAGGTGCCTCAAATATATCTTTGAATAAATATTAATTAGTCCAAGAAAAATCAGAAACATAGGGAAATGTCCTCAATGAGCCTAGGTGAGAACACTAGTTGAGCCTCTATATTCAAGGCATTCCAACTAAATGTATCAAAACTCTAGTAATGTGTGTTTATTGATGATGAATGTTATGTAAATCTATTATATTTTATAGGACACAAAATATTCAGACTACTCAATATCAGACTGAATCTCAGTGACATGGGTTTTTTAATGCCTTAATTCTGCAGGTGTTAAAAGTCAAAGTGCGTAAAATGAAAGAAAATCACATATTCCACACTTTTTATTTGCCCTGCCCTTTTACTAAAGTGTTTCTCAGACTTTCAAAGGTTTAAGCATCAGATGTTTTACCATACTTAAAACATCTGCTTCAAACTAATCAGGTAACCTTGAAGAGTCTTCATGTATTGAAAATTTAGATACAAGTTTGTACAATCATTATCTAGAAATATATGTAAATATACTTATTTGTTTATTTGTTTTAATTTTCAGTAACAAAAGTAAAATATCTTCCATTGTGCAAAGTACAGACTTTACTTTCGACTTTACTTTCCTGAATTCATATTTTAATTTGTCTGGTTTTGTGACTCCTCACTAATGGCTCTGTACACACACAGTCAAACCTTAGTAGATCATTCTTTATCTAAATCTGTATCTAATCTTAAATAGATTGTATTCAGCTAAACGTTACAGAAAGCTGAAAACTTGGCTTAAGCAGTGGAGAGGTCGTTATCTTTCTTAACAAAATGTCTGGAGAAGGTAGCTGCTGGCCTGGGTCAATAGTTCAATAATATCAGGACAGATTTCAACACAGTTCTCTTGTTTCTTTCCTCAGCTACGTTGCCATGTGGCTACAAGATGGTTGCTACATGTCCACACATGAGGAAAGCCAAAGCTTTCCCAGAAATCCATATTGGCCTTCCAACTCTGTCTCATTGGGTAGATCTGTGTCACATGGCCTTTCCTAGCACGAAGGTGTTAAAAAAGAGACAACAGGTCCAAAAAGGAGTCACTTATGCTAAGCCGCATATAGCAAATCAAGACTTAATATCGAACCTAATGACAGTTTCAGTCTCTCCCCAGGATGTGACCCTTAACCAGTCAATCTGAATTACCAGTCAATCTGAATTACCTGGTCAGCACCAGTAGGGTTATCTGCCTGACAGACCCCTTCCATCCACCATGGAAAGGTGGTCTGGTTTGAAATAATCCACTCTTTGCTAATAACTTTTTTTTATGCTGCTTCCTTCTGCCCATAAAAGTATTTCATTTTGTATAGCTCATTAGAGCTTCTTTCTATCTGTTAAATGGGATTTTGCCTGATTCATGACTCAATGAATAAAGCCAAAAAGATCTTTAAATTTTACCCAGTTGAATTTGTTGTTTTAGCAAAGGGTATCAGAAAAGTATTGAAATAGGCATAGTGTCAATATGATCAAAATTCATATCCTTTTTAATAAAGAAGGGATAGAATGGCTATTGGAGAGTTAGTTAATGGTGACTGCCACAGGCCCCTTTGAAAACAACCCTTTTTCTGATGGGCATAATAAAATTAGAAGTCCAGTTGTATAGGTGGGAGGGATATATGAGGATTTGAAAAGGGAGGCCCTAGAATACCTCTTGCTCTTACTTCTCTTATTACCTCAAACTATCATGGTCTTTTTATGTGATGAAAGAAAGCTTAACAAATACTCTAAACCCCTCATTTTATCCAGGATGAAATTGAGAACTAGAAGGGATAAATCAGTTTTCTAAGATCACAAAATTAGTGGCAGATCTAGAACAAAATCACACATTTCCTGGTTTGGTCCAGTGAGCTTTCCTGTGTACCACACCATCATTTCTTATTTGTCTGACTTTCACTGTTGCATAATTTATCCTAAGGGAAATCACTAATTGTGCTGTCACTGAATTCTATCTATTCATTTTAGCTATTCTCTACTTTGAGAATCCTATCTTCTCCAAGTGGAATTCTCCAAGTTATTATTTCCAAGACTTCCTTATATGTAGTTACAGAAACATAATATAGAAACATGATGTAGGCTAATGAAGGTTCAATAAGTGTTAGACCTAATTCACACACCTTTGCTGAGATTAATGAAATATTTGGACTTCCTATGCTTTCAGGTTGCACTTATGATTTCTGTTTACCATGTTTCACTTTGTAGTTTTTCTCCTGTTCGTATTTAGATTGCTTGCATTTCCCCCTTTATTGTTATTAAGTGGGAATCATATTTTCTATTTCTATTCTTCAACTTTTTTTAACAAGCATACTTGACATATTTGTTTTAATTTCCAATCCCTACACTCTTCTACTATCAATATATTATTTCAGTTCTCCTTTGTTTTGTCTCCTAAACTAAGTTATTATATTTTAACTGCAATATTTATTTAGACTTACCCACATATTTACTAAATTATTTGATTTGTATCTCTCCTTTCTTCTGGTTCAGTGTTCTTACTGAAGTACATCCTTTAGTGGTTCTTTCAGTAAGGAATCTGAGAGTGGTCAACTCTGTCAGTTTCTACTCAAAAATCTCTTTATCCTATTCTTCCCCTTTAATTATAATTGATTTGAGTATAAAATTTTAAATTGACAGTTGCTTTTTTTCCATAGCACTTTTGAGTATATTTTTCCATTTTCTGCTGGTTCTATTTTTATTGATGAAAAGTCTGCTTCAGCCTAATTGTTGTTCTTCGGTTAATCTGAGTTTTCTTTCCAGTTGCTTTTAATATATATGTATTTTTAGGTTTAGCATTATTTATTTCTATTATGTTGTCTCTAGATATGCATTTTTTAAATTTATTTCATCCCTCTATAATTCATTTTTTAATGTTTATTTATTTATTTTAAGAGAGAGAGACAGAAGAGTGAGTGGGGGAGGGTCAGAGAGAGAGAGAAAGAGAGAATCCCAGGCAGGTTCCACACTGTCGATGCAAATCCTGGCACAGGGCTCAAATCCACACAGCGTGAGATGGTGACCTGAGCCAAAACCAAGAGTGGAATACTTAATTGACTGAGCCACCTAGATGCCCCCTTCTGTAATTCTTATTAAGTATATGTTTGACCATCTCATTCTTTCCTTCATGTCTCTTAGCACTAAAAAAGTTGCATTTGATCTCCTTTCTTCTGTACTAATTAGAGATAATTTCCTTAGACATGTCTTCCAGTTTAGTCAATAGCTCCTTAGCCACTGAACAGCTCTTCCATTGACGATTTTCATTTCAATGAACATATTTCTCAATCTCTTAAACTTTTATTTGGTTATTTTTCAAGTTTGCCTTTCCTTTTTTTAAGTTATATTTTCTTCTTTCATTTTCATAGCTATGCCTTCTTTAATCTATTTTATCATTCTAAACATACAATTTTGTAGATTATTGCTGATTACTTTATTACATTAAGGTAATAAGGGCACTCGTCTTCCTGTTGTGTCTCCTGATTCTCCCTTTCAGAAATTTGTTTCCTTTGTGTGGCTTGTCATTTTAGTATTGTGGGTTTTTCTTCAGCTGTAAGAGTCTTGAGACCCCAGGCGGTGTCAGTGTCCTTACACCTAGGTTCAGGATTTGGTTTTGTCAGGTTTGATTTTTTTTTCTGTACATTATATTCTTTAATTGAGATTTTCAAATAACTCCGCATGAATGGACACTTGCATAAGGCTCATCTTTGGGGGTTTAATATTTGCTGAGAATTTATTTCTTCCCCAGGAGCAAGCAGAAGCAAACATCCTTGTTGCTTACCTAAACCAGTATCTTCCACAGTGACTGTGGTGTCAGATATGTGCTTACCACTCTAACCACAAATTTCTTCTTTATTTCTGAAGCAATTTCATTTTTCTTTCAAACTTCACAATGTATTATAGTTTTTCTTATATCGTATCCAGCACCCCCGCAAGTTAGGAGAGAAAAGACTTATTTGTGTTACTTCAGCTTGTCACGTTGCTAGAAACAAAAATTCCATTATTACTATTATATGATTATGAATGCATTTTATTAAAACACTGTCAAAAGAACTGCGACCCTTCCTACTGTTCTTGCCTTTTCTATACCATTTTAAGAACAGAATCAGATGGCTGCTAGAATCAAATCCTCAACTAATCTGAGTTGCAACTTTTTCATACTGTTTTTACAGACCTGCTTTCCATATTTTAGATTATGCTTATAGCATAGAGATAGAATGAAATAATTTGTATAGATTTATAGCAGTCACATACTATTTCCAATTCCTTTAGGCAGAGTAATATCAGAATTTCATCCATAGAGTTTTTAAACGTTATTTTTTTCTCCATTCTTCTGAGAGCGCCACTTTAACAACTTCCTCCCTTCCCCACTCTTGTTGTAACTCTCAAAGGGGGGGGGGGGGAATGAGAAGAGGACACTGAAAGAATTTGTGAGAAATAACAAAAAGAACAAAGATTATGTAATAAATTGGCAGAAGGAGAGAAGGAAATGAAAAAGATCAAAGAGTAAATTTTTAGGAGTGGAGAAAATAAGATGAAAATGAATAAAGAGGCTCTGGACAAATGAAAAGAGAAAGAAGGTAGGGGTGCCGGGATGGAGAAGGTGTAAAGCATTGTGGGTGATAAGAAGAGAAAAACAACACACATCCTTTATGCCTCTTGTGTGCTGGACAGAATATTATGCACTTTTTATATCTCGTGTAGCACCACCAGATGTGTGCACTATGAGTGCTATGTTATTTCATTTGGTAAATCAGTTCAGTCAGTGAAATTAAATAACTCATCCAAGACCTGAAGGGTTAGTAAAGCCCAGAGTCAAAATTCAAGCCCAAATCTGTGTGTTTTCACCAAAAACTGGGGCAGGATTCGAAGGGTCCCTCTCCACCCTCTGTGTGGAACCCAGGACAGATGCCCCTGTTCTTTTCTTTACTAGTTAATTACATCTCTGATTAGTATAGGACAAAGGAGAACACACAGAAGAGAAGCCTGACAGGGTGAGAAGGAAATGGCTGGGAGAAAGGAAGATGATTCATTTATAAGCTCTTTGTCCCCTAGAAATGTAATAGGCCTCCTAGGAGGAGACCTTCAGTGTCTGTAGGGACAGCTTGAGCGCTGAAGAAAGCATTAACCCAGAGGTGAATGGGAACAGAAGTGCTGAAGCATTTTCAGACCTCCCTACTTCAGCAAGCCACAAAAAAGTCATAAAACGGCTTCAACTCCTGCCTCCTCTCCACTCACACTATTATATACTGTCCTGTCCAATATTGCCCTTTAAAACCAAGCCTCCTTCGAGAGCAGTGAATTCACCAGCTGGCATTTCTTCAGCATCAGTACAGTGCATAGGATCCCATGTCATTCTTGCAATACAACTTAAATAGGGTTTGCTGCATTATTCGCCAACCCCCACTCCTCCCAAAACACCAAAGCGGTACTATAGGCAGTTTAAAAACTAAACAAATACTATATTCCCACTGATGATGCTATATATCTTGTCTCCATGTTGCTGGTAGTGGAAGTCATGTTAGATACACGGTAAGGTAAACTCACCTTGTCATTAAAGTTTAAAAAGAATCAGAAATCCCTTCCTTTAAAAAAAAAAGAAAATTAAAAAAATGCTTGCTCATTTTTATCATCATTTTCATTGTGTGTGTGATTATTTCCAGAGATGGAAATAAAGGTCATTTTTAATCCCCAAATTCTAGTTTAGTGTTATCTCACATCATCTCTTGATAAACCCATCATTTAATATGGTCTATTCTAATTAGAGACAAGTTTGGAGTTTTCCGTCAAGAGTGAATGAGTGTTTCTTCAGGCTCTTAGGTGCAGGAGAGTCTGCTAAGTATTTCAGAGGCGGATGGACCTCCCTCTGCAAATCTTGAATTGCCCATGCTTTTGAACTCCTTTTCTCTTTTAAAGCTATCTAGGTTAAAAATTAAGCCCCTACAGTGAAGGGCACCTGTATTTGCTAGTCCTATTATGCAGCTATACTGAAATGCTTTACAGCTGTCTAAATTAGCATAATTAAATCCACATCAATTAAAAACCTCAATCACCTCTCTCCCCTTCACATGTAGATGGTGACATTTGTCTAAGGTGGGAAATAACAAAGGAACTTTTTAACAGTTGAAGATCTGGCTGAAAAGGAGGGTAATAGGATTGGTCCATTGTCCTGGGTTCACCTTAAGACTGGGATGCAGTGGTCAATGAGAGCTGTTTGGCCAAAGTAGGATGCAGTTTGCATTTCAATGCTGCTGGCACCCGGGCGGCCATCAGAGATGTGCATTTTACAACAGGCCTTTCCTTCTATTGCTCTTTATCCACCAGTAATGAGGGTAAACAAAGCACCATTATGACTTTGGGGATGGTGGTTGTTTTTCAGCTGGGGAAGCCGGTGACCTCAGGATAGTGACATGACTTCACCGTGTGGTGCTGGCAAAGAAAATTCCTGGAGATGAAAACTGACGTAGGGTCCAGGGGTTAATTTCTGGAACAGACAAATTTGCATACAAATGAAAAATGATGGGCTCTCCGTTCTTCTAAATTTTCAATGTCATCAGCATCAAACAGCAGCCTGAGCTCCCTTGCCGTTTGAAGAATATTCATTACTTGAGAAGAAGGGGCACCTTGTTTGGTGTTCAACTCCATGCAGGTCAATGACTTCATTTGTGAAACTTCATCTGGAGGGTGTTTCTGGTGCATTTTTGTAATTCTCCCAAATATGGCTTAAATGATATTTATTTTGATAATCATAATTTTTTCTGAAACTACGTTGAGCGCCATGTGGTTGACTACATGGAGCATTTACCTTTTTCACCCTTATGAGTTATTTAAGCACATTTAGCCGACCTTTCCTTGTTACAGTATTGTAGAAGATAACAACTTGGTGTGTGTTTAGTTACTGGATACAAGAGACAGGACAGGCCAATACTTATAAATTTCTCTAAAGCACATCATACTTGGTCATTCTTATTCTGACTTTTAGTTGGTTTTGAAATAGACTCTAGTTTTTTAGAGTAGTTTTAGGTTCTCAGCAAAACTGAAAGGAAGGTACCACCGAAAGTTCCCGTAATACCCTGTCCCCCCATACAAGGGCAGCTTCACCCATTCTCGACATCCCAGATGTGCACCAGGGTGTACCCTTGTGACAACTAATGAACAGACACTGACACATCACAGTCACCGAAGGTGCATAGTTTACATGAGGGTTCACTTTTGGTATTGTACATTCTATGGATTTGGACAAATATATAATAACATACACATCATTATAGTATCGTATAGTATTAAATAGTTTCACTGTTCTAAATATCCTCCATGCTCTGCTTATTCAGCCCTCTCTCTCTTAATTCCTGGCAACTGCTAATTTTTATGGTCTCTATTTTTGCCTTTCCCAGGACATAGCTGAATCATACAATATGCAGCCCTTTCAGATTGGTGTCTTTCACTTAGTAATCTGCACAGAAGTTTCTTTCATGTCTTTCCATGGCTTGATCGCTTGCTTGTTTTTAGCCCCAAATAATATTCCATTGACTGGGCGTACCACAGTTCATCCATTCACTTACTGGAGGAGACCCTAGTTGCTTCTTACAAGCTTTTTTTTTTTTTTTGATGACATAGTTCAATCCTGCTCATTTTTATTATGTTAGAATAATATAAATATGCAGAAAGAAAAATCATTCAGAGTTCCAGGTCCTAAGATGACTGCCAGTTACTATTTTAGCGTATGCCCTTCCTCACCCCTCTTTTCCATGCTCTATGACTTAGAAACGGTCAGCCCATTGAAGGCAAGGATTCGACCTGGTGAATGTGGCAGAGCTGGCCCTTCCTTGTTAGCCAAGGCTGCCATCAAGGAAATCCTCTAGCGTCCCCCTTCTTATGAACCCAAATCTCTCTCCTTATTCTACTGCACCACGAGTGTTCCAGAAGACCCCAAACTTCCTGAAATCCCTCACTCTTCCCTTTTCTACCATACTGATTGCTCTAGATGCTGCTGTAAATTAATGACTGACTGTTAAGGTACATCAAAATTCTTATTTAAAGTTTAGGTTAATATTGAAATGGTTACATTTGTGTAATGAAACAAAAATATTTCCCTCAGTTCCTTAGCTCTTCAGAACTGCAGGATGCCTCAGTGGCCATGCCTGACTCTCCAGTCCCCTTCAGTTTGCTTGCATTTCCTGTGGGGAGTAGTTAGTGATGCTTTTTATTGAGTCATTGAATGCTTTTCAACACTTTACTTCTCTCTAGTGGGTGAGGTGCCTCCTTGGCAGTTTATTGTTGTTGTTTTCCTCTATATATACTATTAATAAGAAAGAAAAGAATTGTGCATAACCTTTAGACGTTTTATAAAAGGGGAAGCTCTCCTTTTAGGATAAAAATGGATTAAGAAATCCCTTATAGACATAATATTAAGACAGCCGAATTACTACAATATGCAAACCATAAAAGCACTAGGATAACATGCAAGGGATAACATGTATCTGCTTTAACCTGGAGCTTCACATGCATGTAATATAATCTGGACATACAAAATCTCTGATATAATAAGTACTTTAACATACGTTAATCGATCTGAAATATCTTTAAGGTTTCCATCAAGTTATTTGTATTGCAATTATGAGCTCCCAAAGGAATTTGGAAGCAATGAACGAAATGTCTCAAAGTCTACATGTCCTGTTTAGACAAGGAGTTTTATATTGATTCTAGTCTGCTTTTTTTGCCTAACCTCATGTAGCAAGCATCACAAAGACATAATTAGAAAATTTGGTACAAGATTTAGCCCTGGTCGCTGTGTGGTGGAATTGTTTGACTGCTGAGTAACTGAAGCTTGTTTGCATCCCAGTGTGTCGTGAAAGGCAAACTTCAAAGAAAATATTATATCTCCCAACTCCAGCTCCTGAGTGTCTTGGAAGTATAATACAGCAAGGCTGAAAACTCCCTGCTGTGGAAAGGGCAATTTGACACTGAATCTACTGTTAAATCACTATTGAAACACTGGTTTGCAATAGAGTTATTAGATAAATATAGTTAGAGCCTGAAAAGGCAGGAGGAAAATACACCCAAGTCATAGGGAAAAACATGGGGGAGAAAAAGTCTTTAAAGTTGGACAGTATGTGTTGACAAAATTTGGAGATTTTTAAACATGTATCTACACATTTATTTTATAAATTGTACATAAGACTGGCTCCTTTTCCAGTGCAAAATCAAATATTTAGATTTGCAAAAACCTATGGAAGCCAGATTTTAGACAAAAAGGGATTTTTTTGTCAGACTGTCAGTCTCTGAATTTCATCACAATCTGTTCAGCTGTTTTGGTTGCAGGCAGGCGTAAACCGTACTGGGTAAATGTGTGTTTGTATTTATTATTAAAATGGGGATGCTAAATCCTGCTTTCTAACAGTCTTCACATTCTTTAAGGCTGTGTTGGTCACAGAGAAGCAGACTCAAGAAGTACAATATGAGAGTCATGTGGGCAGGGGGAGGGAGAGAGGACCCAATGGCAAATGCCGTTGACTAGCACCTCTTTGCAAAACAGGGCTTGGAGCTTTTTACCAAAAATGACCCTGGCATTCTGCCTCATAACTTCCCCTTCACCTGTATGTACTGATTCTTGCCTTGAAGAGGGATGGGGAAATGATCCGTCAGTGGCAGATTGAAATGTTTTATTTAATCGCCATGATTTCCTTATCTTTATCCTATGCACTAATCTAAAAATAATAAGTTGGGTTGACACTTTCAACATCCTTTAACGTACATGTATGCTTAGATGTGAAGATTGCCTGGGAGAATATCACAGCTAGAACCTGCACCTCCGGAAGGTGGGACATTACATTAAAGAACACGCAAATAAACAAACACCAAGTCTTCTATAATTGCATGTCTGTGGAGCACATTCTTCTGCCAGCCAGGACTTTCTGATACATGGCTCATGATACACAGAGCCGCATTTAGCAAAAGTGAGATTCAAGATGACACTATCCATCAGGAGTAAAGCTCTTTACCAAAGGAGGATAATTCAGTTGTTCCTAATCACAGTGGACTATGACAGAGTAAACATTTGAGGTCCATTTTCATATTTTAAAGACATAATACTTTTACTTTTAATTGAGTATCTTACTCTGCTCAGGCTGTCATAACAAAATACCACAGACTGAGAGGCTTAAACAATAGAAGTTTATTTTCTTATAGTTCTGGAGACCTGAAGGCCAAGATCAAGAGGCCAGTAGGGTTGGTTTCTGGTGAAACCTTTCTTCCTGCCTTGCAGACAACACCTTCTTGCTATGTTATCTCACGGACTTTCTTGTGTGTGCACGCAGAGAGATCGCTGGTGTCTTTTCCTCTTGTAAGAACACCAATCCTGCTGGACGAGGGCATATCTTCAGGAGGTCGCTTAACCTTAATGACCTCCTTAAATGCCTTATCTCTAAATATAGTCACATTGGGTGTTAGAGCTTCAACATATGATTTTTGGGGAGGACACAGCTTAGTCCATAACTCTAAGATAATGCAAAAGCTCACTGAAACTCTGGGTTTCTCTGTATCTGTCTGGCTTTTTACATCAATTCAGTGTCAGACAAGTCTCCACATTCTGCTCAGAACTTTTGATTTGCAGCTTTATCTATTTCTGATTAGTAACACATGGTAAAAATGAACACTGTTGCTCCATAAATGTGGTTTGGTAGACAAATTATTTCTAAACATAAGGTCTTTGTAAAAAATAATTGAAGGTATTCTTGGTGATTAAAAAAGGTTGAGTGCATTTGGAGAGAATATCACCTGCCTGAGGAGGTGAATTCAACTAAGAAAACTCTTGAGATCACTTCCAGTTTTCATATCTAAGAATCTATGAATTCAGTCATATTCATAATACAACTTTATTCCCAAGAATGAAGAATTGTATGGCATAAAGAACCCAGTAAAATATAGCAAGACAACCTTTCCTCCAAATTTTTTTTAGAATTTTATTTTAGGGAGAGAGAGTGTGAGCAGGGGAGAGGGGCAAAGGGAGAGAGAGAGAGAGAGAGAGAGAATCTTATGCAGCCTCCATGTTCTGTGCAGAGCTTGACATGGGGCTCTATCCCATGCCTCTGGGAATATAAACTGAACCAAAATCAAGAGTCAGATGCTCACAACCAACTGAGCGACTCTGGCACCCCTTCCCTCCAAATTTTTAAATAAGAGAGGATTGCCGCTAGATTTACAAAGAATAATAAAACTCCCAGCCTGGTTGAGTACATGTGGCAGAGATGGCCTGCCTGGATGTTCACCAATCCCATTTCCTCTCTCTGGGCACCCAAGGAGATTCCATTTCCCAGCCTCCTTTGGGTTTGGCCATGAGATTAGATATTGGCCATTTGGAAGTGGGGCGGAAGTGAGATACAACCTTCCAGAACTGCCCAGCAAACCATCTCTGTGATCTTTCACGATTTCTTGTCTCTTTTGGAAGTAACAATGGAGGTCATGCGTTGAAGTCACATGATAACACAGAGCTTACACAGAGCTTGGATCTGATAGTCACCACTTGAAAGAGGCACCCAGGAAAAACCTCTGATATTTTTGATGACAAGAAATGCATTTGATTGTGTTAATCCATGAGATCTGGGTGTTGTTTGTTACAGCAGCTAGCATTAAGTGTCCTTACTAATATAATATCAAGGACATTTTAAAAATTTTGGGACAACAGACTATGTTTTATCTATTTATTGAAATATACGTACCGTTGAAGATATACTGGACAAAAATTACAGAATTTCTCATTGTTTGAAGAAATCAAATGGCTTTAGTTGCTATTCTGGTAATGTTTGTCTCCATCACCAGCAAGGTTCTGACCGGAATCTTTCAGAATCAACTATTTACTATTTTCCACTAGGCACACCCACAAACCACAATAAGGCTTAAGGCTTCCATCTGTTCACATCTTCGATACTATTGAACATTGTGGAGCACTTTTATTTATTTATTTATTTTTAAGGTTATTTATTTTTGAGAGAAAGAGAGCATCACACAGGCAAGTTGGGGAGGGGCAGAAGGAAGGGGTTCAGAAGATCTGAAGCAGGCTCTGCGCTGACAGCACAGAGCCCAATTGCAGGGCTCGAAATCACAAACCGTGATCATGACCTGAGCAAAAGTCAGACACTTAACCAACTAAGCCCCCCAGGGACCCCGGGAAGCACTTTTAAAACATGGATTTAAAGGCACTAATCAGATGCCACCTGCACTTCCCCCATCCTCTAAAATACATCTGGTGAGAATTCTGTTATCTTCCAAATTCCATTCATTTGACAAAACCAACAGCTTAGTTCAGGGGCGGCAGGTATGTTTTATCACATGTATCTACTCAATGAGTTTGTAGTAGCTGTATTGTGAAGGACTCAGAGGTAGAGCCTCAGATCATTGGAAATATGTTTGTCTGCAAAGGCCAGAGAATGTGAGCTGGAGGTGCATGTGTCCTGTGCTTGCCATTGTCGGCGTACATTGTGTTTCTAAGTATTATATTTCTGCATCCATCTGTCTACTCCAGGGAGGATACAATCTTGATGAAAATGTTGAAACCCCCTTGACTCTAATTTGTCTGACTCATCTCCCATTACCAGTGAAAAATGGAACTCTATAAGTTCTGGTACCTAGAGTCTAGAGTTCACAGATAAACAGATTCCATGCCTTTCATTAGATGATGGTATGTGTTAGAAAGTAAACATTACCATATGTCTTTTATGGGAATGCTTGTTGTGATAAATTTTCTGTGGTATAATCTAGTAATATGTATCAAAATATAAGGTAGATCTACACTTTGACTCATTAATTGTACTGTTTGGACTTTACCCTAAAAATATGAACATTTACATACAGTGACATCAGTTGTAGCCTTGTTTTTAACAGCAATATCCATCATTAAAGGATTGGTTAAATAAGTTATGATATATTAATGTGATGGAACACTATATGAACTTTGAACAAGATAAAGTAGACCAATGTGGCATGAAAACTCCATGTGTCCATGATAAAATCAAAATGAAGAATGCAAGTTGTAGAATGACATACATTATGTTAATTTATCTAATATGCAGTTTATAGAGTAGTGCATAAAATATTCTATCTAGTGATTTTATATGCTGAATATAAGAATATACTGGAAGTACAGATCCCACATGTTAAAAGACACTATATCTATGGGATAAGATGGAAGCAAGGGGTAAGGCATGATCTAAGTAGCTTTACATACTTCTCTACGTGTTGTTCAATTTTTTTTAATTAGCACATATTACCTTTTTGTCACCAAAAGCAGTATAATCAGCTAGAAGCTGATAATTTCTGTATTTTTTAAGATAAAATAAAAATCCTAAATATAAGAATTCAAAAACTCTTCTATAAGATACACTCGTATTCTAATATATGTATAATATGTTTTAAAGTTTACCCAGAACTGTGGAAAGATAATCAATACAAAGAAAATGGAAACAATAATGGCCTGAACTGAAAAGTCTGATTTTAAATCAAGTTTTCATGGAAGTCTGTTTCTGGAGAATACTAGATGATACATCGAATGCCTAGAAAAGACACTAAGAAGGAGAGAATCCAATCAGGAAGGTCAGCATGTGTAGTGGGTGGTATAGCTATTGATTTCTGCTTATCTAGAATCTATTCCCCCTTCTTATGTTACTAGAAGTATCATGCCTTTGTCTGACATTTTTTTTTTTAGAGACTCATTGTTCCTTGCCCTATTCTGGCCAGTGGATGAGCAAGGGACCTAGGCTATGCCCATCATACTTTCCTCTAAGAATGATTCTTTTGAACACAATTTCACAGGGAGTAGTTGGAGCTTCCTGGCTCTACAAGTCTCTACTTTTGTGTAGTTTTGTTCTATTTGTTTCTTTGTTTGTTTTACTTTTCCATGGTTTAGTCATTCATTTATCCAACAAGTATTTATTTAGGTGCCATGTATTGTGCAAAATAGTAAAATGTCCCTGCTGTAGTATTTTACTTAAGATCAGTAATAAAAGTAAGTCAGCAAACATAAAATATGTGAAACAATGATAAGTGCTACAGAGAAAACATTAAGGAAGGCAGGAGTATGGGATGCTTCTCTTGGGGTGAAATTGAAATTTTAAATGTTTATTTATTTATTTTGAGAGTGGGGGGAGACAGAGAGAGAGCAAGAATGGGTAAAGGATAGAGAGAGAGAGAGAGAGAATCCAAAGCAGGCTCTGTGCTGTCAGTGTGGAGCCCATCGTGGGCCTTGATGTCATGAACCATGAGATCGTGACCTAAGCCAAAATCAAGAATCAGTTGCTTAACTGACTGAACCCCCCCAGGTGCCACGTGGGATTGAAATTTTAAATGGGGAGGAAGAGGCACCTGGGTGGCTCAGCTGGTTAAGTGTCTGACTTTAGCTCAGGTCATGATCTCACAGTTTATGAGTTCCGCCCCACGTTGGGCTCACTGCTGTCGGCACAGAGACTGTTTCGTTTACTCTGTTCCTCCCCCCACTTGTGCCCTGTCTCTCTCAAAATAAATAAATAAACTTTAAATAAAAAGGAAATTTTAAATGGGGTGTGAAGGAAGATCTCATTGAGAAAGTGAGGTGTGAGAAAAACCAGAAGGAGGTGTGGAAGTGAGCTACATGGTGATCTGGAGAAAGATTTGAAGATGCAAAAGTCTGAGGTGGGACTGCCCTGGGTCTTCAAGAAAGATGAATGGAGCAGAGGGAAGGATAGAGAGGGTGGTAGGAGGTGAGGTCAGAGTGCTCTGGGGGCTGGGGGCAGATCACATAGGGACTCCATGGTCAAGAGAAAAGATGTTGGCTTTGACCTGGAGTGAAATGGAGCCATTGAACAGTTTAGGTAGAAGAGCGACATTACTTGACCTATGTTTAAATATCATCTATTTGGGGGCACCTGGGGGGCTCAGCCAGTCCTTCCAACTTCGGCTCGGGTCATGATCTCATAGTTTGTCAGTTCAAGACTCTGGGCTGACAGGTTAGAGCCTGGAGCCTGCTTCAGATTCTGTGTCTTCCTCTCTCCCTCTGCCCCTCACCAGCTCATGCTCTCTCTCTTTCTCTCAAAAATGAATAAATATTAAAATAATAAATGAATAAATAAATAAATAAATATCATCTATTTGTTTATTAGGTTGGAAATCGCCTAAAAAAGGGCAAGGGCAGAGACCCGGGGACTAGTTAGTTAGGAAACTCCTGCATTCATCCAGGTGAGGAATGATGGTGGCTTGAAAGAGGATGTAGACCTTGAGGTGGTGAGAAACCATGGGATTCTAGAAATATTAGGTTGTTCAGCTTTTCCTTTGATTCTATGAGTGACTGTATGTCCCTTCAATAAATTATTTTTCTCTGTAAAGTTAGACATTTTGGACTTTTATTCTTGCAATCCAAGAACTCTAACAGATTTGGAATGTCCATAAATAATAAGAAAAATAATAATCTTTTACTAATACTGTGATCTTGAGTAAATTAACCTGTTTGCACCTCTTTTCTTCATCTAATATAGTGATGTAATATACACCTAATATAGTGATGTAATACCACGATGAACCATGAAACTATCATTTTTGTAGGTCAAAAATGGTCCAATACTGACATGTTTATTTGGCTTACCTCTAGAACCCACTTTGTTGGTTGTTGTAAGGATTAAATGAACTAATATATATATAAAACACTTAGATGGGGCCTAGTACCTTGTAAGAACAAACTAAGTGTTAGCAATTACTGCTCTTATTATCTGTGTTTTACGTTTGCAACATTTTTTCACATTTTTCTGTGATAGAGTCTTGGGATAGGCCGGACAAGCAACATCACCCACATGTTTGAAAGAGCTTCTCCAGCACTTTAAAAGGTGTTTGCTCACACATCGTGCCATTTGATTCACAAAACAATCTAATGCAGTACAGAGCACATGTTTTCAAGTCTGCGTTGCTTATTTAAATTAACTAATGGAATGAATAAGTAATTTGTACATGTTTGATATTTTCCCCCAATGGACAGAGATAAAATTATGGTGTGTTATCCTGACACAGACATCTTAACTGATGAGATGTACAAAAGCAAAGTTTGGAGCTCTTGGTCTTTAGGATGCAGGTCAATGATCATGTCCTTCTCAAGAAATCCTATGATTTCTGGGCCCATTTTGTTGCTCTCTCCTCCAGGCTGCAGAGCTCTTTGGTCGTATCTGTTAGCAAAGAGATGTTTTGTGAACAGTACATGTGGTATTGCCATCATCCTGTATATGTGTCTTCTCTCCTCTGCTTTGATTCCTTTTTTATCTCTGATTTCTCTACACCTAGGACAGTATCGGGCACAAGATGACTGCCATGTAAATGGTTAAAAAATTAACAAGGAACTAAGTGAACAAATGACTTAATGATTATTCTCTCTGTTTTATTCATTAAGAAACCAAAACTCTATAGTGAGGTAGACTGCCCAACCTCACACAACTACCAAATGAATACGCTAGGAGTCAGGCCCAGGTTGCACAAAACCATGTCCAGAATGCCGTCAAATGTGGCATAAAGCTTCACACCAAAATGAAACAGTGGTGTGCTCAGCCTTGAATGTGCCTACCAGACGAAAACCTACCCCAGATGGCATATCCAATTTAATCAACATCACCTGTGAGCCAAACTGAACAGTAAATGTTAAGACAGGATCACTAATAATGGGGACCTGGAATGTAGCCAGAATTAAAACAATGATCTGCTTAACAATCCCTCTGGGCTGGGTGCATGTGGAGAACGGATAAATGCTGGATATCGAAACAGCTGTTCTATGGCAAACTGAAATGGGGCAATCATAGATAGCAAAGGGAGAAGAAACACTTGAAAGTTGTCTTAAATAAAGGAGTGCCTTAAATAGTGTGTGACCTGGCTGTGGCCTCTTAAGATGCAACCACCACATACAAACCACCCTGGCACACGTCTCTCAAGAATGAGGGAGCTTTTGGTGAGCAAAGACTATGGAATTATAAAAGGCAATGACAACTGGTACTACTATGCATAGACCATATTGGTCCAAACACCACCCTGGGATATGAAGACCAGTGCTGCAAATGAAGATTCTAGATGGCATCACCTCCACAACTTTGCCTCCTAAACATGACCATTTTCCACACATTCCTTATAAGCATTGGCTAAACTACCCTATTTTTCATATATTGCTTATTGCTTCATTATTTTAAGATTATAATTATATGGTGTCTTCTCAATATAATCACAAATTGCCTTAGATCAGAAACCAAAGTTGATGTTCCAAATACTTAACAACCAGACACAGACGTAGAGTTACCAGAATGCCGGCTTGACACTGCTTTGGCTTGCTCAAGTTATTGTCCTCATTCTTTTGGGATGACTCTACATGAAGAAGTGTTATAGGACTTCATACATAGTGTTCTTGGAAAGGGCTTCTTGATTGATTGACTCCCCAAGTTCATTTCTACACTTTTCTGTCCTTTGAGGAAATCCCATATCAGTGTGTTCCTTTATCATCCATACAACTGTTTGAAAATAAGCATGTCAATTACAGACTTAGGTCTAAAAATAAGGGGTCAACCAAGTTAAGAAATCAATTGTTCAAAAAAAATGCATGTACTCAACGCTCATTTTTAAAAACATACTCTGCATCACTGTGCTAATATTTGGGAATCTAGAGATAAAAACAGCTGTACTTACTTTTCAGGAGCATATAGGTTAGTAGAAATACAAATCTTACCACCGTTACTGCCAACTATAACATGACCAAATGTTTTAAGAATCAGCTCTGTATAATCATTATAACAGCTACAAGATCTCTCTAGGGTTGGTAGGTGCAGTTGAATTTTATGTGTATAAACATTGGATCATCTCATCCAAACTTCTCAGTATGGGAATTCCGACCACAGCTTCCCTGAGAGGTGGCTAGCAGCTTTGTTGGATCACTTACAGTACTGGGGAGAGAGGCCATCGTCTTTTAAGAGAAGCTACATATTTTTAAGAGAATGAATTTAAAAAAGCACTTTGCAAGATATACTACAATTGTGGATTTTCCCACATGACCTTCTCTAAATCACTCATTAAAAATTTAGGTAGAGGCGGCTGGGTGGCTCAGTCAGTTAAGTGTCCGACTCTTGGTTTGGGCTCAGGTCACCATCTCACAGTTGGTGAGTTCGAGCCCCACGTTGGGCTTTGTGCTGGCAATGCAGATCCTGCTTGGGAGTCTCTCACTCCCAAAATTAATAAATAAACTTAAGAAAATTAAAAAAAAAAGAATTTAGGTAAACTGGATCTTAAGATCAAAGTGAGTTTTAAACACATAACCAAAATATCTTCTGATTTTCACCCTAAGATATAAAAGGCTAATCGAGTGTAACTTTGACTACATCTGAAGAGCACTATGATAACACGTGATGAAAGGTATTTATGTAGTAGGGAAACTTCAGGAAAGTAAGGTACATTTTCATCCATTGTCCCTTGTACTTTAGTTGGGTTATTTGATCTTAGTTGGTTAAGTTGCTCACCAACCAGTTCGTTTAGGTTTAACAAAAACCGTTAGCTCTTCTGAACCATTTTGATGTGGGCAAACCTTTACTGCGTATCTACTGAATTCTGATACTCTGGTAAGATAGATACAGGGCAACAAAGATACTATCTCAACTCTTGAGGAGCTTAGAGTCAGATCAAGAGAGGCAGACATCCAAGTAAACAAGGGCAGCATTAGGTTATCAGCATTTGTGAGAATGTATGAGCAGGAATCAATGGGTGTTGCAAAGAAAAGAGTTGTCAGTTCTCTTTTCCATATCGGCTGGCCTTCACCAACATAACCATGTTCCAAAGAGAAGAGAATACATTTTTTTTCTCCAATGAGATAGCTCTCTGGGACATACCTAACCACTACTCCTTGCATGTAAACCATTTAATTAGTAGGCTCGTCTATGTTTGTAGCTTTCTGACGGCTATTGTAGGATCCATATGGATGGTTTGAATGTATTCCTGAAGAACTATATCCAGTGGGTTTCAGACCGTTAATTGGGTCTTGATGGGCAAACTACTGGAAACCACCTAACATAGTATAACACAGTACTTTAGACATGTCATTTGGACTATTTCTGGTATATCTATATCACCTATCTATGTAGAGACACCTCATAATTTGGAGAAAATATGGGTGATGAAATGAGAGTGATCACAAATGCTTCCTACCTCCACCACATTCCAGGTTATTTGTTTTGAGTCCGCTCTCTGAGATACCTTTCAGCTTGACCGAAGTAATTCTATTGTCTCTCTGACACTATTTGGTGTTGCTACCAAGTAAACTCCAGCTGGAAAACAGCTTTATAAGAGCACTGCAGTGTCACATTACAGAGAACAGACGTCAAAATAAAGGTTCACTAACTTGAAGCAACTTACATAAATAGAACATTCAGGTGTGTCTGTGACCACAAGGGGAGAAGGAGAAATTGTATTTTGTGCAGTTGAACGGTATCAAGGACAGGCTCTTTCCTTGAGATGCCAACAGAGGAATTTTGTTAGCAGTATTCTGTGAACAAAACACTTAAGAGAATGTATGTATACAATAGCCTAAAAAAAAAAGGGTTACTGACACAGATGCCAATTTGGTGGGGCATATGGAACATTTACACTTGCCTTTTTCTTTCTTTCTTGCTACAGCTGGTGCTGATTTAGTATGTGAAATTTTACTAGCAGGAGTGCTAATCAAGACGGAGATTCTGTAAGGATTTAGTCATTTATGTAGGGGAAACTACGGGTATCATTAAAAAGTAGAAGATCATCTTATGGAAGCATTATCGTTATCAACCTCATTTTTAAACTAAACAGACACGATGGTACTGTAAGTATCACTTTAGCAGCCGAAAAAGTCAGAATGTGTTCCAGATAATGTTCGAAGAGGATTGCACCCACAGTTTCAAGTTTGGTCGTGTCAGAGGGCTGCCGAAGGGTGAGCAGTTTCACCGTTAGCTGCGTAACTTTGCTGTGGAGTGGTTCAGCAAAACTGCCTTGGGAACCATTCGATTGTTGAGGAACGAAACAGACCTGTTATGCTCTAGAAGGTGAAAGCGTTCTCCTGAACCATTTGGGGGGACGTCGCCAGGGAAGGGGAGAGGCGGAAGGGCTTTGGTTTCTCCCTTCTGTTTTTGAACGCAAAGCTTTGCCATAGGAGGCCGAATGTCACATAATAATCCCACTGATCGCACAGGGGCTGAGAGCAAAATTAAATAAATTAAAAAAAAAATCGTTCCCAAGCGGCAGCAAAAGCGTTGCCGGTGCATTAAATATGTTGTACAGGTGGCTCGGTAGAGCCGGAGACCTGCACAGCAGCTCCGCGACATCTGCTGCCTGAGGAATCTCGCAATGTGGCGGGGGGGGGGGGGGGGGGGCGTTTGTGGCTCCCTGTGGAAGGCCGCCAGCTGCCCAGGGCTTCGCCGCCGCAGATGAACCGACAGTCTTGCTGGGGCCTCAGACTACACGGCGCGTCCTTTCCCCACTTCTCTCGGTGACAGGCTAGAGGACAAGGAGGGCCTGCCGGGACAACCCGGCGAGATGGTGATGGGCGAGTTGTGGGTCCTTTTTGATGTGGGCTTTGTCCCTCGGTGTGAGGACCAGCAAGAGCCCGCAGTCCCACCATTTTTATTTTCTCTCCATGGTTCATTTCTATGTCTCACTGCGAGTTATTTATTGTTTTTCTGATCCATGCCTTCAGTGTCCTCCGAAGAGATCTTTGAAAGGTGCCATTTGTTAAGATGTAAGCAACCGAATATTTTATTGTAAAACAATGAATGGTTATGTGGTTTAGACGTCGGTTTAATTGTTTTAGAATATTTTGACATAAGCATGACACTTTTTGAAGCAGAGTACATATTATGACTTATAAATAACTATTTTAACTAACTAATTAAAATTCATTTATTGAGTATTACCACGTACCAAAAACTATGTTAAAAACAGAAAGGACAACGATTGTATGACATAGTCTATAGCCCTTGTTCAGAATCTAGAATATCTTAAAAATTAATTAGTAAATCTCTTAATTAGTTTATTTACTCAGGCTTTAATAACATTTTTACTATGAGCATGACCATCTGGGCTATCTGATTAAAACTGGAAAAGTTGAAGACCCATCCGTAAGTACGCGAAGGGGAAAGGGTGAGTAGGTTTGCACTGAAGTGTCACATTCTAAAACAACTCGCATGGGCCTCTTTCTCCATTCCCTTCCATCAGAACCCCCTTCCAGCAACAATGGTGCCAAGAAATGAAGTTTCAAGAAGTGAGAGAAAGGGCAGCTAGTTAATGGGATCTTTGGTTATTTAAACACACGAGAGGGTAATAAACTTCTTTTACAAAAGGGCAAAAATTGGGATAAAAACTGAATACTTGTAGCCGTTTATTTACAGACATACAATGTCAACTGTAGTGATTTCTAAGCACCAAGAAATTCCCTTTAAAAATTCTGTTAGGCGATGTTGAAGGAATTCCTTTATACTTCTGGAATTGAACCTGATGAATATTGTTGGAGAATCTCATCAGTGAGGCAGGCATTCAGGTGGAAACATTTGTGATCGGTTCTCGCGTGCAAAGAAAACATTCCTTCCCCTTCAGACTATCTTAAATTTATCCTTAATCACTGATTATGTTGTCCTACTTATGAATAATAAGGAAAAATAAAATGCCTTATTTGAAAAAGAAACAGGTATTCCCTCTCTTTAAAATATATCAGGTTAGCCCGCTGAAGCATAAATTAGGATGGTCTACAAACTGTTAATGGTGACAGCAAGCATATGGCAAATTTGAACTGTCTGCAGGTCAACTTTTACTTTTGCTTTCCAAATGTCTGTCAGTCATTGTTAGGATCTAAATCCATGTGTTAATGGGTGAAATTCCCAACAATATGAAATCGTTCAGTCAGTTCTTGGAACAAGCAATTTTTTTTTTTTGTCTTTGTCTGTCATATGCAAACTTCCCTGATAGCGCTCTTACAAAACTTTGCCCAGAAAGAACAAACCCTTTGAAGAATACTGCTACCTTTGCTGTGTTCAGTTCAGAAAATGACATATAATCATACGGAGTGTGTGCCTATGTATGTGTGCATGGGTGTGCAAGTGTGTGAGTCTTTGTACATACACATGAATTGGTTTCTCAAAGAACCAGTAAGGTGCTCAGATTGGTACATTTACCAGTGTTATGACTGTCCCTGTTGCTGTGATTATACCTTTCACTGTGGCCATAGAAAGCCATCTTTTAATGTCCCCCCTTCCATCAGAGTGTCCTTGCTTTCTAAAGCTAGTATTGTTGTGGCTCTGAAGACCAATGACAGTGGGACCATAATGTGCTATTCTGCCAGAAATAGTAATGAGAGGAGCAAGCAAGTGTAGCTGGGATGAAAAATGAAGTGGCGTTCCTAGGACAGATAGGGAGTGGGTTATGGACAAAGGTGTGAGAAAAAGAAAGGGAGGAACAGAAGGGAAGATTTGAAATATGAGAGTCTTAAAACTGGCAAACCAGCAATCATCCAGGGAGAGGAAGGCACTGCACTAATCGACCTTTCCTGAATGGACATGAGAAGATGCGTGTACCACGAGCAGCGGGAGCTGCCTTAATTTTGAAACACTTCCTTCAGAACAACTCTAGTTCTGGCTCTGAAAACATTATGGAGTCAGATGTTGGAAGAGGGAAATGTTGCTTGTTTCTCCAGGGCCAGGAGAATTCTGATCACCTGAAAACAGCACGTGTTAAACTAAAAGCCCAAAGTTGTTCCAACTCGCTTGAAACACTACAACAAAAAGTGGTCTTGACTCAATTGAAAAGTATAGTAGAGTCACCCCCTCACCTTTACTCTAAGGGATCTGCTCCTTCAGCCATTTGAAACAGGACTGTTACCTTTACTATTGATTTTCTTATTAACAATTCATTTGTATTAAGCTTTGCGCATTTCAAAAGTATGTATCTCATAAATGGAAGCATTGGGAGTCAATTTTTTAAATCCTCATTTTATAAATTTGAATGGGAAAAATCTTTAGAACATTATTAAAGTCTCAAAGATATGAAAATAACTTGAAGTGATTCAATCAAAGTTTCAAGACACCATCTTCTTTGTTTTCCGAACATTGAACTTCCATCCCATTTCCTTTGTGGACTGAGAATGTATCTTAGTGACAACGGTGCCCACACATGGTTGTCACTCAATAAATGTGTGTTGAACTAAACCTAATAATTCCTGTTACGATGAAGTAGATAACAATACGTTTTAATTCTAAAACTATCACTTAATTGCTCTTTCTTAGCTTGTTTTCCTCATATTTAAAATCAGGAATAAAGATTCTTATCTTGCACTGCTTCTGTGTGTACTGGTAAATATCTAACAACTTGTCATCCTTTCCCAGATAGATAGATAGATAGACAGAAAGATAAAGGGACTGGTGTGTAGCTTCTGCCTGTTTCCATGGTGTAAATATTCCCACCATAGACAATTTTGAGCTACTAACATGACATCACTGAATGCTGAATTGGAAAGAGCTGTGTATAATCTACTCTTGTGGTTTGATAGATGCCAGCTCCCAACACACCACTGCATGGCTTTAAGTTTATGGTTTGATTTTTTGCAATTGCTCTTGTGTGCTACCGTAATTTGGAACACTAAGAATATCTTAAGAAATAGTAGTTTAGTGGATGCTGTTGGGTCTTTTGCATGCTGTGATGTATCCATTTCCTAGCTGCTGTAGTGTAGGCTGATTACCATCCACAGCTGTCCCCTTCTCCGCAGAATTACCCTTGACCAGGAGGGGCCCCACCCAGGAAGGCTACACATCCAGCTCCAACACTGCCCCCTGTGAAGGATTATAGACATTGACTGTCTGACACAAGGGAAGAAAACTGTTAACCTTTTGCCTCAAGCTGTGACTTGCAGTACAATTTCTGCAGTACAACTCTGCAGTACAATTTCTGCTCCAGGGCTTCTTATGGGAACAGAATGAAGCCAAGACCACATCCTCTCTTGGTTCTTCCTGCTGCCCTGCCCTGCCTGTCTCAATAAATAACCTGAATAAGAATCCCTTTCTTAGGTTGCTTCTAGGGCACAAACTCTAAGATAGTCGAAAGGAAGCAACTCTAAGGGTAGAATTCTGAAGTTGGATTCCTTGTTGGTTAGATGACAGGCAGTCACAGGTGGTAGGGGGAATATCGATCATCCTAGGTATAGTGTGGCAGTGCCATTGCTAAAATTTTTATCTCTGGTGAATGGGGATGGAGTACAGGTGAAGGAAATGTAATAATTGGTGCAATGTCTCAGGTATTTGAGAAATATGGGGGAAATAGTATCTGTAAGGACTATGGAACTGGGTGGCTATTGCTAAGTGCTGTTGATTCAATGAAGAGAAATAATGACCTGCTCACATCTACTAACTACCAATTTAAAGCAAAGTGTTAGTCAGAAGACCACCTGTGAGCATTTGAGGCTCTCATCTTTAGTTGAAGGACAGACATAGCAAACAATTAAACAACTCTTAGTCATCCTATATTTATTTGTAAAAGTAGGCTGAATTTTAGAGAAGGCTGAATTCCTAGACTAGACAAGTCTTCTGTGTAAAACTTAGGCCCTGATAAGAAGCAAATGAGATCCTGGGACTTTGAATCTGACAATTCCCCGGAGACCTCTCCATCTACAGAAGACTTACACCTTGTTGGAAAATAGAAATTCTCTACTCACTCAAAAGGTATGAAGAGGCTTCAAATGAGACAGACTCCTTACGAGACAATGGTTTTGTTTCTCAGGTCTTCCCTCATCTCTTGTTTTGGCCCCATACCTGTAACAATGGCTAGATCTCAGTACAGACTGACTGGGAAAAGGATAGAGATTTGCGAGACTTTGTTAGCATGCTCCAAAAAGAGCTGGGAGAGTATGGCTGGGAATGGCTCACTAGAGTGTTGGATCAAGTGGGAAGCAAGGGAGAAAAAGCCAGTCAAGGGAGAATTTGTTGATATGGGGCATTCTCCCATGATACAGTGTTCAACACTCTAGCAAGTGTCTGAAGGGCAGTTCTGATATACTGCTGGAATAGTTTTGGAAGCTGGGTAAGACCATTTGTCTACAATAAATGAAGCAGAAGTCCTAGAACCTCTACGGAGTTCAATGGAAGAAATTGTGGAGGAAAGGACCCCAAGGCTCAGAGGAGAAGGCATGCTACAATGAATCTAGCACATAAGGCTGAAAAATATATTGACTGGCCAAGTTCTTCACAAGGGCTGGAGGACATTCAGTTTATCAAGGACATAAGAGATGTATTGGAGGTGGTCATGGGGACATCAGAGTCTTTAAGAAGCCCAGTGGTAGGGGTGCCTGGGTGGCTCAGTTGTTAAGTGACTGACTCTTGATTTTGGCTCAGGTCATGATCTCACGACTTGTGAGATAGAGCCCCAGTGTCTGGCTCTATGCTGACAATGCAGAGCATGCTTGGGACTCTCTCTCTCCCTCTCTCTCTGCCTCTTACTCTCTCTCTCTCTCTCTCTCTTTCTCTCTCAAAAGAAAACATTTAATAAAAATCAGCCCAATGGTAGAGTGTCCTCTGTAGGCTGGGGCTAATTGTAGGGAAATGCTGTAAAAGAACAGATCTTGGTAACAGTGGGAATGATAGGATTCCTGAGGAGTAGAAGCCAGGTAGCAACACTCAACTGTCAGAAACAAGGTGGCACAATTACCGTGGTGAGTAGCAAGATCATAATGGCAGGCAGAAGAGACTGACCCTTAGGAACCTATGTGAATGGTTCATCGAATGTGGTGTTTTTAGAGGCAAGATAGATGGGTATCCAAGAACATCTTGTATTTCTTACCACTAAGAGAGAAGCACATTTGGTAGGCATCTTTGGGTTTAGCGACAGCATAGCCTGCTCTTGGAAATACTATAACTCATTTCTTGGATGACAGAGAAGGATTCTAGCTTTGAGTAGGTCTTAGACTCTGGTGCAAGCAGGCCTGCTTCTTGGGCCAATGACATGGCAGATTCCATGGTACTAGAGATATGTGTGAAAGAGAAATACATCATATGGAGCTTCTGGTAGGTACCATATATGAGTCACAGAGAAGCCCCTTGGGATTTGGAGCAAGAACAGATCATCTGCAACAGAAAACTACATGCCATTTGAGAAAAGCAACTCCTGCATTATACTGGGCCCTGGTGGAAATTGAGCTTCTAAACTTAGGACATTCAGTGCCCATGTAGCCAGAATTTTCCATCATAGCTGAGTATTGTCGACCCTGCCTGATACAGTAATATCCCTTGAGGACACCAACAAGCTACTTGCTGGAATTGACTACATCAGATTCTTTGTACTATAGAAAGTACAGTGTTTCATTTTAACTGAGATCTACTCATAGCCCAGGTTTGAGTTTACTTTTTCTGCTTGCTGGTTGTTGGTCAACACCACTATCTGAGGGTTCACTGAGTGTCTGACTTACTGACAGGCAATCTTGCATAATATTACCTTGGAACAAGGGACCGCTTTACAACAAATGAAGTGTGGCAGTTGGCATTTGACTGTGGCATATACTGCATGGCTTCTTGAAGGCAAGTGTAAAGCTGAGGGACTGGTTTAGAGATAATGCACTGAAAGTATGGGGTCCTATTCTTTAGGATATGCTATACAACTACAACAAAAACCATTATATAATACTGTGGACTCACTAGGTAAAATACATGGGTCTGGGAGTTTAGGGTTGGAAATAGGAGTAGTCCTCTTTCTCATCACCCTAGTAACCTGAGGTCCTTGTTCTCAGATAAGGATGCTGTCATCATGGATCATAGAACTCAAAGCCCTGGCGGGCACCACATCACTTATTCTAGCAAGTCAGCAAGCAAGGAGAGTTCCCGTACTGGCAGGAGTAGTTGACCACGACTATGAGCAGGTACACCTGCTGCTACATAAAGGGGAATATGTGCACCTCGCCTGCCTGTTGTGAAAAGCAAGTACAGTAACTGTGGCTTGAGAAGGACACGGAAACAGATTTCAGAGACGAGGACTTAGGCCAAACCACCAGGCAAGCCACCTGGACCAGCCAGAGTAACAGCTAAAGGTGGGAGAGGGTCACAACGAGAGAGAGGGTGAATATCAGCTACTGGCTTGGAGTCAACTGAGGCAGTGGGGATTGTAATTTGTCACACTAACTTTCATCTTGTAAGTTTTCCCAGAAGTGCTGTCCAACAGGAATCCCAAAGAAGCTGTGCCTAGATGGAAATACTTATTCATCCATGGAAATTACAGTACCTGGTAGAAGGGATTTTACGAAGTCTCCTCTATGCTGTGGTCTATGGTTCTTGATGGACCTTTGACAAATTAGCACAAACATGTGTGAGCACATGCGCTAGTGCTTGCACGTGTGAGTCTGTATGTTTTGGACATGATAATGTTTGCAATCTCGGTAACTGCTCAAGGTTGCTGGACCAGGTCACGAATCATGCTAGATGGTTCTCCTACAGGTACATGCCTTCCAACTACAGTTGACCCTCCATTGCTGTTCAGCATTTTGTCTCTTTTTTCCCCCTATTATATTTCCCATATCTGCTGTTCCAAAGCCTTCCATTTTCAAGTCTAGAAATTATTCCTGTAAATTTCATACTAACAGATGACCTCAGAACATACTTTACAGTGATTGAAGCTAACTAATGTAAACTCTAACTTCTTACTCCTCACCTGGCTTTGGGGACATTGTTCTCTTTTGGGTCTACCTTTCCACTGCTTATTCCTATTTTACCTCCCACTCTTCAAATAAATCTTCCCTGTATACAGCCCTCTTTGGTCATATCACCGTCTTAAAAAATAAGCACAGGGAGAAATAAGCCAAGCACAAAATATATCCGTATCTTCTTATCTATTCTGTCAATTGTATGTTCACAAGGTTTCTCTCTTACTTATTTTTATTTATTTATTTTTACAAGGTTTCTTTTTTAAATCTGTACTTGATTGGCATTGCTGAGGTTAGAACTTAATTTTCTTCCTCCTAGATAGTAGTAGCCTTTTGTGTTTCTTTTCTTCATGTCCACTAGAATAATCTTTCTAAAACATGGACTTGACCTATTTTTTTATACTCAGACTTTTTCTGTTTTTACTTTTTATTGTAAAGAAAATGTTTTGTATTTTGTTGTGAATACAATGCTTTATATATTGTGAAATATAGCATCCTAGAAGAATGTACATAACATATAAGTAGCGTTTAAAAATAGTAAAATGACCACTGCTCATAAGTCAGATTAAGAAGTAAGATACTACCTTTAAGTTTATTTATTTATTTTGAGAGAAACAGAGACAGTGTGACTAGGGGAGGAGCAGAAAAAGAGGGAGAGAGAATCCCAAGCAGGCTCCACACTGCTGGTGCAGAGCCCAACCCGGGGCTTGAACTCATGAAACTACAAGATCATGACCTGAGCTGAAACTAAGAGTCAGTTGCTCAACTGACTGAGCCACCCAGGCACTCCAGTAAGGTACTACCTTTACTTTTGAAAGCCTACATTTTGTGAGTTCTTGCCCAATGGCGTCCCCCTTTCTCTGCCCCAAAGGTATCCACTATCCTGAAATTACATTAGTTATTCCCTTGTTTTCCTCAGTTTACCATCTTGGTATTTCTTAACCTATATAAAGATTATATATGTTTATATTTATATAAACTACATCTCTATGTTGTTTCATTTTACCTGTTTTTGAACTTTATATAAAGGGAATTATAACGTGTTATTCTATAACTCGGTATTTTCATTCACATTATGTTTTTGAGATCCATTTATGTTGATAAATAGATCTGTAATTTGTGTTTCACTGTTGCATTGTACTCCATTTCAAAGATACATTTCAATTTGTTTTTTCAGTCTATTCTACTGTTGTTGGGCATTTGGACTGATTTATTGTTGCAAAAAAGTTTTAGTGTAATTGTTTTTGTATAAGTTTCCTCATGTTCATATATTTAAGAATTTCTCTAGGGGTGACTGGGTGGCTCAGTCAGTTGAACATCTGACTCTTGATTTTGGTTCAGGTCATGATCCTAGGGTTATGGGATCAAGCCCCACGTCGGGCTCTGCATTGAGTGTGGAGCTTGTTTAAAATTCTCTCTCTCTCTCTCTCTCTTTCTCTCTCTCTCCCCCCACCACTCCCCTGCTCATGTTCTCTCAAAATTAAAAAAAAAAGAATCTCTCGAGAACATATATCTAAAAGCGGTATTATTGGATATGCACAAACTTGCCTGTACCATGCAATTCCAAATTGTTTTTTAAAGTAGTTTTAACCACTTTATTCTACATCAGTAGTGTATGAGAGGTATCTTTAGTCCACATATCAACAATACCTGACATTTTCAGATTTTTAACTTTGGTCTGCTTGGACATGACATTGTATTTCATCATAGTTTTAATACACATTGCTTTGATTACCATTGACATGGAGAAATTTTTCTTATGCTTACTCTCCATTCATCTTCTGTGAAAAACTATTCATTATATCTTTTTCCCATTTCTATGGGTTGTTTGGCATTTTCATTTTAATTCATAGGCTTTCAAAATTTATTCTGGACAGCAGCAATCCTTTATCACTCTTCCTTTTTGGTTTATGTTTTTGTTTACTTTGAAAATTGTTTATTACCCTGAAGTGTTAAGTGCATTTTCCTATATACTTTTTTAGAGGTTTAAAGTCTTGCTTTCCCATGTAAGTTCGTGAGCCATCCTGAATTGAGTGTTCATATGTTCAAAGACACTACCACATTGTTTTTTCCCCAATGCGGATCATCAATTGTCCTTGCACAGGTCAATAACAGATCCATCCTTTTGCCACTGATCTGCAATACTAGTTCCTTCCTCTATCAAGTTTCCATTTAGGTGTATAGATCGGATTCTGAAATCTCTGTCCTGTTTCAGTGGTCTATAGGGTTATCTCCACACACACCTAATCTCACGCTGTCTTAGTTACTATAGATTTATAATAAGCCTTGCTATCTGATAGGTCAGGTCCCTCCCCTGGTTACTATTCTTTAGATAAAAATTTCTTCAGACTATTCTTCAGTTGTAGAGAAAAACTTTGTTCCTTTATAGCTCCATCTCCCACCCTTTAACCTAGTTTTTTTTTTTTAATTTTTTTTTATGTTTTTTATTTATTTTTGAGAGACAGAGAGAGACAGCGCGAGCAGGGAAAGGTCAGAGAGAGAGGGAAACACAGAATCTGAAGACAGGCTCCAGGCTCTGAGCTGTCAGCACAGAGCCCGACGCGGGGCTCGAACCCACGAACTGTGAGATCATGACCTGAGCCGAAGCCGGACACTTAACCGACTGAGCCACCCAGGCGCCCCTTAAAGTTATTTATAATTATTCTTTTTTTTTTTTTTACATTTGTCTTCTAAATAATAGAGGGAAGGGGCATCTGCATGGCTCAGGTGGTTAAGCATCTGACTTTGGCTCAAGTCATGATCTTGCGGTTCATGAGTTCTTGCCTCATATTGGGCTCTGTGCTCACAGTTGAGAGCCTGAAGCCTGTTTCAGATTCTGTGCCTCCATCTGTCTCTGCTCCTCCTCTGTTCGCACTCTGTTTCTCTCTCTCTCTCTCTCTCTCTCTCTCTCTCTCTCTCAAAAATAAATAACCTTAAAAAAATAACTCTTGGGGTGCCTGGATGGCTCAGTTGGTTAAGCATCCAGCTTGGGCTCAGATCATGATCTCAGCTCATGAGTTCGAGCCCTGCATCATCAGGCTCTGTGCTGACAGCTTGGAGCCTAGAGCCTATTTCAGAGTCTGCATCTCCCTCTCTCTCTGTCCTCCCAACCTGCTCTCGCTCTCTCTCTCAAAAATAAATAAACATTAAATTTTTTTAAATAAATAAAAAAATAACTTTTTCAAAAAAGTACATAATATAGGGAAAAAAGGAGAAATAAATAGGAGTTACAAGACAAATATGCATTACAAATTACTCTGTGAATGGGCTCTGTGCTGGGGCACTCCTTCAGTGCTCACCTAGTCTATTTAAAACTCTGCCTTAGTCAGTACTTCCCATCACATGGAGACTGCAGGCCAGCCGGCAGTGGAAGCTTAGGCCTTCCAAGGTCTTTTCTAACATACCTCCCAAACTGGCCATGCATGTGTTATTCTTCCTTCTCTGGTATACATGGGAGCTGTTCAAATCCCTATTCCTGTATGTATCTCCTTTTCTATGCTCTACCTTTCCAGCTTCTCAATCTATCCATTGCTTGTTCCAAGTATTTTCCCTTGCCCAGGCCCTGGCCAGTACCTACGTCTTTAAATGTTTTGCAAAAGCTCCCTGGGAAGCCACCCCAGTCCTGGGAATGCTCCCAATTCAGTGAAACAAAGGAAAGCTTTTACACTGGTCATTAAGGAAACTCCAGGGGAGACCCCAAAGCACAGTTCTTTGAGCATAAGGTCAGTATTGGTCCTTCCAGCAACGTGCATGAGGACTGTGTGCTCTACAATCTTCACACTACAGATCCGAGTTGTGGGAGGTGGAAAATGCCACAGCACTCTCTCACTACAAAGCAGCAGTTTTTTTGTTCACCAAAATCATCCTCTGGTTCTATGTTCTTGATTGGATTTCAGGGTTCTTCAAGAGTTCATTCTGACGGGTTTTGCCAGCTCATTAGCTGCTTGTGAAAAGGGATGGAGCCCTGTAGTTCCTACTTCGCCATTTATGTTGATGTCCCTGGCCCATTAGTCTATTCTTGGCTTTTTGCTTTTCTATATCCATTTTAGAGTCAGTTTGTTAAGTTTCATGTAAAATTTGTTTTTTCACCCCAATTAAACCTTTTTTTTCCAGATAATTATAGATTTAAATGCAGAAATAATACAGAGATCCCATTTATTCTTTACTCAGCTTTCCTCAATGGTAACCCCTTGCAAAAATATAGTACGGTGTCACAAATGGAATATTGACATTAATACAGTCAAGATACGTGATAATCCTGTTATCATAAGGGCCCCTCGTGTTGTTTCTTTAGAGTTGCATTCAACTTCCCTCTCATCTTCACTTCCTTCATAACCTCTGCTAACCACTAGTCTCATCTCCATTTCTATAATTTTGTAATTTAAAAAGTATTATATAAATGAAATTAAACAGGGTATTCCCACCCACTTGTCTTATTGTAAGAATCTCCTATACAACGCCGAACAGAATGAGTGGTAAAGTGTAACACTGTCACATTTCTGATTTTAAAAATAGTCTGTATAATTGTTGTTGTAGGTGCTTTTCTAGATATTCTTTGTTAAGTAAGGAAGATATCTTGTATTCCTAGTTTGCTAGGAATTTTATTCTGAACAGTGGCTGCATTATATTGAATGCTTTTGCTGTACCTATTGGGGTGATTTTGATTTTTTCCTTTAATCTTTAAGTTTAATGAAGTAATCCCATAGTTTTCTAATGTTAAATCAACTTTGATTTGTTAAATAATCACAACTTGGTAATAACGTATTCTCTTTTTCATATATTCCCTGGATTTAGTTTGTTAATATCCTTTTTTATGTGAGACTGGCTCATAATTTTCTGTTTCAAACTTACTCCACATGGTTTTGGTGTAAGAGATATGCTAGTCTCACCAAATATGTTAGATAGTATTTCTTCTTCTTTTCATCTCTAAAAAAGTGGAATAATCTGCTTCTTGACAGCTTGGTAGAATGCATTAGAAGGAGTATTTCAAGGAAGTGTTTTCCATTGCGGGAAATTCTAAATGACTTTATCAGTTTACTGAGAGGGTTCTAAGGTGATTCAGATTTTTCTAGGTCTTTGTGAGTATGTTTGGTTACGAATTTTTCTAAAATTTTTTTTCCATTTCATGGACTCAATTTACTGCAATAAAGTTGATATAATATCCTATAATCTTTCTAGTATGTGCTGCATCGCTAATGAAGTCCCCCTTTCAGTCCTCATATTGTATATTTTGTATTCTTCTTTTATTTCTTGACTATTTTTGTGAGAGATTTGTTCCTTATTAGTCGCATGATAGTCTCGTGTGTATATTGATGCTCCATATTACATTTTGACTTTCATTTAATTATTTTCTATTATTTTATTGTTTCCTTCTATTTGCTCTGTTGTGTTCATGCCCCATTTCTACCTTGGCCTCAGATTTGTGTCATGTCACTCTCATGTCATGAGTCTGAAATTTAGGTTCTAGGCCACCAAGAATTAGCGTTTGCCTCAGGCTAAATGTTCATCCAAACTTCTTTAGCATCTTGGTTCTTTGTCTGTTTGTTTATTTTGTTTTGTTTTTGTTTTGTTTTTTAGTTTATTTGTTTTTTGTAATTGGTTCCTGGCTAGTCTTCTATTGTTACAACAGCTCATTCAGGCATTACAAAAAGTACCTTTTATTTTTGTCCACTTTTTAAGGTGTGCCTCCCAGAAGAGTTTCCTCAGAAATTACTCTGCTTTATAGCCCTCAAACAGCCTCCATGGCTCCTACTGTCTGGAAACAGTGCCCACATTCCTTAGCATAATTTTCTGAGGGATAGGACCTCTGTCTTTCATAATTTTATCTCCCCTCCACATGATTTTCTTTTCTAGATGGAAACTACTTCTTAATTAATCTAGACCTAAGTCAGTATTATTTATTGGAGATAATTTCCTCATTTCCCAGTCCTTTGAACACGTAAGCCACTGTGTCCTGTAATATTACTAACAGGTTGTACTGAGAGCTTTAAGGCACTCTTCGGTGTTTGACAAAAGAATGAATTTATGCCCACCTCTCAGCTGGATTTTGATTTCACTGAGGTCAAGGACTGTGTCTAACAGAGAGTAGCCATTCAGTGGAAAGAATGCATATAATTTTTAATCTCTCACTTCACTTAACATGTATTTTCTCCCTAGTTCTACCTTTGATGCTCTGCCTATAGAAGCAGTTACCAATAAAGTAACAAGCCCCTATAGCCACTAGAATTTTTCTTTTCTATAGACTCAAACACCTGTGGGACAGCTCTTCAGTGGTATTAACCAAATTACACCAAGCATTTTGGTTGTACCTTTGGGTTCCGGAGTATAATTGCTTGTAATGAAACACTGGAGTCATAATTTGATGGTCTGTAGGTTTCTCAGCTGTTTCTGGCTATGAGAAAATATATAATGGGATATTTTACACGTGACCGTCTCCATTTTATATGCAACACATCAGTGTTGTGTAAATTTTGCGAACAACTTCTATTATCTTTGAAACCACAGAAGCAACAAACAGTTATAATTATAGTCTGAAGAAGCTATAGTGTTTCAAATATGCCTACAGTAGTGGGATTACAATGAGAATGCTCTGTTTGCCTGCAGCTTTCGCTGTGCTCTGTGACATCACAATTACACTAAATTTTAACAGAAACTTCTGTCCTTAAACAGAAACAGCTTGTGTGAAAATCTAAGAGTTTTCTTTCTTCTGAATTCTTTGATTCTTCACTGAATAAAAGTGGGAGAAACAGTAAATATCGTGGCGTAACTCCATTCTTTGTTACTTCCCGGCTGGTTTTTACTATCATGGGGTAATAGGTATTCTACGTGGCTCCACATGGGGAATGAATGCACGTTATTTAAAACTTCTTTCTGCGCATCTGCTACTTGTCAACTCATGATCTTCTGATCCTTGAAGATTTGACAACCCTGTGATTTGCTGTAATGGAATTACTGAAAAGTTATCAACAAAGACGTTGCAACGTAAGAATGCAAAGTAAGTCCTTAGATGTTTAGAGGGCTAGGAACTTCAAAAGGAGAGGAGTGGCCACAAAGAAATACCTGAATCATGCCATTTTTGGTGCGGTCCTGCATGTCTTTAATGTTGTCATCTGGAAGAGAGGGTGTTGGGGTTGCCTTCCCTTTTCCTCGGCTGTGACTTATTTCTTCTGTAGTGTATTCATCAACACGTCATATGGTACTGAATAGACCTCGGACTGGGGATGTCGAATCAAAGGAAATGCTACCTGGGATTAGAAACACTGCATCCTAGTTCTGCCTCTTCCTGACATTTTTGCCACTGACTGTGGCAGAATCATTCGACCAATCTTTCAGGTTTTCTGGGCTTTTATGCCTTTATCTGTAAATTTAAATGTGGGTTCAATCAGTGGTCCTCAAAGTGTGGTCCCTGGACCAGTCACATTAACATGATCTGGGAACTCCTTAAAGAAACAAATTCTTGGGCTTTACCCCAGATCCACTGATTCAGAGACTCTGAGGGTGGCACCCAGCCGTCTGTGTTTCGAGAAGCCCTTTGATGCACATTAAACTTTGAAAGCCACTGGGTTAGATAAACTTTTAAAAACTTCCAACCCTAAACTTCCATGGATCTCTATAAATTTAAGGGTAATTTAGGCCTAAATTGGATGTTAAGTAGGCATATTCTTCTGCTTGTAATTAAATTTAAAATTTGGATTCCAAACACAGATTTAGAAGCATATGTAAGAAAAAAAAAGAATGCTAAAAGTGTTGTCCAAAAAAACGTAATTACTCTGAAAATGTTTTTGAATATAAGCATTTGTAGAATTTGCCTCCACCTGACACTGCAGAATGAACTTGGTATTTCTGTCATACATGTATCTTGATGAAAATTTCCACTGAATGATCATCACTGCTTAATGGCTGTGATTTCATAAAAATAATCTAAAATTATTCAGATTTATTGTAATTCATTTCTTATATTTATGAAGGATAACTGTTAATAATCTGTTCTACATAAGTGCACATATGGCTAAAATTTTTGTTATTGAATACTTGGGCCTTTGGTCTCCTATAGAGGGAAATGTCCTTGTGTTTAACCACTTCTGTGCTTTATTAGCATATGCTTTACCTAACAGTCTGTCTGGCTCCATTTTTTATTAGTGCTGAAGAGTTTTGGGTAGTGATTTTGATTTTCTAGGATTGGTATAATTATATTAACCAAAGCTTTATGCTTTCCAAGGTCACTGAAGGAAAGAGCTGGAGAATCTTTTATTCTTAGTCTAAATAAGTTAATAAATATAAATATGCAATAGAGAAGGCAGAAAATCAGTTTTTTAAGTAAAAATAGAGTATTGTAGTAAAATTAGAAAGTCAAATGAGAACTGGAAAAAGGGATTGGGTGAATTATATTTTTATTCTATGTTGATGAACAGCATAGAATCTGAAGACCTGGTCTCAATAAAGACTGACTGGATCTCTGCTTTCTGTAAGAGCCTCCAAAGTCAAGCCAACAACTGAAAGAGGTCACGTTTCAGATAGTTATTTCCATGACCTATTTCTAGAAGTCTGTGAAAAATTAGCTAAAACATTAATTGGCCTTATTTTTTTCTTTGTCACCAGAAGCACCTCAAAGAAGCAAACTGAAAGCATTAAAAAATACATTTCTTTTACAAAATCAAGAGAAGCATACAGATTTTTTGAAACCGATTCCTTCAACTAATATATATGGAACACCTACTGTGTTTTAGGCACTGTGTTTAAAACTGAGGCTAGGCTAATGAAGAAGATATTTATGCACCTTGTCTATCAGACATTTGGATGTAGTGAGGGACACCAACTTAAAAAAGTGATTATGTAAATTATAATTAAAAACACAGTCCAATAAACATTATGAAATAGATATATAGACTATGTAATACAAACATAGCCTAGTTTGGCAATCAGAAAAGACTTAAAAAAATTTTTTATGTTTTATATTTATTTTTTAGAGAAAGAGAGAGAGAGACAGAGACAGAGTGCAAGTGAAGAAGAGGCAGAGAGAGATGGAGACACAGAATCCAAAGGAGGCTCCAGGCTCTGAGCTGTCAGCATAGAGCCTGACATGGAGCTCAAATTCATGAGCTATGAGATCATGACCTGATTCCAAAGTCTGATGCTTAACTGACTGAGTCACCCAGGTACCCCCAGAAAAGACTTTAATATACATTATAATGATGGTCACTCTGCTATTTGGGGACTGGAAAGGTGGGGGCAGGAGTAATGTAAAAAGCCAGTTAAAAGGCCATCACAGTAATCCAGGTATGTTTCCTGTGATTGCAGAACTTATGTTGTAAGGGTTGTACATAAAATACCAAAAATGAGTAACAAAAACTTGAATAACTTTTTTTCTGGTTTTCTGTCATTACGTAACAAACCGTCTCAAAATTTAGTGGCTAAAGACACATCTATTATATAATGTGTCATAGTTCTATGAGTTAGCTGGGCTCAGCTAGTGATTCTTTTTTTTTTTTTTAAATGTTTATTTATTTATTTTGAGAAAGAGAGAACGAGTGGGGGAGAGGCAGAGAAAGAGGGGACAGAGGATCCAAATCAGGCTCTGTGTTGACAGCAGAGAGATCGATAAAGGGCTCAAACTCATGAACTGTGAGGTAATGACTTGAGCTGAAGTTGGATGCTTAACCGACTACTGAGCCACCTAGGTGCCCCTCAGCTGCTGATTCTTAATCAGAGTTTCTCATGAGGTTGCAGGTACTGGAGTCCTCTGAAAACTCAACCAGGATGGCCTGTTTTGCACACATGCCTGATATCTCAACACATCTGCATGCAGCCATCCTTTTAATAGCATAGCCTGAACTTCTTTCTTAACGGCTCAAGATACCAAATGGCAGGGAATCAAAACTGCTAGTCTTTCAAAAAGACTCAACATGGAGCTGGCATTGTCTCACTTCCACTGTATTCAATTGGTCAGAACAGTCATAGGTCTGTCCAGATTCTCATTGGTCAAAGAACAACTCCACATCTTGATGGAAGGTTTCAAGAGCAATGGCAAGATAATGACAATACCCCCAATGATCTTTCCTTTTATTGTCATGCCCTTGTAGAGTCCTCTTCCATATTGGACAGTGCTGATCCTGTACAGCCAATATGATACAGTGGAAATGATGGTCTGTGACTTCCCAGGCTAGGTCATAAAAGTCTTGGCTCCTATCTTGTTCTTTTGTATCACTGTCTTTGGGGAGGGCTAGTACCCATATTGAGCTGCCTTCTGGAGAGGCCACATGGAGAGAAATTGGGGCCTTTTATCAACAGCTAGTACCAACTGTCAGCCATGGGAGTGAGCTACCTTGGAAGTGGACCATTCAGCCTCAGTCAAGCCTTCAGGCAACTGCAACTCAAGTCATTATTTTGAGTATGATGTCATGAGAGACCTCAGCCTTGAGTTGCCAGTCTAAGAGGGTCCTGACCCACAAAACCTTTGTGATGTGATAAATATTTACCATTGCTTGAAGCTACTGAGTTTGGGGGTAATTTGTCATACAGCAGTAGATAAACAACACAGAGGTAATTTTTGGTGATAACCTGAAGGCACTTTTTTTTTCCCCACTAGTGAATCTCATGCAGCATGGTACTTGACTCACAGTGTAATATCTCCATGAAAGAAAGAAGGTCATGGTATTACATTCACTGAACAGCTTTCCCACTGTTTAGCTTCTTGGAATGGGAGGAAGACAAACATACTGAGTAACAGGAGGTTATACAGTAGAAGTGAGATTCTGTGTGCAGAAGAGACATGGTCTTCACACAAAGACCACTCAGGAGAATGTAGATGGTCCCTTTTTGGTAGGCATTACGGGGTTGTTGACAGCCCTGACCAGTATTGCAGAAGTCAGAGACCAAAAGCTTCCCGAAGATGATAAACATTATATCAAAGAATTCTTGTTGGTGCATGTGCCCTTTTCTTTTATCGTAGAAAGTGATTAAACTGATCTGTAGAAAAACTGATTTGTTCTTCAAAGAAGCTGCTGGTTGCTGCTTAGTGACTTGTATTCTGCTAGGCTGGCTACCCATGGATTCTGGGTTGATCTTTTCAGTACATTTATTCTTTCCTTATATCAAAGATAAACCTAAGGTTTTTTTCTCCACGTATGTTAAGGAAATACTGATTGAAAATCAGAAAAGAGCAACGGCGCTAAGTGTGCATCCATATAAACAAATTTTTTATGTGTATTTATTTTGGGAGCGAGAGAGAGAGAGAGAGAGAGAGAGAATTAGTGAGGGGCAGAGGGAGAGGGAAGAGAGAGAGAATCCCAAGCAGGCTCAGTGTGATCAGTGCAGGGCCTGATGCAGGGCTTGATACCACAAACCATGAGCTCATGACCTGAGCCGAGATCAAGAGTTGGTCACTCAACTGACTGAACAACCCAGGTGTCCCAGAAAATTCTTAAAACTTCAGAGTAATCATACAGTTAAAATCACTATCCCTGTTTATAGTTCACAATATTTTCCTGTATCTTTGAAGCTTTAAGGAAGATGTCCAAGAGAATAAACCTTACTCATGTTTTATTAATATACTTTGACATAATGCTTCTGTATATCAGTATTTTTCCAATATGCAGTTGAGGAATGAAAAATAATAAGAAAAACTACAGAGTTGAAGTGGTTTTCAGTTGGAAGACTTGGGAAGAGTTCTCTGGGATCTGAAGCAGTATTGTAAGTAAGATATCTATCTATCATCTCATATATATTATTTTTAAATGGCTTATATTTAAAAAGAAAAATAGAGGCAGGGCTTGAGTAAGAATGACAGGTTAAGAATGAGTACTCCAGGAGGGAGAAATAATATAAGGTGTTTGAAAAGGGAGACAGATGGAAGGAGACCATACAAAGGTCAGCAAGTTGAACTCTGATTGGAGTAGTGAATGCGTGCCGAGCAATCCCCTCTTGCCCATCTGCCTTCTCACCCTACAACTTGTCATATCAGGTTCCCTCCCTGCAATCAGAGGACATACATTCTCTTGCATGTTTGCCTGGTTCCTGGAAGGAGGCAATAAAAGCTGTCTACTCTTGCTCAAAATATGCTGCTTCCATTCCTTAAATAAAACCCGCTTGCACTGATGCTGGGTGATGGGCTCAGAAAAGGTAAGTGTGAATGGAAATGAGCTTACTCCACACAGACAGAGCTGCTGCCAACCTTTGGGGTACAAGGAGGTATACCTGGAAACGATACTGATTTCTCAGTGTGGATGAGGCCGGTCAGAGAAAGGAAGATTTGGGGTCAGGATGGAGTCACAGGAAATGATACATGTATTCCACACAAAGTTTCTGTATTTTCAAACCTTTTTTTTAAATGTTTATTTCATTTTTGAGAGAGAGAGAGGCAGAGAGAGAGAGGGAGATACAGAATCTGAAGCAGGCTCCAGGCTCTGGGCTGTCAGCACAGAGCCTGATGCAGGGCTTGAACCCACAAACCGAACCGCGAGATCATGACCTGAGCTGAAGTTGAATGCTTGACCTACTGAGCCACCCAGGCACCCCAAGTTTCTGTATTTTCAATCAAAAGACTGATTTTCAATGTTTGGAAGAATGGAAACCATTCTTAATGAATGGAAACCATGGTTCTTAATGAAAGTATATTCAGTATCTTCCAATACAGACAACTACATAGCAGAGTTAAATAAACATCCTTTTTTAATTGTGAAAAGAATGTATTCTCTTTGAAGAAAATTTGGAAATGCAGCAAAAAAGAAAGAAGAATAAGAAAAAACTACTACTTTGAAAAACTACACTATGAAAAAAATATACCTAAAATATTAGGTATATTTTCTTTCTCCAGCCCACTTCCCCCTTTTTTTCTATGTGTGGTGCTTGGCACCCCCATACACCCATGATTTTGTATTTGTTCTTATTCATTTAATTTTATAAATAATTTTTATTAATTTTTCGGTAAATAGCTATGCCATCTTTCATGTGTGAAAATGTAGCCTTTGGTTTCTTAACCATCCCTCTCTTTTTGGATATTTAGGTTGGTTTGCTAGTCACTGTTATAAATGATGTTATGATAAACTTCTTTATGTACTAAGTTATTTCTGGATTTAGAAATTTCTTAAAAGATAGAGTTCTGGAAATTTGATTCCTTTACCAAAGGATAATAACAGCATATATGTTACTCTTTATTATTATATGAAAATTGGCCTGATTTTTTTGGTGAAATGCATTTCCTCCTTATAACTTATGAATTCTAATCAAGATCCAAAATTACATATAAGACATTGTCCATTTAGACTTGGGCTTGTGTCTAGACTTCAGGATTTGGTGTCACCACTGTGATTGTTCTCTGTGTCTTGAATGCCACTGTGATGGTGCATGGTTGCAGGCATTGGATTGTAGGCAAATATACACAATTCTTCCCTGAATGAGTTCTCATGGAAGAGCTGGGGGTGGGGGCAGGGAGAAGAAAACATCTTTAAAAACAATACCAAAGATTACCAATAAACATCCTCTGCCAAATAGTTTGAAAATTTGAGAAGATACAATGATACTCCAAACATAGGGTCCGCTTTCTATTTTTTCACTGTTTTAAAATACAAACGTTTTGGAATAAGCCCTTCTGATAAACCTCCACTGAAATTTACACCTATGTAGAAAGTTTACATACAATGTAGAAACCTCTATGAACAAAGAAATGTTGTTGAAGTGACAGTGCTCACTTGTTTTCTCCTTTAGAGACTCACTTTTTGCAAATAAAATAGAAGTGTATATTTTTATTCAGTATGCTGCTTTAGATGTTTGCTTTTCACTAAGCTTTGATTACCATGTAAATATTTTTATATGTTGTTATGAGTGCATCCTCCTATTAGTTTCAAATTCTGTAGTGTCATAATCTCACAAAAGGCTGAAGTACTGATTATGCCTCAGATAATGTAGTTGTTAATGATCAACTTAATGTTAAAAGCCATTACTGCTCATTGACATAATCCTGAGAACATTATACTGTAGAAGTGCACCTTTTGTGTGGAAACAGAATGACAAAATTGAAATGTTAAAAGTTGAGTGTCTGAATAATAGCCTGTGAAATCATTTAGACAAGACCATTGTTGCCTCTATTGTTCAAAGACTAGAGAGTGACAGGATGAGACAAAAAGGAGAAACTCCACTTGCAGGTTTGAAGGGAGATGGGGAGCCAAGAGGATCCCTGTTTGTCTGTTTTCCCTCTCTTCCTGAAGGGTCTTCCCCTGACAACAGAGCACCCTCCTCTGGCCACTTGCCAAAAGGGGATGCCTGTCTCATCTTTGATTGGCAGGATCGGAGCCAGGCAGAGAGTAGTTGTAAGTATCTGACAAGGAATTTTTCCAATCAAGTGTTGCCTCAGAGCAACCGGAACCAGTCACCCATGACCTCCTCCATGCTGCTGACCCAAGGGTTTCCGGTCAGAAACTTTAGAAAGGCAGGTGGATGGTCACCTTTCCAAACAAGCTGTCAGCTCACTTTGGTACTTTACATCTTGGTCTATTTTTGCCCCTGAAGATGCTGGCAAGTCAAAAGAGAGAAAGAAGATGGCATGTGTATGTGGTGGTGTGGCATAGGGCTATGGTTGGACCCCCATGGTCGCTTGATGGAGCCAGGGGGACCTAAAACAGAGGTGTAATTTCCTGCTGGATCATCTAACTTCTCTCTTTCATGTTCAAAGTCTTAATTTCTTACCTTGACTGACCATTGACTAATGTTGATATATGGTCACTACAGCAACCAAGTAAGCAAAATACTGATGGATTACAACTAGTTCATCATTGAACTAGAAAAACCCTAAGTTTATAATCTGCTTACAGTGAATGAATGACAATTATCTTCATATAATAGTGATATTACTGTAAACTTTCTATGTTCCAGGCACCATTCTTTTTTTTTTAATCTTTATTTATTTATTTTGAGAGAGAGAGAGAGAGAGAGAGAACAGGTGTGGAGGGGCAGAGAGAAGGAGAGATGGAATCCCAAGCAGGCTCTGCACCATCAGCACAGACCCCGATGTGGGGCTAAAACTCACAACCATGAGATCATGACCTGAGCCGAGATCAAGAGTCAGACGCTCAACTGATTAAGCCACCAAAGTGCCCCCAGGCACTATTCTAAATGCTTTATATATATGAATAAGAGTACGTTGCTAAAACGTGCAGTAGAAATGCACACTGGCTTCAGACTGTCAGGAAGAAATAATAATTGTATTATAATAAGGGATAAAAACTGATATTCGTAATGTACCCTAGTTTTAAAGAAAATATTATATTATGTTTGAAACTGCTTTTAAAAAAGTAGAGAAATTTGTTATATATGTTTAAAACATGTCTATGAAAATGACTTATTAAAAATATTTACATTGAACTTTTTATTTTTATTTATTTATTTATTTAAAATGTTTCGTTTTGAGAGAGAGAGAGAGACAAAGCACGAACAAGGAATGGGGCAGAGAGAGAGGGAGACGTGGAATCCAAAGCAGGCTCCAGGCTCCAAGCCTGATGTGGGATTCAAACTCACAAACTACGAGATCATGATCTAAGCTGAAGTTGGACGCTTAACCAACTGAACCACTGAGGCGCCCCATATTTACATTGAACTTTTTAAAGCAAACTTTATTTTATGGATTGTTTTAGATTTACAAAGAGACTACAAAAATAATACAGAAAGTTCCCATATATCCCACACCCATTTCCCCTATTATTAACATTTTATGCTAGGATGGTATATTTGTTATAGTTAATGAGACAATATTTATACGGTTGACCCTTGGACAATGAATGAAGGGGTTAAGGATGCTAATGCCTTGCACAATAAAAAATCCACATCTAATTTTTGACTCCCCCAAATGTAACTACCAATAGCTTGCTGTTAACCAGAAGCCTTACTGATAACATAGACAATTAACACATATTTTTGTATGTTATATGAAATGAAGAATATTATATTCTTACAATAAAGTAAGCTAGAGAAAAATGTTATTAAGAAGAATCATATGGAAAATATATTTACAATACTGTACTGTGTTTATTGAAAAAAAATCTGTGTAGAAGTGAACCCATGGAGTTCAGATCTATGTTGTTCAAAGGTCATCTGTACATTACTGTTAAAGTCCATAGTTTATTCAGATTTCTTCACTTTTTTCCTAATGTCCTTTTTCTCTGAATCCCATCTAAGATTCTACATTATATTAGTTATTGTGTCTTCTTAAGTTCCTGTTGACTGCTACAGTTTTTCAGATTTTTCCTCTTGGCTCTTAGGCTTTCTCAGACTCTTCTTATTTTTGATGACCTTGACGTTTTAAGAAGTATTGGTTAGGCATTTTGTAGAATGTCCCTCAATAGGGATATGTTGGATGATTTTCTCATGAATAGACTAAGATTATAGGGATAATTTAGAATATAAATGAAATGGCTTACAGTTTTCTGGCATTTTAGTTTTGGGGAATAGCTCATAACCTATAATTAATGGAAGAAATACTATGCATTTAGGGTGAGGATGTACTGAAGATTGGACTGATATATGGATATGTCACAATGAGTTCACAGGTATATAAAAGACAACAATTTCACAAGTTATTCTGAAAATATTTACCTTCTTTTATTCAACAGATCTTCACAGAACACCCACTGTTGGAGTTACTACTCTGAGAACAGGGAATAAAAATCTGAACTAGTGACAGAAAGTTAATTTCTCACATTGCCATGGAAGAAAAGTTTCCTTTTGAAGTTCTGAAAAGAAAGGAATGCCACAACTTCCTTCCAAACCTGTCACAGTGTCTGTATTTCTTTCTTTTTCTCTCGCTAGAGATGGAGATTTGCGATAAATATTTATTAATGCCATTCTATAACACAAGTTCAGCTTTTCTTAATAACAAATTCACTAGACTTTAAAATTCTTGGTTACATGTATTCTTTTTTCATGTACCTTCTCAGGCATTACTTTTTTACTCAAAACATTTATGAAAGATCACCTGCATTAGACTTTATACTCTTTATCAAAACATTTTATTTTGAAATAATTTTAGACTAACAAAAAAGGTTTTTTTTGCAAAAAAACCATAACTATGTTACAGTTATCAAAACCAGGAAGTTCACATTGGTATAATGTCTTTTTCTTTTTTTTTTTAATTTTTTTTTTTTGAGAGAGTGAGAGAGAAAGAGCGAGCGAGTGAACATGAGCAGGGAAGAGGTGCAGAGAGAGGGAGACATAGAATCTGAAGCAGGCGCCAGGCTCTGAGCTGTCAGCATAGAGCTCGACAAGGGGTTCGAACTCGTGAATGGCGAGATCATGACCTGAGTCGAAGTCGGATGCTTATCCAACTGAGCCACCCAGGAATCCAGGTATAGTGTCTTTTTATAAACCTACAGTCCATATTTAACTATCACCCGTTTTTTCCAATCCAGGATCCCATATTGTATATAATTGCTCTGTCAGGTTTTCTTTTTTTTTTTTTTTTTTTCAGTCTGTGACAATTTCTCAGTCTATTTTTGTGTTCTACGATGTTGACATTTTTAAATAACATTTCGATGGGCTGCTATATTGTAGAATGTCTCTCAATTTGGAATTGACTGATGTTTTGCAATGGTGAAAGTGAAGTTATGCATTTTTGGTAAGAATACTACAGAAGTGAGGGGTGCCTGCATGGCTCAGTTGAGTATCTGACCTCAGCTCAGGTCATGATCTTGTGGTTCATGATTTGAGCCTTGCATCTGGCTCTCTGCTGTCAGCGCAGAGCCTGCTTTGGATCCTCTGTCCCCTACCCCTCTGTCTTCCCTTCCCCTGCTCATGATCTCGCTCTCAAAAATAAATAAAACATTAAAAAATTAAAAAAAAAGAATACTACAGAACTGATATTTTGTCCTCAGTCATCCCTTCGAGGGGTACTTACATTGATATGACTCATAACTGGTGATATTAACCTTGATCACTTGGTTAGGGTAGTATTTTTGTGGGGTTCTCCCCTGTATCCTTACTATTTTTTTCCATTATAATCAATAATACTTTGAGACTATGTAAATACCCTTTTTCATTATTCTTTTTGAGTGTCCCCTTCTCTCATCATTTAAAGGGTACAGGTCAATGTCAGAAATGGGTCCTATAATTAAGTAGTTCCTTTAAAAATAGACTGAAATTTGAGATTTTCTCCAACAGGCATTGGTCTGTTGTTATTTAATAAATTTATGAAATTTAATAAATTAAATCAAACCATGTGGAAAACAAATAGGTTGACAATGAGAACAGGAGGTTCCACGAACTGCACTTGAAGTAAGTAATAATAGAAAAGCCAGAGTCCAGCAGACCCATTCTGCAGCTGGGCACGCATCTGACACACGCGTGTACAAGTACTTACCAATTCCAGGGAATTTACACTCACCAGCATTTAACTCTTTGGCTTTGCAGAAGTAGATTTTTAGTCCGCTTTCTTCTTCAGAATATTCTATTCTGCCCCAACAATTCTACTCTAATGCCACGGGGAAGAGCTACTTTAAAATCAGGCCCATTTACTACTAATGAATTAGGATGCATTAGCAGTAACTGCATGGGATCCTAATTAGAAAAGGACAAACTGCTTTGGGAAAAAGTAGGTCTAAATCTTTCTTTTGTGATGCAATTATATTATTTTCAAAGTTAATATTTTATACTTCTGTTTGAATCCTCCATCTCCTTTTGATACTCTGGATATTTGCTCCAACTATTGATTTCTCTGCTACATTATCTACAGTTACAACAGAGTTGACGTGGGTCAGCTTTTCCGATATGTCATCCCTCTCCCCCAAAGACTTCTGGCCTTTTAGCCTCAAGTGTTTTCTTTATTGCTTACAATTAACTTTATCTTTTGAATGTACTTTTAAAATTTTTATTAGTTTATTTATATTCAGATGCTACCACCAGGGTATTTATTAATGTATTTACATTTTGTCATTACACTCAACTTCTACCCAAATAACCATTCAATTTATTCATGCATTTGCTTCACTCTATGTCAATGTAAAACCAGGGGCTTGATGAGGTGGGAAATGCAAAGACAAAGAAGTCAGATTCCTATTTTCAAAAAACTTATCCCATCAGAGAACATTTTCAAGATAGCACCTTTTCTGACTCTGGGCTGGCTTTTGAATGAGACATCAGATTATTGAGAAGCATGTTATGTGTCTCAGAATCCATAAAATCAACCCCAAGAGGATTTTAAAAAATTGCACTCTAGTGGAAAAGGAAATTATCAAGTTTTATTTGTCATTATTCAACTTGGTAGAATCGAAAGGTAGGTGTGAGTGAGGAAGCACAAGGAATGAGAAAGGGGAGGGGGCAGCAAGGGAGAGAGTGCAGGGGGCATGGAGCTGCAGTGCTGGCTGGAAGAAAATCCAAGTCGTTCGGCAGCAGAAAGAATTTAGAAGGTAATGAAGAGTTCTGTGGACAGACACAAAGGAGAAGCAAATGAAATTCACTTGCTCCCTTTGACGAAGCGGAAAGAAATAGCCTCAGCTTATTTGTGTGCTTCTGAACCCTGGTTCACCCACCACTAATTCAGAGGCTGTGGGAAATCCAGATGCAGTGGCTGTTCTCTTAGAGCTACATTAGGAACTGATCCAGCCTGGGCTAGCTAGCGTATCAGGAGGCCGCATTGGCAGCAAACAGATCCACTCCTAATGTAACTTGAGGGGAAAGCTTAATGCCTTTGCTCTGCCATTTGAATTTTTTGTTTGAAAGAGCATATAGATTATTTATAGTCCACCAAATAAACCTGAGGGTCTTTTAATAAACTCATAGATTATGTTGCTCAAAGGAGTTTATTGAAATAATATCTGAATTCGCCCGTGACAATGACATTCCATAAGAGTTTATGACTCTATCCCGTGTGGAATAGGATTTCCCACCTTACCCCAGGGTATCTGCGTATCATTTCAACAACAGGAAGATGAAAGAGTGACTTTAGGTCACTAGACCAGCTTCTCTCTCCCCCCCCCCCCTCTTTTTCTTAAAAACAAAAACACAGATCCAAGCAGGTAGAGGATAACTGATAAAACTGGGAAGGACCCAACCAACTGCCTTCTAAAGGAGGTAAACGTAAAGCCTTTGATTAACATTTCTGAGGGAAAATGTGAGTTTTTCTGGTCAGCGTATTAGGGGTTTAGGGAGTTTGGCTTGGACCTGATTCAAGAAAGAGGAACAAGAATGTAAAAATCCATGTCATTATAGCCAGGAGCTTTGATTCCAGCTACATTTATTTATTCTCCGATGAGTCTGAAGAGCTCACGGTTGTCTGAATGTGTGGGGTTATCATTCACACCACTCACATCACCACCAGAGCTTACCCCCACACCCCTTTGGGGACTGTTTTGCCATCTCTTTCTGAATTATGGTTGCTTTTCTTTTCTTAAAATTAAACCACTCCATTACATTGTATTGCTTGAAGTACAAAATTTTAAACAGTTCCCCAATTTTTTGTCCATTTTACCTTTGCATTTTCCCCTCAGTACTTTGACCCCCAATTCTCATCCCTATCAGAGGACCCTCTTTGCTCCAACTCTCTCTTCAAATCTCATGTCTCACTTGAAATTTCATTTAAAATTTCTAGCCTCTCCCCATATTCCTTATTCATTCCTCCCTTGGCTGCCATTTATTTAACTTTATAGTGACATTTTCTAACTCCATAAAGCCTTCTGAGGTAACAATCTTTATGAAACACACATGATTCTATTGTATTTTTTTTTCCAAATGAGAACGTAGCCAGAAAAGAACAATGGAGAATTGTTTTCTTCCAAATAGGACAAATTAAATAACAAAATCAGAGAAAACTTAGAGTGAGAAGGAATTTTTAAAAAAAATCATCTTGTCAAAGGCCCTCATTTTATAATAAGGAAATTAAGTTCCAGTAAGGTGGGGTCATTTTCCTGAAGTGACATGGCTCATGCAGCCACGATGGAGCTGGGTTCTCTTCTCTCCGATTCCAGTTTTCTTTCCAATCCACCATAATTCCCTTCTTAGATGTTTGCTTTGACCCAGAAGTGATGCAATCATAGCAGTTCGCTTGGAGCATTGATTTTCGGAATGGTGTCATCCATTCAATAATTATCACTGAGGACCCACTGTGAGCACTATTTAGGCACCAGGGATATTCGATGAATATCCAAGTGCCTCACCATGGAGTTTACATTTAAGTGAAGGAAATCAGTGAAAAATAAACATGAGACTGTATAATGCCTGGTAACGATATGAGCTGTGAAGAGAAGTAAAGCAGTTGAAGAGAATAGAAAGTGAACAAAGGAATTTGTGTAGGTGTGAGGTAGAATGGCCTGGGCCCTTTCTGAGGAGGTGACATGCGAGCAGAAATCTGAAAGAAGTAAAGACATGACCCATGGAATCATACAGGAAAGAACACTCTAGGCAAAGTGAAGAGAAAGTGCCAAGGCTCTGGAGTCCAAAAGGCCAGTGAGAGCTTTATTACACGTACAAATGAGTTTCATTCTGAGGGTACGCATGTAGCTTTCAGATTAAGTTGTGGGGCTTTTAGTATGTATCAGTTGACTGAAATGAAGAGCATTTGAATTCTAACAGACAGTATTTTTTAGTACTGAAGTGTACCAGATTCACTAGTTGTCCATTTCACTTGGTCTTTAACTCTCTTTAATTGTAGGGAATTAGAAAATGGGGCATATCTTTCCTGCTACAAAGACACATAGCTAAACAGAACCGTCCTCACATGTACGTTTAGCTTTTAGTTAAGAGACAGATCATATAACAGGCAGAATCCATGACTTCTTTGGATTTGAGTACTGGCTTTCCACATTGCTCCCCAAAGGGGGTGCCAAAGGAGACTCACAAGGCCAGTAAACTGCCTCCTAGAAAGAGAGTAGGCACAGGGGCAGTGAGAGGAGTTTGGGGCCTGAGCGGCTCCTGTTTTTGTAAACCTGTGCCCTGGGATCCCCCGATCTCCTCATAAGGAAAAGGCTTGCCCATTTTGACCTTTATGGCCTGTTCCAAAGTCATTGTTGAGCTATTATTTGAGTAGCTTGAGGTAGAATAATGTTCAACTCAGCTTCCTGGAGCTGCATTTGAAATGCAATTAATTGACTGCTGTTAGTTGTCAATTAACATTTATTATCAATTAGTTCATCAAATTGATTAGTTGGCAGGACCTTAAAGTCTAAATGCACTCCTTTCCATTATAAATATGTCTATAAGAGTAAAAGCTACTCACTAATTGATGTCAAACTGGAATTGCTTATGTCGGACTTGACTCTTGTCCATATTGCATTTTAAAATCTATATCAAACGAACTTGGATAATACATGTAAGGTTCATATTTTCAAAATGTGCATGTTGTAGTTGTTTTTTGGGGGGCAATCAGTAAATATGCCAGGCAGAAACTCTTTACTGATGTCAAAAGGGATTTGTTATTTAATATTCACATGTTTAGAATGACTTTACTTTAGAAATAAGCATTGTGCGTCTCAGTGTTGCTGAGATTTTTGTACACATTTAAACACTGTCTATGTCAGTTACAGTGTTTTGTGACTCAACTAATAGGATGTGAGTATTCAGTAACTATCTAGAGGAAAGTAAAACATAAATGTGTATAATTTGCAACTCCTCCTATTTGAGACAGGCATATATATATATATGCTTTTTATCCCCCATCTCCCCCAAAAAGTTTTCTAGAATGTACCAGCATTCTAGAATATTCTGCATTCTGTCCATTATCTAAATACTAATTAATAGATTTTGAATCCCCCTTCCATCCCTTCCCTTAGTAAAACCAACCAACCAAAACAAAACAAAAACAGATAGGCCATCACTCACAAACACCCATTTTTTTTTATGAGAAAAAAAAACATACAAGTGTTTAGCCTTCAGCATATGATATTTTGCCTTATCTTTTGCACACCTTGGGATGTAGCATGGAATAAAACTGTAAATCTCTCCCTATTTAACAAAACACAGGGCACCTACAAGGGAGTATTCATTTTTATTGCCTTTGTGCAAAAAAGATAATTCCTGCCTCCTCCCATCCCAAATTGTGACCTAAATATGGCTGAAAGACACAACATGTGACCTGCTTAGCGCTGCCTGCCATGGCCTCGAGCCACAGCAGGAACTCTATTAGAGGGAACGGCACAGATGCTACCAGATGGCCAACATATTGTCCAGAGATGACCCATGTATAATTGCAGAAAGTTCAATACATTCAGGTTTTGAATTTAATTGCATTGACCACCTTACCTACTGCTGCTGCTGCTCTAATTTAAGGTGGAAACATAGTTTAAGTGAGAGCGAGGGAACCCCTTACAGGGTTGTCTTTCTGACTTTTGCCAAGCACTAAATTGCCTCGAGATGTGATTCCAGGTGTTCCCTGCTACCTGAACTACGGACAATTTGTGACCAATTTGCTTGGTCTTTGTTATTTGGATTGAGAGTTTTGCTTTTCAATCAACTTAGGGACAGATAATATTGCTCAAATGTACATGTGTGTATTTTCATATATTTTCAAGATTGTTTTTGGTGGGGGGAAGATGATGATGAAGTGGGGTTGTGCATGCATTGCCATGTTAGCCTTCACTGTGTGGCTAGTGCAAAAAGTTGGTTCAATTTCAGTTACTTTGCCACACTCTCTCCTGTCCCCCGCCACCTCACTTCAGCTCTACCAGTGGGTGATCTGGTCCCTATGAATTTATATTTCTAGTAATATAATATATTCTAGGGAGTGTGGGTATTAAATTTATTTTGAGGTATACACAAATATTTTGTCACTTAAAAATAAAAATCTAGACTTTACTTGCTATGGACCTTGAACCTTTCTGTCTGAAGAAAAATGGCAATTATATGTCATATAAAGATAGAGAACTATTGTTTCAGTTTCCTCTTGCAGGCTGTTATTTCTTAAGATGTTTCTGCTAAGCAAATGTAATCACGATGGCATGCGTTATTAATTCAAAATAGCTTCTCAAATGGCTCAAGCCCTGGGATGGCAGCATGTCTGTTGCGATGTCATTTGTCATAATTCTTTGCTCTTACATAGTGCCTTTTCTCCAAGCCACTCACATACTACATTTGCTTTGTGTCTATATTCAAGACAAAAGATAAATCCTCATTGTGTCAGAACTTTCCAATCTACTGCATCTTTTCATATTTACACTGTAGACCATCTACTGATAGATCTGATTGGTTTCCCTGATATGTCCTAGAAAGAGAATTCATGAAATAGTCGAGGAAAATTATATTCCCCTGTCATAATCTGATTTGAGAGTGAATTTTATGGTGGAAGCCGTTTTATAATACATTCGATGATCTTTTTCTGACACTTGTCATCATTAATTATGCCTTACAAAGCACTATTTCTTGTTTAAAATCTGAATCCAAATCATTTATACCAAAAGAAGTACACTGTAAGTGCTTCAAATAATTTTTGTAAGAATATAGTCTCATGAACATGGTTAAATGTAGAATATTGTATTAAACTAAAAACAGTAATTATAGAATTAAAAAGATTTCTTAAGTTATTATTTATGATTTGGACTTGCTGATAAGTATTTCAGGACGTCACAAACCTGACTGGGTAGTGTTCCTTTAAAAGGAGAATGGCAGCTGCTGTCAAAATGGAATGCACCCCCAAAACTTGCTGTTTATTCATATCCCAGTTAAAGCTGAAACAAACAACTGAAACTAATCACGCTTGAAGTTGGGTATCGCCTTTGTGAGCTTTATGAGCCTATTTTTCTGAAATTAGAAATTGCCTGAGTGAAATGTTTCTAGCTAAACTGCTTTCTACTGAAGTCATGATTTTTACAGTCAGATAAATGCCCCTTAAGCTCCATTTATGTAAGCGTCAGTGACATCCAGTGGCTAACAGGCTGATCACAAGTGCGTCTCCCCGCAGTTTGAGGGGCCCATGGTAGGAAGATGGCTTTGGAATCCACTCCGCATTCTCATAGTGCTGTGTCTACTCAAGAAAGTTGGTTTTATCAAATGTGGTCCTATGATTAGGATGACTAAATATTCCACCGAACTTTGAAATGGCAATGATAGAAATGAGACTTGAAAATTGGAAATCAAAATGCACATAGGGGCTACACAGGAAAGAAACCATTGCTTGGAAAACATAATTAGCCACCACACTAAACCCGAAGCTTGAAACTCTGCAGGTGTTATTTAGAAATGGTTATTGGGGAGCGTATGCAGCTCTCTGTTATACAAAGAGGACTTGTAAATTATCGAGAGGCTGGTTCATTATGCAGAGTTGGAGGATGTTACCATTAATGTTTCAAACACAAATGCTTCATAAAATAGTCCACCTTAATCTGAAAAAGGTATTACTTGCAATAATGTCAGCTACATAAATTTATTTGCAGACAGTCAATTCATATTGATCATAACTCGACCTTACGATGACCTTGTGGAAAGGTAGTCTGTGACGGGTATAGATATTGGGATCAATACCAGAGTGCAATCGACTACACCTAGTTACTGATAAATGAAGTAAAAAGGTACACTACTGTCAGAAACAAAGATAATAACGGCTCATTTAGTCAACTATTTGTAAAGGTTTAATATTGATACACGTAGTTTTAATGACCTCCTCGGGCATTCTCAAATGGCAGAAAACAATCGGTACAGAGTCGCTGAGCACATTAGGTAGAAAGAATCATTATTTTCCAACTCCATGTAATAAATTCCATGATATTTATGTCAACATTGCCCAGAACTAGGGCACTCTCTGAGCCGCACAGAGACAGCCCATGATTCCAACTGCATGGGGCTGTTTCGCTTCAGTTTTCTTCTCAACGTGCCAGGTCTTGTGAAACGAAGCACCCTATTACGTGGGAACAAAGCCTCCAGGACCACACATTGTACGTTAGTACTACCCTCTCTTGCACATTTGCAGCAGAATTAGCTTGCCTATCCACAGGTATAACCAACTGTAATCATGAGGAAGAGAGCATTTGGTCTCAGCACATCTGCTCCACGTTGATGCATTCCCCTCTGCTATGGAAAGTTAAAAGAAAGGATGTTAACAAAAATTTCCCCCAATTGTTCCTTTCTCTTTGCTGGGAATTCCACAGAGTGAGCACTTGGCAAGTTGTGCAGAACCTAAGTAAATAGAGTCCATTGGCAAAATGGTAACAGGTTGTGCAGCTTAATTGGAGGAGAGAAGTTCAGGAGCCAGCCCGGTGTCTGTTGCACCCAGTTGGTAAATTGTGCCTGTGGTGAGAACAGAGTGATTTTGCAGTAAGCTCATTTTGGGTAACTAGTCAGCCTGCTACTGTGAGCCAAGAAATATGAGGATTTGGTTTCAGTGTGGTTTTTTTTTTTTTCAGCGTAAAATATCTTTCTATATCTTGAGCTTTGTTTATCTTTTTGCCAGTATAATTTTAAGAAATCAATGCCAGCAGTCTGATATTGTCTTCCTAAGGGAGGGGAATGCTAAGAGACATTTGTGGCTATTAAAACCTGCAAACAGAAGGAAAAGCCTCTGTTAGCATAGACTCCACTTGAATGTTTTCCCTGAATGCTTAAGTTTCTAAGCTGATCCGTGCAGTTAATCTCCTGGTCACATTTCTCAAGCCACCCGCTTTTTTTCACACGGTCTTCCTGTTTTTCGTGCCATAGTATCAGTTGCTCTCTCCTTTTGCCTCTTAGACTCTCATGAAACTATTTATTAATAAACCTGTGTTTTCAATACAGCGCTACATCAATAAACCTCCGAGTGGTTCCGTTAGTCAGCATTCTGGGAAATCCTATGCTATATTGAAGAACTGTAAATCTCCATTATTGCTTCCCATAGCACAAATAAAGAATACCCTCTTACCTCCATGACATTCTCTGCTAATTTTTTTAAGGGCGAACGCATATGCTCGCTTGGTCACTTGGAGGTGCTGAACTTTGTGCTTCTCAGGAAGGAGGGCATCGTTGCCGCCGGAAAACACCCTGAAACACCTATAATCAAAAGACATGCTAATGTAAGGTATTAACAACCAAATTACTTCAGTTCTCTTTAGTCTTCCCTTTTCCTGAAACCTTTAAGTAATCTGGTGGGACAGGCGAATTCTGGACTTCAGAATCTTCCGTTCAGCAGCTGTGTTATTTGATTTGCAGTGTGTTATTAACTGACACAAAGAAAATATCAGTAATTAGAAAGATAAGAATAGACTTTTATATACCTTTTTGGTATCAGACAGAAGGAGTAGAACAATCTTTGTTTATACCAACTGAAAAACTTCTGGTATTTACTACCTAAGACAAGGGTGATAATTATATTTCTGCATGACCGTAAGAAAGAGTTTGGCCAGTGAAAGGTGTGGCTTCTTTCTATTTTTATGATTTCTAGAAGAGAAAGCACAGCAGCAGTTAGAAGAAGGGAGAGCTTGTACAGTGAGAGATGGCAGTGTGGAGAAGCCGTCTGAAACTGGCTGTGACAATGAGGCTGGATTTCCGCTAAGGGTCCCTCTGAGAGCTACAAGTGCTATATGTTTGATAAGAGGAAACCAACTTTTAATATCGCTAAAGATGTTTTTAGTTAAGCAGATTAAGTAATATCCCAGAAATCCTTGGTCACTCCGGGACTCTGGTCTCTTTGTATTTGGCATCTTCAGCATACTTAGCAACAGGCTCCCTCCTTTGGGGGGTGCCATGGACACCTCAACTATGAGTTTTAAGTTGTCCTGGCTTGTCCAGACCTGCTGCTCTGGCTCTGGGCTCTGTCAATATACTAAGGCACTAGGGGCACAGACCTATATCCCCCTCTGGATCAGTTTTGGTGCTGACTTTCTACTTTGTATTCTAATTTCATTTTTCATTAGCATATCCCCTGAGAACAGGGAGCCGTTAGCTATTGCCAGGACTCTGGAAACTTTCTAGCACCCATCTGCTCTCTGCTGACTCCACCTGGGCTAAGCCACCCTAGTTCTTCACTGGCCTGCTAATTGGCTGATCATGCACTGCCTTTGGCCAAAATTTTGTCTTCAAGATTCTGTTTCAGTTCTGTGTACTCCTTTGCATCTTCTCAGGAGGTTCTCTGGCCCCTGGGATTCTAGAGCCTACGAGAGTGGCGTCCCATAGTGGCTGCCATTTGGGCTGCCTCCCATGCTCCAGATTGTTTCTCACAACCCACCTCTTCGTTAAAATTCCAATATTTTATTTAGTCAAAGCGATTCTATATGTTGGGTTGCTTAATGATAAATTCCTGGTGGATAAATGGATTATTCTATCCAGTCTAAGTGACATTGACATTTTAATAGGGATGATGAGAAGCTTCAAAGATTTTCTGAACACTGAGGGGGTGGAGGGAAGAGATTATTTTAAGACACTGGCGTCTTTTAGTAGCAGTCCTTGAATGACACCCTAGTCCAGACATGTGTAAGGTCAGCCATCTGTAGCACGATGTCCAAATAGGTCTACACATGCTCTCATCATTGTGTTCAGAACAGTAGCAGCAACAGAAGGCCACTGAGTGGATTTTAACTGAAGGCCACAGACAGGCATTCCAGACATGTGCCACTTGATTTAGACCCCAAACCTCACCAGATTCGCACTAATACCTACGTTCAACAATCTCAACTTGCTAGAAGTATGTCCTGAATTGTACCTTCTGGTAATTCAATATCATTATAAGTAAATGGAGTTCCTTTGCTGGGAGCCCTTCACTCTGACAGGGACAAATCATCTTTGGTGAGAGACAGAAGATATTGAAGAGAGATAAACTCTCAATTATGCTGCTCACCCTAGCCATGCCAAGCAAGTGGGAACACCCAGCAGACATAATCATTTTTCTAGGACTCAAAACATTAGTCTTTTGGTAACCCTAAATTCTGGGTCTGGAATCACAAACATTTTAAGACATGAAGAATTTTTTTTAAGGCAGATTTTCCATTTATCACTAAATAAAGCTGTCCTCCAAAGAAGAAAACTTTAGGTAGATTTTCTGCTAGGTTCTATCTGCTGAAAAAAATACCTCAGATTTGTTTAAAAAGATTGCAAAATTGCAAAAGCAATAAAATTTTACCATATTAATTAATTTTGAATTACAGCCAAACTCTTATAGAGTGCATATGATATTCATGGTAAGGCCAAATTAATTCTTTATGATCAGTGCTATTGCAATCAATACTAAATGAATTCATAATGATAAGATACTTAAAATAAAGAGTTACCACAAAAACAATAAAAAGACCATCATTATCCAAGCTATAGCACACTAATAAAGTATTAGCTCAATAAGCTGGTGCTATCCATGACAATCAATGGCAGATACTTAATTTATTTCTGCTTGCCCATGGCTTGCTTTTCCTGTAAGGGCTGTGTAAAAGCATAGTCCTTTGATTCTACTGTAAATTGCACTGCGTGGAAGAAATCCAGTACTCTTATTATTAAATAATTTTGCTGTAGCATTTACTTTACATGTCACCTCTCTGGCAAAGAACTCAAGGCATATTATACAGCAATTTACATTCCAAATGAATTCCTTTTGCCTCTATTTCCTCCCCATGAGAGTCATCTAATCTGTTTTCTTAACCTTTTTTCTCTTTTCTTAATCTTTCTCTCTCTCTCTCTCTCTCTCTCTCTCTCTCTCTCTCTTTCATAGATGGAGATATTTGCCATGTGTATGTGGCAAAAACTTGAAGGTGGCTATACAGGTCTCTACACTTTTATTTTTTTGCTTTAGTGCTACGAAAAGACATTGTAAGGATGGAAATTCGTGGCTATATCATATCTGTCCTTTACCATTCTTACATCAAAGAATCAATCAATTAAGAAATAATGAAGATCTTCTGTACTTTCTCCGTTCCTGCCTCTCTTCTTTCCTCTCTCCCTCCCTTTCTGTCTTCCTTCCCTGTATCAGAGGAACTATTTTGAGGATCTTCCATATGTCAGGTATATGCTGGGTCGTGGAAACAGAAACAGAAAAAAAACACACACCTCATAATCTTTATTTTCTAGCTTCGACACAGTCATGGAAAGAGTACTGGGTTGTTATCAGATTAGGGCCAAATCTTAGCTCTTTCATTTTATTTGCTGTTTGATCTTAGGCACTGCAATAGAGACAAATTCCATACCAAATTCTTCTTTCTTGGGAACATGGAAAACTATAGGTCCCAGCAACCTTGTGTTTAAATAGGATTGTGTGACTAGTTCTGGCCAATGAATTATATACAGACATTCTGTGTGTCACTTCTGGGTTAAGTCAATGAAACACTCCTATGTAACTCTCCAATTCTTTCTTTCCCAACTTACAGGATAGCCAAAAGTTGTGGTAGCAGAGCCACAAATCATTAAAGAGGACAGCTGCCATGAAGAGGTGCCCAGCCTGTGTGACTCTGTATAATGAAGAAACAAACATAGTTTGTTTCTTCTGGAATTGCTTGTTATGGTAGCATGATCCTAACGTAGTCTAACTAAAATAGGTATACAACCTCCCTGAGCATCTGTTTCTTCACCACAAAACAGGGACAATATATTTTTTACCTACATAATAAAGTTACTGAGAAAATCAAATAAGATAGCCAACACACAACACAAAAACTATTTAAGTCAGAATTATGCAATGGTTGGTGTAGACTCCTCTGGATCCCAGAATTAAAACTCTTAACAATTTCATAAGATTCATTTGGCCCTGGTCTCTGTCTATCATAATACCAGGAGATGTTGTTTAACTAAAGATTTTTTAAAAAGCAAAGTGATATGTGGAAGATAATTAAAATGCAATCTCTGTAAAAGGAGTTGTATGTAAATCACCACCTCCATGGGCTCTGATACCTGCCTCCCGTTACTCTGGGTGGTTGTCACGTTACTCCCATTAGGCTGAATGGTTCTGTTCCATGCTTCACTGGTCTGGACCTTCATGAGTGAGTTCTACATTCTCTGTCCCACAGTCTGTACCAAGATGTCTGGTCTATACCTAAAAGTTTTTGTTGCTAAGCTTGGATTTTGTTAGGGCACTTAGGAAACTACAGACTTTACATCGCAAGGTTTTATAGATCTATTTTAATGGGAAGTTTTGCTTCCTTCTCTATAAGTTTAGGTTCTCATTATATTTTCTGCCCATCTACCCTGAGAGTTTGGTCATGTTTTCTCCATTGGCTTTCTCTTCTGTATGAGAACCAAAATTGCAACCAGATACAAAATGGAACTTTAAAACTCCCTTGATGGAAACATTTCTTTTGTTTGTATTTAAAACTTAAAACTGAGCCACAGCCCCACCTCCTACCCTACAACACCAGATGCCATTTGAAAATGGCATCTTGAATTGTTACTGTTGAAAACACCACAGTTTAGTTAGGAGTCCTATATAAATGCAAATTTAAATAAGTATTATTACATTAAATCAATATTAGTGTGGAATTAACCTAGGATGAGTGAATTAATTCAGTCATAGAGTCATTCATTCATTCAATAGTTATTTATTGAATACCTACTATATGCCAGCTAGTATTCTAGGCACTGGAGATGCAATGATGAAGACATTTGTGTCTCTGATGTCATTAAGCTTACATTCAAGCAGTAGGAAACAAATGGTAAGCTTTAAACATAGGGTAACTTCAGGTGATAAAAAGCACAATGAATGGTAGAAAGTCACTGAACACGAAGTGGGTGGATATTTTGGAAGGGATAGTTAGAAAATACCTCTTTTGCTATTTGGCCTGAATGCAAATGGTAAGAGCAGAATTATTTAATCTATTAGTTAATGTAGGCATTTATGTCTGTGCCTAGGAGTTTTTTTAAGAGTGTATGAAAGTATTTCAAACCGGGAAAAACATTATTGTCAATAATTTATGAAAAGAATACTGCAGACAGTCACCTGGCTGGCTCAGTCTGTAGAGCATGCAACTCTTGACCTGAGGGTCATGAGTTCGAGCCCCACGTTGAGTGTAGAGTCTACTTAAAAAAGAAAAAAAAGGAATATCTGGGTGGCGCATTTGGTTAAACATCTGACTTTGGCTCTGGTCATGATCTCACAGTTCATGTGTTTGAGCCCAGCATCGGGCTCTGTGCTGACAGCTCAGAGCCTGGAGCCTGCTTCAGATTCTGTGTCTCCCTCTCTCTCTACTCCTCTCCAACTCGTGCTCGGTCTCTCTCTGTCTCTCAAGAATAAATAAATGTTAAAAAATTTTTAAAGAATAAAAAGGAAATGCATACTGCAGGATTTAAATCAACAATATTTATTTGAATGTATACAAAGTGTCAATTGTTACTAATCAACTGAAACTCAACTGTTCTCACTTTATATAAATTCTATTTAATATGAGTGCGTTTTAATATATTTGGCCTGATGTGCTTAGAACCCACAAAAATCTACTTGGATGAGAAAGAGCTAGTTGTATGAGGATCTTAGGGAAGAATATTACAGGCAAAATGTCCAGCATTTGATGCTATTGAGGAAAAGAAAGAAAGATGTGGCTAGAGAATAGTGAATGGAGGAGGCTGGTAGGAAATGAGGTTGGAATCAGACAGTGTCTAGATTTTGAAACATTTTAGCAGAGTCAGGAAAACGGAGAACGAGGCTTCTTGAGTCAGGCGTGTACATGCGAACATGAGTGTGTGAGTCCTTTCTTTTCATCAAATGCATTTACTTCTGAGAAGTCGGTTAAGCCAGGGATAAAGGGTATTAGATGTCTTCCTATATACTCTGGCTCTTCCTTTGCATAGATTATTGCCTTGCTGTTTCCACTGATATTCTTAAATCCAAATACTCTCCAGCATTTCCATGTATTTGCCATTCATGGACTTGACAAGAGCCTTCTATAGACTAACTAGCTTCATGATGGTAGCTTCTTGACTTTCAGACTGACACCCAATTATATGTGGGTTGTTTTGTTTCATCTCACTTCAACATGGCTGGTTCCCAGACTTAAGGGAGAATTTCAGTCTTGGGGAACACATAAGAATTTGGACAGCCATTGAATGCTAGAGCCAGCCATCTCTTCTTGCCTTATCATGGGACTAATGCTTTGTTCCAGAGCTTCAGCTCAGTGCGGTTGCTCCAAGAACTGTGTTATTCACTCTTGTTTTATGATACTGTCCAGTTACCCCTGAATAAGAAAAATATCTTAAAATAATTACTTTATCAGGTATGGCTCAAACTTTCTTTTATGCCTTTTGGGGAAAGAGGTGGGGACAGTTTAGTGCTTTGCCTGCAAAGCCACGGAACATCTTTGCTGCTTTCTTTTTCCCTTCAATTGTCATTGAAAATAACTAGTCATAATGCCTTTGTAAGCCCCGCCTGGCCTCAGCTATGCGTAAATCATGCTCCCAGACAGGGCCCCTTGGTTTAGAGGTCCCATTGTGGGAGTGATTTAGGTAGAGGCGGGATCATGAATAAAGAACACTCACCCTGTTCTTCAGAGGCAGGGGCGAGAGAGCCCGGGAGAGCCCTTCCCAAACATCTCTTTTCAGCACCAGTATTTGGCTAAGAGCTTTAATTTCATTAGACAAATGGGGGCTGGGTTTTTCCATGCATCTCAGCCTCCTTTTAATGTGTAAATTACATAGGATTTGCCACTCATTACAATGGTGATATGATTATTGGCCTCAAACAGACCACACTGCACAGGCCCTCAGTGATAGGCCAGCTAAGAAGTGGCATGTGTGGGAAAAATTGGATAGCACATGTTTTCTGATCACAGCCCTCAAAAGAATTGAATTCAAACCAAGTGAGGCTCCCACTTGGTTTCCTCAGAACACCTCGTGCAAAATTGATTCGTGGGTGGATGTGACATCATGGTAGGTAATGATGTAGTGATGGGGTGAGAGCTGTTCAGGGGTCAGATGCAGTGGCCCAGGATAAAGTTTTTTGGATTTGGGGGCAGAAGCCATCATTTGATTGTTTGACTGAAGATAAGTCACCCAACTCCTGTGAACCTCAGTTTCCCCATTCACAAAATGAGGATGATAATGTTTGCCTAATACCTGCAGGTTATTAGGAACAGGATTTTTGAAGGGTTGCTCTATATGACTACGCTGGGGAATACCACTCACATTGTCTCATGTCTTTTTTTTTTTTTTACAATAACTCCTCAAGATAACTCTAGCCAAGCTCAGTAAGAAAAGTTCAAGAAGCCAGCACAGCACTTTCCCCCAAATACTCCATGAACATAAAGTTCTGTGGAAAAATTTACAGCTTAAAAAAATGCTTTATAGTATGTCCATTCCTTGTCAACTTGTTTGTAGAAAACCACAGTGTTCATTAGTCTACTAAAGGTTCTGAGAAACTCATTCAAACATTTTTAAAAATTTTAACTATAATTCTTGTGAAACCATCTTTTTTCCTCTCCCACCTCCAGCAAATATAAACACCCAACTGCTCAGAACCTAAATCTTCTGAAGGGACCGTGGTACAAGGCTGGTTAGTGATTTGGGAATGGAGAGGCAGTAGAAAATCCACAAGTCCCTGTGAGGAAGATATTCTTTGCTGGGAAGGGGCCAGCAAGAAAAGGACACTTTCTAGAGCAAATACCCTGTGGGTTTATAATTGTGATGGTTGGATCCTTCTGGTAGAACTATGCCACCATTTGGGCATGGTGTGAAAAGAATTTATTGTCTCCTTCAAAGGAAAATGTATTCTTCAGGGATGGAATACATGATGTTGTTTCTACTTTCTCTCATTGACTCATTAATTCATTCACTTTGTATATTTTTCATGAACCCCAAATATATGCCCCTTCTGTGATCTATGTTGTGCCAGAAATTTAGACCTTTAGATATACAAGACTATTTGTTGTCTTGGTAGATCATACTTAAGCACCACTATTCCATTAATGGCTTCCAACACCACCATCTTAATCATTTTCACCAGCACAAATTGGCTATAATAATATTTTACATTTGTTTAATACTTTGTGTTACAACTTGCATGCATTTCTCAGAAATTTTCAGCATCTTCTCCTTAGAACACTAGATCAGAAAGAAGACTATAAATGTTTCTGAAAGAACAAAGTATATAAGTATATTTGTTAGGGTGGTAGAGAGGCAGTTTCATTGAAAATTCTGGGCTAATAAGCAATTGAAAATGGTTTATTTAATACAGGACATCTCAGAGCTTTGAGTTTTTTAAATGTTTATTTATCTTAGAGAGAGAGAGAGAGCATGTGCAAACAAAGGTGGGGGGTGGGGCAGACAGAGAGGGAGACACAGAATCCGAAGCAGGCTGTCAGCTCAGAGCCTGACACAGGGCTCGAACTTATATACCCCAAGACCATGACCAGAGGTGAAGCTGACCACTTAACTGACTGAGCCACCCAGGTGCTCCAAGGACATCTCAGAGCTTTGGATGTGCACCATGATTTTTTAAGAGTATGATAAAGGCAGGGTGAGCAGTGATAGCATGCAATATCTCCCAGGCTATATATTTAGCAAGAGAACTCTTTGTTCATCAGCATTTTTTGGTAGCAATGGCTACTTCTGAGGGTTCCTATAAGAAATGAAGGAAGTGTATGTTGGTGATACTGCCTAGCATCGACTGGTATATGCACAGTAGAATTTCAGTAGATGACATCCTCTAACAGCTGTGGGAATCAGGCAGGCCTTAGCCTTGCCACCAATTCCCCTGAAGGTGTGACTCATTTTCTAATCTAGCTGTGATCTGGGTTGATTCCTGGGTCGTGGGTCTCTTACTCATTCCCCTCCGGAGCTAGAGGCTAACTTGTCTCCCACCCAGTTGGCTAGGCCCTGCCCCCTTCTCCTTTCTCTAGATCTTGCCAGCCAGTGGACTGGGACTGGACTATTTTTAGTATTTTGTTCAACCTCTTCTTTGAATAACAACTCAGGCACTGCCAGATTCTGAGAATAACTTTCCCTCAGAAAATGTGCTGTACTATCTCACTGATCAGAAATTTTATTTTATTATTAGTTTTTAAAATGTTTATTTATTTTTGAGAGAGAGAGGCAGAGCATGAGTGGGGGGAGGGACAGAGAGAGATGGAGATAGAATCCAAAGCAGGCTCCAGGCTCTGAGCTGTCAGCACAGACACAGGGCTCAAACTCAAGAGCAGAGCCCTGAGATCATGACTTGAGTCGAAATCCAACTCTTCACCTACTAAGCCACCCAGGCACCCCTGATCAGAAATTTTAGATATTCATGCTGGCTTGGACTGGCCTTGACTGTCTCAATGGCCTGAGCATAGAATGCCCCAGCCCCTATTTTATCTGTTTTGGCTCACTCTACCTTATCTACTGAGCACTCCCAGTTTGGCACAAGGTCATGGCTTGGTAGACTTTGATTATTCTAGAAATGTTCTAGAACTATGTGTTATACATAAGTACATTTATACCTGCTTTATACAAGTGTCAAATAACAGAACATGGCTTGAACTCTGATCTCTAGACTACCAAGATGATTCTCTTTCTATTCTACTAGTGTAGTTGATTTTCCATTACTTTATTTAGTTGTTTATTGGGAAAGAAAGATGACTCATGTGTGGAAGCATGTTGCCAAAATTTTGTTTGATCATTTTATACATACGAATTGCATAACTAAGTTGGGCCATCTTCACCAACTTTCTGTGTTAGGGAGAATAAATCCTATAATACTGATTCTTTTGAGTGGCTTACATTTGAAATTATGGTTTTTTCAATAAGACCTGGGCTCCAGTCATTCTAGTGTAAGCTCTGAATTACTGACTTACTCTCAGAAGGACTAGCTTTTGAGAAAAAGGTTTCCTAAAGAAACTTTTAAGTTTGAGAATAGAGCCATGTATATGACATCTGAACTAAGAATTAATTAGATGCTGGCAATTGGATTATCCACAGAGTGGTGTTTCTTATAGATCTAACTCATGGTCAAGGCCCTGACTATGCTCTTCCACAGGTATCCAGGCGAACTGTGGTCTCTGTCTGGGTGGAGGTGGTATCTCTCACCAACAAAGGTCAAGGACAATACTGAAATATTGACTTGTGAGGCTGATGTCAGTTCAAGAACAAAGACACCAGAGGAACAAACCTGGGGTTGGCCACACGGCAATAAAAGCACTAGAGGTTACTAGACAGTCCGTATATGGAACATCAGGGTAAATGACCTGCTGAATCTTAAACAGCTCCAGTTCCAAACTGTGAAGAAACTGGGTATGTGGATAAGAGGATTAAGGGATTGGGGTTTGGGTAGTTCTTTATAAAATCTGGCCAGGAGATCTTCAAATTTCATGTCTGTATCCAAACGTTAAACAATGAATTAGGTTTATTTCATGCAGAAAAATAATGATGCGCATAACTGGAAGGACAGAAAAAGGAGCCCCACTACCCTCAAAAGCATGACTTTTGATGATTTATTTGTATTCTCTTAAAGTATCTGTGATGAAGGATGTATATTTGAGAGACAGGTCAGCTGTGGTTAAAAGCCATGGAACAAAGTACAGCTCAATGACCTGCCCAGAGAGTAAGCCTATGACCTTGGACTTAACTTCTACAGAACCATATTAAGAACAACAATAACAATGGCGTTTTTTCTGAGGTCTGAAAATTGCAGTGATTGTCATTTGCCAAGCAAAGGCTTCATTTTTTGCCCTAAACTACTGATGCCATTGTATGAATTCTTCATCAAAAGCTTTGAGGGAAGTTATATAATGCAAAATATTTTCATTTCATTGTCTTTCCTGAGATCAATGAGTTTAACTTTCAATTTTACTACATTCTGAACTGCTGCAGATGGTGTAGGTGGCAAATATTACACATTTGGTAAGAAAACATCACAGATATAAATACTCTTGTCTTTTTCCCTCAGATCAGTGGAGAGCTTTAAGAACAGGATAAATACCCATCTGCCTGGAAAATCGCCTGCAGGCAGGGTGATGGACTAGATGTCTTAGTTAGATTCCTTCCAACCCTCTGATTCAGAGCTCTCCACTGCTGCCAACAGAGTTAGTTCTAGTGGGATACATTCAGGACTGCAGACCCTCCTGCCTATGTGCATAATGCCCCAAGATTTTTTGTTGAGATTCATTAAGAACAAGTTTTCTCTTCCAATTCTATCAAAATACGTGCCTTCTGAAATGTTATCTGCTCTGCAGACTTTACCTGAATGTGTGGGGCTCTAATAAATGATGGATAGATGAATGTGAATAGACTTTGGGGAGGAGGGTCAGCCTTTCAGGGGACCCAGCATCTTTGTGATTTATGTCTTTGAGGGCATGGCATGACCCCCAAAGGCATCACTAAGCTCACCTGGCAGGTGATGGCCGATTGGGATCATTATGGCCAACAGTGTGATACTATTGATGGTACATCCACCCACGCAGGTGCAAGGTGTTGCTCTAGTGGAAGGTGAAGTCTCACTGCTAAAAAGTTTTCCTAATATTAGGTGATGGCCATACACTTTTATGTTTGTATGTACTTGTACACATTAATTTTTGTTTTTATTTAATGTTTAAAGCAAGCCATACTCTCTTTAGAAAATATTTAAGAAAGCAGAAGTTTGAAGACTAAAACAAAAATAATCCTGAATTTCCCAACTCAGAATAAAAGTCACTGTGGAAAGGATGGCACAGACATTCGACATTTCTGAGTGAACATACTGAGCCCTTGAAAAATTGACATATGAACTCATCCTACTATAGCACAGATTTTGCCCCTGAAAACAGAGTAAATTGTAAAGGGAAATTTAATAGTCCACTTCAGAGCACTAGTGATTCTTTAATTTTTCACTTGATAAGTAATTTTTTCATTCTTTGGATACAAGCTGAAAACATTTGAGGAGTTACTTTGCATTACTTCCAGGGCAAGGATGGGGAGGGAGGGAGCAGGAATCCATCTCCAGGCCCCAGCATCCACAAGAACCATCACACCAGTACTGTTCTAGACCTACGTTCTTCCATTTCCATTATCAGTACTAGCAGCTAGTTTCCATTGAAACCCATCACCGTTTTTATGCTTTTCAAAAATTTGTTAAAAGTAATGTTTTCCTTTGGATAATTTAAATAACTTTGTAGAACGTTCCTTGATTTGTAATAATGCAGTTGTTTTGAGAAGTGGATGCTGGTTAGCTGCCTAATTTGTACCCTATGTAAATTGATCCCTCCGCACGGGTGCTGTAAACTTGATATTTCAAATGCATACAACAGCAATGCAACTCATTTATATGTTTCATGGCCTTTGAGTTGCTCATGATTAGAAATATTGCATATGCATATGTTAGAATTTTACTATTTTCTCTACAGACTTTTTCTCTCTAACTCTGTATGTGGGGGGGGGGGGAGTGTGCGTGCGTGTGGTGTATATATAGTTCCTGCATGTTAGAATTTTTCACTTAACTTTCGGTTAAAACATTTGCCTAGTTTGTTACTAGTATCAGTCATTTTATTGATCGATTTGTCTATTGCACCATGGTTGTCTTACTGCCAAAAATACACATATCATAAGAGCAGGGAATTAACTTTACTGTGCTGCTCATTGCCATATCCCCAACTTCTAGTCCTAGAAGATAAAAAGGTGCTCAATAAACATTAGCGTATTGAATAAATTCATGACTGAAATATTCATTGCATATACAATTTTTAATGACTGCATAGCATTTCCTGATAAAGGCATAACAAAAGTTTTGACAACTATCCTTCTATTGTTGATAATAAAGACTGTATAATAGTTTTATTATTATAACCAATGATCTGAGCAACAAAAATCTTGATTTTGAGTTTTTTCTTAAAGGTAGATTTTAGAAATAGAATGTCTGGGTCAAAGCATAGTAATTATGCAAAGTTCTTACAGTTAAATATATTACGTTTATTTCCCCCCTCAGAACACTAGTATAAATTTTACACTTACAAGAAAAGCACAAAAATATACATTTTACCACATTCTTACTTCGTAGACTGACTTTTCAACTTTCTCAATTCCAGAATTCAAGGGAATTCCATTTCTGTTATGGACATTATATTAGTCAAGATATCTCTAATTAACGTAACAAAAATTCCCGAATCTTACCACAATAAAAATTTGTTTTTTTTTCCTTGTTCATGGTACAATCTGATGTAGCTTGAGTGACTCTTTCAGGCAGCTCTTCTCTAAGAAGGAAGACTTCCCTCAAAATGGGCACTTCACTTCCATGCGTGTGTGAGTGTGTGTGTGTGTGTGTGTGTCAGCGTTAGAGAGAGAGAGAGAGAGAAGCAGAGACAGAGAAATTGACACACTGAGCGGACTGTTTTATGGCCCAGCTAGAGGTCAAGTATAGACTTCTGCTCACATTCCATTGGCCAGACAGAACTCAGTCATGTGGTCCCATTTAGATGCGAGAGGGAGTGGAGAAATCCAGTTTTCCTAATTACCTGGTCAACAAATACATTGTGTCTTGAAACGGCTTCTAAAAATGGTTTCTATCACCTTTCAGATAGCTGAATAGTGGACGGTGCCTGTTACTAGATCTGATGCCCTCCATTCTGCTCAGATGATCTACACACTCTATTTCCTATGACGGTGGCCAGGACCTTGGCCACTAGTATTCACAGAGCAAAGACAAAGAGAACAAGCACAAGTCTTGTCAGGGATGTGATTGCTTGCCCTGCAATTGAGGAGCAATGCTATTCAATTTACCTACCTTTAAAGTTCGCTTTTGGTGTCCTGGAACAATTCCAACTTGGATAATTGCATTCTGCTCATCTAAATTTCCCCTGTAGTTTCCTTCGGATGAGCTAGCCTTCATTTCCCCCTCTACACATTGTAGGGTAGTGTTACTGGCATCCAATGATCGCTCCATTCCACAAAGAAGCTGGTTTCATTTCACCATTAGGAAAGTGATCCCTGAGTGAATAGACAGAGCCTGTAGGTTTCTTTGGTTCCTTAAGTGTGGAAAACCATACATTGAATGGATTAGTTAATTAGTGACTTGAAACTCTAGGTGGTGGAAGAAATTAGCAATCTGTTAGGTTATAAATTTAACTCTAAAAATTAAAAAAAAATTAAAAAAAAATTATCTTCCCAAGAATATGTAGTATCTTTTGACCCAACAAACAGTGCAGTACATTTTCTGTTTGCTACATACAAAAGATTATGATATCTTGAAGAATATCTATGGCGTGTACACTTAAGTATTCCCATAACAATGTATTTACCTCTGTCCAAAATAATAAACTTTTTCTCTCATGGTTTTCAATGAATAGAATTAACATTTAGAGAAATACTCTTTTTTTTTCCTCCCAGGAATATTCATTGTACTAAGTAGTATATATCATTCCCAATTAAATGCTTCTGTGTGCTAAAATAGTAAGGGATGATATTAATTTTCATCCAGAAATAAAATATTATTGGTGGTGGGCGATTCCTTTAACAATTGAAGGTCAATTTGCAATTAAAGGGTCTTTTAGCAAAGTATCAGAATAAGTACTATTTATTGGGGTGATGAAAACAAAATAAAAAATATGGCTATTGAGCAATTATTAAGCTTGAGCTTGAAACTTCTAGAGATCTTTTTGTCTAAAAATATTAAAAAAGAATCCAAGCTTATTTCTGATTTACGAATTTCAAAGCTCCCATAACCAAAGGAGGGAGATTTTCTAGCAGTAGGGGGTTATCCTATTAAAATTCATCATGATTCTCTTTACTGAAAGACGTAAACAAGAATCAATTTTCTTTCATAAAGAAGTTGGCTGACATACAAGTTGATCTAGGACAGACTTGATGGATTCATATGAAAGTTTACGGATACTTCGGAATCACAATCTACAATTTACAGGGAATTCTTTCCCCCGTCTTTTGCTTGGGCAGGGGGGAGTGGGGGAGAGGAAATCTGTATTAGGAAGAAAAAGAGAGGCTCCCTAACACACACAAAAGGATTTTATAGCTTTTAATTCTCCTAAGCCACCACTACATGGAAGATGCACAGTACTGTAATTATCTGGCCAGATAGATGTAACTGTATCTATCAAACTAAATAGAACACTGTCAGATGACAGCCAAGATTGGATTGTCTTCAAGGGTCAGACAGAAACCTAGGGTGACCTCATTCCTCCCTTCTCACCATGCCTGTTTTCTCAGTCTTTGATGGGGACCCATTTTGCTAACCATGTGAAAACATATACAGTAACACTGTCTCTTTGCTCTATGCCAACAGCCTCCCTAGAGACCACACTCGGTTTACTTGGACCCGGGGGATTAAGCCTGCCCAGGCCTCCCTTGTATTTGAAATGTATGATATTGATATCAGTGCTTAGGGAGAATCAGGCCTCTGCAATGAACAGATCATGCCTGGCTCCATAAAGTCTACGTTGCATGGAGAGATGTATAGGCTGGGTGGAGAGGGGCCAAGTCAGGCTTTTGCTCTGGAAAGCAAGTATTAGGTCATGAATTAAAGAGTTTGTTTCCTGGCCTGGTCCTTAATATTCAGAACATTTCCACGGGCTGTATAAATAGATTTCAACTTCTGAGTAGTTTTACGTTTGGTGTGGCAGCAAATCATTGTCGTCTCATAGATTCTAGCTGGGTATCAGCATTAACGTCTCTCTGCCATGCTGTCTTTAAAACCAGCACACCCCCACCCCCTTGCTCATTTATAAGCAGTTGGAATCCATTTTCATGGAGTTCCTCCAATCAGGATCATGTCCAAACCATTTTGGTTTTTTTGAGCCTTCCATACTATATTTACTGTGTTTAGTGAAAAGCTGGATTCTCCCCCTGCTAAGTAGCAAACCCATGATGGTTGAAATATTCCACTAGTTCTGCCGCATTTATGGAAAGAGACAAAACACACAGAAGATGTGAGCGATTTCATCTCCCATCCTGGTATGCGTTTCGGTCATTCTTTAGTAACTTGCTGCCACTGAGTCATACAGGTCCTATTGTTTGTGGCCCGAGCTTCTGATGAAAACAAAGCTCTACTGAAGGCAGGTTTGCTTTGTGCCTTTTAGCATAAAAATGCATGACACTTCCGCATATGCTGTGTGTTAAGCTTAACCAGGTTAACGCCCCTCTGCCTGGGCTTTTGGAAAAGAGTCCCAAATTGTCACATGTAAAGGGACATTTCAGTGCTGATTTTTATTTCCATGAGATTAAAAGTGAAACATGTAACCACAAAGCTGGTTTATGTCATCCCCTGTCGGAGCCAGCAGTCATGCCAAAAATTAGATATTTGATAGGTTTGTGAGAGAAACAGATGCAGAAGGATGCCATTCCCACAATTTAGACTCCTTCTTATCTTTAAGCTAGAAAGAACATTCCAGATGAAGAAAATCTATTTTATTGGCTTTAAAAAATAGCAAAGAAAATGTAGAAATAAAAAAATGCTAATTTAAAACTGATGTCATTCTTGGGGACTTATAAACTGCAAATTGGTATTTCTAACTAAAAAAAAAAAGTCGTTCAAGACATGCTTACTTGATGTTTTCATTTATGCTGCATTTTTACCTCAGCCGTGGTGTTATAATTGAGAGAAAGTATCTACGACGTACATTCACATATAGTAGTATGTGAATATAGGCAAGAAAAAAAGTAGAGAGAAAACCATAAACCTCGAAAAGGCTAAAACATCCAGAAAGTATTCTCTCAGCTTTTTTTGGGAAGCATTTTGTGTCCCATTCTTTTTATTTAATTCTGCCAGCTGTCTGCTAAACAAATCTAGCCAGGTGGGGCTTATAACCCATGACTAAAAAACCTACTAGTGCAGCTGTCCAGCTTGCCCGAAGGAAGAATTCAGACAAATGGCAGCAACGAAAAGATTGTTTCGTTTTCAAGAAAGTAGCTACTGTACCTTCTTTGGGTTCTGTTTGCTTAAGTTAATCCATCACTTCCTAAGGTTTTAGAATATCACCCTTTAAAATTTTTGAGTTTATTTTTATTATAATTAGTTTAAACTATTATAATTTTCCCTCAAATAACGCTTTATTTTATTTCGTAACCTGGCACTGAGTTGTCCTTTTTTTTTTTCTTTTGAAGAGTGAGTGACTGCTAAATTTTGTTCCTTTTTTTTCTTTCTTTCTTTTTTCTTTTTTCTTTTTTTTCCCCCCTCTCTCTTAGGTAGGGACAAATTATTAGTGAACTGTGACTGAACTTTATTCCTAAGTATCACAGATTTAAATGTGGAGCTATTTAAAGGTGAAGGTTGGCACGGCTTTTTCGTGAGCAGAGGAACAGAACAGGCGCCTTCGCACTGCATCACCAGTCGACCTCAACTGTGAATTTCTAGTCAGCAAATGGGCACTTCATTTGGTGCGTTTGAGCAGAGGAAGACGAGAGCTGCTCTAAAAATGATCACGTTGCCATCTGATCTACAGCTCCATTGATGACAAATCAATGCGTAAACCACTCACTTCCTTTCCCCACTTATTTGACATTTATCAATTCAGCGAATCTCAAAATTTCCGTCAAGCCTGCCGAAAATTCTTATTATCTAGTGAAAAAGGCTGAGAGAGTTACAGCTGGCCCTGGTCTTTGGTCCCAGCACCTGTTCAAGAGATATGACACTCATTCAGGATTAGGACAGAGTGTTGATTGTAGCCAGACTTTTGTAATCCTCCACGGGGAGTACCTGGGATGCCAGTGTACTGATGCCCTTCAAAGAAGAAATGGCACATTCAGCAGTCTTTGACATGCAAAGCAAAACACTCACTATGCTCATTAGCCGGCCATGATTTGCGCACAGATTTAGAAGAGAAGGAGGCTGAATAGGATGGTGAGAATTTTCTTAGTAAGGGCACATGTCATTCCATAAATGGGTGAGAATATTTGGCTAAATCCCCAAGAGGATTTGGCAAAGAGCTGTAACTAACGGGTTGGCGTATTCAGTTGCCTTGTTTTTCCGTTTATAGGGACACAAGGAAACAATGCCTGTAGTCTGAGTTGTGCAGGTCAAAATGGTGTCCAGAATAAACAGGCAAAGCCAGATTACTGTTCAACTTGCCTTTATTTTCTTTTGTTATGTAACAAGACATGAGTGATATTGGCGTGGGTGCTCACAAATCGAAAAGAAAGCAGGCCAGTTTTTCAGGAGGACATTCAAGGGCTGATGCAGAACTAACCCTCACAGTTTGTTATTATTTAACGAAGAAGTCATGGGGAATTTTTGGCAAAACTGGTATATATGCATATTAACGTGTCACAAAAGATGAATGACATGACTTAGCGCTCAGGGGATTTGCACATATATTTAAGCGTTAGAAGTAGATACACTATGCAGAGCTGCATTGACAAACCAGGTTAACAGAAGTAAAGCATCACTTCCCTTCCTTCCTCCTTGCCACCCCTAGCACCCAAATCAGGTGCTCTTCATACGACAGCATTCACCTTTGTCCTAAAGTTATGCTTTCTTTGAGCATTTGGACTTCACTACTTTACGTTTGGGCAGTGCGAGCAGCCAACATAGCTACTACAGCAACCCTGTGGTTAATCGGGAGCAAACTCCAAGAAGAAACCCCACGAATATTACAAATACAGCATCCTTTGCTCTCAGTGCACGGTACTGACCAGAGAACAGAATGAATATCTGTTTAAGAAAGAATACCCCAAGCATCATACATGTGAGAAGTGGTTCTTTGTAGAAAAAAATTAGAAAGGAAATCTTATAACATTTCCTCCTTTTTCCATTCTTCCATTATGTATGCACGTGCATATGAATCTGTTTATATTTAAATTCTCTTTAAATAAATCCTTAAATGTGGGCAAGGATTGCTCTGTAATAGAGTGCAGACAGGCAAATCCATAATACATACATTTTCTATATTTTCTCCATTTTGAGAATGATGAATGGAGATCCAGAAGAATAAATAATTTATACTTGTGGAAAGAGAAACATGTACATGTGTTAGGCAAAAGTCTTAGAAATCTTCATCTCTAACCATGTGGTCAGTATAAACTGATATTATAAAGATGGAAAAGTTTTCTCCAATGTCATCTCCATTAACAACAACATTTACAGTGGAACCAAAGATTTTTTTGTCCAAAATAAGTTTGTAATTATAGGACGGTTTTCTCTTACAGACATTCAGATATGGCATGTACATAGCAATTTCATGAAGCAAATGCTCATATAATAGAGCAGATCTGAAACATGGCTGTTAGGTTTGTTGTTTTACATCTATGTGGTAATAGGGTAACCGAGTACCTTCTTTAGTTTTATGTCTTCTTCCGAGCACCCTAGCCCGTCCTTCCAAGACCTGTATCCCAGCTTGCACGCAAATGCTTTCCCTGTTTCTAGTCCTGCATCATTATGTCAGCATTTTGCTGACTTCTAATCCCTAGGATCATGAACTGGATTTGAGTATTTAACCTTGAAACTATTTCTCAATGGGAAAAAAAATGTACGCTGAATTTTTATCATGTGTTAAAAATAATTTCCTCAGAAAAAGAGTGGCATGTTTTTAAAATTAGTCAATCAAAATATGCAACAAGCAAAATATGCAATATTTAAGAGCATATAAAGTATAAATGGACAAATTCTATCACTTAACGGTGAAGGAGCACAAGACCGAAGGTTCTCACAAGTCTTCCAGCCCCATGCCCCTTTTGGCATCATTTCGATTACAGCCCAGTGTACTAACAGTATGTTTCTGTTTCATGCAGGTAGAAGTGAGAATCTGAGGCTCATTTAACATGTGACTTTTCCCAGTGTATCACCATTACAGAAACACCTGAGCTTTCCAACTTTTTGCTGATCTCCTCCGAAAGTTCAGCGTGTTTAAGTCACTGTGATGTCAGTATATTTAACTTTGGTATTTGATTGTACCCTTCTTTTTTTTTTAAAATGTTTACTTATTTTTGAGACAGAGAGAGACAGAGTGCGAACAAGGGAGGGGCAGAGAGAGGGAGACACAGAATCTGAAACAGGCTCCAGGCTCTGAGCTGTCAGCACAGAACCTGATGCAGGGCTCGAACCCACTAACCGTGAGATCTTGACCTGAGCCGAAGTCAGACGCTTAACCGACCGAGCCACCCAGGCGCCCCTCTACCCTTCTCTTTTGTCTCTTGCCCTCCCTGTGTCTCTTCTTCCTTTCCATCTCTCTTTGTTCAGATAGAAGTTTGTCTTCCTTCTGTTCTATTTCTTTATTCTCTCTCCTTTTCTTCTATTTTTCTTTTTTTCTTCTCTTAAATTTCCCTTTCCCTTGTTGAATTAAAAAAAAAAAACCTGGCCTTTAAGCCAAGCTTTTTCTTAATGTCCATGGACATCTTAAATTCTACAGTTTTTATTTACTCACTAAAATGTGAAAAAAATAAATTTCCAACAATGCTTCCTGTCAAGGAGCAGTCAGATCATTCTCGAGAAATCGTATTTAATGATTTTATTTTCTCTCAAACATGTTCCCTGTCTCACAATCATTAAAAAAGGCTAAACAGTCATGCTATTTGGGTTTAAGCAACTAATGTAATGTGTAGATTGGACTTCACACAGCAATCGCCTATCAAGTCAGAATGGAGAGACAGACCTTCTCAAGTGTTCTCATGCTGCACTGTTTACAAGGCCGTCCTGTAGTTCTGGTTTCCAGCACCGCTTAGATCCTGTTACAGTTATACTTAGATCTTTCTTTTGGTATAATAGAATTTAATGAGAAGGAAAGTGTGCTTTCAGTTTGCATTTTCAGAAGGATTTATGGGTAAACTTAGGGTATGGAAAACCGCATTCACCCCGAAATAAGCAAAGGATTCATTCACAGAAAAAATAAAACATTTCTACCTGAATTGAAAAAGAAAGGAATTCTTTCTCAAATTTTGTTGAGTGTATCACATATTAAGAAATATATTTTTTTTCCGAAGCCCACAAGTTTGCCACCTTATGTGGAAGTCCACCTTAAGGTCGGTTACAACTCTGGTGCCCTGATCATTTGCAAGCCCCACTGCTGTAAACCAGGGAAGGGCGGGGCTGCATCCTGAGACATCTGTGGACCAGAGGAGCTGGCAGGGACCACAGAGCTTTCCAGTGAAGTGACGGCTCCCAGCTTGGCTGCAGGAACAGTCAACCTGAAGTAACTACTTCCACATATCAACACTTGTCAGTGGTGGTCTCAGAGACACAGAGACTGCAGGGAAGGGGAAGTACCTGCTTTAGGGAGAGCTAACCAGCTACCCCACCCCCCTCCATCATCAGATCTTTCATATGAAAGAGAGAAAGAAAGCCAAGTAGAAGAAAAGGATATAGGAATAAAGCCAGTTAAGTGCTTAAATTATGGCACTGGTTGGCTTTGGTGATTGGTATTTAGCTAATGAGTTTCTAAAAATTCAGAGCACCTATGATTATCCAACTTTAGAAGAATTTCGTTTATCTGGGTCAGCAGTTTTAAATGCACTTAAGAGTAATAAACAGATCAAACCAGCATCCATGCTTCTGTGATGGAACTTCTGAAGGCTTTGTAAAAGGATTAATAAAATTGTCAAAAAGACCACAGTATACAGTGCTTGTGATTCTTTGGGAGGTGGTTCACATGGAATTTGTGATTAGTAGCCATTTTCAATCGATTTACTTAAAAATAAATAAGAGCCGAAGATCCAAAATTACAAATTTGCAGTGGGAACACAGCCAAAGGCCGAGATCCATTGCTTTAGGGTTTGAGTTCCTGATATGTTTTATTTGTTTATATTTAGTCTTATTGTAATCATTACATAATAAAGGAAAAAAAAGTATGATTTTGTTAATCATCTACTAAAAGTGACAGACAAGGCCTAAAAAAGATTGCCTAGTTGCTCTTTCTAGGGGCTCGATCACAGCCCTCTGATCATTTCAATTTAGATTCAGAATATAAAGTGCTGGAAAGTGCTATAATTAGGTAGAATTTATAACGGAACCTAAAATATGAAGACTGCACATAGGCTCCTAAGAAGCAGTTGTTGTATTAAAGATGTATGAAGCTTCTTCTTGTTAAAATGAACTCAAAATTGGTCTTGGGATAAGAAGCCTTATTTCCTTCACTTTTGCTGAAGTTTGAAGCACTTCAATAACAGTGGACACATCTAGCACCTACAGAAATTGTGAGCTGACATTCTTTTATGTATTTATTGACTTATTTGTTTCATGCTTGTCTTCCTTTTTTAGGAAGTAACCTACATGAAGATGGGGATTTCATGCTTACCTTTATATCTGATGTGCCTGTAACAGTTATAATGTCACCGGACCGGACATGCAGTGGATAGATAGCCAACAAATACTCACTGAATAAAGAAGTGAAAAAAAATCAACTGCTTTCTGCCAGGAAAAGTCAGCATCACATTCTGACTGTCTCAGAACCCAGGGTCTCAAAAGCTATTTGCACGTCTTACCTTTTACAGAACCATTCCAGAGAGGTCAATAGATGTAAAGCATTGGTTTTTATTTTCCTTAGAAAAAAGAGAAAAATCTGATACCATTTTCACTAGCCAACATGATAGTTCTGGTTTCTTGAGGTATTTGGCAAAGGGGAAAGCACAGGTTGAACTGTTTAGAAAAGATAAAGGATCCTTTTCTGAATTTTGAAAACTGGGGCTTTTACACATGGTTTCAAAGTTGATTGAGCACGTAAAGCCCAACGAAGACAGATACTGCAATAGCAAAGAAACCCTATCTGATGAGTGCCCCAAGTGTGAACACACCACACCATTACCATGTGGAAATAATAGCACATATCGGCAACAAAAGCTTCTATTTAATGAGAACAGTGCCATTGTTCTTGAAATTCTAATTTGGTAAACATCTTACGGCGCTGACTCATCAGGTCTGAAAATCCAATAATAAATCACCACTGTGATTTCGCACTAACGCTGGAATTCACATCACGAAGTGTTCTACCGCATCCGATGAAACTCAAACAGGTCGCTGAAAGGTGCATTTCATCAGCAAGCAATTTAATTCATATCAAAGGAATTTTACCCCAGTTGAGTGGCAACTGGGTACTTTTGAAAGCAGCTAACTGTTGGGGGAAATGAGTTGTGTTAGTTCCCCACACAAAGGTAGTAGTCTATAATCCTAGCTGTTTTAGAAGTCATTTCTTCAAATTCCATAGCAAACAATGTGAAATAACAACCCAATATCTTTGTATCTTAATCATGTTCAGTAACGAAACCCTTTAGATAATTGGCACTGTTTCTGTAGTAGGCCAAACTTTCTTTCAAGTTACAAATACTCACAAAAGGTTTACATTATAAGGGGTTACTTTGGAGATGTGCAGATTTAGTTTGTAAGTACAAAGTGAACATGCAAATTGCCTTATCTTGTGGGATTCACAAACAACCATCATTCAGATTGATTTAATACATGGCTTTTTATCTTTAAAAGTGTTAATTAGAAAATAGGGACAGTTCTCTGAACACTTAAGAGTAATAAATAGATCAAAACAGCATCCGTGCTTCTGTGATGGAACTTCTGAAGGCTTTGTAAAAGGATTAATACGATTGTCAAAAAGACCACAGTATACATATTTAATAGTGTTAGCAAGCTACAATTACATTTTTAGGACTTTATAGCTAAGTTTTTCATATTTACTATCTAGGAAAACTGAGATTTTGTGCAACTTCTGTAAAACATTTGGAAGTTACCATTTTCTTTTAATTTTCCCACCTTGGACCTCCAAACACACTCTTCAGAGAAGATTCCAAGACTACAAGTGAATATCAGAAGTTACTCAGATAAGGATGGGTTGTTAGAGTTGCATAAAGTGAAATATTAGGAAAAAAATAATTGTTATTCGTGCATTGTCTTCTGAATGAAAAAAATATAACGCTGTTTACTGAGAATGTGCCCGCATTGTGAAGTTTCTCGCTGACAGTTAAGTGCATGTGCTAAAAAATCGCTTTTGGTCCTGCCGTTGCCTGGCTCAGTGACTTCAGGCAGGTGACGTTATATCTCCGTGCTTTGGTTTATTTGTAAAAGGTGCAAAGTCACAGTTCCTTTCTCCTAGGGTCTTATGGTGGGGATTAAATAAGACTGTTTTGAACGGTGCCTGGCACTTGAGGAAGTGTTCTGTAAGTTATGATAATTGAGGCAATTGCTCATGAATGTCGATGGAGGTTCTCACTAGGCTTACGTATACGATTAGCCTATCATCAGCACTGAAAATGCTTGGGAATGCCTCCTCAAATCTGTGAGAAGGGCAAACATACCCAGCACAGGGTGAGGGCCCTTGGCCTCTGCATGTCCAGACAACTTGATTTTCCCTTCTCCTTAAGACGAAGACTGAAGGGGCCTAGCCATCTCATGAACCACTTCCTTTCTAATGCCTCTCTTTGTGTCTTATATACTTTGTCTTTATTCAGTATTTTGATGTAATTAATAATATATGCAGGTGCAAAATAGTCAAGAAGTATAAAAGCCACAATCAAATTAATTTGTTAGAAAATACAGGGTTTTTAAAAATTTATCTTTTCAGAAAATTTCCCTGCATCTCGCTTTGTCTTTTTTTTTCTATTTCTTTTTTCTTTTTAAAAACTGTATTATGCCTTTTCCCTGACCACAGCTTCCAAACCTCATGCTTCACCCAGTCCCCTTTAAACGGAAGACTCACATTCCCCAGGCATTTGGCCCCTCGAGTCATGAACTTCCTCTGGTTTCTCTGTCAAATGGACTTTCCCTTTTTGTTTTTTGCTTGCTGGTCTGTTTTTTTTTTTTTTCTTTTTAAGTTTATTTATTTTGAGAGAGAGAGAGAGAGCGCAAGAGCACATGGGCACACATGCAAGTGCAAATGGAGGAGAGGCAGAGAGAGAGAGGATCCCAAGCAGGCTCCACAACACCACCGCAGAGCCGGATATGGAGCTCAAACTCACAAACCCTGAGATCATGACCTGAGCCAAAACTAGGAGTCAGATCCTTAACCAACGGAGCCACCCAGGTGCCCCTGGTCATGAACATTCTCCTAACTCCTGAGAGATGAACACCTCCTGGCATGTGCCTCCAATATCTCTACCTTTTGGATATCTCATTATCACTGGCTTTTGGATTCTCCAGCAAGGCACTTAATTCTGAACAGAGCTAACTGCCTCTCTAAACCACACCAGTATTCTGTTGCTCCAGTGAATTTCCCCCCACACAGCAGATAGATCTGTCCTCCTAGTGGCAGGGAGAAGTCAAATTGCAGATTCCAGAATCTTCTGGAGAACTCATACCAGCGTGGTTAACTGGACCAACTTGGGGCTGTCATAGGAGTTATATCATTTTCAGATTCTCTGCAACATTAAATCCTCCCGCTTGCTCCCACACACTGCGCTCAACATCCCTCCTTTATTGCCTGTAATAACAACTCAATGTGAGCTCACTTCCTATCTTGCTGATGGTACTCTTATTCCTTTTGGAAGTCCTTCTTACCACCCTTCCCTTCTCTTTTTACTATTTCTCCTTCGGAATTCTCATTTATGTCTATAACTTCATGTAGATATTCTATCTTTAATACCTCTAATCTCAATATGGCTGCAACGTGACGCACATACAACTCTCTGCTCTGGAACATTTTTAATTAGATGTCCCAGGACACATTCTTGCTAATATATGCAGAAACAGTACGTCATTTTCCAACACCATAAAAAACATTCCAGCTTCTTTTGCTGTTCCCCTCCTACTATTATTAAGAAAACTACCATTCTCCTAGTTATTAAGATTAAAATTGTATGGTCACGATTGATTTCTTTTACTTTGTTGCCTCTACATCCAATCAGTTACCAGATCTAGCTACTTCTTCATTGTCAAGTACATCTTGGCTTTCTTTTTCTTTATTCTAGACATCACTATTCTGGTTAAAGATTTCATTATTTCTTCGTTGAAACCCACACATTAGCTCCCATGGGTTTTGCTGACTCTCGCTCTACTTTTCCTGTTGCTGGAGAAATACTATTTCTAGGGCAGGGTTCTGATTAAATGAGATGCGATCTGCAAGAATTACTTTATAATATCTGTTGTATAATTATTAGTTGTTTATCTTATTATGTCACTGACTTGTTCAAATATCATTAAATTCTCCCCAGTGCCCTCTGAATAAAAACAAAATGCCACTGCTTGTTTTTTAAGATGTCCTGTAATATCATCCAAGTTTATCTTTCCAGATATTTCCTACTAAACGTTATGACTTTTTCTATCCATGGGAAAAATCTTGCCATTTGTTGGATCCATCCCTATTACCTGTGCTGTGTTCATGCCATTCTACCTCTCCCCTACCCCTGAAATGTCTCTGCCCCAGTGAGAATGGAAATAAGCTGAACAAATGATATCTGGAATTCTTTGGTAAAGGAAAACTGTCATTAATTAAATTTTGGGTTCAGCACAGGTCTATATATTGATTTTGCATTGTTCTTTTGGATCATATTTGAACATCAAGTCATAATCCTTCTTTATCCACATAGTTATCTTCAGAAGATAAAAAAAATAATAGGTATTGACCATATAGGAAATAAAAAGAGTTGAGAAAATTAGTTGATAATATGCTCAATATGAGTTGAGAGTATAATGCATCTGTTAGAAAGCAAGCAAGATTAAGTTGCATAGATTTTAAAAATATCTATTTTTGTGGGAAATCATGATCCCTTGATTCTCAGTATTGCTTGGTCTATACTAGGATATTATGTCTGGGTTTCCCATTTGAAGAGGGGCATTGGCAGACTGGAGTATATGTGGAAAAGATGGCTAGGATGGTGACATTTATAGAAATTACCTTGCAAGTTAAACGAGAGGAGGAATCAGGATAATTTAACCCATAGAAAGAAAAGATTAAAAAAATGACTATCATCGATCATAAAGAAGATGTGCTATATATTTTTCTCTAATGAATAGAAGTAGGACAAATAGAGCTATTTGTGATTCAATATTATAAAAAAACTTTTTAGCAAGACTTCTCCTATGGTGGACAGTAAGATTGAGTCTGATTAACCAAAAGTTCTTTAGAAGGATTTCCTACAAGAGAGGGATGTCATACTAGCTGTCCACAAACACATCTTTAAATTTTAAGATTCTAAAACTTAGAGAAAACTAAGAGAAAACTCTTAGGAAGTCATTGGAATAACTTTATATGAGAACAGTAGACACAATGAACATGACTTTGCTAGGCCAAAGCTAGACAAAATCAAGGTATTCACTAAGGTAGAGGAAGCAATGGAAGATACTCTCCCCCTGCCCAGGAAAAAAATTTGTGATTTATAAGAAAAATATCAACAGAATTAATATTTGGGTGATTTATCAAAAATGATCCTTTGCTTAGGAGGGTGATAGTGCCATGGTTACTATGATAGAACAGCAGGCCACAAAAGATCTCTGGATTGGGATGAGTAGGTTAGAGGGTAGTTTTGAAGCAAACTGCAATTTACCTGGGAAGGTAGTGAAAAGGTGGCTATTGGCATATGAATAGTGTCGCTATGGGAGAAAGTCATGTTCATATTGAGGATGGTAGGAAACTTGCCTGATTCCCAGAAGACCACTTCTGAACCCAGCAGACACAGCCTCCACCCATCACAATGCCTTGAGGTTCACCTGATGGACTTGATGTTTACAGTCCCCTCTCTTACCACAGCTCAGCTACTTTTCTCTCCATCTGCATTCTATTTTCCTTGTATGGTGCTCTGGCTAAACTCGTGGGTGCCAAGCTTTCTCAATGAGCTGTCTGTCTCTTGGCCCTCCATTTGTCTTCAGGTTGTCAATTGCAATTTTGATCACAGTTAAATTTTATTCTGCACAGCTGCACTACCAGTTGCATGAACTGGTCTTCAGTGATTCTCTACTCCACTGCCCTTCCCCAGCCCCCATTTTTCAGTCTTACATCTTAGCTCCTGCAATCTCTCGCCACCTGTCTTGGCTCCAGATCACACTCAAAGTTGTTTTATTCCAGACTAACATGTATGGCCTGGATACAACATTACTAGTATCAATGGAAAGAAAAAAATTACTTATAACCTTCTCATAAGTCATAGAAAAAGTATAAAAAGCATGAGCAAGTGTAATTTATCACCCTGAGCAAGTAGGCATGTAATTACTTGCAAGGCTGCTTTTAGTTTAAAGCATAGTTTTCTATTTCTATCCTTAAACATTTTCCCCATGTAGAAGTTTTGGAGATTTGGCACATTTGCAAATGCCTGGTGCTGGTGTTACTTCTGCAAAATCATGTGCACATCATTCAATGGCATTGCACCTATCTCCAATTTAGCCAGAGGGGTCTACTAGCACTTCTATTCCAGATCCTCTTGGCTAGTATCATGGCATCGAAGTTCTAGTTGTCCGATAAACTACAACACAGAGAATAAAGTGTGCTAACAGACAATGTTTGCACAAATTAAATAGCCAAATAAGTTTTACATAATTAGTTGTTAATTCTCTTTGGTGTTATCACTATTGCTGGCATACACTGTATTTATCACATTACATCCATTTGTGTGTTTATTTAAGGGAAACACTAAATAAATTACATTTTTCTATTTTTAGATGTAATCTGCCCTTGAGTTTCAAAACTCATCTTCTTCTCTCAGCATATAAGGTCTTTATCATTCATTTAGCCTAAAAATATTCTTTTTGAAAAGTTTGGGTATTTCTGGGATTGAACACTGAAAGCTATGAAGTATGCCTTTCTCATCCAGCCATTTTGATTTCATGAAAACCCCCACTCAAAGTAGGGTAGGCTCTTACCTGAGAGAATATCTCAGCTTAGCTATTTTGGCTTTGACCCAACATGGTCACTGATCTTGACTCCATTCATGATCCATCAGGTGTAGCAACCACCACCATCTCAATGCAACTCCTAAAAAAAATTAGAAGAACTTTATTGGTTTCTTTTTGGCCAATGGTCTTTTCATTACTGGTTGGGTCACTGGACATCCTTATGCACAAAATAACCTAATGCTATTTCCTATGCAAGGAATAATGAACACGGCAATTTCAGCTAAAATTGGGCATGGGAAACAAATTAACCAACATATTTTGCATAGTGCTTAGATTTTAGTTATCTGAATTAATAGATGCTAGTATTTTTCCTTTTTAAAAATCTTATTTAATTTTTATTTTAGAGAGAGAGAGCATGGCTGAGGGAGAGGGGCAGAGGGAAGAAAGAGAGAGAGAGAACGATAATCTTATGCAGGCTTCATGCTCAGTGAGGAACCCGACACAGGGCTCCATCCCATGACCTTGGAATCATGACTGGAGCTGAAATCAAGAGTCCAAAGCTCAACTGACTGAACCACCCAGGTGCCCCATATTGTCTTATTTCCTCCAAAAGTCACTCCTTTTGGATCTAGGGAGTAATCTTATATCCAATAGTTATAAATAGTGAAGCTGCTTTGGTAGAAATGAACTCAAGAGACCTCAAAAGCTATTGATTTGACTTAGTCCATCTTTTTCACACCTGTTGAATTTATCTCTTTACCCCAGCTTATACTTAGTATGGATTGAATTAACCATTACCTAAATTTAGCATACTAGTCCAAATAGATATGTGTTTTGTTTCTAAGCTTGCTGTATGACTCATTCTATTTCTAGACTGAGGAAGCTAATCAAGTTCCATAAGATCAGCTCCTGCTGGCCTCTTAGTGTATTTGGAATAAAAATGAATAAAGATGGTAATACTGGCAACTAAGTTGTTAAACATGAAACTTTTTAAAAAATTTTATTTATTTATGAGAGAAAGAGAGAGCGAGAGTGAAAGCGAGCATGAGCAGGGAAGGAGGAGAGAGAGAGAGAGAGAGAGAGAGAGAGAGAATCTTAAGCAGGCTCCATGCTCAATGTGGACCCAGATGCAGGGCTCGATCTTACAACAGTGAGATCATGACTTAACCCAAAATCAAGAGTCACATGCTTAACCGATTGAGCCATCCAGTCACCCCAAACATGTAATATTCTTAAATAAACAAATTTTGTCAAGCACTTTATATATACATGTAAAATTGTGTTTTGATCCTCTGGTTACATGATGTCCTAGGTTTTGATGCCTGCTCTCATCTGTGACTTAGAGCATAGTAGATCTTCTACATCAAAAGAATTATCCTTCAGAATGGATATCCTGGGAAGATGTATTGCAAGGAAGATCTGGGTCACTTTTCTGTGGGCTTGAAGCTTACTTAATGTCTTGGGCAGTCCTACCTTCCTCAAGTGACACAGTGCCCTGTTTGGGGATGGCTTTGGATCAGATGTCATGAGATGGCTGTGGGCTTCTGGATTTCTGGCAAACTACTGGTATGTTTCTTCTCTGTTATATGTGTGATATTGCTTAATATGTTCTTCTTAGGCAAATGTGCCCTAATTGAAAACAACAATGACAAGTTTCGGATATTAGTGTCCTAAGAGTTGAGGAGGATCTTACATGTACCTCTTTAAGATATATTCTTACTCGATACATGTGATTTATAGATAAAATAGATAAAATTTAAAAAAAAATTTTATTTTCTTAAGTAATCTCTTCACCCAACATGGGCTCAAACTCACAACCTTGAGATCAAGAGTCATCGCATGCACTACCGACTGAGCTATCCAGGCGCCCCTGACATAGATAAACTTTTAGCTTTTTAAGAGTCACATATTTATATGTTGTTCGTATTTTATTTTCAGAGTTCCTTCATTTGAAATCCTCAATAATATTGCCTTTGTTATAGAATCATGCGATTGTAGTCTTTTCTTGAATGCATGCTAAGCTCATTTCTATCATAGCAAAAGAGAAATATAGAAATCTGGATTCTCTCTTTGCCTCTTATTATAGGATACAGGAGCCTAGTAAAATGCTAATAATATTTTAGTAGGAGAATATGGCACCTTTTATGGCTTACTACATTTAGGTGACATCATGGCTCCACATGACAACATGAGTTAAGATGAAATACACTCATTAAAAAACAAATTCCATCATGTCATGGGTAACCTGTGATCTCTAGCTTTGGAGCGTTAAGCCTTGTAGATCGTGCCAGGGCCTACGTGAAGTCTGTTATTAATAATAAGAATAAATTCCACCCCACTCCTTAGGTTACTCATTCATATCACCAGTCAACAACTCAACACACTCTTTAGTAACAGAAAAAGAGAAATCTAGTACATTCTAATGATTTGAATAATTGCTTGGAAACTCGATAATGCGCTAACATTCATTTGCTGAAAAGTGAGCAAATGACAGTTAAGCGACTTCATCTTAAAATGGGTGTGGGCCTGTTTATATGTATCTGTGGCTGGTTAGCTTCTTGGTTAGAGCTCAGATCAGGAGCTTTGCCCCATGTGCCCCATGTGGCCCTGTCAACTTTTCTCTTTCAAGGGTCCATTTCATCACTGACCCCAGCTTGCTATGGCACAAATGTTTACTACTGGCTGATAAGGAGATGAGATTAGAGCTCACTCACTGCTTAAAGCAAATCTATCACCACACTGTAGAAAACTACTCACAGCACATAATCCACGTGGGTGGTTCCATAGCACCACCTCAAGGGCTGTATCTCTGGGCTTGTGCATATAGACATGTCTACATATAAAGACACGTACACTAGAGACACTTACTAATCATGTCACTGATGGAGATTCATCTAGAGAAAGACCATTATGAAATAGTGAGTTATTTGTATCAAAGATTAGTTTAAAGACAGCTGTAGATTTATTATTTTAAAATCTCTGGATGAGGGGATTGGATTAGATAAACTTTAAAGTCCTTCCAGCTCTAAGTCCTTCCAGCTCCCTACAGTCTCCAAGTGCATTGATTAACATACATAATGTAAAACAATGTAGTTTTGTAAAGCAAAATTGGCAGGAAGAGGATATTCTCTCAAGAAAAACTACTTTCTGCGAGTCTTCCCTTCAAGCTACCAAAAAAAGGTGATCAAGTAGAGCTCAAAAATAATTTCTGGGCTTAAACTTAAAATTCTTTTATCTGGAACAGATTATTTCATTCCACAATTAGAAATGAGATCCAAAATGCAAATATTACTGAGAGAGATAGCACATTGCCTCATATTCACACTATGGTGTTAACAACTGCTATAAGAGCCATTTTACAGAGTAAGTTTGAGAGGGGGAAGCGTACCTTATTCAAATATATGAAGATGATTTTACGATTTTACAAATCATATCCTATTTTATTCCAGTCCTAATTCTGCCAACCCTTCTGGGTATGTAACAATTTTAAAGACAGTGCTTCAAAATTTGAAGAGGGGAAAATGTGGAAACAGCTTAAATGAGAATGTAACTCTTAAGCTTTCACCAAATACATTTCCACGGTTTTCCAGTTCATTCTATTTTCTTGAGAAGGGGTGAAAATTCTTCGAATTAAATGTACAATAAAATACCAAATATATACTGGTTCTTTTAACGTTTTGTATCTCTAAATTTAGCGTTATTTCTGTTTATGTCAAGTCTATTTTGCATCTGAATTTGGTAAGACATACTATTTACTATCCTGTTGACCAGAATGCAATCTGTTCAATCAGTATTTGGAGATCCATTTCATTTGGAGTTCTGTCTAGTCATATAGAAATTCTATTTTGATAGTAATAAAACAAAACTTAGTAGGAGAAAAATCTACTTGTAAATGAACTGAATTTCAAGACTCCAGATTTTCTGTTTCCCACTGTCCCTGCATATGAGACAAGAGAATCAGGCTCCACATGTAGTAAAAGGATGCAGGTTGATATATAAGTTCCGTGTTCTTGACGTAAGAGTTGAAAAGGATTACAAAAAGACACTATTACATTCTGTGCTAGCAGTATTCTTCCACCAGTTTGGTGGATCAGTCCTGGTGGGACAATGTAGATACAGGTCTCACGTGGGACAGCTGATCAGTCCTGGTGGGACAATGCAGATACAAGCCTCACGTGGGACAGCTGATCAGACACATGAACCTCCTAAAGTCATCTGAATAGAAATCACAATCAGAATATAAGTCTAGATGTTTTGCAAAAACATTTCTTATCCTTTAATTGGAAAGGATCAGTTATCTGTCCATTCTGCCCGAAAGATCCCAGGCCACTTGAATCATAATGACAACTAAAACCCTGCTGCCTGGCTCCACTGCAATCCTGTTCCTGTTTTACGGGGACAAGTGGAGTGCTTTTCACTTGTGAAACGGAGCCTGGCAAAAGTTGTTAGTCTCTATTGCAGTGCCCTCTATTGCTCCCCTTGTCTGGGGCCAGAGCTTCTGGTTCTCCATCCCATCTTTGACCTTGTGACTAGATGCCTGCCAGACCCACCTCTGGCAAGAGCAGCAGTTACTTCTAGCCCATTTAAGGGGCTTTTAGGTTTTAGGAACTCCTCCGCGAGATCATTTTGTTTATCTTTTGAATGTGAGGTGACCAGACCTTTGAAAAATTGGTATTCTTTTTCCTCTTTCACTATAAACTGGAAACTTTACTCATGTGGGCATGGTGTATTGGAAGACCAGGCTTTCATTCTTCTTAACTTCCCATATAATCAAAAGAACCTAATGAATTCAAGTTGCCTGTAACATTTTGTGTGTTTCTAAGTTGAAACCGAATTCCCAAACAACCATGTGAACAATAATGAAATTCAGGCAAAGAGGCTCTATTTTCCTGTTGTTAGGAAAAAAAAAACTCTTATGGTGAACTCTTGGGTTCTACTCCCTGTGATTTAAGACAACATAAAATTTAGTACTTATCGGTTGTATTTTGGCTTTAAAATTATTACAAAGAGCCTGAAGAAATGTAATGGCTGAATGGAGTTTGATCAGAAATACAACTTACAGAATTATATAACGCATGCATTCTCCCATGTTAGAAACTATATAGCACACTCTATAGATTACAGTTTCATTATGGAGATGGTACAATAAAAGAGTCTCTCAAACTTCCATATGAGAATTTAGGTACAGTAAGCAGAATGTAATTATTCCAGTTGGAATTTGGCCAGAAGCTGGGGATTAAAAACCCTAGTGTTATGAAAAGTTCCATGGGATGTTTAATGACTAGAAATAGCCAGAAGCTTAGATTTATGACATCCAAAAATAGTACCCCTAGCAGGATTAGTCCACCCAGGTCATGCTGGGGCACAGTTTGGGCAATAGTCAAAAAAACCCATTTATTGAATCATAAACATAATTTCTAGCAGCTCTGGGTTGGAGATTTGTATTCAAGCACTACTTACCAACTTTTAGCAGCTTCCTTAGATGTAGCATCCCACTGACACTCAGTAAATGCACAATAATAAAGGAAATGTTAGGTAGGCTTGAATGATAATGATGATAGTTCATATAGGAGGCCAAGGACCAAAGCTGACTTTACAAGTAGGTGACTGAGATGACTCCAAATGTTACATGATTTCAGAGGCTCTGGAAAGGCACAAAATATCACCTTGGTTCGGTTTGCTAGGGACTACAATATCACAAATGTAATTTTATTCTTTTTGATTAATGTTCAACCGCTATTTCAAAACAAACATACTTGAAGAAGTTAATATGTAAGACTTAGTTGTCATTTAGGACATAGGGTGGCATGAAATTTTCAAGCCCTATTCTAAGGAATTTTGGCAGAACTGAAGAGAATGAGAACATTGAGTGAGTGAGCCCACTAAGAGAAGAATAGTTTGCAGAAAGAAAAGTGTGGGGCCAACAAAGACAAATTTCTCCAGTCTCACTGTGATGGGGTAAATTGTGTCTCCCACCCAATTCATGTGTTGAAGCTCTAATTCTGATTACTACAGAATCTAAAGGATTTAGAGGCAAGTCCTTTAAAGAGTTAATTATGTCAAAATGGGATTCTTATGGTGGGCTCTAATCCAATCTGACAGGCCTTCTTATAAGAACAGGAAATTTGGAAACACAGAGAAACACCAAGGATATATGCAGACAGAGAAAAGACCATTCGAGGACAAAGTAAGAAGGTGGCCATCTGCACACCACAGGGTGAGGCCTCAGAAGAAATTAACCCTGCCATCACCTTGATCTTGGACTTCTAGCTCCCAAAACTGTGGGAAAATGAATTTCTGTTGTTTAAGTCAACCAGTCTGTAGTATTTTGTTTTGACAGCCTAGGCAAATTAAAACACCCTTTTTCAGAGGAAAGACAAGGGACTACTAGTTAAATCTCTCTGCTTCTTTGAGGCTGAGGCTCTTATTGAAAATGGTTCTAATCTTTCTTGGATCTTTCTAGCCCCAGGGAAAATTCCTGTGGATCAAGCCCATCACCTCTGGCTGATCTTTTAAGGCACGGTTTAAATTCAAAATGTTCTTTGGGCATTCATAATATGCTGGGGTAAAGAGGTGATGAGCAAAAGTCAAACTAGGAAAGGCTAATCAAGGAGCTTACCAGGCTTATCAAGATACAGTTGGAAGGCTCATTGTTTGTTGGTAGCCATGGTTTGTTGGGCAACCCTCTATATTAAGTAAGGTGACTCTATTTTCACTACTAAAAACCAAGCCCTCTCTTGGGGACTTTGGATGTATTAATGAATTTTGGTGAGAGAATTTCAAAATTGGCTTTTGGGGCTAGCTATGATAACTTTAGCATCAGCAAACAAGGAAGGACTTCCTGCATGAATATAATTTAATGTAAACATAAAGTAACCACAGTAATAGAAAGACAGAGTACTTGTGTATAGAACTAGTATTAATTGTTAATAATAAGACTACAACCTCTTAAAAATGCAATTACTGCTGTGTTAATATGGAACCTGGGAGTCTGGAGGGCAAGGATAGTTTATACTTGCCAAATCACTGTGAGAAAATTCCAACTATGTGGAAATATAAATATTCACTATTAGGAAGGAGCAATTGGGATAGGCTAAATATTTACCCAGTTTTCTTCTCTTTAATTTACAAATAAGACCTCTCTTATTGGTTCAAGTTTTCCTATTAGGAGATGAATTGGGAAAAAATTGGAGGGGGAATGGCTATTGTCTTTCTTTTCCTACCCAAAATATATCTTGTAACTCAGATAGTCATGAAATCTTTCATTTTTGATTTTGAAATTTATTCCACAATTAGTTTATTCTATCAAGATACTGCTAATGAAATTTAGAATGTGTTGCATTAAAAATATCAGAGATATGATGTTGAAAATGAATATGAAAAACATAATTTTAGCAGCAAATTAAGTGGTAGTTAAGTAGAATGTAAACAGATTATTTAGAGAAAATCTGCAGAAGGTTAGAAGTGTGCAGACATTCAAATGTTTAAGGATTCCTAATTGTCACATTGCTGCCATTGTCACTTGCAGCAGATGCACAAATAAATAGCAGTATTGTGGGAGAATTGTCATGTAAAGAGCCTCATATAAAGCTTTTTCTTTTAGGTAATTCTTCCTTTTTTCCCCCTTTATTCTTCCTTGAATATTTTTTTCATGAGGATAGTTTCAAAGGCAATGTTATTCTTGAGGAGAAACTTTCTGAATAAAACCATTCTATCTATCTATCTTAGTAATGGTTCAGGCAAGAAAACAGAAACCACTCCAGGTATTTCAAACAGAGGTGATTTAATACAGGGAGTTGGTTACATAAATGATGTAAATGTTGGCAAGGTGATAGTGAGGTGATCCAGAACTTAGAAACAATAAGAAGCCACTACTACCCCCAAGGATTAGAAGGACACAAGAAGGAGGTATTGTTTTCACAGTTTAAAGATAAGGACGACCCTTGGGAAACTATAACCTAGGTACCCAGGTGGGGACTCTTCTACTGTACCCCAGACCACTGAGAAAGGAACTTCTTTAATGGAGCCAGAATCACAGAGAAGATAGAATCATTGCCAAGGTGAAAATAAAAGCAGAGAAAGAGCAGAAAAAAAAAAAAGGATCTTGTGATTTTTGCCATCATTTCCTTCTCCCAGGATTTTGCCAGTGCCTCCTCTTGGTTAAACCTACCACAACCCAGTTGAGAGAGAAGCCTGGGAAATGTAGTTCCCAGAGATATAAAGCCCAGCAGGGAAAGGGTAGTTAATAGATCAAGAGCAAACTGGCAAATGAGTTGCATACAAAAAAGAAATTACTTTTGTTCGTTTGTGTTTTCCTTTAGTTTAATCTGGTCTGCTTAGTCATGGTACAATGAAAATCACTTTTAGACCTTATGACAAATTGTAGATTTCTTCCTTCCTTCTTTTCCTTCTTTCTTTGTTGGTTCATTTGTTTCTAATATGAGATATTTATGATATAAGTAAAGGCACCTGGAACCTCAGAATTAAAAATTTACTGAACAGTAATGTGGTATCTGAGATGTGGGAAGCACAGGCTGAGGAAACCAAAATGACACCTGTCACTGACATTTGAGTTTCAGACCCAGAGTCTGAATAATCTTCCGAATATCAGCTTCCAACTTATAACATGACATTTCAAATTTAGCAATTTTGTACTAATGAACTCCTTTATTTCTGCCTGTCTCATTAGGACACTCCATGCTTTCCAGAAATGCAAGTGAAGTTTAATAGAGATAAAGCCATTCCACTGGCACTGCTATGATCAAGAAGCTACAATCAATCTTGCTTTCTTCAAGCATGTCATAAAAAGACCCTTTTCCTTCTGATTAGCATTCTTGAACACAGTACAAGCTGATGACTTGCTTGAAGTCATTCACTGTAGGGATACAGCACCTACTGCACGTGATAAAACAACATAAGGCATATGAACTGCTCATTACAATCTAATTAGTTTGGGCTTTTCATTTCATTTTATGTCCTGAATTGAACCTGATTCAATATGATTCTGAGATGGAGTTCATCATGTCTTCTCACTGGCAATGTAAGTTCATGGTGTTTGCTTGCTAGATTCTAGTTATAGAGATGGTCACCCTTTTCTTTTTTAGGAACTGGTTAGAAAGAAGGTCATTAATATAAAATGACTGACGTCTTTACTATTGTATTTTCCTCTGTGAAGGATTTCAATTTGACCTAGCACACATCACAAAGTATTTCAGGAAGTTTTAGCCATTTATAATAAACTGATTTGCTTAATTCATGGGTTCACTTCTCGCAATGTACTAGGAGCAACAGTCCTAGCCCTTTGTTTGCATTCCAAAGAATGACTAAACAAAAAAGGAAAACCTGGTTTAGCTTCACTATTCAACTCAATTATAGTGGAAACTTTTTGAAAACAAGATGGCTCCATTTTGGGGTTGTTTCAATAACAACTTTCTGTGTCTCAAACTAATAAGTACACACTGATTTATCTGATCTCAACACTTTAAGGGGTTATAAGAAAAGAATGACTGGCATTATTTTGGAAAACATATGCACTGTCTTCTCTGAGTCTTTATTTTTGGAAGAATGAAGATCCAAGAAATCTGCTTTTTTTCTTCTTCATAGGAAGGTTATGTGTATCTGTTTGTTATTCCTTTTTTTTTCAACTTGAGAAATAATTTATTTTGGGTAATGTTAACATAATATAATACTCATAAATATGTTTTTCTTGCTACTCATATGAGCTTTCAAAATTTTGTAGCCTCATCTGGAAGGCAAAGACTGTATTTTATATTCACCTTATAAAATATATTATTTTTTTGCCAAAACATTGCCCCATGGTTTCATGCCATGGGACTGCATGTAGAATGAAGTCTTCTGGAAACTGATTAACAAAATCATTCTGGATAAAGCAGATTTCCTCTACATTACTAAGTTCAACTTGCAGATAATAATAGAATGAGATAATCATACATACTCCTTGCTTTGTTGACAAAATATATTTAGATAATACATGTAAAATTCCTAGAATTATATGTTTCACAAACTATATGTTCCCTGTGTTGGTTTCCTTGCCACCTCCTTTGGAGCAGTGTAATTTAATCAGATTCCCACCCTAAATGACATCATGAGAATCCATGTGGTTCTGTTGACCCAGGATCAACCACATCTGTCCAAAAATGTTTTCTCCATGATAGAGAGGTTTATCTAATTTAACTCAATTTGTAATTCATAACTGATGATCATTATGTATATTGCCAACGAACTGAGGTTTACTAATGATTGGACATTTTGAGTGTCCTGCATAAACCACTTTTTACTATTCTAAAACCCATAGAAATGGTAACAATTTTATAACATTCACTGATTCATTTTGTAAAGAAACTAAACTAGGTGATGTCTGCTTTGTTTATTTAGATTTTATATCCTAACTGGTGGCTCCTTATTTCTGAAATGATTTGTTGAAAGCTTGTGGTTAGATGGTATGTAACCTTTAGTTTAGCTATTGTTAGCACTTTTGTATGCCAGAGAGAGGTTCTGAAATTTTCAGTAGGCCATGGATTCTTAATAGGGAATCTTAATTGTTCCCTGAGTACTTGAGAGCCATCATGACATCTGAGTTATATACATTTCTTATGTATAACCTTCAGCTCAACATTGAAGTAAGGCATAAGGCATTTGTCCCACACTTCGTACAAGAAGAGGAAGTGAGTTTTTTTTTTTTTTACTTACATTGTCAAAGATTCTTAAGGGATTGGTCTTGGTTAATTAGCAATTAGTAAAATGAGTATCAAGCTCCTGATAAAATATTGTTAGGGAAATTGGGAAACAGAAGGTTACCCAAGCCACTAACTCAATCTTTGGGGAACTGAAGGAGGTAGGAAGAGAGGGAATCAAGGAGCCAGGGGTGCCCAGAATGGTGTATGCCACTGTAGCTGCCCGTGTCCTCTAGCATATTATCCCAGCTGTTCTCTTTATGCCCTGAAGCACAGTTCTGAGGCCCATGAGACTGAAATGAACTCAGAAATTATGACTTGATTAAAGACTACTGAGATGTTCCTATTGGAAATAGAAAATGATATTATGAAAATTGATGTGCTCTTCTTTGTTTATAAAGACAGCACGATTATCTCGCCATCATTTGCATTTGAGTTGATGGTAGGTTTGGGCTGAGGTCTCTACACTCTGGGGGAAGGGCATGAGTTTGCCAGTTATGTGTAAGGGGTTCTGTCCATGCAATGAAATAAAGCTGTGCCACCTGGCTAACATGGAGTCACAGCCAACAACCTTGACACCCAAGTGAGGATGAGCATGAACAATACCATGTGTTAATTACCACGGGTCTTCATTCATGTATTAAGGGGTATGCCCATAATCTTCTTCATCCACGTATTAAGGGGTATGCACATAATCTTCAAACATAGATCCATACAGGTAAAAAACCAAGTGAAATAGAATCCCTAGAGGGGGACTGGCCAGTTCCAGTGAAAGACCTGTGGTTTGAGGACACAGAGAAGATTTTATCTCTGACTATATAATGTTTTCTACTTATAGACTCTGTTGAAGTAGAGGGCCTTTTCTTCAATCTATTGCTCACACTTTCTTCCACAAGACTGAATTTTGGGAGACACTGAGAAATGAGGTGAATTAGGAAGTATCTTATAGTTTAACAGCTGATAAATGGGGTATGCATTTTCTTCGGTTGTTTCTCTCAGGCGTTTTTGGCCCCACTTTGATTATTATTAGATATAAGTGTATCTATAATTTGGATGGTATGCCAAATTATAGGGTCTCAAAAGGGTGATGATTTTCATATTAAATTCTTCATTATCATCTTAATTCTAATTAAGTGCCAGGTGAGTGTAGAATTAAAAATATGGATTTTTCAAAAGAAATTACTGTGGCTTTACATACATCCTGGCCCTACCACTTAGTTGGTTTTATCATCTTTATCATTTAACTTCCATGGGCTCCACTTTTCTTCTTTATAAAATGGGGTTAATGCTCCTTATATATAAGGGTTGTTGTGTGTCGACTTATATAATGCACATGAAATACATGGCAACTGAAACATTCTCAATATTTTCTTCTTTCCTCTTCCTTTCCATGACTAATTTCTTTTTACATAGCTGGGCTTATAGTTTTCCATGTACATATTCTCCTCTGCATATTCACCAATAGGGAATATTTTAATAAGGTGGCGGGTACCTAAAAGTTCTTTTTGGAATCATCATCCCAACCATAGTTTTCTTTACTTCTAAGGCTCCAGTTTTCAACCTAAGAGGATCCTAAATTCTGTGAAATCTGTTGAAATTATGTTTCTATAGCTATACTAGCTGCTATGGCTGCTCGATGATGAATTTCAAGTGACAGGTACATCAAATGAAAATGAGTTTAGGAATTTATTTTATAGACCAGTTTTGTGTATGTATTCACCAAACTAAAAACGAAGTGGGAAAAAATAAAATATTACTCACT
>CM053578.1:24679184-24736684 GCA_028646485.1 Cryptoprocta ferox | reverse complement strand
CTCTGCTTAGGACCAGAGATAGAGCAGTGAACAAATGAAACAAAGCTCCTTACCTTCATGAACCTTACAGTCAACTGCGAGATTTCCCTAAAGACTCTTTCCCCCATTCTCTTAAAAACATTTTCCTTCATTTTTACTTGCTTAAAATACACTACATGCTCTCCCCACCCCCTAATTCCTATCTGATGACCTTGTCTAATAGTCACTGAAAGAAATGGAAGCAATTAGAGATAGACTTCCTTAAGCATGCTCCCACCACTCAACATACAAACCCAACTTTTGTATATCCATCTGTCTTTCTTCTTGTGAACATGGAAGAAAAAATATATAATGCATACACACTCTCTCTCTCTCTCTCTCTCTCTCTCTCTCTCCTGCTGCCTTCCTAAGGACTTAATTTCTGCAGTTGTTCTTCCCCTGCATCACCAATTTCCTTTTTCACATTAAGAAAAACCTCTGATAAGCACACAGTCCCTTCTTGTACTTCATGCATCTGCTGCCTTTCAAAGCAAAATTATCTCTAAAAATTATCTCTAAAAATTATCTACTCTACACTCTATTTGTCTAGGTCTTCACCTTCAGTTCACTCTTTGAGCTCTTCGTTGGATCTCATACTCTGTACTCCATTAAAAATATCTTTGTCATGAAGAGCACCTGGGTGGCTCAGTGGGTTGAGTGTCTGACTCTTGATTTTAGCTCAGGCTATGATCTCACGGTTGCTGGGTTTAAGCCCCACGATAGGCTCTGCTCTGATAGCATGGAGGCTGCTTGGGATTCTCTGTCTCCCTCTCTCTCTGCCCCTTCCCACCCAAATAAATAAATAAACATTTTTAAAAAATACATCTTTGTCATGAAACACATCCTTCTTTAATTTCCTAGATAAAAGATTTCCCAGTGTTTCTGATTATTTTTTTGGTTATTCTTTGTCAGCCTTTTTCTTCAATGCCTCCTTCTCTCTTATTCCTTTTCTGAATGTTGGAACCTCCCAGGATTAGTCTGGTCCATTTTATTGCCATCAGTCTTCTCTAGTTAAGTGACCTCATCTAGTTCCATGGCTCTAAATAATGCCTACAAACTAATTTTTATACCCCCAATATTAACTTCACCCATGAGGTCCAAATTCTTACTGACTACTCAAGATGTCCCCTTGGATATGTACTGGCATCTAGTCATCTCAAACTGAATCTATTTAAGACGGAAGTCTTGATTTTCCCTTGACTAAGCTATTTTCTTTCCCAATCTTCCTCATTTCAACACCAACATCCAGCATCTTAGATCTAGGAATCCTCTTTGTTTCCTCCCTCTTCTTCATCCTCTAGAGTCAATTCAACAATGTGTCTTTCTTATTATACCTCCAGAAGATATTTCATATCTATTCATTTTTTTTTTCATTCCCAATACCACCATCTTTGTCCACACCATTGTTATCTCTTGTTTGGTCTATTGGGAGAGTGCTCTGATTGGTCTCAGGGCATCCATTCTTACACTCTTCCCCTAATCCATTCTCTGTCCTGAAGCTACAATGATCAGTTAAACCTCCATATCAGATCATGTAGCTTTCTTGATTACAATGATCCTAGGCTGGAGTATCACTTAGACTAAAACCTGCCTTATAATTCCCCACAAAATTTTATCCTTTCTCTTTAGCATCATTACATAACATTTTCCCTACATTTTACTACATTCTTATGGTATTGTTGTTTTCTCTGTCATCAACAAGTGAGTGAGCTGGTCTATTCACTTTCTGTTGCCTTTGCATGAAATGCTCATCCTTGGTCTCATCACATTTTGTCTCTTTCTCATTTGTTCCTAAGATTTCTATTCAACTGTAACCACTCTTCATAAGAGCCTTCTTTGATCACCCAATCTAAAAGTAGATATCTCACCACTGCTCCTCTTACCCTCACATATCATTGTCTTCACTTCTGAGAGAAGTTATCACAAGCTGAGATTATTTTGTTTATTTATTTGATTATATGTTGTCCATCTCTTCCAGTAGACTATTAGCTACTTGAGGCGGGGGAGGAGGGGTCTCTTTAACATCTGAGTTAATTTCTTCTGTATCCTCATTACCTAAAATAGTGCTTTTCTCATGCAAGGCTTGAAATAAATATAGGTTGAATGAACTAATGAATCATAATTAGTAATGCCCCAGAGGCACTCACAGGTAAAATGAGACATGCCTACAAGAAGGCAGAGAACAGAAATAATTCTGAAATGTTATTGCATGGCCTGGGGAGCCTGAGGAGAAGTATTGGGTTTAATTTTTCCTTCTTTAAGCAGAATTCTCTTGGTTTTAAAAATTAATTACTTTATAGCATTTAATATGAGTGAACTACATCTATATGTACCAGCATGCCCAGATCTTAAAAGCAAAATGAAAGTGAAAAAGTAAGTTTCAAAATGATACATAGAGTATCTATGCATAAAATGCAAAACTACATAATGCATATATTGTTTACGTATGCAACTTATGTGATAAAAGTAGAAGACATGGACTTTCTAGAAAGAGTCACTCCATATTCATTATAATGGTTACTTCGGAGATGGGAAGAGAATGGGATTCAAGCAGGAAACAAAGGAGACTTCAGTTTTATCTACAAAGTTTCATTTCTTTTATTTGAAAAGTCTGAAGCAAATTTGACAAAGTGCTAACATGCTGTAGTTGGGAGGGTTGATGGATGTTTGTTATATTTTTCTTTATAATTGCTGTACTTTAAACATTAAAAAAAACTTAGTTAAGGGCTTTATATACCTGTGGTCTGAGGGAATCTTAAGGATTTGATTCATAAAATATAATGTCCTTATATTTAAATCAGGGATTAACTAATTCAATTTGGCATTTATCTTTATGATTCGTGGGTGGGCTCCCTTCTGGCTGGCGTTTGTGTTTTTGGGTCAGACTGAAGTGGTGCAGAATGTGAAAACAGGAGAGAAAACATCTGTGCACTAACGCAAATATTTCTCCTCTGTTCTTCCAGGGTTGGGATTTTTCCTCCCCCTTGACACAATAGGGGTAAAACCAACAAATGTCATTTACTGAGGACTTACTACATATTAGGAACTCTCTGTGCACTATCTCATCAAGGTTCATAGCAACTCTTCAAAGTGGATATTATCACCCCTGCTTTACAGGTGAGAAGACTAAAACTTTGGGGTGACTCATGCCAAAGTCCACATCCAGTAAATGACAGAGGTGCAAATCAAAGCCAAGTTTATTTGACCCAAAGCTTGTGGATTTTCTATTCTACAACTTTGCCTGTGGCTCTTTGACGATAAAATGCCTCTTTAACTTCTGATTTTTCAGTGCAGACTCTGCTTTGGATTTAAAAGCTGTCTTCCTTTTACTAATATATTTGGACAATCGTCTATACTTTTCATGAAAGACAGATTCAAACTTAACTGAGTTTCAACACTGAGACTTACAGTCATATTATTTAGTACCGAGTATCCTGGCTCCAAACTGGAATTTCATGGATGCAATATAGGGTAAAAACAGAATCAAAATTTTGTTTTATTTACACACACACACACACACACACACACACGTATGTGTAGGGGTGTGTGTGTGTGTGTGTGTGTTTGGTAAAAGAGTTTGGCAAAAGATATGCAGTGAAAGTGGAGAAAATAGGAAGTACAACTAAGTAATATTAAGAACTTACCAAGGATCAGCTTTGTGAAGTAGTCAAGATTCATTTTTCTCAGCATCTATTTCATTTTTTCTCCCCCCGAATGTTTAGAGCAGTGTTTCTGCCATAAATGTGTTGAGTGAGTGGCCTATGTTTTGATATCCTATCCTGCCCTTTACCTCGCTTACCTGCCGCAACACTGGGTTTTCTATGTTGGTCTGGAGTACCAGAACCCAGCCTCCAGTACCCTCCTTGGTACCACCACCAGTATCTTCCAGTGCGCTGACATTCTGTTAAAAATGAATCAGCTTTCCTGTTTCCTGGTCAGAAAGGCAAATCTAGACCACTGTGTTAATTGATGTAAAATGGCCAATACACTAACTATAATAAGTAATACATTTGTATTTCAAAAGGTCTTTCTCATTTACCCCCACATGGTGACTGTATGTGAATTTCAGGCATAACGCCATAAAAATAAGGAAAATGTTTTAGGGGAAATGATCTTTCTATGTGTCTCAAAGCAGATATGTTGCTGCCTTTTCTCTCTTTCTGTGTTCTAATTCTGGTATTCAGACCATCAGGTTGGATACTGTCAGGCTACTGAGAAATGTGTCAAATTGCTTTTTCTGGAAGTATGTAGATAGTATTTTGTCTTTCAGTGGTGTTTGGGAATAGATGTTTCTGTAATGAAGGCAGATAAAGAACATAATTTAGAGATAAATAAAAATAGGCAAGAAAGGATTTTTTAAAGTTGTAGTCATGATATTGAAATGCTAAGAGAAACATTTTTTAAGTTGAAAAATGAAAATTATGAACTGGAATCAATGGAAAAATAAGAATTTATGTTAATATTTCGATGCATGTTTTCCTCTCATTTACTGCTAAGACACCGTTTTGTTCAATTCATTGGAATATCAATGGACAGGCTTTAAAACATACATGTACTGGCCAGAGTAACAAGGACAACCAGAGCAACTGTAACACCACAGGCTTTTTTGAAACCTTCCTTGGGATTTTGAAGAATTTAAAAGATAACAGAAAGTCCACTTCATGGATAGAGAGGGCAGTTCTAGAAGTCACTTTGTGGAAGTGAGAAAACTGGGAAAGTGGATTTCCTTGTAGAAATTTTAAATAGCTCATCTAAGGGGAAAGGAGAGATTAGGTCACATGAAGGGAAATTTCTGATATTAAATATTTCAACTTTGTGAACTTTTTTATTTCTTCATTGATATATCTGAGGGTTACCTCATGGTGGGGATTAGATATATTCTCAGGCCCCAGATTTACTTATAAAGGTAAGTAAGGCTCCTCTCCATTAAGTAAGTTAGAATGTACTTGGTCCTGTTAACTTTGGTTCATTAGAATAATTTCTGGTTGCCTCTATTGCTTCTTTAGGTACCAAATCCATTTTGAGAGCAGGGGTCATGAGTAGCCTTGCTCACGAAAACAGACTTATCTTTTATACTTCTATGTGATCTGTGAGTTGACTGGATGGTTGGGTGGGATAATTAGTGAAAAGCCACTTTTATCTGATATAGTTTTGCTTTACCTTTAGTGTAACGTCTGGATGTTATAAACAGGATAACACTATGTTTCAGGTATCTTTTTATTTTTGATTTTTTACTTGCAGTTGAAATGAGATGATGTCTGGGATTCACTTTAAAATATTCAAGGAGGGGCACCTGGGTGGCTCAGTCGGTTAGGTGGCCGACTTCGGCTCAGGTCATGATCTCAAGGTTCGTGGGTTTGAGCCCCGCGTCGGGCTCTGTGCTGACGGCTCAGAGCCTGGAGCCTGCTTTGGATTCTGTGTTTCCTTCTCTCTCTGCCCTTCTTCTGCTCACACTCTGTCTCCCAAAAATAAATAAACATTAAAAAATATTTTAAAAAATATTCAAGGAAAAAAAGTGGCAGATAGATGAAATAAGCCTAGAAAAAAGTTGGTACTTGTTAAAACTAGGCAATGAATACTTGGAGCTTTATTATGCTGTTTTATTTACTTTTGAGTATGTATAAAATTTTCTTTCTGCATTTTTTTAGTGGGAATTATTCTATAAAAATTTTTCTTCATCAACTATTTGGTTATGCCAAAATACTATTCATGTAGAGTGTCAGATTCATATATATTACATATATATTCATATAAATACTCTTCTTTGTTTTCTTTATACATGAATTTTCAGAATCTTGCTTTGTTTTATGAGTGTGCTTTTTTTGGTAAGCAATGAAGTTTTGTTTTATTTTGTTTTTGTTAGTATTGTTGCCTAGATTTAAAAAACTCTATTTGATATCTTTCAGTCCATTGTAATATGATACAGTTTGGTGCTTATATTACCTGTCTCAGGTCAGTAGGAGTCTCTTCAGGTTGGCTCTTACATCTTTTTGACATGATCACATTAGTGTTTCATGGCTTTCTTGTCTTTTGGAACAATGGGCTGCTCCAGACTTATCCTGTGCATTTTCCATCTAAGACCTAGAATCTGTTATCTCTCCAAGGGTTCAGGGCATTTTATCTAAGCCCAGAAGGTATCTGCCAGCTTCTACCTGCCTGTAAGGGACACTGTGAAGAAGTAAGGTTACCTTATGATAATACTGATTAGCAGAAATTCAATAGGAAGCTTTCTTTGGATGACATCGATACTGCCGTGCATCATTGTTCATTCTTGTGGATGAGGATGTGGCCGTTCCTTTCATAGATACCACTTATTATTATACCAAGTCCATACCGGCCCGCTCTTTTTAACTTGCTCAAGACTTATTTTGGCTTGCAAACACGTATCCTGCTGGGCTCCATACGTATTAGGTTCACTGGGCCCTAATTGTTGCCTTTGAATCTTTCCAGTGCCCAAACTTGCCCTTAGAATGATTGGCTTCGAAGTTAGTATTTGCTTCACTCTCTTCCATTCAGTGTCTAATTTAGAGAGTCAAAATCAAACATCAACATCATTGCCTTCACCAACAAACTTGTCTTGTTAGCTTTTTTGGAGTTATAGTGATTGATCAAACAATGGTTGCCAATTAGTGCACACTTCCATTCTAAGGACTTTGCACACAAAATCTCATAATTTCACTCCTCTGAGTGGGTATTACTGCCCCAATTTTACAGGTGAGCACACTGATGCTTAGGGAGTTCATATTACTCCTTTAAGGAGCTAAGGGTCCCACAGAACCTCTTTTCTTCTCAAGGAGTTGATAATCCTAATTGAGGAAGATAGGATAGTCACAGAAAAAAAAAACCCATGAAGAAGCATATGAAAAGACACATGTAATTGTTTCCCATCCAATTCACTCACCAGTGCTGTCAGATTAATTTTAGTAAAATGTTTTTGCTCTCATTACCCCCCTGCTTAAAACTTCAGAGGTTCCCCACTGCCCACAGGATAAAGTCCAACTTGCTTGCTTGGCATTTTAGGGCTTCCAAAATTTGGCCCTTACCTATTTTCTCATGTGTGAAATTCCACTGTGAAGTTGGCTAGTGAACCAGGTGTCTAAGCCAAAGGACATGTCTGGTGTCTATGCTTTTGTGTCCTAGAAATGTTGTCACATAAGGGCATGTAAGTTTTACTTAGTTCCACATTTAAAAAGATGATCCATAAAGGATGTAAAGTCAATTATCCTTCTGACTCCTCATTTGCTGGAATTCTCCATGGTAGTCAAATAGGTCTGATTCTCCCAGTGCATCTTTCCATGGGAAAGATGGGATTTTACTCATGTTACACCCTTGCCTTGATCCCTTTCTTCTTGGCCTGCCTTTCCCTCTTGTGCCATGGATATTTTGGAGTTTCTCCTGATTTCTTCAGGCCCTTGTTTAACATGATATCATTTCAAGTTCCTCAGATCTTATTGTTTGTGTCAATGACCATATATAGTTTTATATTACCACCAAAAATATATTTAAAATTATATTTGAGGCTTTTCTAATTATGAAAGTGACAAATGCTCAAAGCAAAAACTTGGAGATATGCCAGGCATAAGGCAAGAAAATTAATTACTGATAATCTCACACTCAAGGAGAGCCACCACTGATATTCTGTTGTGTGTATACATATTATAGTATATATAACAATAATGGCATTATTCTGTACCTGTGATTTCATTACCTATTTTTTTCTCTTGGCAAAATTTCTCTGGCCAATAGTACTCATACACAATAGATTTTAAAAATCTTCATAATATCTCATCATATAAATATTCCTTTGTTTAGTTATTCAATTTGATATTACTACACATTTTATATTACTACACATTTGTATTGTTTTTCTATTACATGATGAAGTAAATATATTTTATACTTCTTATCTTTTTAATATGAAAGAACTAAGAGTATTTGTCTAAACATGGACAAACGTATCTGGTTCTAAACTACCTCCTAGTTGTATTCCCTTGGGCAATGATAAAACCTCTTGAAAGCTTACACTTCCTCATCTTTGAAATAGTCATTACATCACTTCTATATCACACTCCTGTGCAGGATAATTGGCACATGTGGATTATTGTGTTTGTGTGTGTGTGTGTGTGTGTGTGTGTGTGTTTTGGCCTCATGTCTGTATCTATGACTAGATCTTAAATCCCTTACGTAAAAGGCTTTGTCTCATGGGGCTTGTATGTGTTGTCCTCATGTCTGTCCCACTGCATTATACATAATGGGTGGTTTACAGCTGTTTGCTAAAAATCCTGCCAATGATGCCTTGTATTCCCTGAATGCTCAGTGTGAGAAGTTACCCTTAGCAATAGTCCCATGCAAATCCAAAATTTCTCGAGATCTAAGGACTTTAAACTTCTCTCTGCTCATCCAAATGTTTATTTTTGGTGCTAGCTAGTTTTCCAACATCCCAGGTTCTCCCTCTATTCTTTACATTCCAGTTGTCATCATTTTCATTGATTGGCCCGGTTATGTACAGATCGTTTTTAAATAGAAGGGTTTGGGAAGATCTATGCTACCCTCATGTGATGGTATTTCTAGGGCACTAATGCATGGCGGTGCGAAACGCATCTTTGGCTGAGCTAGCCAGTTCAAAAGCCAGCTTCACAGCAGAATTTCACACATGCAAATGAACCATTGTGATCCTGGTCATGAAAATTCATGGAATAGTGGCTAGTTCAGTGTGGATGACCTGTCAATTTGGCAGCCAATCATTTAGTTAAACATCCAAATCACTGGCCAGTTACTCAGTCTAAAGCTAGTCTTCCTGCGCGTTAGTGGGTTCTATGTAATCCTATTAAAAGCAATGACATTCCCTTTGATTTGTGGCAGCTAATGGTGTAGAAGTACCATGCAGGCACAGGACATGTGTCTGGCACAGTTTAAATGTGAGCATTGTGAGAATAGACTGTTTATATTACTGTTGGATTTATTCTTAAAATACTAAATGTCCTCCATTGAATAACAGGCAAAGTATTTTAATTTCATGGGTGCCTCTAATTACTATTTTCATCAATTTCAAATGGGAGTTCTTCGAAGGATTGAATCATCATTTTTTTGATGTGTACTAATTGATTTTGTTGGATCTATATTTCACTCCTTGGACCAGCTTGTCCTGTCAGGCATTCAGACAGAAAGCCATGAAGACTCCTCAGGGGCTGGTAGAGCTTGGGATTCAGTTGAAAGTGACCCATTTGAGGTTTAATTCAGACATAGGACAGTAGAGTTAATAAGCTGGGAAATGAATCTGGAGCAGTAATTTCCAATTGCAGACCTCCTTGAGAATGTGATGAACACTCTAGACTTCAATTCCAGAAAAATTTACCAACAACTCCAAGGCTTCATGTATCTGCCAAAGCCCAGGGATCCAGGAAACCATAAATCCTAGGTTAAAATTCTGGTGCTGAGTATGAATGTAGGGCCCAGAGATAAACAGAGACAGAAAAGAAGCACAGAGATAGAAAAAGACAAGATAGAGGGGCACACAGATAAACACAGGCAGAGAGAGATTAAGAGATGGGAAGTAGATATAACTCTTAGCGTAACAATTTTTCAATACTGTGCTCAATTAGATTCTAATAAACACTTCCTGATGTTTATACTCCTGGGTTCTTCTGCCGAATAAAGTCTCTCCTGTGAGAGACGCAACACATCCCACACCTGAGAATTTTTGACAGTGTTGAGAAACTCTGCAGAGAAAAAGATTTCATTTTAAAGGCAAATATGTAGGCTGTTTGAAGGTATGATATTTTAGGTTAAAGAACCATTTGGCTTATAAATGAAAAAGTCTCTTGTATGTACTGAAGGCCATTGGTTGAATAATTGTACTAAAAATACTACTGATTAGGAAGCCTTATGTTTTATACTTTTCAAAGAGGTTTTATATCTGTTATCGTATTTTATTTTCTCAATAGCCCTGTTTGTTAGGTAGGGGAGAAACTGCTGTATGTATTTTAAAGTTAAAGAAATGGAAACAGATGTGTATAGAGACTTTCCTGGAATCACAGTTACTCAATAAAAAAGGTGAACTCTAGAAACCAGATTCCCAGCTTTGATTCGAGGTTGAATCTATATATCCCTGTTGATAGTAACTTCCACATAACCAGTACAAATCCTTTGCTTCTCAAAGTGAAATATGTGAATTGAAAAGAATGCCCTTAAAATGGGACAGAATAATAGAATCATAGAAATTATTTATTTATTTTTAATTTTTAAAAATGTTTTATTTATTTTTGAGAGAGAGAGAGAGAGAGAGAGAGCAGGGGAGGGTCAGAGAGACAGGGAGACACAGAATCTGAAGACAGTTTCCAGGCTCTGAGCTAGCTGTCACCACAGAGCCTGACACGGGGCTCGAACCCACTAACTCGAGATCATGACCTGAGCCAAAGCTGGACGCTCTACCGACTAAGCCACCCAGGCGCCCTGAATCATAGGAATTTAGAATGTAGGGGCACTTGGGTGGCTCAGTCTGTTAAGCATCTGACTGCCCAGGTTGTGATCTTGTGGTTGTGAGATCAAGTCCCAAATTGGGCTCAGTGCTGGGCGTGGAACATGGACCCTGCTTGGGATTCTCTCCCTCTCTCTCTCTGTCTCTCTGTTCCTCTCCTGCTCATAATCTTTCTCTCTCTCTCTCTCTCTTTCTCTCTCTCTCTCTCAATAAATAAATAAATAAATAAATAAACATTAAGACAAGAAATTTCGAATGTAGGTGATTTTATAGATGAATCATAATCTGATCTACTCAGGGTAAAAAGGGAGACCTGACCCAGAGTGCTCAAGGGACTCCAGCAGGCCCTTTAGCTGGCTTTGTGGGGGTGTGCAGGGGAAACACTTCTAATATGATACAATAAGGTCTTGCCCTCCAGCTCCTTGCCTTTTTTTTTAAACTAGGGAGAAGTGGGATTTAAAAGCATCTATTCTATGTCTTATATCATTTAGGTAGAATGATTTGGCAACAATTTTGAAAAATTAAGTCATATCCAGTTCTCTTCTCAGACTATGCGTGGAAAGTTTAACATTTCAAGGAGTGTTTCTCAGAAATAGTTTTTATAGGGTAATGTATAGTTCCATGCATTCTGTTGGCCTGAGAAACTTAATATGGCTATAAGAAAATATGACAGATTGACTGCTCTGCTTCTCAAGCTTTAACAGAGATTCCTAGGCTAGAATAGGTAATATATGTATCAAAGATGGATATATAATATGTGCATATACATCTACAGATACCCACATTCATATACACACACATGCATATATATTTATAAAAATATTAGGTCTTTGGGTTATTTAAACACTTCTCATTAATAACTTGCTTTTTTGGAATTATTTAGTTATCCAAGATATCACCATATTCAGTATTTTTTTTAATAATAAACATGTCTAGTCAAAGAAGGCATTAATGAAGCAATTCCCCAAATAAAACAGTCCATGATATCTGAGTTGAAGCAGAGAGAGAGTGTGGTCTTTGTAGTCTAATCAAGATCACAAGACTTGTTTTGAGCGTCTGTCATCTTTAATTTTACAGCACTTCATTTCAGAGTAGCACTGCCAGGGTCACATGCAATTAAAACACAGGCAAGATTTGTCTTGTGAAATCTTAACATAAAAAGTAATGTGTTACTCCATTTTAACTTTTCTACTGAACTCTGTGAACTCACTAATTACTTTTCCCCCCTCTTGTCACCTTTTTGATATGACATGTATTTTATAGAGGAGATAGAAGTTTGGAATTTTTTTTATATTATGCATACGATTGAGGATCACAAAATTAAACCAAGAGAAAAAAGGAATGTGTTTCTCAGAAATACTTTTTTTGCTTCTTAGAAATATCTGAGTAATCCAGCTTCAATTACAAAGAACCTCATAGATCAAATTCTAGGAAATAACTGTTAATCTGCTTAACTAGGGCAGGTAGTAGTGTAATAACAGACCACAGATTTTATAGAGGCCAGGATGGGGAGTTGGGGTTTATTCTCTGGGGTGCGCCAAAGGGGCTTTCATGTGATTGGCTGTGAAAAGAGTTAAAAGCCAGCACCAACGTGGGGATGAGGAGTGTGAGGAGAGTCGTTCCATCTTAGTGATCAGTAAATTGCATAGACCCTTATTAACCTTATTGATAAGGAGCTTAGGGAAGTCCCATTTAAGCTGCAATATATTCTTTTTGTTCTCCTGTCTCTCTGTTTGCAATCGCAGCCTCCCTGTCTGGATAGCCTTTATAGGGCACCTCAAAATTCAGTGTGAGTGGCTGAGCCTTAAGTTAGAGCATAGGGCTGGCATGTGGAGCCGGCCTATGCATGGGGCAGAAAGCTCAGAGCCTGTGTCACTGGTGCTGGGGACACCTGGAGAATGTTTGAAAATTTTGTGCTTAAAGAATCTTTTATATTGCTCCTCTTTCAATGCATCTGGGGTCTGTAGGGATCTGGGGATTATTTTTGATACCTGTCGAAAAGAGTTATGTCTACACTGATTTTCCATCCCTCACTACTAATTAACCTTATTGTATACAGGAAAGAGTCTATTTAATACCTGCATTCTTTCTGTAATGCCAAGTAAAATGAAATCCAGTGTGAAATCTAGTTAGCGTTTGCCTTTTTGAAGTCATTTTTAAGTTTCCAGTTTTAGTGACTGTGACCTCAGAACTGATAGCTAGAAAAATGGTGAGCCCGAACCAATTTTGGTTTCAATTGTATTCTTCACCCTTCCAACTTAAAAGCTGCCTTTCACCTGGACTTCTGAGGAGACCGAGGAAGGGGACATCCTGAGCAGGACCATGTTTCCCTGCAGCCTTCCATGCTGACCTCTTGCAGGAGTTCTGAGTCTTTCCTTCGTAGCCATAGGGTGGCCCCTACTCCATTAACTCTGTTTCTCTAGGAATCAGCTGAACACCTCTGTCCCCTTCCTTTCAATCAGGGAGGCTTGGATGTGATACATCGTGGCAAAATTGTGCAGCAACAATGCAGATAGATGCTGGAGGAGAGGAAAGAATCCGAGCCCAGGGTTAAAATGCTGAAGGAAATCCCATTGGTGGAATGTTTGCAAGGGAAAAAAAGGTAGGGTCTAGCAATAAAGAGCAGAAATTAAACTGTGTAAAATGTCACCAAATGATGTGGAAAAATCCACACGTCCTCAAGTATGCTTCACAATATGGACTTAGAACACATTTTGCTAGTGATGTGAGAATGGTTAGCACAAGTCCTGCTCTTAAAATGCGAGTGTGTGTGTGTCTCAAGTAAACCTGTCAGCTTAAACGATGCCAGAGGAAAGTGAGGATTTTTCAGGCCAATGCTTTGTATTCGCCAGATTTCTTGGCTTTTGAGATTTTCATATACTGGTCAGAAAGCCTATGCTCCATAGCATTTATCTAACACATAAACCTTACATTCGACAGTGCAGGGAAGGTGAGTGGGAGATGCTGCTGGGTGTCCCAGATGCTTGGACTTTTCCAGATCTGAAGCCAGGTCACCAGAATTTGCTGTTGGGCTTGCATGAGTTAGGTTAGTGAATTTCACTATCTCTCTGCTGCTGAGCTGTAGGATAGAGGTATTTCTTGGGGACTTAGACTTCAAGAGAGGTGTTGAAGAGATATCTGTTTGATGACCTTTTATAGGTGGGATTAGGAATCAGTACAAACACCAGTGATTTGAGACTACATTTAATTTGCTATGACTAGTTGATAGGAAACTCGATGGGAGATCATATTTGTATTTAATGTGGCTTATGTTCTCGGTGTTTTTTCACTCATCCAACAAGCGTAGACTGAGCAGCAACTATAGGCTAGTGTCACCACTCTCTCTCACTCCTTTCCTGGCGCTCTCCGATTGAACGAGGAGTGTTCTACAGAATCCAGATGATTGCCTAAGAATTTCATGGACCCTGCATGCTTCACGTATAAGATAGCAAAGCTCAGCTGGATAAATCTGTAAGGTGTGTGTGTGTGTATGTGTGTGTGTGTGTGTGTGTGTGTGTGTATTCTTCTGCCAGATCTCTCACAAAGACAGCTAGACATTTTCTTTTGACAACATCACTACAGAAAATTGTCATCTTTTTGTACAAGATGTTCACTGTATTCTCATCATTTGGATGATTCAGGATCACTCTCCAGCAGCAAGAGGCACAGTGTGTCTCGATGCCTGACTCTTTTTTAATTATAGTTAAGAAAAATACTGTTGGGGACTCATTTTTTTTCCCATTTTGCACAGGACCTCTAAAGGGCCAGATTGAATTTCAGTACAATATTAGGCAGCATGAGGTGATCAAGGATAAAAGAACATTGACAAATATGACGCAAGGCAAGACAAAATGATAGAGAGTAGAGGCCACCTACACAGGTACTTTCAGAGACGTGGGCAAAGACTCCCATGCTGTCCCCTGTGTAATGTAGTAAAATGGTCAGTACAACGTCAATAAAGCATGTATGAAGATGAAATGATACGTAAATATTAAAGGTATGATAGCAATAACATGAATGAGATTTCACCATAACAACAAAGGTAGTCTGCATTTCTTTGGGGAAATTCCCCCAAAGGGATAGAATAATATCCCTCTTGTTCTTCTATGAATTTAGTATGAAAACGAAAGTCTCCTCATATGTTGTAACAAGGGAGTGACCAGGTACCCACATAAAGAGTATGAATATTTGGGGTGTTTATGTGCTTCTTTTCTTCAGTTCCTTTTCTTACCGGAGTGAGCATATGGCAGAGCAGTGAAGGCTGAGGCCTCTGGAGCCATATTACTTAGATTCAAATATGAACCTGACACTTACTAACTGCATGAAGTTGGGTAACTTCATTATTTTTCCCCTCAGTTTCCTCAGGTATAAATCAGGGATAATAATAGTACATCCCTCCATAGAGCTGTGAAGATTAAATAAAACAATATATATGTAAAGTGCAGTTCCTGGCACATAGCAAGCATTTGATAAATGTTAGTTAATCAAAATTAGTTTCCCCAGAACTAATTGCTCCTTGTGGTCCCTGGGGTGGCAAGAGGAGCCATATTGCTCCAAAAGAAGGAGAAATCAGAGCCAGGCAAGATAGAAATGACCCTCTGATCATCAGGAGTTATTCTGGAAGCAGAAGGTGGTAGTATACATACTTATGTGACTTGGGTATGTCTTGGTCAAAATGTCTGCGGGTAGTTACTGTCAAATGACAAATCATTGTCAGAATACCAGAATCATCCCCTACCCTATAATTCAGCTGGCAATGGTCCTGTTATAGGAGTCCTGCGTAATAACAAATGGTGATTTGCACTTAGCCGCCATAATTAAGAGACGGTGGGTGAAGCCAGAAGTTCAGTCGATGGTGCCCCGTAATATTGATGACCATATCTGCTGCCACTGTCTGAACTCAAGCATGCATTATTGCGGCATTATTACTGCAATATTTTTCTGTCTGGCAACAGTGTCTATAATTTCTCCCTGCTTCAAACTCTCCCCATCAAGTGCCAGGAGAATTTTTACACATCTGGTAAAGTCACTTCCCTGCTTGACAACCTTCAGGTCTCAAAATCAACTATAGACTTAATGCCTCCTCTTCATATGGCATTCGAGGATTTTTTAGAGTCTGATCCCAACTTTCTCATTGCCTTTAGAAGTTCATAAAGCTAACTGTTAGTCAATAAGCTGGAGATCTATCATCCATATCCATTAGGAACAACTTAGAGTTTCATGCTCTATTACCTGTTTTCATCTCCATCACATGATTCCATTGGTTAGTCCCAAGAGGCGAGATAGGACAAGTGTTCCATTTTATGCATTGGAAAAGTGAGACCCAGAGAGAGTAAATAATTTGTACAGGAACTAAAAAGTGAGTTCTCCTAAGTGTTTTTGCTGCTCATTTTCCTCTCTTTCTCTTTTCATTTTCTTCTCTTACACATTGCTTTGGCTCATTCACATCTCTCCACCATTTGCTTCATGCACTACCATTTTTCTGGGAAGCAGAAAATGCAACATCGGAAGGCTTAACACTGAGTTCACAAAAATGGAGAACCTCGGGCTGAGTCTGCTCAGATGTGTTTTATGAGGTGCCCTTAAAAATCAGGTTTCACATAAGTTCCTGAATTTCTGGCTTGTCATGAAAGATCTGAAGGTCTGGCAACATTGTGCCCACATTCCCATCTAAGCAGTGTCGGCTTGAGTTGAGTAGAAGCCGACCCTTTTGGCCAGGGGTTGAGCTTGAGTTTTCCCCAGCTGCTACCACTTCAAAATGCCTTAAGCCTGCCCTTATTTATTCACTTATATTAACCGTCTGGCCTTAGTAACATTTGAGTTTGTAACCCTTGGTGTAAAGAAAAAGAAAAAAAATCCATTTTCTACAGATAAGATGAAATATTTTAATTGAAGCAATAGTATGTGATTATTATGCCTGAAGAAAGTCTTTGTTTTTTGGAATTAAGCTTTTAGTTTCCCAAGGAGAGTGTTGATATTATTTTGGTTTTCTTTCATATTTTTGACAACAGAGCAATTTGACCCAGAACTCTTGGTGACAGTCCTTTTGGATGAAAATCTTTGCAGGGCCTTTTAATTAGGAATTGACAGGGTGATTAACTTATAATTCACAAAAATAAATGTGGAAAAGAGAAGTACAGGTCAGTATCTAGCTGTGTTAAACTGTAAGGACAGCAGCATTGGCAAGTGATTGTTCCTTTTTAACAGCTTTTCTAATTTTTCTTAATTGGATCCTTTGTTTTCTAATTGGATAGGAAGAACTATCATATGGCTTTCAATTACTAGCTGTGGCATGGTGATCCTGTCATGTGGCACACGCTATGTAAAGTCACACTCTCAACGTATAGGACGAAATAAATATTGTCTCCACAAAGTTTTTTGTGTGAGTACGGAGGAGGGGCAATCGTCCGTGTCCTGGGTGGGTGAATCCATGCTGGAATGGGATGTACCAACCGGCTTGCTTTTCCAGGGAGTCCGTTTTGGACTTGGGCTTCACTCTATAGACTAAGTTACAGATTGTAATTTGTTGAAATATTTAGTCATCATAATAGAGAAATGCTCCTAAAGATACAAGATTATCATTGCATGATAGAAAATGTTTAAAAGTGTACACACGCATACAAACACATAGGTGAAAATGCCAGTATCCTCAAGATACTTTGTTTCTTTGGTCCACTGGTGAATTTAGAGATTCTTTTTTTAAATATCTATCTATCTATCTATCAATTTATTTATTTATTTATTTGAGAGAGTGTGAGTAGGGTGGGTGTGCAGAGAGAGACGGGGACAGAGGATCCCGAGGAGGCTCCGTGATGACCACAGAGAGCCTGATGTGGGGCTTGAACTCAGGAACTGTGAGATCATAACCTGAGCCAAAGTCGGATGCTTAACCGACTGAGACACCCACGTCCCCCTAAAGATTCTTTTTTATTACTTATTTATTTTCAAAGGAACAGAGTTTCTCTATGGTTTTCTTACTTTACAACTCCCACTGGATCTCTTTTGCCTGTAGGATACACATTTTATCATGTCCTGTATCTGACCCCAACATCTTTCTCCAGCTCCATCCTCCGAAGTGCTAGGCATGCCCTTCAATCTCTGTTCACTGAGCTTCTCTCATTTCCTTGGAGATAGTGAGTCGTTTAGGACTCTGTTCATGCCATTTCTGCTTCCTGGTATGTCTTCTACATTTTTCTTTGGTTAATCTTATTCACCGGTCAAGATTAGATTAAAAAGGTTACCTTCCCAGTGAAGCTTCACCTGACTTTTCCCAGACACAATTTGTTATTTAGTTCTCTGTCAACCCCTGAGCTTTGTTAATATCTCTGTGACTATCTTCTGCTTGTTCATTCATTCAAAAATAGTTTTTGAGCGTCTCTGTGGATAGGTGCTAAATGCTGGGGCTACGTGGTTATTACGATGACTGAGGTCCCTGATCTTATATTAATCTTAGATGATTTTCTCTCTTACTGGACTCTGGAGTTTACAGAGGGTAAGAATTTGCCTTATTTTGTATTTGCATCGCTACTGCCTAGACTTGCACCTGTTGAGTGCTTAAGTGATTAAGAAGTACTCATTTTTTTTTGCATCTTCTTTATGAAGAATATTGATCAGTTTTTTTAAAATCTAACTCCTGAGTGAGCAAACCTACCATAACTACATTTGGAATAGTTGATGAAGCATCTGGGTGGCTTAGTCGGTTGAGCCTCGGACTTCAGCTCAGGTCATGATCTCACAGTTGTGAGTTTGAGCCCCACGTCTGGCTGTGTGCTGACAGCGCAGAGCCTGGAGACTGCTTCGAATTCTGTGTCTCCCTCTCTATGACCCTCCTCCACTCACGCTCTGTCTCTCTCTCTCAAAAATAAATTAACATTAAGAAAAAAATTTTTTAACTTGAAATAGTTGATAAGATCATCATTACTGTCGTTGGAATCCTCTGGAATCTAATGACCTTTTGGTATAACCTTTTTATGCCTTTGGTGTGACAAGTCAGATCCTCTGATGGGTGCTTTGGCTCAGTATCGTGGAATGGACTTATTCCAGAGAGGAAACACAGTCTCTGATTAAATGCCCTTAGCAGGCAGGGACAGGACACAGCTGGGGTTTGAATCAGGCTAAATCCCGTCCGATTGGAAATCAAGAAGCTAGTGCTTTCGAAGATTATAAATCTGGAAAGCAGCAGAGACGAGGGGCTATGAGTCCCTGCTCAAGGCAGGTAGTGCCACTTCTCTTTGGCTGTTAGTGCTGCTTCCTTCTGGCTGATACTCCCAGAATAACTGTAAAGATGGATACGGGAAAGGATATGCTTTCAATGCTGGGACTACTCAACCCACGCTCCCCCCTTCAAAAAGAGAAGTAATTAAAATCTTGGAGAAGATGTAATTTAGAATATGGAATGTCGTGGAAATGAGGAAGACTTGAAATAGAATGCCAGAAACTCTTGTTTCCTGTCTCCATGTTTTTCTGAAAGGCATAAGTACCACGTTACATATAAGAGCTTAAGGCTGGCAAGTGTTTATTAGCTTACTGTTACCAGTGACTTCAGGTCATGGGATTCTGCCTCATGTGACTTGCCTCAGCTCTGTGGTGTGTATATACATCCCATCTGATGAAACCACTCTTCAGCATTTACTGTGGTTGCTTCTTTGTTCTTGGCCATGAGTTGACTTAGGGGTGCCATTGCCAAGATGAAGACATTCAAGAGGAGCAAGGTAACCTCTTTCTCAGGCAGCTCTGTGGATGCTGGAGCCGTGGGCACGTCTGGCTATCTCTTGAGCAGACCCTCTCTCTGTACCATATACCCCATTCATGCCGACAGCCCGTGCCTCGGAGCTCATTGCTCTAAGTGTTTGCTTTTGAATCCATGCTTCACACATTTTATTTACATGCTTTATTTTTCATTTTATGAACAAATCGATAACTAGGCTTACTCTTTATTGCACTGGATTAGTTTTATTTATTCCTTTTGAATTTGATTAAAATGCTGTCAAACAAAAGTCTACATTTTTATCAGCAGAATACTTTCACAAAACTGGATATGAGATGTGTTCAGCTAGAACATACTTTTCAAAATAAAACAATGTTTGATATATTCTAGACAGTTACCCTTTTGTTTATCCATGACAACTGAAACTAACCATCAAATGGATAAAGCAATCCAAGTCTAGTCAAGTAATCCTTAGGGCATATGGGAAAAAAAGGCTTTTTAAAAAGTTCTTTCTAGAACTTCTTTCTAGATGGATTTAATGTAATTCACCAATAAAGCATCCTCAGAAGCGTAATAAAAATTCTACATAAAATGACATAGCCAGGGCAAAGGAAGATATATAGTTTGATGAAGATTCAAAATGGGTGCTAACATTAAAAATGAGTGGTCATGCAATTCCTATATAATATAAAGATCAAAATTCCAGGGCCCTAATTTTGCTTCTCATTTATAAGACAGTATGTTTATGGGACTGCAAATAGTGTGTGTGTGTCTGTGTGTGTGTGTGTGTGTCTGTGTGTGTAAAATCTCCAATGACAAATGTTTTGAACTGTCCTTTTTCTGCAAAAACGCCAGTCAACATGTTGTGTTTGTAAATTTCACCATATAGCATTGAGGATAACTGGGCTATATTTTATATTTTCACATAGAAATGTTCCTGAGAGATGAAATATATCTATTTTAGTGGAAAACCCAATCTCCTTTGTTCATTTAAAAATGATTAATTTCTGACTTCTCTCCTCTGCTGGTTCGTCTCATGTACAAGTAGAAGGATGGGAACATGCCTGAGGCAGCCAGGGTAGTGAGAAGGCTCAACTGTGTGCACATATACCCATATTGACCACACTCACACTCACACAGTTATACACCCAATGCCTAGGAGCAGCTTTAAAACTGCTTTTTGGGTATGTGCTGTGCTCCTCACATTATTTAACAGTGTGGAGCATGCATAGTGAATGCCTCGAAGTGCTAGAAGGGACGGGAATGAAGGGGTTAATGTAGAACACATATAGGCAAATATTGTCAACTATTTTATTCAAATGTTTGGAACTTAAACACAAAATTATCATTAAGTTTTCACAAAACGAGGCATCTGTCACTTGAAAGGAAAAAAATATTTCAGAAATATGTTTACAGAAATGTAAAAATATTAGGCATCGAGACAGATGTGAACATATTCAGTAAGTTGTCTTGTCTGTCAGTCTTCCTCTGAGCCGAAGATCTTACTGTACTCACTCAGCATGAGCTCAGCTATCTGGTTTTGGTACACCATATGTACCGCCATGTTCCCCATTTCATCTTCAGCTCGCAGAAGGGTGGGTCCAAATACAATCCCCAGGCTTTGCGTGGACATGAGGTTCTTGGAGGCTTTGGCCACTATCCTGGAGGGGGAAGGGAAAGAGAGAAGATTCCATGAGTTTGAAGTGAAATTGTGGCTACTTTTGATTTATAAAATTCTGTGTTCTTGAATTCTTTTTCTTTTTTAAATTTCAATTTAAAGAAAGAAAGGGCAGTGATTGGCTTTGGCAAAACAGCGTATGCAACGCAGGCAAAACATTTTTCTAGTTCTACAAAATTGATAACTACCATAACATTCTTTAGTCTTCTACTCTTTATGTTTTATTGTATGAAAATAGGATCTATGACTTTGGGGAGAAGGATTCATTGCCTTGTACAACTTTTTATCCTCATAGCACCTGGACATTGTGAGTGCTCAATAAATGTAGAATGAATGAATAAATAAACAGCAAAAGTTACTGTGGAGAGTTAACAAGAGTCAGCCTTCGAAATGTTTATAGTCAGGGGCACCTTGGGTAGATCAGTCAGTTAAGCATCTGACTTCAGCTCAGGTCATGATCTCGTGGTTTGTGAGTTTGAGCCCTGTGTCAGGCTCTGTGGTGACAGCTCAGAGCCTGGAGCCTGCTTCAGATTCTGTGTCTCTCTCTCTGCTCCTTCCCTGTTCACACTCTGTCTGTCTGTCTCTCTCTCAAAAATAAATAAACATTAAAGAAAATTTTTGAAAAGTTTATAGTCAATGGAGGAAACAGGTGAGGCATGCCTAAAATATATAAGAACCCAAGCAAAACAAATAGAATATATGCATAGTTGATGATGGAAAGTAGACATAGACCAAAAAATAATGAGTTTTTAGTGATTGGAGTAAGAAAAGTGTTCCTGACAAATGCTAACTGGAATATTATTTGTAGAGAAGGTAGGTTTTGAGATAGGTGTATGGTGAAATTCTAAGTGTCTCCATTCTTTTTGGACATCCAATTTAGCTTACACTTTAATAAAATACAGAATCCAGTAGCATTTGCACAAGAAAAGAGTCCGACTGGAATCAAAGAAATGTTTGCTTGTGTGAGAACTGTATGGGGAACCGGAATATCCATGAAACATTAGGATGTGGTTTTATTAATGGTTACGCCTTGCCTGCTTCAACACAGGACTCTTAAAAGGAAAATAAAGCCCCATCCTATATATTGAGACTTTTAAACAGTGATGCTGATTCTTACCATTGGAGATTATTTCATTTTATATTACAGTTAGAAAGGTTGAGGTTTTAGCGATGTTAAGGAAATAGGGATAGCATATGGAAGGACAGGGTACTAAGAAATACTAAACTCTGCACTCTACCAGACATCCCGACCCAAGGGAAATATGAGTGCAGAGAAGAAAGTGTGGCCAAGAAACTTTATCACAGGGCAGTCGGGTCTCCACCTCAGAGCTCACTATCGAACACTGGAATTCTGGACTTTAGAGGATCCTTTGTTTGGTCCTCTATCAGAGGAAGCAGGAAACCTTGCTTTATTTATCTTTTCATAAACTCAGTTTGCTGAAGTACCAGTTCTGTGACTAAGAAACCATGTCTTCTCTCTCTTGAATGAGACTGAGAAGGACCAACATCACTGATGTATGACTCCCCACATGCACAAGTGCATGGCCAGCAAAATGCCGTTGACTTGCTCAATATAAACAAAATCAAGTATGGTTCTAAATAATTGTATTATCATCTCATTTAATCCTCATAATAATTCCATGAGATGGCTACTATTATTAAACCCATTTTACACATGAAGACACTGAGGCTGAGAGAGGTCCAGTGCCTGATGTCATCCGGAGCTGAGTTTCAAACCCATGCAGTTTGGTTCCAATGCCTTTGGAAGCATCATCATGGTATGTGTTATGACTTCTATCCTTAATTACGGGGCCAGTGTGTCATTCTGCCTTCTCCCATAACATTATAAGATCCTTCCATAAAAGATATGAATTTTTATTCCCCACTGCAGAATTATGTTTGACAGCCTGATTCTAATAGATTTATTGTGGGCAAAGTGACTCTCAAATTTCAACTGAATATTAAAGGTATTCTGCCTCCCATTTTCACTTTTTTTCCCCTGCTTTCAATGGAGAGCATTTATACCTGTGAGCAGTACTGACTTGGCTACATTTTGGAAAGTGTTCTCATATTTTAGAGTGTCCATGACTTATCAGAGACTTCAAGTTTAAAGTTTCCTTTCGAATACAAGAAACTCTGCCACTTTGTAACTGCATTTACCAAAAGTCTGTGGAATGATTTAAACATTCTCTTAACCTGGAATGGGGAATGAATGGAGTGAATGAGCCTTTGCTTCATTTTAAAATATGTATTTATGTCAGTTTAAGATCTTTCTTGAGTCTTTCCCAGAATGTCTTATTATAAAAGTCATTAGTAAGATTTACTGTGAAGGAAAAACAGACTTTTCTCTTTTGGTTTTAAAGTAAAACCTTTTTGTGATACTCCTTCATTGACTCTATCACAAGTTTAAAAAACTCATTAAAGGCAAATAAGGAAAGAAACATAACTAATCAAGAGAGTACAAATTAGGCAAAAGTTGCCTTAACAACTTTAGCCATAGCTATAAGTTGATAACAGTTTTCTAGCAGAGAACAGAGCTCAGAGGTCATAGGGCATGGAGAAGGTAGAAAAGAAGCAAGAAAGTATTGATAGTGTGAAGCTGAATCACTGATACAAGGCATCTTGACTAACAGGGTAGAAGAAAATTAAGACTGGAGTCCAGGGAGACTGGAAGGGGAAAGAGATGATGTGAAGATTGATTTGAGGATTGAAGATGTATTTCCTATTCGATAATAGCTATAATTTTAATTGGTAGAGGAACAGTGAAATTTGGGATAGTTGGGAGACAGAATTGCATCAAACTTACAAAGGTGAGGCTAGAAATCAAGGGAGTCCAAGAGCTCACTATTGGAGAGGGTGGTCGGGGCTGTCAGGAGGATGCAAGAGTATCCTGGAAGAGGCCTATAGTATCTGGAGAAACTTGGTTGTGGGGGGGGGGGGAGGGGCGGGGGTGACCCAGCTTTCCAGGGCATACCAGAAAGTTACAGTATGTAGGACATGGGCCATGAGGGGAGAGAAAAAAGGAGGAAATGGGGTTAGACTAGTTTTCAATTTTCCCAGAGTTCTTCATATTTTTCCTGCTCAGCCAAAGGCCTGGTCTTTGAATCCAGAGTAGGGCCAAATCTAGAGGAGGAATCCAAGACTGAGTTTAAATAGGATGGAGAGTAGGAGGCTAGCATTCCATGTCAGAACCCACCTCAAGGAAAGATTTCTCTATCTTAGCCAGTGGGTTATGCAAGAGGACTCTTGTAAGGGATTTCTGCCAATGCATCAGTTTCCTAAATTTCCTGTGGACAAATGTTCATTTTGTGCTTTTATGCATGTGTCAATATGGAACATTCATTCCATCTCAAACTTGTATCCTTTCTGTCCATTTCTCTGCACACTTTCTGCTTGATTTTAATAGATCCAGCTTTAGCGTACGCGTGCTTTAGCTTTAAAATAATTTTGTTATCAGTAGATTTTACTAAACAACACATAGTTTATTACATTTGCATTACTGCAGGTTAAATTTCCTTAACAGCTTGGAGTTTTCTACTAATTTTGGAAAATCAAGTAACTTGGAGTAACTTTTAGAAAAATCAAATGTAGTTAAGAAAGAAAGTTAATAAGATAATGTAGATGTGTATTAAATAGAATACAGCCATCTTTCTTATTCAGTGTTTACAGAATGTGTGCTTGTGTATGTGTGTGTATGTGTGTGTTTATTTGTACTTCATTGGCAATTTTTTTTCTGAATGTCAACCAACCAGTAGTTGGCGTGTTGAGAAATCAAACTTTTCGGTTAGAAAAGATACTGAAAATGAGGACCAATTTGGGGTTGAAGTCACCATCTACCAAATTATATGATTCATGTAGCTAGGCAAATACATTCTCATATCAATGTTTAAATTGGATTTGATTCCTTTCTAATAGCGGGTAGACATTTCTATCAAAGATGTCCCAAAACTGGGGGTGTATTAGAAAATGTATTAAGGTCATTATAAACTCCCTTCTTCAAATGTGAACTTACCTATTCTCTACCTCAATAAACTGTTAAATAGTAAAGTGATTTAGGACCACATAAGGAATCAACCAGAATTTCAAAGTATAGCTAGATTATTACTTTGAAAAATTATTTAAATCTCAGGGTTTTTTTGTTCGTTTGTTTTGTTCTGTTTTTACCTCAAATTGATGGATATCAAAATTCCTACTCCCAATGTGAGGACCAGCTGCGTATTGCGAGTGCCATTTTATCTAAAGACTTCAACTAGTAAACGCAGGTAGAGGAGAAACATAGGCTATTGAAAGAAAGAAAAGCCGTTCATGGAAAAAAAATCCAGTCTTTCCCAAGGCAGAAAACTCTCAAAAACAATTAAGTTGTACTTCCAGTAGCTTAAAATGCAGTTGAGTCATATATTTGGAAGGGAGGATCTGACTCAGAAACCATGTAGATTTTTACTATGGATCTGATGATACCTTTCACTAATGTGAGTTCTGCAAAAACCCCTTTCTGTGATATGATTTACAAAAAATAGCATGCCAAAGTAAGATAAGTTTTGGAGAAAACTGTATGCCGTTTTTTCTTCTTGGAAATTCACAACACACAATAGCATAATAAAGGCTCTGAAAAGTCCTGCAGAAAAAATACCACTGCTCCTCTTTGTTTGACTTGTGTCTTCCTTAACTGACTTGGATGTCATAGATTCCTTTTCCTGAGGAGTGTGGATTAGGAAACGTTGCTCTAGTTGGTTTTGCTAAAGGCCTACTATGTAAGTTTGAAAGTCTTAGGGATTTTACCCTCCTATGTCACCTGGTTTTGGAACTTTGTAGAAGCTCACTCAAAGAGGTCAGATTGTGGTCATTTCTGGAAAGTTCCACCCCTCTGGCAGGGCTTAGATTTCATTAGGCCTTAAACTCCATGACAGTGTTGTAAATTTTGAGCTACAATTTAACCTGTTTTCAGCAAAGAAATGAAAGAAATCTCCCTTCTATGGCAAAACAAAGACTAAAAGGCAAAAGAACACATCGGAATGAGAAAGGTGAGAGCAAAGACATGGTTGAAAGATTAATGTACAGTGAATTGATGGATGAGCAAGGAGGTGAAAAAACATTCAGATCTTATAACAATATTTGGGAATTCCTCTACATGGCTGTTTACTCACCATTAATTTATTCCCAGAAATGCTTATGGCAAAGATTCTAAGCAACGTGAAGAGCTCAACAGTTAGTGACTGTGAACACTTGACTAATAGGAAAAAGACCCTAAACTGCACTCTTTTGAAAATGGCTATTTATTAATACTGCTTAGTTTAAAATAGCCTGACAAAAATAATTATGATTTTTAAAATTTGTTCCTGAAATATCACTTGATATACATTCACTGTAAAAGCAATTCTAATACTGTGAAATAAAATTCAAGTTTATAAAATCTTGAAATGGGTAAGAATTCATTTTTCTGGCAAGCGCTGAAAAAATGATATACAGTTTACGGCATAGAAAGGAGAGGAAATGCCAGGGCTGCTTTTTGTCGGGTCCAAATGGAAGGAGAAATGATCCATCAATTTAAGATTATTTTAGAAATAATCTATGATCCAGTGCTACAGATGTTGGACCCCAGACAAAAAAATCCTCGCAGCCTTATGCTGGGTAACTTTTTTTTTTCCAAAAGTGAGCTGAATTGCTAACCCAAAGAAATTTCTGAGTTGCTTTAAATCACTACCAAATGACTCAAACTGAAAGAGAGCTTTACTGTAAAACTCAAAATTAATGCTGAATTAAGAAGACCAAAGCATTTAATAATAGTCCAGTTCCAAACAAATACACAGTTGCAAACTTTCTTTTAACTCTGTGCTTTGCTGTTACCATAGTGACTTGCAAAGGAAGTTGAAAGCCACATAATTGCCTGCAGGACAACTCTCAAGTTATTGGAGGTGGACTAGAAGTGTTCCCTTCCCTATCTCCGGAATGCTATTATTTTCCAACACACATAACTTTAGGACGGTTTAACTCGAATGGGGAAATTGCGGTGGTAAATGTTCTCTTGCCATCAGATCAGACCTACCTCACAAAATACAGCTTATCCACTGTAAGTGAGGTGTTACTTTTAACTTTGACCACTTAAGGGAAGAGAAGCTGTTAAAAATAGAATAAATTTTCAATGTGCTTGACTTCTGTTTCCTATGTGCTACACCTATTTTTGGGGATCCTTGCTAATCATAGCTTGCTACCCTCAATTTGCACAAACTATGCTGCTTACATTGGCTTGTTTCTTTTTCTTTTTCTTTCTTTCTTTCTTTCTTTCTTTCTTTCTTTCTTTCTTTCTTTCTCTTTCTTTTTCTTTCCTTCCTTCCTTCCTTCCTTTTTCCTTTCTTTTCCTTTCTTTCCTTCCTTCCTTCCTTCTTTCTTTCTTTCTTTCTTCCTTCCTTCCTTCTTTCCTTCCTTCCTTCCTTCCTTCCTTCCTTCCTTCCTTCCTTTCTTTCTTCCTTCCTTCTAATGAGATTGAGGACTAAGCAGGATTTCAACTTTCTCCCTTACAAAAGCAGAAGAACTTTCCTGAATGTTTTTTGTATTTAACACCAATGTGTGTTGAGGTGGTCATTCACTGGTAATTCAGCTACTTAAAAAAATTTTTTTAATGTTTAATTTTGAGAGAGAGAGAGAAAGAGAGAGAGGCAGAGAGAGAGGGAGACACAGAATCCAAAACAGGCTCCAGGTTCTGAGCTGTCAGCACAGAGACCAAACTGGGGCTTAAACTTGCGAACTGCAAGATCAGGACCTGAGCCAAAGTTGGACACTTAACCAACTGAGTCACCCAGCAGCCTCCAGTAATTCAGCTCTTTTTAATGTAAGTTATAAATCAATTCATTTAAACTCAGTTTTGCACTTAAGTATTATTATTTTCCGAAGCAAGTTAACAACTATCCTTCTAAATGGGAATCATGGCTACTTTTTTGACATTTTTACTTTTAAATAATCTTGAAAACCATGTGCATGTAATTCTTTCAAAGCACATTATGGAAAAGGAGCTTTCTATGGAAGTTGCATATTTGTAGCTGACATAGCCTTGTTCTTTGCATTTATTAAATACCTTTTGTATACTGACTTCAATGCAGAAGATTGAAACTTGTAATTACTTGTTTCATACCTTTGTTGAGACATTATAGGGAGAGTATAAAACATCTTTAAAGAAATATTCAGAATATCTAATAAGATAGGAGGACATGATAAAGTAAAAAAAAATGAATAGCCCATGGGCTTCAAAATGACTTATTGCTAGGGGAATATATATTCTATAAGGTAACACCACCAGACATAAAATGGATATTATAGCCAAAGCTCTTATATAGTAGATATCAAAAAGGAACACTAACAGTAATTACTATTTGTTGAATATCAATTATGTGCTAATCATTGGGCTTCAAATATATCACAATTTCTAAAGGCAGATTTTAAAAATCAGCTTTAATTTATTTTTTCTAATTTAAAGTAACATTCTATTAGAATTTAAAATTTTTTAAAAAGTATAATAAAGAAAAAAGTCCACCAGTAACCATGAACAGTAACTCAATGTAACTATTATTCATTCATAAAAATCTCTTGAGTGCCTACTAGGTGTTGGATACTGTTTTGGATGTCAGGGAGAGTACAATGAGTAAAACAGACAAAAATCCCTGACCATATGAAGCCTATAAGCTAATGGGAGAACCAGACAACATAATACACCAATCAATATATAATGTGATTTTAGGCACTGAAGTACAAGAAAAACTGAAAAGTAGTAGTTCTTCCACTGACCCTGGGAACCTTTTTAAAAATCCTAGTCATCTGGAATCTGTCTCTAGAGATTCGTGTTTACTTAGTACGGGTGCGGTCTTCCTGTGGCCCTCAGATAATTCTACTGAGCAGAGTGTAGTGGGAAATGCTACCTGTAACAGACCAGAGACTCATGGAGCCCTCTTGAAGGAAGGGACCTGAAGCAGAGACTCCGTTAGTTGCACACACCAGGAAAGGGAAAACCCCAGGCAAGGAAGAGTAGGTATAAAGCCCCAGTGGTGAGGTTGTGCTTGGTGGTTTTAGAAATAGAGAAAGGGATAGAGTGGCTGAAGACTGGAGAGGGAGGGAAATGAGGTAGGAGATGCTGTGGGGGGTCTCACAGGTCTTGGTAAAAGTTTAGGATCTAATGACGAGAATGTAGGAATCCATACTTGCCTGAGCAGGAGAATGACACTGCCAGCATTTAGGTGATATGAAGTGTAAATAATTTATCTTCAATTGTATTTGAGAAAATACTTTTTATATAATTTGTGTACAACATTTTTCACTTTGATCATGAGCAATTCTCATGTCTTCCATATATAATACCTATTATTTCCTCATTACCTTAGATGGGACAGAATGACTTGTATCCTAAACCCTATAACATCTTAGTATAGGTGACATTGATATATAAAAACATCTTTCTATGTGTTCCTCCTCCACACTTTGGAGTATTTCTTTAGGCAGTGGTTCCCAACCAGGGGCAATTTTGGCCCCCACCCCTACCCCAGGAGACATTTGGCAATGTTGGAGACATTTTTGATTGTCGTAACTGGGGGTTGGGGGAGTTGCTACTGGCAGTGTGTGGGTAGAGGCAAAGGATGCTGCTAAACGTCCCACAGTGCAAAGGACAGCCCTTCATCACAAAAAAGTATGCAGCCTCAGATGTCAATAGTGCTGCTGTTGAGAAACCCTGCCTTACAGTAAAATACTAAGATTGTAGTGACTAGATCAATGGTCCTCTAACTTGACCATTCGTGAGATTAATTTGAAAGCCATGTTAAAACACAGATGGCTGAGCTCCACCTGCAGATTTCCAATTCATCAAGTACACAGACTTGAGAACCTGCATTCCCTCCAACTTCCTGGATGATGATACTGCTCCTCCTGAACCACACTTTGAGGACTCACACTAAACATTAAGTTACAGCTTTTCTTTTCTTAAAATATGGAAACATGTGGGAGAGTCTGCTAGTCCCATTAACATCATTATCATTTGGTATTATTCTTTTTAAAATAGTTGCCAATTGATAGGCAGTTTTCAATGGTCTCTCATTCTTCGCATTTAGGATTCTTTGAATTTAGAAGATGTATGCAAAACTAAAGAAAGAAAAAAATAGCCCTGTGGTGGATATCCTCTTCTGTGAATAGCTGTTCATATCTCCTTCTCCCTTTCTTATTGAGAGCATGTAATTTTGTTTGCTTCCTAGTTTAATCCATTTTATTTATCTTGTATGACAAAACTAATGCATGGTCTTTGGAAAAAATGTTATAATTGAGTATCTAGAATAAAAAAATAAATACCTCCTGTTTCCTAGTCAAACTTCTTAATGATAACTCTAATTAACAGATGGATGTTCCTTCTGGGTGTTTTTTTTTCTTTCTTTCCTTCTTTCTTTCTTTCTTTCTTTCTATCATCTATCATATATATTCTTTTCTTAAAAAATGAAATAAAAATATATAATATGCTACAATTTGCTTTCCCCTCTTTGACTATATATCGTGGGCATCTTTCCAAGTCAGTATATATAAAAATACCTCATCCTTTTTTAAAAGTTGTTACATTTCGTAGTATGGAAATACCTTACTTAACCATTCCCCTGCTCTTGGTTTTTAGGTTACTTCTAATTCTTTGCTATTACAGACAATGAACATCCTTGTATATATAGATGTGTAAGCTTTTTATATATTAAGAAGCATAATATTTCATCATTTTTGTTGTATTTATATTTTCCCAATTCTTCTGTTCTTTTATTTATTTACGTTTACCATTGCTTTTGTTATTATAAAATTCACCCATTTAAAGAGATCAGATAAATATCATAAATGTTTTCTTCTAGTTTTAAATAATTTTATTTTTCAACGTACCCTCTAATTCATCTTAAATATATTTTAGTGGGTGAAATATATTGGTAATCTAAATTTATTTTTTGTAAAAGCTAGCTAGTTCCCCCCAATAACATTTGGTTACATAAATTACCCATTCGCCATTGATTTGTGATGTTACATTTTGAGGGCAGCTTTCTTTAGTCACCGACACACACAGCTGGAATATTTTACTTTGCTGATGATCTCTGCATGCATTCTAAACTAGCATTTTGTTGTTTAAATAATGTTAACCTTATTATATATATTAGGGATATCCCCCATATTTTTTTTTTCCTTTTTCAGATGAGAAATAAAATTTTGAGATGAAAAGAATGAGCCTGATAATGATTGAATAATTTGACCAAAGCCATGTAGGAGGTAGAAGAGCCCAGATTAAGAGGCAGATCTTTATTAGTCTGGGATATGGATAGTCTTTCCACAAATAATTGAGATCCAACAATTTTAAGTTTGAAATCAAGGAGTTTCTTCGTGGTGAGGCCTGAGGCCTGTGGAAGACTGGGGGAGAGAAGTGAATTAGAGTCAACAAGAAGTCTTGGGTAATATATTTTGATATTTTAAATCACTTAATTCACATTCAAGGATATATTTACAGAATCGAGAAGGGTGTTTTTAGGTAGAAGAAAAACCAAATTAATCTGGATTATTTTTTTCTCCAGATTCACAGTGTTTTAAATTTTGAAAACATTCATTTCTCATTATGAATGGAAATACACGATTGGCAGAGTAGATTGAAGATTTCAGGTATGGTTTCCCTTAGGTGTTTTCTTTCAAGTTTTAACATGGTTTTGGCCATCCACATTTGACCATGTCAACAGTAAAAGAAGTCTTAATTTTTATGCCCCTGAGCACTGCCAATCTACCTATAGCTACTGATCATATCCCCATCCTCGGAAGACATTGATTTTGGGTAAAAGGCTAGGAAATATATTACATATTTAGGTTATCTTTAGAAAGGAAAACATAGTAAGTTCATCATTATTCTCTACCTGAATTTGTTCAATAAGGCAGTTAAAAAGACTAGTATATCATAGAAACATTTTTATACAGAATGTTGAGGATTGTGCATGGATCAGCATTAATTAGGCCAACCAGAATAAACCACCTAATTATAAAATATTAGTGGAAAATATAGAACTTAAACATTTGCCTTGTGATGTTAGATAAAACCAAAAGGAATGCTATCAATATGCAAAGTCAGAATTCATCAACTTTCTAGTTTTCCTTTTCACATAGGTGAGGAGAACAGCTAAGGGCATCGATATCAAATCTTCAGTAGTTTTTTGAAAATTGTCTCCTTGCTTAAAAGATCCCAGAATAGCTGAAAGAGAATGAGTTGCAGTTCGGATATCATCATTCAATCATCCATCTTAATTTTACTTTCTGAGGAAAAAAAAGCAACTTTTAGACAGTTTTTTTTTTTTTTTGTACAGTGATTTGACTTTAGGAGACACACTGCACAACCAGAGAGCACCAACTGAACGAGCCCCACACAGGGATGAGCTTCTCAGCAGTGGAGGGTGGGGGCGGAAGGTGTTGGATTTGGAAAAGAGAACAGTTAGAGAAGTCCTGATGACTGAGTGCATAAAGCCAGGATACGGAAGAAAAAGTCATCTTTCCTCTTGTAAATCCAGTTCCTGGAATTAGCCCAGACTGACTTCACCTCCACATGCAGAATTCAAGTTGTGAAAACAGCCTAGGCTGCTTCAAAAGATTCATACTTATTACAGAAAACTTAGGAAAATGCAGACAAGTTGAAACAGAAAATTAAAATCCGTCATAATTCCATCACGTAGACATCACTGCTATTAACGTTTGTTTTTGATGTTTCCACATGTGTACTGGAAAAATACTGTGAGCATTTTTCAAGGTTATTAAATATTCTGGACATAGAAAGGCCATGAGTTGCCCATCAGGAGGTATTCAGGGTTGGTCAAGAGTCTTCTATTAGATGGCAAATTGAATGACATTTAAAATGTGGTTTAGGCTCCCAGATTAAAACGGAAGAATGGACATCCTGGGAAAGTCAAACTATCATTTGAGATGAGGTGGGATGATATATAATAACTAAGGTTTCTTCCCTAACCTTCCTTGTATTCCTTACAGTTCCCCAAGATTCAGTCAGCAGTATTTTGAGCTCAGTGAAGGGATGATGCAGCAGAAAAGCAGAGAACATGCTTTGGAGGTTTGCAAGAGAGGAAATGTGAATTCCAAGAATTGTACCTTTGAGTTATGAAAGCCTAGATGCCCAAGGACCCAGAATTGTCACTGTGGCCTAACCAGCACATTGGAGAGTAGATGAAGAACAAGGCTACCCTCCTATCAGACAAGAGAGAGATTTTCTGGACTGCGATAAGGAGACTTAGGGCTAAGAGATTGAGACTTTGGTGAAGTCCTACATGTAGGCCAGTCCTGGGTCCCACCTCTCCCCTTCCTGGAACATGCACACTGTTACAAAGTTTGAGGATTCTGAGGCCAGACAGACCCACATTCTTCTTAGGGAAAACCCAAGGATAAAGCAGGATTTCGAGTTTCTCATATTCGATGTATCGGAAATAGATAGAAATTATTTCAGGGTATATCTAGGTAAAGATGACACAAGAAAGCCACACAGAGTTCTGCCTGAATAGTGACTGTAACCCAGATCTGGGACTGGAAGTTGGAGATGATGACAGAAAACCAGAAGAGAATGAAGATCAGCTTGGACAGGTGGTAAGAGCCAGGAAACTTTCTACCCTGTTGATCTGTTTTATTAGCTTTTTCCAATAGAATGTAAACATCTTAAGCACCAGGATTTCATCTGTTTTTGTTTAGTGCTGTATCTCTAGACCAAGATTAGTATTTGGCTCATCATACTAGGTGCTCAATAAGTATTTATTGAGATATTATATAAATGGATGCTCTCCCTGGCCTGGCCCCCCAAAAATGCTTGAGCTGTACACAGCCCTCCAGAACTAGAAATGAACCAGGAAAAGGATTAGAAGACACTTCGAGTTGACTAAATCATTTAGAAGAACGGGCCTTGAAAGGGAAATTAGTTTTGATTACGGCACACTAATTACATTTCTTGCACACCTGAGTTTCTTTCTTACTTGGTGATAATGAGAACATAAAGGCAGCAGAGATGAAGGAGTGAGTATTTCTGGATAACTTGTTAGGGGCCTATAATTGTACAGCATGCTTTTCTTTCCTATGTACTATTGACAATGAATTTCCAACATGTACCCACTTTGAACAAAATTGGAGAAAGGGACTTAGAATAGAATGTAATTTTTATCCAGTTTATATTATAGATGGTTGAAGTTAAAGATAATGACACCATCTAAAATCTGACCACCAAATTCCATTTTAGGTAAAATGCCCGATGTATCTGCAAAAATACAAACCCCTTCAAAATGTGTATAATGCTTGGCTCAAAGACAGAAACTATTTATTTTGCTTTTACATATATAAATTTATAATCTGTACTGTGGTAGAGAAATAAAATGTGCCAGTTTCTGCATATGTCCTTGTACATATGGATGTCGGACTAACTCATGATTCTATTGTTCAGCTCACCCATTTGTAATTACCTGTTATAATCAGTTCTATGAGCAGGATGAAATGTGTCATTTTTTTAGGGACCACGATGAATCCCTACACTGGGCTTTATAAAAGGGTCTCCTAGTTTCTAGGCTGCTTATGGACCATTCCTATATTTACCAATTTGACAATGATGGTGTCTGTTTTGGATGAAGAAATGGACCACTCAGATTCCCTGCCTACCTATAGGAAATGAGGTTAGCAGATGACCTTAGTTGTCTTCTTCCAGGTTTACTTCAACTGCAGTGAGCCACCTTGCCCAAGGGCATTGACTGACCCACTACAGAGATAAGTATGGCCATTTTCTCTCACCGTGGGACAGCATCAATGGGCTGCATGGACTCCAGAGCTCCCTGTGGGGTTGGCTGAAATTTTATTGGGTCCACATCTTGATTGAACTTCCACCCAATCCTACTCTCACCCTCTCTCTTCCAGAGGTCAATCCCTAGTAAACACCCTGCATGTCAAACTCTGTTTCAGGAGCTCCCTGTAAAGAACATACTGTGATTATTGGTTCTAAAAGTGGTCCAAGAAAGCCGGCAAAAGATAGGAATTTGGAGCTGGGTCACTTACTGCCTGGCTGGCAATCAAGAGTGTGTCGTGATGGCAGCCAAGTGTAGTTGTGTCTTGGCACAGGGTAGCAGTCCAGTTGTTAAACCTCTCACTGGTGGTGAATTGGGATGTTACATCCATGAAGGAGACACTAGTAGTTGATGTAATATGTTAAGCATTAAAAAATAACAGTGGGAGTTTGTGGGTAGTAAATGCAAGATCAGTGAGATTGAAGGGCTGTTACTAAGCACCACTGATACTCTACAAAAACATTGTTTGCAATTATAGGGCTTTTACCTTGTAAATCAGAGTTGGCTGTAGGAATGTCCATTACAGAACTAGGCTTTTGGATAACAATGGGGATGATAAAACGCTGACATAACAGAGGCCAGGTGGTAGGATTTAATTGCTAGAAGCCAGGTAGATGTAGTTGCATAATAAGCAGCAGGGCCCAGGAGCAGCCAAAGGGACCTGACTCACAGAGAATTATGAAGATGGTTAATAGAATATGAGATCCCCAACAACAAGGTCAATGGGCACCAAGAAGGATGCTATTCATCTTGTGTCTTTGTATTAGAATGATCTATGTAGTCATTGGTTTACAGACTACTGCTGCTCCTGAGCACTTGGGGCTTCCTGACCAGGCGCCAGCAGGCCAGAACGGTGACCGTTTAGGCAAGGGTCAATAGGCCCGATCCAGTGGAGGAGGCTGAGTTGTTGTTATACAATGGGGACAGGGAATAATATGTGTGACATCCAGATGATCCACATGGGATCTCCAAGTTCTTTGTCACTCAGTTGTGACTGAGATGGTTGAAGGATAGGGTAACAATGCTTGAGAAGACATGGTGGTTAGTTGCTGCAATGAGGCAGCTACCTTGACTGGCAGAGGGGATAACTGAGGGTGAGGGGAACTAGAAGGGACAGTGGAGAAGAGAGACAATGAGTGTCAGTCATAGGCTTGGACCCAGCTGCAGCTGCAGGCCTTGGGTTCATACTACTAAAGCTGCCTTTTCAAAGGTAACCTCAGGAAGCAAGGCCTGCTGGAGTCCTGGGGAACTGCCTCCAGAGCATACATTAAGAATGGATTTACACAGTACAAAGGGTGGACTGTGGTAAACATAAGATGTGCTGCTCAGGTGTCTCCTCAAGGAAGGGCTATTGTTCCAGCTGCAGGAGTTTAGTCAGCAGTGAGCTTCAGTGGTCAGCCCCTCCAAAATTTGCCTCAGCAGAGGAGAGCCTCACCCCAGGAGACTCTTAGAGATAGCCCTTGGCCCAATGACTGCTCACAATGAGGGTAATAAGGCCAAGACATTTTGGTCCATCTGTTGACAACTCTGATGGGCCATAGATGCTCCAGAATCCTGTGGGTTGGCCAGGCTTTGTTGGGCCACATCATAACTTGACTTTTCTCTCTTCCCCATCTTGTTCTACTCCTTCCATTGGTGTTCACAGATAACCATCACCATGTCAAATCCAATCTGTGATTTTAGTCATATGCTCTGGGGAATCAGAGAAATTCTAGAAAAAAGAGAACTGCTTCTGAAGAAGACCTAAAATCTAGTTCCGAGTCAACCTCTGACTAGCTCTGTGTTCATGAATCATTCCCTTCCACTCAAAATTCATATTTTATCATCAACAAAACTGGGATAAAACCTACAGACTTCTAATTATAAATAAGTAAAAAGTACAGTATAGGGTTGATAGTCAATAATATTGTAGTAATGTTGTAGGGGAACAAACAAACAAACAGACTTGGGATAAAGTCATCATGCCTTGTGTGTAGTACTTTCTATTTTGCAGATTCTACAAATGTTAATTTTTATTGCATGTGATTGCATTTACTTCTGTCAGTTGTTAGTTTATAAACAAGGAGAGAGAGATTAGGACTCATTGGTTTTCCACTATGGCTAGAGTTTTGAAAAAGCAAAGAAATTGCAGAGATCCTGATTTAGTTTCCAAGGTTGAGACCTAGGTCTCTGAGTTTCTAAAAAGTGACTAAAAAGTATCACAGGGAAATTGGGTGTGCAGCAGGGTTTAAAAACTTTTGGCTAAATGACCTGTCTAAAGTTCATACAGCCAATTAAGTCAAGGCTCAAATCTAGACTTTCTATGCCTCTCTTGAGTTTTATCTGCTATCATTCATACTGCATTTTCATTCTTGTACATACATCTTATCATAATATTATGTGTTAGTCATAAAATATAATAATAAAGATAAGAGGGATTTTGACTTTAAAACATTGTATAAATATAATGTACTATGGTTATTAAATATTAAAATAATTACTCCTATTCCATTAGAACTAAACCATGCAATTTGTGTGCTTTTAGTGACTAAAAGGTGAAACTCTATAGGTAACATAAGATATTTTTAAGATTATATGAACAGAGCATAAATTAACCAAAGTGACACCAAGGCTGAAATAATGTAAGCAAGCATAAAATGAAACATTTCACTGAAGTCAAAGCAGAGTAATGTACTGCAACTGTCCTGTTCCCCTATCTTGAACACACTGACTTAATTTGGCATCACGAAGGAAGAGAATAGGGTAAAGACAGAGAAAAGATAAATAGAGAAATGAAGATCATTTTAGTGTGATCATGACCAAGTCATTCATATTTCTCATATAGCCTGGAAACAATCTCATACTTATTGGAAGATGTGACCTTTAAATGTTCCTTACTTGCAAAAAGACAAATATTCTAGAAGCCGGGTGTTAGCTTGTGGAATCATCTGTCCTGCCTTCTCTTCGATTGGAGGCTACTGCAGGGAGAGTGCAAATTGTAGACGAGCAAATGTGTTACTTATTCTTTTCATTTGCAGACTTAGGGTAAGCTTCCGTTGACAGTTCCCTGATTTCTTTAACATAGCAAATCTTTAATCAGTCTAGATATGTTAAAATGTGATTTTTTACAGTGAAATGACCTGAGTTGAGTACTTGAGTTGAAATGTGTATTTTTCCCCCTCAAAAGCTGACTTGTAGGGGGGAAAAAATCAGATATTCTATGATATACTTTGCCTTAGTGACAAGATGTTTTTGGGAAAATCATCCAAGCTTGAAATAAAATCTTTATTGAAAGTAATTCTACATTCATGCCAGTCAGATACATTGTAGGATTAGACCAGATATCCCCGGGGAAAACTACAGTATATGCACCAGGCAGAGTTGATTATTTGGACCTCCTGTCAGCTCTTAACTTCCTGACAATGGCTGACGCATTCACAGCCGCTACAACTCTGTTTTCATCTTTATTTTGAGAGGAAGTTAATACACTTTACCTTAACTATGCCAAATGTACTGGAAAATAACCCAGTAATAAGATACACCCCGCCTACCAAGTGATATCTGTATGCAGAGACCATTTAGTTGTGCATTTTAAGAACACAAATATAAGCAGCAAATGACTGAAAGATATTGCGATTATTTTTTCTACTTGAAGTTTTAAATTTTTCTTGCAAAGCCTCCTTGTGCAGTCTTAAAATCAACGTGTATCTATAGTCATGGAGCCAAGTAAATGACTTTTGTTGTAAATTCCCTTCAAATCACAGGGCAGCCTTATTATTATTATTATTATTATTATTATAAGAGTGATTATAAGAGTGATTAGGTTATCAATGTTATTTGATGTCAAAAAGAAAGGCACTGGTGTGTCAGGTGATGTCTGCTTCAACTTAGAGAATCAAAAACAGCTTAGGATGTCACTTTTGGAAAAGTCATGGAATTGCTTTTTGGGCCTAATTAACACTGTAACTGAAGAGGAGAGAATACCTTCCAATTTAGACTTATATTCTGATTCATTGCAAAACCAACATATCAGTGTAGTTCTAGAGAAAAGGAAAAGACACAACCCCCAACAGATGTTTGATAATGACCAGGTTTGTTTAAAAATTCAGAACTTTATTTTCTGATTCTCATTTCTTGGTTGTGTATTTTAAAATTCATTGTGGTCACCTCACCAAAGAATGGAAGGAAGAAGATGAAGTGGCCCATGACTCAAGTTTAAGGACAGAAATGATGGTCTAGTTTTATGTTCTCCCAAATTATAACCTTTTCCCCTACACAAAGAAGTCTCCAAGGTGAAAAGAATATGCGTTCTAGGAACCATGTTTCCTACCTGAGCAGGTCACTGGTTAAAAAAGTTAAGTAAAAACATAAGTTTAAAAATTTTGGTTTTTAAATTTAAGATCATAAACGTCCTTCATTGGGCGACTGGATAAACAAATGGTTGGACATTCACACAATGGACTATTATTCAGCAGTAAAAAGGAAAGAACTATCAAACCATGAAAAGATGTGAAGGAATCCTATGACTAGGCGAAAGAGGCCAGTGTGAAACAGCTGCATACTATATCATTCCAAGTATCCGACATTCTGGAAAAGGCAAAACTCTTGAGATAGTAAAAGATCAGTCATTGTCAGGAGTTAGCAGTGGGGGAGGGATGCGGAGGCAGAGCACAGAGGATTTTGGGGGCAGTGAAGCCATTCGGTGTGATACTAATGGTGGATACATGTCATTATACATTAGTCACATCTACATAATATACAGTATTAAGGGTGAAACAATGTAAACTATAGACTTTAGTTAATAATAATATACTCATAATGGTTCATCAATTTCAACAAATGTAGCACATTAATGCAAGATGTTAACAAAAGGGGACTCTGTGTGTGCATGTAGGGAGAAGTACATGGAAATTCTTTATAGCTTCTGCTCACTTTCCTATAAACCTAAATCTGTTCTGAAAAATAAGTTCTATTAATTAAAAAAAAAAGTAAAAAAAGAAAAAAGATAACGACAGCAGATTGCATACACTAAGGGTTCAGAGGTCAATTTCCCTGCCCATCTATCCTTATGGCCACACACATTTGAATTGCTTTGCATTCTATGTCATTCACTATATCCAAAACCATGTTTAAGCCTGTTTCTCCTAGGGAGACTTTAAGAATTGTATTCCTATCACTTCGTTATTTGCTTCCTTGGCATTTAAACATTCAGATTGTATTACATTGTTGTTGACATGTTTTATTTTTATCTCTAAGTTATTTCATGCACATATGCTTTATCTCCCTCAATTACATTGCAAAATCTTTGACTTTAGGTGGTGTGTCACCTTCAGCTTTACTCCTATTTTCATTTGAAAATAGGAAAAGATACCTTCTTGTCATTACAAATAGTTTTTATTTTATAGGTGACTAAAAAGGTTAAATTTTTCCTCATCTGGATGCCTTTCTGCTCTGACAGAATGAGAGCAAGACTGAACAGAAATTAGGAACTCCCCCGTATTTTTCTATCTACAGTCGGAACAAAGCTGCCCACAGTACTCTTCTTAGTTGTTCTCTCTGAGGTCCAAGAAGGAAAGCCAAGTTCATCTGCAAAGACATTGGGTCTCTTTCCATGTCATTCCTCCTTCCCTTTCTCCTGTTATCTCTTTTTACTTTCTTTGGAAAAAATTACAGAGAATGACCAGAGAATATAATTTGGAAATACAACAATCTAAAGTAACATGTCGACATATTTTTTTGGAAAAGGGAATTCAGTAAGTGCAAATCATCATCCTCAGATACGCCATTTTCAAAGGTTTTATGAGGTAGTGTGAAATTACTTGGGTTAAGGTGTCAAAAATAGAATGCAGGAGTTATGAGGTTTGTGTTGGAAAGTCTTGCTTCCTGACAGATAATGTCTACGTCACCCAAGTGAGAAAGAATCCATTTCATTGACCTATACAATTGTGTAGTGATCCGGGAGGCTTACATACTCAGATTACACAGAAACCTGGAGAAAAAGGTGCTTCCACCAGGAAGCTTGAGTCTCATTAGTAGTGCACATCAGTTGTACTGCCTGGATGGAAGATGAACTCATACAAAGAAACAGAAAACCTGGCTTTCTCCCCTGGCTCCACTTTTTATTGAGTGCAGAACTTCAAGGATTCACTAACTTTCCTCAGCCTCAGCTTCCTCATTTGGAAATGCACCTGGTTGGACTGGATGATGTCTAATTGCTTTGTACTCTAAATGCTATTGTTGAGCAATTTAATACTTAAAAAAAGTTGAAACCCTTTTTTCTTCCTCAAATTTGAAATAATTTGTAAGGAAAGTCAACAAGCTTGGAAACACACGACAAGTATAGTCACCAACTGCAAAATAAGGGGACCCTGAAATGTTAGGGGTTTGTAGTAATATCTTACATATATATGTGTGTACTTATATATTTATGCTTTTTATCTTATATAAAGGGTGTATGTGTATATCTTCACAATAAGATACACATTTATTTATTAAAGAATGAAACAAAAAGGCAGGCACTGGGGATTTTCAAGGAAACAGACACGAACCTCCTGTTCTCTTGGAAGCATGAGGGTGTGTCTGTAGTCTGCATTTTTGTTTTCATAACACCTATGAAAGAATGGTGGCAATGGACCAAGAGACCCACTCTGGCAGAGGATGATACGCAGGTTTGCTTTACCTGGCTGGTGCTAGCTGTCTGCTCTGCAGGAAAGGACCCTGAAGTTAAAGCTGCAGTGAAAATGGGGGATATGACCAACCAATGCCTACGTGGGATTTGGAGGGAGAATGGTAGCGTATGTGCCAGGAATGTGCCATTCAGTGGAAAAGCAATTTCAAACGGAAATCAGATACATCTATAGAAGTAATGCAAGGTATTCCTGGATGAGAAGAGATCTGGGAACTTGAGAGGCAAGCTGCCGGGGGGATTTGAACCTTACCCTTAAGTGAGTAAAAAAAAAAAAAAAAAAAGGAGAGGGGAGTTATAGCTGTACAGAGGTGTTGAAATAGACAAATAGTGAATTTAGATATGTATGAGAATTAATTTTCAAAGACAACTGAAATGGACTCAAAGAAATACACATAAAAGATATCTGCTTTGGTGATCCTTTCAGATTAATGCATACATACCTACTTCATTAAAAAAAACAATTGTACAAATATTCATAATATGGATTTTTAAAACACAGTTTCCAGTGGATGCACAAGACCCCCTTCCCCTGCCATGTTTTTTTGACCTTATAATCGTCAAAAGATAAAGCCTTTCTGCGGTTATATGCATATATTGAAGAGAGAGTCAGAGAAAGGAAAAAAATATAGTCCCTCAATGGTTAAAAAATCTACTAATGTCAGTTGTTAAGTGGTAATTTTATTATATAGTGCTAATAGAAAGAGGGAAGATATACAAGGCTGCTGAATAGAAGGGTCAATGGATTCTATATATTTTGTGTTTATACATTGTACTCTCGCATGGCGCCTCATTGAAATGCCTTATCTGGAAGGATTACTGATATGACAACACTCCTGATTTATAGAAGCCCAATTAGGTTAAACAGTTTGATTCATTTCAATTGGATAAAAAAGTCTCTTGTTGAATCTGAATTCTTGCTTTGCAATGAACACAAACTCACATTCATTATTACTTATGGTGCTTTTCTTTATGGATGAAGCACTTCCCAGCCAAGTAGCAGTAGTCACCAGCTGATGACCATAAGGAAAGGCAAACACTGTCAGTAGAATAACATCCTTAGCCAAGTGTTTATGTTGGATACATATACAATACATAACTGTTCTTAGCTAATGATACAAAGTCGGCCTCCCCAAGTTTCTCCCTTTGTATTATTTCTTGCCACCCATGTGTTGAGCAAGATTTTCTCAGGACCTAAGCCCCACACTTAAAATAAGTTCTGCTTTTTTGCAAGCTGGATTTATTCTTTCTAGCTTCCAAGTGAATATCATGCATCAAATAGCTGCGAGTTAGTTATAAATACAATTGTGGTGATGTGACTGTTAATGTAGTTTCCAGAGATGGTTAATTTATGTACAGAGTATCTTAAACAAAGAAATGATCTGGACAATTTGGTATTTTAAATGTTGTCTTTTATAATCTTTTTTGTATATTTTCTTTCTAAACCTATTGATTTATTATATTCTCAATGAAGTTGTTTTTTTTTTTCCCTGCAGGCAAGGAAAATATCCACATCTTCCTACAAGAACTTTATTTTCTTTCTTCTTCTTGCTCCAACTTTCCCTTGTTTTAAATTTTCTCTAACCTACAACCTGGACTTTTCAGTTGTCTGAAATAATGTTTTACTGGCATTCCTCAGACCAGATATTCGCTTGATAGGTTCAGCACCAAGCTGCAGGATTTGACAAACTCCTGGGAGGGGGGAGAGAGGCGGTTTTTAGGAGGGAGGTGAAGGTAGCTAGGTCAGAGAGAAGCTGGTGCAGCCCACAACATGGCTTTAGTGGCTACAAGAAAAGAGTCTGTACAGAGATCATAAGCAGCTAGGCAGCGCAGGTTGGTAAAGACATTTTTAAAAGCCCATGGCCAGGAGATGAGCAATATTTGCAGGAACAACATGGTGACTCTCGAGGTCAATATGCCACCATTGGAAGGAACACCCTTACTTATTTTTCTGAGATACATGCTTTTGTTACCTCCATTTAAAGATGGGGAATTTGAGGCTAAGGCAGTTGTCCAGTGCCACAAAGAAATGGTTGTGCCAAGGTTTAAACCCAGGTCATTTGGATGCATAATCAAACCTGTTCTAATCTTGTCTCTCTGTCCTCACACCTCATTGGTTTTTCTGTTTGCTATTCTCTTCCCTCAGTCCTGGGTCTCTTTACTTCCCCATCAGATAGCCCTTGTCTCTGTACCCAGAGCTCTGAGCCAGCCTGTCCCCCTCCTCTCCCTAGTCCCAGCTCACTTAACCCCAGCCTGGGTAAGAGCCCCAGGCCCCTTGCCTTCCTGGCAGGAGAATAAAGACAGCTGGCAGTGAGAAAAGTCTGTGAAGGAGAATATGAGCACAGTCGTGGTTATGGCTTTGCTGTCTGAGAACTCCCTCTGTCAGGGAACTGCATTGGCTTCCCACACTTGCTACATGGACAGATGTTTTCAATTATTATCACTGACAAGCCTCCAGGCCAGTTTCTCTTCTGATTGGCTGTTACTGGACTCAGAGGGGAATAAAGGAAACTGAGGCTAGGACACAAAACACCTCAGTCATCACTTTAATCATGTTTCTCCGAAGCAACTGGTTGAGTTGGACAGTTCACCCAGAATTGGAATCCTTTTGTAAACACAGAGTCAATTTCCTTTTAAACCTTTTTTTTTTCATTCTGGTTTCAATTTTTCTGCCCATAGTTCTTCTGACATTATAAGAGAGTGAGACATTTGTCATTTCTTTACCAATTCTCTCCTTTTGTTATTCTTCCAGAGTTTTGGGTACGTAACCAGAATATAGTGGGAGTTACGAGTTAGTGACATTTAACTTGATACTGCTAGACCTGGCATTGCAAAGTCATCTGCAGAAATGACCTAGGTCTGATCTGGAAGCACCGATAACATTCAAGGTTTTCCGCTGTAGTAACCTGGGGATGTTCCTCTGCCTGAGGTTAGAAGCTATTTCTTGTGCAAGTTTTGCACTAAACACAAGGGTTGCTAGGAGCTATTTGACATACCCCTCCTGCATTACTGGGACTATTGTCTGCCTTTCTAGCTAATGATTTTACCAGCCATAATTACCCTGATTTCCTTTCTTACCATCTCTGTGTGTCCTAAGAAGAGCCAATGACCAACAGATCCTGAAGGAGATATCATGAAGCGTTGGCATGGTCGATAGTAAAAAGAAATGTAGACATGGTCCTCACAAGCCACGGACAATCCTCGCTTCTAAGTACCTTCTCCATCAATGGGAGTAGTTATATTTGGTACCACTCAGTCTCTAACCTTTCATTGTTTATTTCTCCCTTCCTGTTTCTATAAATTAGAAGGGAAAATTAGACCATCAGGTGGATGAAAGCTTTTTAAATTCGTTTTTATTCCCCATTCTTTTTGTCATTTATCTAGTTAGAAAAAATGTATTCAAGATGCTCTAGTGTTTCTGCCTATTAGTGTTATGTTCTTTTGATGTCTTGAAATTAGGTTTGTGTGTGGTCCATCTTGCTCAAGATTCCAAACTGCCTTGTCTCTGCTGCCGTGTTACAAACAATCCCAGCAGACATGCGAGTCACCGAATGTACTTGGTAAAACAGACAAAATCCATAGACAGTCCTGAAGGCCCATGTCTCTATTTTAATTTCTGAAAAATGTCTCCTTGACTTTCAAACTAAACTTTTTATTTTAAGCCCAAAGGTAAAATATTATAAGATGTTAATTCATCCTTTTCAAAAAAGGCACATGAGGGTTAAAACATATGCTTTCTTCTTCACTCAGAAAAAAAAAATCATTCCAACCTTTTGGGGGGATCACATATAGCTCTAAAACAGCTGAAGCTAAAAACATCAAAGTTGGCATGACTTCAGTTATCACTGAATCAGGAAGATCAAGCCAAGTTTTTGAAGAAAATGGTTGAGCATTTTAAAAATAAAAGAAGTTAAAATGCTCTCTCTGAGCATGCTCAGTGGGAGATTTTTAAATATTTTCTTTAGGTCAGCTTTATTTTGTTTGTCACTTTGGAAACATTTCAACAAAAGCTATCTAATTAGTCTTTATTAATATTGTTCACTAATGCCCTAGACCAAGTGTCTGTCACCTGCCAAGGTGACATTTTCACCTTGTGTGGCAAGGGACCACTACTGCTCGGGGTAGGTGTGTTTTGGTCTCTTACATCTCAGTCATTGTTTGCTTCAGTGGTTTGGGGTGATACGGATATGGGGGAGGGGGATGAGTGATTGAGGGTTGATGTATTTTCACAATTCAGTACATTGAATATAGCTGCTAGATCCTCTCCTATTTTATTTTTTTCTGTCAATTATCAACAACTTCAATATTTCCCCAAAACTGGGTAGGATGGCTTTAGTGTTTGGAAAACAAGAGGCAGTTTAAATCAAGCCTCAAGCACATAAATATGGTCCTCAAACTGGAAACTGAATAGACCTGGTGCTTGTCATTTCCCCAAGAGGATTTCATTCTCTTTTAGGCAGTAAATAGCTCATGCTGTGCTACTGACAGTTTGGGGCCCACATTTATTTTGCAATAAGACAGTAAACTGGCCCTGCTTTACCTGGGATGAGATAAATTGACAGACCTGGAGAGTCACTGACACGCACTTGTTATCACCATCATCTGACACTGTCTCAAGATGTAAATTTTGCAAATGGTATCAACAGCCTGGTAAGAATATTACCTCTCATAGAGCCCGTTTAGTAGTTTCAACACGGCAATTTCAGGAATTTCTTTACTGGAGTTCTCGGTGAAATCCTCCAACAGCATTTTTCAATTGAGGAAATATCTTGCATGTATAATGGCCCAAGGGAATTGCCTCACTGGTGAGATTACCTCTCTACCTGTCTAAATAGCATTGAATCTATAAATTGTCAAGAGGTAGATTCTGACGTGACCGTTGTTCCTAACAGGCAGTCAGACAGTGATGGCCAGAAGGGTCAGTACAATACAAGGGTAGCCCAGTAGACTGTCTGCAGGTCAGGTTGGTTATATTAATCCATATCTGAGTTAAAAAGATATAATTATGCTCAATTTGTGGACTCACACGCACTAGGAAAAAATCGCTGGCAGCAGAACTCCTATTAAGGGAGGAGAAGCATCTTTTTTTCTTTCTTTCTTCACAAAATGTTTTGATGGACCATTTTGTTTGTGGGAAGAAAGTCTTTAGTTGAGAACACAGTCAGAAGAAGAGAACCAAATTCTATGTATAAAGTATGAAATGGATTTATGAAGGTTATACGCAAAAAAGCATGGGAAAGAAGAGTGTTGGGGCAGAGTGGCATGGTAGGAAGTTGGAGGCCAATGGGAAAGACAATCCATGAACAGTTTTTAGTGGAGGGTGTGGAGAGGATGATCAAGGTTGCATTTTAGTAACGAGATGCCTATCATTTAAGTTTAAATTTTAAGTAATCTGCTAGGCCTGGGTGTGACTTAATCTTTCCATCCACCATGAGTCTTAAGGAAACGTCTACCAAGTGTTACTTCCAGGAGTGAGATCTGGAAAGCAAAGCAAAGCAAAGGAATTGTCAAGATCAGGGACCACTGGCAATTGGTAAGATATGCATGAGTTGTGAGTTCAGCTGAAGCAGGAAGTCAGGCCAGAAAAAAACTAGATGAAAGGTAAGTCCTTTCTGATTACTTGAGAGACACTGGGTTTCTAGTTTTATAAGGATTGGAGGTTTGAACGCATTTTATTTTAAATTTGATGGGAATAATGGTGGATCCTGACAAAGGATGTTTCCTAAGGATTCTCAGTGCCGTTTCTCGTCTGCCTCAGCTTTACCCAAGTTTTTTCGGTAGAGCCTACAAAACCTGCCAGGAATGGCTGATTCTAGCAAGCAGCAGGACTGAGCTATATGAGCCCAGTTTTCCCAAATGACACTTCTGCCTGTGGTTTTGATCCTTGGCTCTGCCTTTCATTTCTCCTTGAGGACCAGAATCCAGCTCTGAACCCGAGATGGATTGCTAGGGAGCTCAACTTTGTCACCTAGTTTTTACAGCTCCTTTTGTTAAGGCCACTGTCTTTTTCAGCTCTCTTGAATGGCTATCTTTGCCTGTCACCAAACACAGGTCACAGAGGCTTCCAAGACAGAGTCAACCTGCAGCTGGGTTCTTTTAATCTCATTATGTGGGTCAGTCTTCTCAGCTTGAAAACCATTAGTGACTTTCTACTGCCTGTTAGGCAAAATCGTAGTTCCTTACTAAGACATACTAGTTTTTTCATGACTTGGTTCCAGCCTCTCTTTCTAGTTCCCCCCCATTTAATGCACTCCATGAGCACTCAAGAGAATATTCTTTTTCTCCCAGTGGGTAGACCTGGCCATATTTCATTATGGCTCTTTGGACCAGGGGTGGAGGCCTGAGTCAAAGCATGAGACCAAACACAGTGGCTTTCTTGGCACCTAACCTCAGTGTTAAGAAGGATGCTCCAGTCTGTGCAAATGGCTATTAACGTAAGTACTTTACAGAGCAGAGCATATGATTTGGATTGTGTAACTATTTCAATTCATGGATTAAGAAAAACAAACTAAAAATGCTGCCTTGGCTCATAAATATTTTTCTCACCAAAGGTAATTATCAAATTTTAAATTTTTAAAAATTTTTTTATGTTTGTTTATTTATTTTGAGAGAGAGAGAGAGAGAGAGAGAGAGAGAAAGAGAAAACAAGTGCAGGGAGGGGCAGAGAGAGAGGGAGAGAAAATCCTAAGAGGCTCAGCATGGTCAGCGCAGAGCCCCATGCAGACTTGAACCCACGAACAATGAGATCATGACCTGAGTCAAAACCAAGAGCCACTTAGTCAACTGAGCCACCCAGGCACCCCTAAACTTTAAATTGCTATTTACACCAAAATATTTGAAATCATAAGGACTACAGAAGACATATTCTACATAAACAGTGAAATCAGTCAATCTCCATGATGTTCTAATAGAGACCTGGAGGTTGTACAAATCTAAGTAATTGACCTGGTTGAAGTCATCTTCAACCAGCAAGCCATCTTATACAGTACTGGTGTCTGCTGGGTGGCCAGTGATTACTTGAGAAAAATCCAAATCTTCAAACATGCAGTTGAGGATGGAATATGTTTTTATTGCTTAGGATTCTTTAATACTTTACAGACAACCATCAGGGAAATATAAATTGAAACCACAATGAGATACCACTGCACACCTGTCAGAATGTCTAAAATTAACAACTCTGGAAACAACAGGTGTTGGCAAGGATATGGAGGAAGGGGAACCCTTTTGCACTGTTGGTGGGAATGCAAACTGGTGTAGCCTCTCTGGAAATGCAGGTTCTTCAAAAGATTAAAAATAGAACTACCCTACTACCTGGCAATAACACTCCTAGATATTTATCCAAAGGATACAATAAATATTCAAAATATACAATAACATTATAAATGCTGATTTAAAGGGGCAAATGCACCCCAATATTTATAGCAGCACTATTAACAATAGCCAAAGCATGGAAAGAGCCCAAATGTCCATCGACTGATGAATGGCTAAAGAATATGTGGTATAAATATACAATGAAATACTACTTGGTGATGAAAAAGAATGAAATATTGCTATTTGCAACAACATGGATGGAACTAGAGGGTATTATGCTAAGCAGAATAAGTCAGTCAGAGAAAGATGGATATCATTTTTTCACTCATATGTGGAATCTGAGAAACACAACAGATGAACATATGGGAAGAGAAGGAAAAATAAGATAAAAACAGGGAGGGAGGCAAACCATAAGAGACTCTTACATACAGAGAATAAACTGAGGGTTGCTAGAGGGGAGGTGGGGGGATGGGCTAAATGGGTGATGGGCATTCAGGAAGGCATTTTTTGGGATGAGCGCTGGGTGTCATATGTAAGAGATGAATCACTGGGTTCTACTTCTGAAGCCAAGACTATACTGTGTTAACTAACTTGAATTTAAATTAAAAAATACTTCTATGTGATAGTTTATTTTCTCTTTGATCATACAATTTAAACTTTCTGAGGCGCAGACTGAGCTACTACTAATACTCTTCTCAGAAGAAGTACCTGATTACACGTAAGAACTTCATTAGATTTCAGCCTTTAATGGCTACTACCTAAAATTTAACAGTCATTAATCCCCCCAAATCCCAAAATTTAAAATATACATGCTGCCAATACTTTCCATTTTTGTGGCACTCTGATTTTGAGTCTTGCAAGACAGTAAACAAATAGGCTTCAGAAGTCTTCGTGAGATCATCATGAAGAATGGAAAGAATAATCCCTTAATTTTATGCATTTGGACAGGTGCATGTGGAAAGCATATTCTGACCTTCTTTTAGGTTCTATCCAACTGATAGTGTCATTTCAATGTGTGAGACAAGTTTCTATGTTTTCATTCTTAGAAATGAACATATAGACTATTATTTAAGACTAGAGTTAGAAGTGGATTTAGGGCAGCACCAAGTATTCATCTTTCACATCCCACCATTTTCTATTCACATTGCCTTATTTTCCCCAATATATAGACTATAGAAGGCATGTTTAACATTCTGGTTTTAAAGTTTTAAGTATATCAGCTATGGAAGAATGTTTAAAAAATACAAGTAAATATGCCAAATATGAGACACATTTTGAAGAACTAGGGGCATTCAAGAAGATAAAGAGGATAAAGAAGATGGCTGAAATACCATAGAAGCTCTCTTGGCTGACTTCTACTTAGCCAACTCTCTGTTTCCTCTGCAAAATACACTGACCAATGGCCACGATACACTGAATCTTCGTGGCTAGTTAATGACTCGCCACTGTGCACATCTGTTCCCACTAGAGGAAAGTCCCAAGAGAGAGTCTCGAACAAGTTTATGCCAGTTGTATTTATTATTGTAATTATGTAATTTAATTAAATATTATGTAAACTGATGAAATAGAGCAAGAAAGAAGAGAGTTGCTTTGGGGAGCACTTTCTCTGAAGAGAGGAGAAATTTGAGTCTATCTAAAATTACGAAGGGTTTTCTCTGAAGATGGGGGTAGATCTGTGTGAACTCTCAAGGACTTTCCCAAATGTATCATCATAGATTTACTGAGGTCTTTTTTAAAAAGATTTTTTTATTTTGAAGTAATCTCTACATGCAATGTGAGGCTTGAACTTACAACCTCGAGGTCAAGAGCTGCATGCTCCACTGTCTGAGCCAGCCAGGTGCCCCTATTTCTTGGATTTTTAAATATTGCTCTCTTTTAAGTTTAGTCCCTCATTCTATTTCATATGATCATAGTTTCCAACTACCATTTTCTGAGGACTTAGTATGTGCCAAGCACTATGTAAAGAGATTTGTTTGCATTATATTATTTGATGTATAATGATAACTATTAACTATTGAACAATCACCTTATGTGCTTGGTCTTATGCTAAGCAGATCATATACATTGTCTATTTAATTCTTACAGTACACCTATTTTTAGATTTGCAAATTGAAGCACAGAATGAGTGAGAATTTTATCTCCATTCAACAGCTAATAAGTAAAAGAACTGGGACTGGAACCTAGTTCTATTTAATTCAAAAGCCTTCTCTCTTATTACTATACTATATTACTTCCACCGATAGAGTCTTTAAGGATCTGCCTTATTTATTTTTGTAGCCTCAGTGCCTAGTTCAGTGCCTATCTCACATTAGGGACTCATTAGTGTTACATGAATGAAGGAGTACATGCATGGATGGATATTACTTCAGTTCTGCTTGATAGACCTTGGTGTCAGTTTTCTATAAAATGGGAATGCGAGATAGCCAACCTTCCTTATTTATAGACACAGTGCTCCTTAATATAACTTAGTCTTCATTTACTTCTATTGATTGACATATTATGATAAGAGATAGGATAGTGATGTTGGGAAAATAAGAGATTGCAGATATAATTTACTGTTGCGGACAAGTGGGGTTTTCTCCCTTCTACTTATTATATTTGTCTTCTTTTTGTTAAGACCAGCTTTGGGGGAAACCATCTCTATGACACTCCCAGCCTCTGTGTTTTGAGTGGAGTTGACCTCGTCTTTGGCTCGAGGGATGGGCTTGTAGCCCACGTCTGACTCATGAGATCCCTGCATTCCTCTGCCACAGTGAATGGATTAGGAACAAATATGGAATAAACAAGGGATCCAAGCCAGGCCAACAAGAGCTATTCCTGGGAATTTTCTGTTTCCACAACAAAAGAGAAGCTTACTTGCCCCTGAGGATGCTAAGCTGATACGATACCATCTTGCTGCTGGGAGGAAACATTTTAGGTGAAAATGAAGCTAACCAAGAGATGAGCAGTTTAGAGATGGAAAGAGGCAAATTCCTGGCAATACGTTTGGGGCACTTGGATCTAGTCATCCCCAAAGTCACATCTAATCATAGAACTTTCAGTTAAGTAACCCAATCAATTCTCTTTTCTGCCTGAACAGTTTGAGTGGGACTTTTGTCACTTGCACCAAATTTAGCATTTCTCAAGTATCCATAGAAATCTAAGAAATGTTTTCATAATGCATATGATTGGGATCAAATGGATTAATACAGAAACCATGGCTTATAAATATTTAGGGGAGAAAAAAATTACATCTAAAACAAAGCAAAATAAAACAAAATTATACATAAAGCTGAATCTAATATTTATCTAATATCTGGCTCTGATATCTTAGCCCTAGCTGGTGTTTTAATTTTGGTGCTTAGTAACACATTTTGCTCTTTGATTTAAAAGAAGACTCACTAACTTTGCTAAGTAAGATGGCTTGAATAAAATACATAGCATTTCAGAATCTGTATTTTTTTAAGGTCTGTACAGATAAAGTCAGAATATTGAGGAGGAATACCCCCCACCATATTTTAAAATGAATTCTTGGGACTCTTGGGTGGCTCAGTCGGTCAAGTGTCCGACTTTGGCTCAGGTCATGATCTCGTGGTTTGTGAGTTTGAGTCCTGCATTGAGCTCTGTCCTAACATCTTGGAGCCTGGAGTCTGCTTCAGATTCTGTATGTCCCTCTCTCTCTCTCTCTCTCTGCCCCTCCCCCATTCATGCTCTATCTCACTCTCTCTCAAAAAATAAATAAACATTAAAAAAATAAAATGATTTCTTTAAGACTTCTTCAAGTAGTATTTTCTCCTACTCACTTGCACTCATGTATACATATCCATGCAGAAACAGAAATCCATTCAGGTACAATCTAGCTTGCAATCAAGAACTGCTAAAATAGGACCTTTATCATCAGCACAGCACATCCCAAAATGTCTTTGTAAAATAAATCAAATTATATGAGTTAATTGATTCCAGGCAACATCAGCAAGTGCAGGTGGAGACTGAATAACAGGATGTTTATTAATGAAGTACTATTAATCAAAATTGACAATACCAATTCTATTTGTTGTATTTGAAAGCTACCTGCAGTGGTTATAGATATATTTGCTGAATTTTAAAACATAGTTTTGAAAAGGAAGACAAAGGATATAGTAACACATGGGATTTTTAGCTGTGGATTTTGGACTACTGATATTTAAATGCTGAAAAGATACTCCTAAATGCAATTTGACAAGCAGCACCAAAGATGCCAGCCGTAATTAATTAGCACTTAATTGAGACCACAGAACAACAGGACATAGGAATTGGAACCTAGTGCCATTTCCCCCTTAGGCTCCATCTCCTGAGGGTCAGGGGTGTGGCTGCACCCAGGTCACTAAGTAAATTAGGCGAACACATTAACCCTGGACATTGCTGATGGGTCTCCTTTACTCTTTTCTGTTATGAGACAATGACCATGATTGTTTGAAAGGGAAGTTAGCGTTCATCTGAATCTAAAGCCAGGTGAGCACTGTCCTCACATCCTAGACCAGTGAGGCTGGACACTTCGTGAAAATATGAAGCTTATGAATCAAATGTTAACAGTGAATGAAGGTAGGCCAACATAAAAGCAAGTTAAATTTAGAATAAAGATGTATTTGAATTTCTAGGCTTTGTTAGGTTATATTTAATTTTTTTGTAAGAATACATTTAGATCAGGCTATTTTTTAAAGAAAAATATAGATATTATAATTACAGTTGGGACTCCTATGATGACAGTTAAAGAGTTTAAAGACTCCCCAAGATATAGAACCTCTGTCTTCATAGACAGGACTCTTCAATAAAGAGGAATGAAAATTCTTGCTTCATAACTCCATAGACTGAGCAAATGAAAAAATGGAAATGAATTCTTCTTGTCTCTGAATAAATCTAAAGATAGTGTCTGACTGAAAATTTATGGTGGCTTGTCTTAGAGCACACAAGTTGGAGATACAGTTTGTTAAACTTGCCAGTGTTTTCTGAAAAATAAAGTTGGGGCCATTTTAATTTTTCTCTTAGAATTGAAATCAGTAGCTGAAGGTACAGTTCATTGACGTGACTAGAAATTGAAATCTGGGTTCTTGAGTAACAAACGCTCAATCCACACAGATTATATTACTTTTGAAGGGCCTTCACTCTCCAAAATGGGCTCAGATAAAATACAAAAGCCATATATACATCTGGAAAAAGACTCTTCAGGGATCTGCTTTATTTGGTCACACACATGCCTGCAGTTAAAACAAATCAGATACCCATCCTTTCAACACTCTTAGAGAGGGCTTGACTCTGACTCTTTGGAGGCCCTTGAGAATTTGTCATAGACAATAATATCCACTGACAAAGCGGAGGGCAATGACAATTTGGTAAGACATACTCCCTCCCCTTTCCTAACTGATTCCCTTTCCATGGCTCATTCACTGAATTAAGTTGGTTCCCATGAACTGAGAGTCGCCTTGATGTCACTGCTGCTTACCACAACTGGAGAAATCTGAACAAGGGTTTTCTTAATTAATCGAGGTAATCACATGATGTGACTGGAATAGACCAGTGGTTCCTGGCATCCATTACTGTCAGAAAACACAACTGAAGGTTATTGATGGCAATAGAAATGCCACCTGGTGGCCTCGGACTAAGTGATAAAATAAGCTTCTCTTTATTGTCTTGATATTAATTCACCAAGAAACTTCAAGAAAACCCTATCTTTCAGTCTTAGTCAACCTCATCTCTGTATTTTAAAATATCAGTTTGCAAATCTTATGGTATTTGAAGATAAATTCATTTTAAAATTCAGATATTTGTACTGTTTACTGGGATTTTTTTTTATTCTATGAAAATCCCATATCTCTTTCGTTGGCCTCTAAATTTCTGATTTTAATACTGACAGGTTGTATCTTCATACTTCCTGAAACTCCACACATTTCAGATCTTCCCTGAAATACGACTTCATAATTATAGTCTTATGCATGGCTGAAATAATACGTGAGGCCATGAGCCACTCACTTCTATCCTCTCAGTAAACATTTCTGAGCTTGTTCTGTAAATTTGAACACAAATTTTATTTTCTTAATTAATTTTATTATGTATTAAACTGATTTATACTCCCATTGTATCAAATAAAAGCATTTACTGTATATGAAACATGCATTCAATATAAAAATGTTAAAATACATTTAAAATGAGTAAGAAAACAAGAGCAGAGGGAAAATCAGGGGTGAGGTTAGAAGAGTATCTAAGGTGTATGCTCTAAAGTTCCAAATGCTTGCCAAGTTTGACTGGAGACTTGCTTCATTCCCTGTGAGTCATATCACTTCCAGGTAGGCTACCAGTGATCAAATTTACTGCTAATGTCTGAAAACATTTCTGCTTTCCTTGTATTTTTTATGTGACCACATCTGTTCAGAGGCACTATGATTCAGAATTTCTTATTATTCTCACTTTTGTAAGTGAGACTGGTGCATAGAACCAGTCCCATATTAATTTACTCATTCATTCACCTACTCATGAAAGTCACAAAATTTAGTGACTTTTATGTGCCAGTTAATCAGGAGGGAGGCAGTTTTGCATAGCAGTTAGAAATAAGATCTTTGGATTCAGACATACCTGCATTCTAGTACTGACCCCAGTACTAAGTACTACTTTTGAGTTGGGCGATCTAGGAAAAAGAGAACATGGTTTCTCTGGATGCTAGATTTTGGCTACATCAGTTGAGAGTAATGCCTATTTTACATGGTTCCTAAATTGAGATAATGTATTTTAAATATCCAGCAAAGTATGGGACACACGGTTCGTGCTCAATCAATTGTGTCTATTCGTTCTAGGCATTCTGGAAGAATTAAAAAAGCACAAGGACAGCCTTTGGCCTACTGCATTCACTCTACTGTATGCAAGTGTCCAAGACACCTATATGGCTGTTCATAAGAAGGGTTAAGAGTTTAAAGTAGGGAAAAGCCTCTTCAGATAGGGCCAGATCTAATCAAGCATATCTCAAAGACCTGGGCATTGAGTCTGCTTCTTCGAAGAAGTGGTAGAAGCTGGGATGGGCAGGCAGCATAGAGAGGAACGTGGATAGGAGCACCAGAGTATGAGGCAAGACTTCCAGATGGGGATGCAGGCAGTACAGCGGAGCTGATGAGGAAACGTACCCGTCTAATATAGTGACACGTTCAGCATGGAAGTATGGTTAGAATTGCTGTAAAGCTAAGACAGGAAGTACTGACAATTTTATTGACAGACATTACTCCCGTTGGAAACTGCAAATCTAAGAATCCTAACTTCATTGAACTACCCAGAATAACTAGTCAGTTGGAGCTCAAGTGGCTTCAAGGGAGCTTATTTACATTTTCCCCCCCATCACTATAGTAAAACTCCATTGCAGGACCTGCGAACTGGCCAGATGACCTGGGAAAGTCCCAGGTTTGCTTATCTGTTGAAGGCATTGGACAGTTTCCCTTCTGGCACTGACATCTAGAAAACCTATGAAGCATTTCCCTGTTGAAAATGAGAATAAAGGTTAGATGCTCACTATTGCTGCTGTACCTCTACTTGCTTTTTGGACGTCTCTGGTTAAACTCCCAGATGTCCATAAGAAAGTCTCTACGCAGTAAATCATATTTAAAAAAAAAAAAGAAAGAAAAGAAAAAAGAAAAAGAAAAAAGTCTTTCTTCTTCTTTCTTTTCTTTTCTTTTCTTTTCTTTTTTTTAAAGAGTGGCCTAGGTGTTGATTGGACTGAAATTCCACAGGACTAAAAACAAAACCAACTCCATCCCCCACCCCGGAAAACAAAAACCTTCCATATGTGTCTCCCGGTGAAGCCACTTTACTACTTCCTGATTTTAAACTCAACGGTTACATTTTTAAAGAGACATCACACTTTGGAATATAAACATGTGAAATCTAAATATGAAATACAATAAAGCAGCTTGAGCCAGGCCATGTAATTTGAATTTTTTGTTGGTCTCTTAATTTCAGGTAGTCAGGCACTTTTGACTTTTGAACTCTGTCTCTAGCTGTGCTGCTGTTCCTTGGTGGGTTTTGATATGAGACCAGCAGCTTCTCAATGGCATAGTTCACTCATTTTCAGAAGATGCTCGAATTCTCCTCTGCTTTGCAACAATCCTTCCTCTGAGGGGCTCAGGACACTGAAGTCTCAGAACAGCCCAATATGCAAGGATTTATATAATCTTTCTGCATTACTAATTTGAGATGGTGAAAGACAAAGAAATATTGCCTACTTTTCTCTAACACAGGGAACACCCTTTTGTGACTTACTGTCTGTGTAGGCTGAGAACATATGATTAAAAAAATTTTTTTAAGGTTATTTATTTTTGAGAGACAGAGAGAGACAGAGTGAGAGTAGGGGAGGGGCAGAGAGAGAGAGGGAGACACAGAATCTGAAGCAGGCTCCAGGCGTTGAGCTGCCAGCACAGAGCCCAACGCAAGGCTGGAACCCACAAATCATGAGATCATGACCTGAGCTGAAATCAGAAGTTTAACTGACTGAGCCACCCAGGCGCCCTGAGAAGAATGTATGATTATATTGTGTGTCGAGGCCCTGCCTAAGCTCCCAGCTTTGGGGATAAAACAGAACTGCCCATGGTGGTGAGCAGCAGGAAGCACAGGAGACGCAAGAAACATTCTACTCACTTTGGCTACATTACAGCAGCCCTTTTTTTGAAAAAAAAAAAAAAAAATTTTTTTTTAACGTTTATTCATTTTTGAGAAACAGAGAGAGACAGAGCGCAGGTGGGGGAGGAGCAGAGAGAGAGGGAGACAGAATCTGAAGCAGGCTCCACGCTCTGAGCTGTCAGCACAGA
>CM053578.1:24513337-24679084 GCA_028646485.1 Cryptoprocta ferox | reverse complement strand
AACTCACTGACTGTGAGATCATGACCTGAGCCGAAGTCCGATGCTTAACTGACTGAGCCACCCAGGAGCCCCCGGCAGATCTTATTTCCTGATGTTTTACTTTATTATTTCCCCCATCATACTGGTAAGGATGTTCCTATGTTTCTTACAATACCCTTAAAGTAGCTTTGTATAAAGGTGCTTTCTTACTTTTCATTAGAACACCCCAGGTAATCTACCTTCCTGACTCCCTTGCCTCCTCTGATCTATTAAGTCCAATTACTGGTCTCTATTTCTCCCTTCAGTGGTCCTCCATGGTCCCACCCCTATACTTTACAACCCCTTCCAGTTTGTGATTTCTCCTGCCCATCATCACAAAAGTTCCAGAACTCATACTTCTTCCAGAAAACCTTCACTGGGTAAATTCAGGACTAGTCAAGATAACTTTCAACATATACTTTCTACAAATGCATTTGGTCACTTCGATTTAAAGCAATCGAAATCATTATTCCATTACATCTTTAATCTGTGTCTGGACCATCTCTGCTTTGCTGCCATCTATCTGAGTCTATAACTTCATAGAGGGGGCAGGATGTGTCAAAGGCACTTTTAGACTGCTATGAAGCATTCTGTGAAAATGTGTTTGCTCATCTACCAGTATGTATCGAGCACCCACCGGACTGGGTTCTGGCATTATAGGAATGGACAACTCACATTCACCACCTCGGAAGTCGTGGAAAGCAGCAGAGTTCTTTCGGTAGAAGGCAGAACATGCAATGATGATAAAATGTCAGAAAACAAAAATGAAAGGGATCAGGCAACAGCCCTATTGGAAGATGTGGGTGGCCAGGGAAAGTTTCTTCAGGGCTTTTCGACTTGATGAAAAACTGTATTAAATTGAATGTCAAGCAGATTTGACCCAGGAAATAATGACCATTGAACAATATGCAGAGCATGATTGATTTCTACTTCCTGCATTGCCTAATAACCCCTTTAAAGCATTATTGTAGTTGCCCTTGATTAGGGCAATTCATTTCCATTTTCTGAATTTTAGGTCCAAAGCTATGTATTTGCTTTCTTGTTTTTTTCTTGGTTTTGCTGTTGGTTTATCAGAATAACACCATAGAATGGTTCTTTTCTAAATTTCTTCTGTTGGTCAAGCAGCCGGGTAACTCAGACAGGTTTCTTCTTCCCTTTTTTCAAAGTAAGCACGCACACACAGACATCCACCTTCAGATTCTTGTTATTGGCACATCAAGGGGGGACTTGAGCGTCATTTAAGCCAGCAAAGCTGAGACCGTAGCTCTGTGGCTTTGACTGTACTTCCCAGTGCTGAGTAGACTGCTGGGATTCCACAAATAAATAATAAAAATAATAATGATTTTTAAAGCATTTGGAAATGCTGAGTTGAAAGGTGTGGTGTAAGTGCACTGTTTTATTGTGAAAGTGATATCTCTCGCATTATCTGCTCCTAATGGAGGGCGGCAGTAATGGAGAGTGAGGCACTTACGCCTCTAGACCAGGGGTCCCTGAAGGCGGGGTGGAGCTCCAGCCGGCACTGTGGTAACACTTACTGTACGCAGTAACTGCTTCCTTCCAGTCTAGCTAGAAGGTATGAGAGGAGTCGTGTTGCTGCTTGGTCCCCTGAACCTTAGACAGTCATCTTGGCTCTTACTGATGGAGAAAGTGACTGACAGTCATACAGGAAAAATACCACAGATTTAAAAATATTAACTTTCAGTTTTGGTCTCAAATGAAAACACATTTGGCATGGGACATGTCCGCAGCATGGATACGAAAATATCTTTGGTCTCTGTTAGGGGCTGTACGATGTGCCCTTGCCCCTCAAAGTCATCTGTTGAAATCCTAACCCCCAGGACCTGAGAATGTGACTCTATTTGGAGGTAAGGTCTTTGGTGATTAAGTTAAAATGAGACCGTTAGGATGGGCCCTTAGCCAATATGACTGATGTCTTTATAAGAAGAAGAAATTGGGACAAAAAACACCAGGACTGCGTGCTCACAGAGGAAAGACCGTGTGAGGACACAGTGAGAAGACAGCCATCTGCAAACCAAGAAGAGAGGTCTCAGGAGAAACCAATCTGCTGACACTGTGCTCTTGGACTTTTAGACGCCAGAAGTGTGAGAAAATAAATTTCTGTTGTTTAAGTCACCCAGTCTGTGGGATTTTGTTATAGCAACCCTAGCAAGCTCATATAGTCTGGGATCATCCAGATTTAGGATTCACCCTGAGCCATACAGCACAATATAGAAAAGGATATTTTTCATACAGTATATAGTCTGAATGCTTTTCCAACCAAGTCCACAACTTTAATTATAAAAAGAACATAACCTGTATTAAATTATGAATATGTTAACATATTGAACGGGGGACAAGAAAAATAAGCACCAGATTTGGGCTACATAGGCACTTGAAGGTAGAAGTAAAAAAATCTGGTTTCCTTGACCACATTGTCATAATATGCATATATAACAGTTTATTAAATCCAGGCTGCGTAGACAACCAGCAGAACTCTGGCTCCACACTGTCACAACGCATGCCCACAACAAAGATTCAGGGAGAACGGCCCCTTTCATTCGATCTCTCTAAGTATTACCAACGCGAGAGCTGAAAACCTTACCTCTGTCTGAAGTCTATCTATGTATCCATGCATAAGTTATTAACGGGGCTCCATGGGATCTGCTGCTGAAAATATTAATATATTCAAATCTCATTCTAGCTACTGCAAAAAACAGTACATTAGATCAATGCGTTAATGTCCTTCTTAGACCAAAAAATCTGGAATTGTTTTCTAAAGTTTCTTTCTTGTTCCTTGGACTCATGCTGAAATAAAGGTGATATATGGCTTAATAAGGTAAAGTGGCCATCAGGTGTCAGCATGCGGGGTTGGCTGTATCTATAAAACACTGTTGTTGTTGTTGTTTTTGTACTGGAAATAAAGCAGTCTTTCATGAGGACTATGTGCTGAGTACTGTTCATAGCATCCAATGGCAGACATTTTTAAAATTATACCATCTTAGACATTTTACCTGATGGAAATGAGATGGAATGCCCTCTAATTGAAGATAACGTGAATTTTAATTTGTCAATCTCCTAACGTTCATGGGCAGTGCGGACGCTAATACAGCCTTGAAGGAGTTGGAAAGCAAAGCTACACTATGAACCAGCAAGGCAAGTGGGAGACCCAAAGAATCAAGGCAGTGATGAGAGTGGTCATTCTTGGGACTTATCCCTTTAGATCGTCGCTCTGCATTTCTGGGTCCCAAGTTAAGAGATATATATAATGACCAGCCCCTGTGCCATGCAGCTTTGCCTGTTTGCTATTGGTTGCATGGAAGAAGGCCTTTTATCAATGACAACAAAGTAGGTGGTCTTCTACCTCTTAGCTATAGCAAAAAAAAAAAAAAAAAAAAAAAAAAAACTGACATAATTTTTCACAGCCTGAAATAATTGTGGAAGTACAGATACTGGTTAGGATCACTATGAATTATTAGTGGAAAAGTGGGTCTCAGAAGTACGTTACATGTGAAATATTTTTCGTCACTTGAACATGTGCCGTCCAGAGCTGGCCCTGTTCTAGCCGTCACAGGGAACAAACATTTCACATTCACAGATGCTCCCAATTTGGTGCGGTTTGGAGTGTAATTTAGATCAAACGTCTCCATGTAAATGAGTCAGGGTTTCTTAATTAGGTGCCTCTAAAGCAAAACCTTGGACCACATCAGTAGGTGTGGGTGTGGTGCCCACAATACTGGAATCGTTCCTATAGACCAGGCTCTTAGTATCATTCAAATAGAGCTTTTTTTTTTTGGTTGTTTTTTTCAGGCAATAATAAATCTGCAGATGGCATAGACAGAAAGACGCTACTTCAGAAGGGCTGTCTGAAAACACTGCCTCTTTGGCAAATGCCTTAAAGTAGGTCATTCTGCTGTGATTTAGCTTTTTCTTTAGATTTGATTGCCAGCTTTTTGTCCCCATTACAAGTAGGGTGCATTCCAGTCCACAGACTTGTTCTTAATTTTTCCAACTGGTATTTGTTTACTAGGATTTGCAGATCTTCATATGAAAATGGCCAATATCCTGTCACAGTGCTAATCATGCACTTGACCACAAAACGAAATGGATCCGGGTGATAATCTGGCAATGCTGAAATATTAAATGCCTTAAACACCCAGTCTTCCCACAGCAAAACTGCGTTGATTTATATGGGTAGGTTTGTTGAAATAATTGTCCCATCTTTTATACATGTGAAAAGAAGAGGTGACAGGATGTAAATGGAAAACTTTTACAAGCCATACAGCCGTTTGTATAGATATTCAGGTTATCTGCTTTTATACTTGTCATTGTTTGTGTTTTTTATAGGGGGAAAAATCATTGGGTCCCATTTCCCTATCGAGGCTTTGGGATTTACATGCAGAAGGCCCTGCAGCATTAATGAGTTACCTGCATAAATCCCCTGGCAATCGATGGGCACATAGACCTTGTTTTGTTATATTAATTATTCCTCACAGAACCTTGACACTGACATTAAATGAGGCCTTAAAAAATCTTGATGAAGGTCTTAAGGTATCTTTTACTGTTCAAATATTAGCATTGCAAAAACTATGTCTAAGGCATTATTCATTTTGTGGTACCGCAGGGAAGGAGGGATTAAAATAAGGGCACAGGGAGTGAACTTTCTGGTCTTAACTCTTTATTGCCTAGAGGCCAGTTTTCCTAGGACTGAGTTATAATCCTCAAATTGTGATAATGATTAAAATAAATATTAAGATCATAATGAATAAAAAAGTGCTGAGCGCATCAATTTCCTCCAGATTGGTTTTGAATCTGGTGTCTCCTCCACAGGCCAAGTTCTGTCTTGGCATGGTGGTGTTTCCAGGTGAATTCCAAAACAAGTCAGTTAAAAAGGAATGGCACAGTGAACTCTGGAGAGGAGAGGAAGATCATTGGCCAGGTGTGTTGCAAGATGGCCCGGTAAGTATGTACTTACAGACTGGGAAAACTGTTTTGTGTGCAATTTTCCTTCATTCCCAGTAAACTTCTTTTACTCAGGAAGCCCAGCGAGTCTAAGGTTCTGATTAAACAAATGTTCTGGTGAAAACCACTTACATTATATTATCATCTGTGGATTAGCAGTAATCAAACAACACAGTTAATATTAAAATTACAATGGACACCATGTTGTCATCCTTTGATAATTCACAAGGAACTTCTGAATCTTGAAGCTCTCATTAGAACTTGAGTTATCTCTGTGCTGGAGAGTGGTTATTAGATAAATGGGTGGCTATTAGAGATTTCTGACTGGTAGAATGACAGCTAATTGAAATTTGTTTGGATCCTCTTGCAGCAGAAGTTATTTGTTGAGTTACAGTATTTGATTATAATCTCTGGGGTTTTATACAAGTGATTATTCTTTTTTTAAAATATAATTTATTGTCAAATTGGCTTACTTACAATACCCAGTGCTTATCCTAACAAGTGCCCTCCTCAATGCCCATCACCCATTTTCCCCTCTTCCTGCCATCTACCCTCGGTTCGTTCTCTGTATTTAAGAGTCTCTTGCAGTTTGCCTCCCTCCCTCTCTCTTTGTAACTTTTTTCCTCTTCCCTTCCCTCATGGTCTTCTGTTAAGTTTCTCAAGATTCACATATCAGTGAAGACACATGATATCTGTCCTTCTCTGACTGACTTATTTCACTCAGCATAATACCCTCCAGTTCCATCCACATTGCTGAAAACGGCATGAGTTCATTCTTTCTCATTGCCAAGTAGTATTCCATTGTATATATAAACCAGTCTTCTTTATCCATTCATCAGTTGATGGACATTTGGTCTCCTTCCATAATTTGGCTATTGTTGATGGCACTGCTATAAGCATTGGGGGTACATGTGCCCGTATGAATCAGCACTCCTGTATCTCTTGGGTAAATTCTTTGTTCTGCTATTACTGGGTCATAGGGGAGTTCTATTTTTAATTTTTTGAAGAACCTCCACACTGTTTTCCAGAGCGGCTGCACCAGTTTGCATCCCATCAACAGTGCAAGAGGGTTTCTGTTTCTCCACATCCTCGCCAGCATCTGTAATTTCCTGATGTGTTCATTTTAGCCACTCTGACCGGTGTAGGGTAGATTATTCTGAGTTATCTGTTTACTTCCTACTTTGCTTGCCTTTTGTGGTTAGTGGTTCTTGCTGTGTTTGTGCTTAAAGTGGTGTTTACTACCATATTCTGTCTTTAGGCTTTAAACTCTTTTGGTGAGGGCACCCACTTCCATGATTTGGAGTCTTAATAACCTTAAAAAGTTGATTTCCAAATCTGCATCTCCTTTAGTATCATGACTTTACTTACCCACCTGCTAAAATGATTTGTTAAATACCAGCTGTTGCACTAGTCTATGCTAGTTACCCAGGGCACTACCAAGCCCAAGAAGAAATGATTCCTGCCCTCAAAGAATTAAAGTTACCCAAGGATGAGGAAAGGATTGACTACATAGAGCTGTCTATGCTTGGGGGAGGGGTGACTTTATGTCTTATGTGTTGTACTGTTTATAACAGGTTTTTTTACAGGTAACTCTGAATGAGGTCCTTTGAGGTATAGGTATCTTTGCCTCCTTCAACACAGAAGAGGAAACAGATACTCTGAGAAGCTGTGTTACCCAAGTGACACTATTAAGGGAAGCATCTTCGACTCAGGACAAAAACTTAGGTTTTCTGGTTCTGAATCCAGTGCCCTTTCTACTCTCTCTCTTGGATTTAGTGCAAGATCAAGAATCTGGGCTGGACACTCTGCTTGGGTTTACAAACCTGTTAAACTCTGAAATAGTATAGAGACTTGCCTTTCATTTTGTATATCTCATTAAATACACACACACACACACACACACACACACACACACACACTACAAAGCAGATACAGCTAAGCATTATTCCCATGCTGAAGATGACAAACAATGGCAGAGAAGTGAAGTGACAGGCCTCAAGTTATTCAAGAAGCTCACACCGAAGCCGGGGCTGGAATTCAGTTCCTCAGATTCTCTCAACACATCAGAGGCAAATGCCTAAAGCACTTCCCCCCACAAATACCTCTTTCCAATTAGATTGATAACTGGATAATTTAAATAGTTTTCCAATTGTCTTAGGATATATTCTCAGCATACCAATTATTTTTAATTTTTTAATGTGCATTCATTTTTTTTCAGGGACAGAGAGAGACAGGAGACAGAGCATGAGTGGGGGAGGGGCAGAGAGAGAGGGAGACAAAATCTGAAGCAGGCTCTAGGCTTTGAACTGTTAGCACAGAGCCCGATGCAGGGCTCGAACTCACAGACTATGAATGATTCATGACCTGAGCTGAAATCGGATTCTTAACCGACCTAGCCACCCAGGCACCCCAGCATATCAATTCTTCTAAAGATTTTATTCTGTTTCTTTCTTTCTTTTTTTTTTTTTTTTTAAGTAATCTCTACACCCTACCTGGGCTTGAACTTACAACCCTGAGATCAAGTGTTGCACGCTCTGTTGACTCAGTCAGTCAGGCACCTCCTGATTTTTTTTAAAACAAAGTCACTTCATGCCATTCCTGCTCCCAAGTCTACAATTGGCTGTCCCTTTCTTTTCACTTGGAGCAAAAGACCAATTTCTCATAAGGGCTTTGTCAATGATGTGACTCCCTTCTCCTCTCCTCTCGCTCCCTTGGCTCCTGAAACACACCAAATGTTAGGCGTGTTCTCTGACTGGAATGCTTTGACTCCAAGTATCTACTTCACTAACTCCTCATCTTTTCTCAAATATCACCTTCTCTCTAAGGGACCTTAATTCTTACTGCAAACCACCATCACCACTCTTGATCCTCCTCCTCTGCCCCACTTTCTTGAGTTCCTTAGCAGCCAACACTTTCTATGTGTAGTGTTTCCTTATTTATTATGCTTATTTGTCTTATTTATTTGTTTATATTATATGCATTGCATAAACTCATGTGAGCAAAGGTGATTTCTGTTAAGTTTACTGATGTATTGTCAATTCCTAGAACAGTGCCTGGCACCTAGTTGGTGCTCCACCAACGTTGATCCAGTTTCCACCAGTGACATCTCCATTCCCTTTAGTCTACTAATTGGACACCTTGGCATTGATGTCAACTCTTTCCAGTTATTCATCCATCATATCAGGCGTACCAGCAAGTACTCTTGACTTCCTTAAAAGTCTGTCTAGGAATAACCCTCTTCCCACAGAGCCCCACAGCCAACACAGGGAATAATTGCTCTCTGGTCATGGCAAGATAACAACTCAGTTTAAGCAGCTTTGCTCTAGCCCCCTTCTTCAGCCCTGCCATCCCCAAATCCATTGCAATAGACTGTTTAATACATTGAAATACTTAAAAACAAAAGTTCTTCGCCTGCTCAATAATCTGCCTAGGTTCCCAATAGAATCTGAGACATGAAATTCCAGCTTTTCTGCAGGCACCACCCATAACCTGGCTCCTCCCTACTCTTGGGTCTCTTCCTACTTTGCTCCCTGTAACAGTTTATCACAGGCTGCTCACAGCCACACTCTGGCTTCCTTAGGCCTTTCTCAAGTTGACCCATGGAACAGTCCAGTGCTTCCAAAATTCCACCTGTGCATTGAAGCCTAACCCAATGTCCACTTTTCCCTGGAGACTTCTCAACTGTTTTATTCTATTTCTCTCTGTACCTACTGTTTAACAGTTAATTCTTCTCTACTCTCTCTTCTTATGTGCTTTGTCCCCTGTTAGAACTTTATACTTCTTTTATTTTCCTACATCTCCCCAGTGTGGTGAGGAGCACAGAGTAGACACTGCATACATCCGGATGATTCCTTGATGGATGCTTACATTCTTCTCCTTTCTTGTAGATGTACTTTACCATGCTGGCTGTAGACAGCTGAGCATTTCAAATGATATATTTTGAATGATATCCTAAATTTATGTATCTTTGGCAAGTAATAGCATTTTTGCAGCTATACTGATGAGCTATATATTAGGATAAATGTATATTTAAACCCCAGCCTTATCTAGTTTACAGCATGTTTACAGCATGTCTAAACGTAGAAACTCATGCTCCTTTCACCAGGGATTAATTGGGCCTTGCTTTTTAAGTGTGTGTATGTGAGCGTGTGTGTGCATGTGTGTTTCTTTCCATACATCTAAAGTGAATTCTATCATCAAGAAGTCACAAAATATGTAGATATTAGTATAAGAAGCACTTAGGAAATAACTAGATAAAGAATATAATCATTAATCCGACTAACAATTAAATCTTGAATGGTACATGCAGGCTTCAGCATGAAAACCTCTGTAGCACGCAGCAATAAATTAAGTTTGCATAATATAAGCTTAAGAATGGCCCATTCTTTGATGTTTTTCACCAACTCTGATTCTATTTTACAAAGCTTTGAAGGAAGATTATCACTCCCTTCACTGTCCATTGGTCAAGCTTTGAAGGTCTGCATTCTGCTATCTTGTCTTCTGTTGATTCATCTTGAAAGACAGTTTTGGTTCTTGGAGGTCATCCCAGGCTGCTGCTGGCTGGTGTGTCTCTGCAACGGCACTAACTGGTGAGGGGAAAATCCTAGCACTGTTCAGAGTCGGTGTCTCACTCACGAAACGTGTCCAGGAACCGAGAGCTCTGCTGCCTGCTGTCTACCAAGAGTAAAAGCCATCTTATGAGAAGATGCTAGGAGTGGATTGGATTATTTACTATTTTGGACTCTCTATTCTGCTCTTTATTTCCTAGGACCAATGAAAGTGAACTGGATTTATTCAGGTGTTAAACTCATTTAAAAGTCCTCTTTCTCTTTGCCTAGCCTCTGCTCTCTTGGTTCAGGAAGAAGTCTTCCCTCTTCCCTACAAGAACTGGCTTCGGAAAGTGTGGTTCCTAGACCAGCAGCATCTGGGAGCTTGTTCTCAATGCAGAATCTCAGGTCCTGTCCCAGAACCCCTGAATCAGAATCTACATTTTTAACAAGATCTCCAGGTGACCTGAGGTGTTTAAGTTTAAGAAATCCTGGCCTAGAACTTTCTGGAATGCTTAGGCCACAGTAGTGCTGGCTGCTGGACTAGCAGGCTGAGGTGTCTTCAAGGCGCCCACCATCCACCACATGACCCACCCAAATGTCCTCTCTCATTTGAAGCCCCCTCCACACTAGCACTTGAAAGCATGTTTCCTGGGAAAGCTGCAACTGCGCCCATAGAGGGCACCCTTTTCCCCAGCCAATTAGTTGACACCATAAAGCACTTCTGATGGAATCTGGGCTGTGAGAGTTGAGGCCTTTTGGATGGGCTGCAGGATAACGGCCCTTACCACTTGTGGTCATTAGAGTTCCCGTGGTGCTTTTTGTGAGAGAAGGGATTGTTAACCTCAGTGTCCTGGCTGACTTCCAATCTGTGTAATTGCATGCAGTCTACCTAAGTCTGCACTGTAGTTTCAATTAGGTAAAGTATTGTTCACTTCTTGTACTAAACTGCTGTGTTGTGTGGCTACAGACTGCTAATTAGCTGGTGTTTTTCAGGTGGCTGCATTTGTGATGATCAAAACGTCTCTGGCCATCTCCTCCCCACCCCCACTATCTCCACCTCCCAGGGTCTCACGCACAACTGCATGCCTCTTTTCTTCTATATTACCATTTCTTGGATTAAAGTACTTTGGGATCAGAAATAACTAGGATGTGACAAGGAACATTTCTTTCATTTCCCTATGTAGCCACTTGCTTCTAGGCCTACCTAGCCTATTGTAGGTTGTTGGAGGGGAAACTCGGGCAGAGAATAGCAAGAATGTGATGAGGGGTGAATAAAATAGGTCTTCCTCTGCCAAGATGAAGGGTAAATTTCTGTCATTGCCAGGGAAGTATGAATGACTTTAAGAGCTTGGCACTCTAGGAATTGGTTATTTTCAGTGTGATGTGAATGGAGAGTGAGACCAGAGAGAACAGGGCATGCACTTTATTTCTCCTTTCTTGATGGTTAGAAAAATATAGTGGGACATGTAAACCACCCATAAAATGCCTCACTATCTCTCTGGGGGATATCCATCCCTAAATGTGGCCCTGCGAGCATGAATGGAATCCCCTTCTGATGACTCAAATGTCAGTACCAGGCAGGCACTTATGACCCTGGAATGGCAGCTGGAAGTGAAAAAGAAGTGGGAAAAGATGGGTGAGCAGAAAGGCAAGAGGACAGAGTTGTGCTTTAGTTGGAGAAGAGTTGTTTTTAAGAGTAGAATTTTTCTGGGATGTGAAACGATGGCTTAAAAAAAAAAGTGTTCAAATGGGAAAAAAAAATCAGCTTTAGGTAAAACATCACTTTGCATATCTTTTCACTATGTGAGAAAACTTTGTTTTGATGTCCAAGCACAGAGACACAAATTAATTAGATAAAAATTCCTGTAGAGCAGAGGTAATTTCTTTTATCTTTTCACATCCCAAACACTATGGGAAATAATGGAATTAATTAATGAGAGGAATGAATGAATGAGTGAACAAAACTGATGAAGGGAAAAATATTTATTAAGAGGTGTATGTTGATTGTTAGTTCATGGACAGCGGGGAAAAGTAAGCGTTTTTAGTGACAAAGCGCCAGCATCTATGTCTTGCCTACTGCTTGCTGTGGCTCTGTCCCAAAATGTTCTACCTATCTCTTTGAAAATGAGAAAGAAAAGAACAGAGGTCTCCTCAAAAAATAGACTAATCGAATCCCTGTAAAGAGAGGCTGGTTTGCAAATCTCTTGAGAAGAGGAGGGGCTGGCGCCAGAAAGTTGGGAGTGAGAGTCAGCTGAGGGGAGTGGACTTTACAGACCAGAAGCGATACATCACAACCGAATAAGGCTCCCCCACTCTCAGGGGCTGATTGTTATCCTGATAAAACGGTCTTCATTTCCAGCTCAGCGTCTATCAAGATAGTCACTCGATGTGTATTTGTGTCTTGAACAAATGGGAGATTGATGTAGGCAGCAGTGCCTGAGGGTGAAGAGAGTTCTCAGAGTGAGGACGATGATGAGGTAGGGAGAAAAGGCAGAAAAAAGAAAAGGGGAAAATGTAAGAGAAAACAGCCTTGTTAAAAAGCATGTGAATATGATACAGAAGAGAAGAAATTACTGGAAGCGAGATACAGTAATCTCTACACAAAGGGCAACATTTGGTATAAAGGTTCTGAATTCTGCATGTATTTTCAACTTCCTTTGTACACATTAACAAATTAACCTGAGGAAAAATCACAGACCAAAAAATGTCATTGAGGCAGAGATAAAACAGACTTAAGAATTCTAATGTTAAATTTGAGCTGTACTGTCATGTAGGTGATTTTCCCAATGTCCTGATCCAAACAGCCCCTCAATTCATGTTCTTGTTCCCCAGATGCTCTCATTTCAGTTAAGCCCATGATTTCCGTTGTATATCTCTTCAAAGTCAAGTGTGTGTCAGGTCTGCCACTGGCCACAGACCAATTATTATTAATGGCTGAGATTTCTTCCTGTCCACTGTTAAGTTCACTCTTTCCTCAGCCCAGACAATACAGTCTTGAGATCAGAAATCTCATATATAATCTGCACTTTTTCTTGCATGAGGAAAAAAAAAACCCCTAGAACATGGGAATGTACAGCTATCCTGTGTTAACTATTCCTGGATGTCACCCTGCAGCTCTAATTTCTGCTTTCTCCTCTGCATTCTGGGTACTGCTGCCGGACTTGTCAGCACCTTGTCACGGCTTCCTCGTGCGTGGGCTACCCATCGGACTCTGTGTTCTCAACAATTATCCATAAAAAAACCCCGCAGAATTCTTCACAAGTAAAAAAATATATATACATATTAACAGGTAAAAAAAATGAAGCTACTTTACAAAATTTAGTATCCGGAAGCAGGTGCTATTTGTAAATGCTGCCGGGTTGCCTCATCTTTTCCAGTCCTGTGATGCTCTTTTGTTCGTGGTGTGACAAGGATGTGGGGAGCCAATATGACTTAACTAAATAATACACAAATGTCAAGAACACTTTCATGTCTTGTGTACAGACCAGAATAAATTACTCCGATGGAATGTTTGCTTTTCTTTTCAGGGAACAACCCCACAGTTTACAAGGAGCTATGCTGACAAGAAATGGCTAAGAAATATTGTTCAAAGTAACCTATTTTAATGTAGGACTAAGTGGCTGAGGATTTCACTCGGGTTCAAAAGACAGAGGCCGGCAAAGGAGGTTGACAGGCAGACAGCAACGAGAAAACAATCTTGTCTGAGAATTATTATTTTTTTAATTTTTAATGTTTATTTATTATTTTTGAGAGACAGAGTGCGAACAGGGGAGGGACAGAGAGAGAGGAAGACACAGAATTGGAAGCAGGCTTCAGGCTCTGAGCTGTTAGGACAGAGCCCAATGCAGGGCTTAAACCCACGAGACGTGAGATCATGACCTGAGCCCAAGTCGGATGCTTAACCGACTGAGACACCTCCTCTTGTTCTAGAATTCTTATGGGCAGTGGGGAGAAAAATCAGTCCAGTAAGAAATGAAAATGAGGAAACTAGTTCTCAGAATTAAAGGTGAACTGAAAGGAATTGGCAGCCGCCTGGACACGCCAGCCAGAGAGGCCACGGTATCTGCTACACGTGACAGACCGAGAGACAACTGCAAAGCTCCCCAAACAACTCGCCTGAAGGGCTTGCCAGGAAGCCAGATGCTGCTTCTGGAAGAATATCTTCCGTGGTTGGGCATCTGGGTTCAGTGCTTTCCATTTAAAGAGGAGAAAGAAGGTGGCAAAAGGCAGAACCATCACTGCCTTTTTTAAAAAAAACGTGCTTGTCTCTAAATGTGCATACACGCACACACACACACACACACACGCATGCACACGCACACACACACACACACACGGCCTTAATGAATGTGGATTTAAAACTTGTTTTTAGAAAGAATCCCAGAAATAAAACTTTTCCTGGTGCTTTTTGGGTGGAAAGCAATGTGTTAGAGGGAGGGAGGGAGAGAGAGAGAAAAGGAGAAGGGAGGGAGAGAGAGATTGGGGGAGAGAGAGAGAGAGAGAGAACAGATACCCAGAAAATCCCCTATATAAATATGTCAATTTACTAATTAGTTAGGTAATTTTATTTAAAGAGCTGGGATAGCTGGTGTTCAATTAAAAGGGGGGGGGAAGGATTCGAGTGATAGGCCTGTGCCTCTATCATAGTTGGCTGGTCTTTCTCACTTTTTGTTTTACCATTCCTTCTTCCCTGGAAACATAATCGAGTATTGGTATTGGCAAGAAGGCAGAGTGTGGTCTAGTGGACTGGAAATCAGGTGATTTGAGGTCTGGTTGATTTTTTCCCCCTTCTACTTTGAAGTTTGCTGTGTCTCTGCTCCATTGAACAGGGGAATCAAATTTTTATACACTTAATAACAGAGGGCAAGCTTTTGTAATCAAGATAATTTCTGTTTGTTTGTTTCACCTAATGCTAAATAATTCAAAGTGGTTAGGAAGTCAGTATTGGATCTGGGACCAACGACGGACAGGGTGATGGCATTGATAAGCGACAGGAGTGATAGCCATTAGTTTAGCAGTGGGAATAATGACAGAAGCTGTGAAATGGAGTTTTTATATTCCAAGATCTGTTACAAATCCCAGAAAATCAAGAAATCAGAAGCACTGGCCTCTCCCCCTGGAGCACAGTGACTGATCTAGCAGGCTCCAGGACTGACGTGTGGTCACAGAGTCCCTGTCCAAGGCTCCCTCAGTAGGGGAAGCCTCTTTTACTACTCATTCATCATACTCAGGGCCTCTTCACATGCAGCCTTAATACTAATATTGCTTCTTTTGCAATTAGAGCTGCTTTTCTCTTCATTATGATGAAAAGATAAATATCAGGTGAGGAGAGAAAAACTTGAGAGGAACAGATTACTAACCGATGCCCTCAAAATAGAATATTCTCTTGTTGTAGTCTGAACCATATCAAGGTTCCAAGTTTCCAGTTGATCTTGACTGGAACCATTACTGGATATTTGATTATTATTTTCTCACTCAGTGAAGTCATGTGACTCCATTTGTTCAACCAAAAGGACTGAGTATATACGATGTGTGGGACTCTGTACTAAACTCTGGGGATATAGCAGGAATCAAAGTGACACAAATTCCTGGAACATATGAGCTAATGGCAGAGTTCAGTTCTTTACAATTTCCATCTTCATCAATATTTTCCGGTCCTGATTATGCTATAGAATAACATTGTTTTCCTGCTATGTTATTATATATATTATATGTATATATTATATATATGTATTCCTGTGATTTTTTGGGAACCAGAGAATAAGGATTAGAACAATAGCTAGTCATTACCAGAGATCCTGCCCAATGTCCTGTTACCACAAGAATTCACTGGGCCTCCTATGTAGGAGTAACAATTTCAGCCACAAAATATAATACCTCTATGCTTGCCAAGTTTTCTATCACCAGGCATGCCATTCTCAGACCCTTTTCCCAGTATCTTCCTCTGACCACTCCTTCAATGTTAGACATATCTGGGAATCTGTCCTCAGCTCTCTTCTGGCTCTACACTGTCCCTTGCTGTTATTCATGACCTTATCCCCATTGCCACCTTTAAACTGATGACTCCCAAATTCATATCTAGATCCCAATCACCTTTCCTGCATTCCCAACAGATAATTGCTTATCCTTGAATGGAATTCGCTAACGAAGTATAAAGAATGACTAATCACATCACACCCAAAACTTTCAACCTCTTTCTTACCACTAATTTTAGTCTTTTCCTTTATGTGAGTTGAGGGTATCACCCCTCAGCTCCTGGGTGCCATCCTGAAACCCTTTCTTCCTTCCCTCTTGCATACACTTGGTGAGCATGTCCTATTGAATCGACCTCCTCTGTGTCTCTTGTATCCATCCCTCTTACCTGTATCCCCCCATCATTTCTTTAGTTTGGGGTCTCTAGCTTGAACCCTCACCCCAGCCTATTAACTGGTTTCATTATCTCTGGTTTGCCCTCCTACAGGCTATCTTTCACATTTATAAAGACTGTGATATTTATAAATAGAAATGGCATGACCTTATCTCCCTGTTTCTGACCCTTCCATGATTTACCTCATGTCTACAGAATGAATTTCAATTCTGTAGGAAAGCCTATGAAAGGTTCTTCAAAATTGAGGTCTCGTTCACTACATCTTGGGCTTATGTTCTGCCACTTCTTTTATGCTTCCTAATCTTCCAATCATGCCAGAGGATTCACTATTTCTTCACCATACCACAGGTCTTCAACTCCACATGTCCTTATACACCATACCCTCTCTGCTTGCAGTAGGCCTGCTGGCTGCCAAATTGACATCTTTAAGATAGCCTGCACCATCTCCTCTGGGAGGCATTCTTTGGTGTCTCTAGGCTAAATTTCAGCTCCTTGTTGGTATTCTCACAGTGTCTTGCAGTATTGCACCATATTTATTGCAATTGTTTACCAACTTATCTACCCCTAGGATAAGTGAGGGTAGGAGTCCTATTTATTCTCCTAGTATTGAGTTGAGGGGGTCAGCAAACTTTCTCTGTAAAGGGTCAGATGGTAAATGTTTTTGGCCTTGTGCAACTTGTCACAACTATTTAACTCTTGCCATTGTAGCATGAAAGCAGCCATTGGCAATACATAAACCTATAGGTGTGTGTGTGTGTGTGTGTGTGTGTGTTCCAATAAAACGTGATTGACAAACACAGGCAACAGGCTGTATGTAGCTAAGGGTGGGCCATATTTTGCCAACCTAAGATCCAGTCCAGTGTCTGGAATACAATGGGCACTCATTTAAGATATAAAGGAATAGAAAGATAGGATTTCACGGTTGATAAACATTTTAATAAGTGTGAATTTATTTGACCTATTTCACATATGACCAAAAGGGAGGGTTAGAGATATTAAAAGGTTTTCTTTAATGTTGTACAGCTTCTAAGGGCTGAGGTTGGGACTTGAGCCTATGTCTTCTGATTCCAAATCCCTGGTTCTTTCCATTAGTTAAAAGGCCAAGATTCATAGTGAAGCAGGATGGGGTAACTTACAAAATTTACCTCTTTTGAGAAAATACCCCCAGGGGGTGGACTGCCACTACCAACAGAGAAGACCATGGTAGATACACAGTAGTCATTTTACGTTTTGTTTTGTTTCCTATTATTCAATGGCTAATGTTACCATTCAATGTTAAATTAAAAGATCTAAAGTAATAATTTCACTCCTGTTTTAAAAACCTTATCTCCCAAAGCCTTCCTCCAAAACAAGGATCCACCACTGGAAGGATCATTGAACCTTAGTCCCCAGCACACAAACCTTATAAATTCTGTGCCAAGATGTCTCCTAAGTAGATGACATTTTAATGATTACTACAGGGAGTTGGGAACTATTGCTTCATCCTCACGATCAGAGTAATTAATTTTCTTAACTACCAGGCCAAATTCTGCCACGGGAGTCCAGTTGAGAAATTTCAGACCCATAGGAAGTACATTAGCTCTTCAAAGTGATTAGGGTGCCATTTCAAATACACAAGCAAAGGAGCTATTAGGCTTCTGGCTTATTTCAAACGACTTGCAGCACTTCTCCCTCAGGAAAAAGAAAAAAAAAGAAAGGAAAAGAAAAAAGAGAGAAAAAAGAAAATAACAATTTGTACAGGTTCCTCATTTTCCAGTAAAAATACCCATGGCCTGCAAGTCGTTGGCTATCAGGTATTATGGTTGGGTGAGCAACCAAAGTGTACAGAAAAAGGGTGGAGTGCCAGAAGACAGCACAGAAAAACACAGCCTGCTCCAAAGCACACCAGAGCTGACCCTGACGGGAGGCAGAGAGCTTCACCAGCCATTGCTCTTGAAGACCAGAAAGAAGGGCAAGAGACCATGGGCTTTCAAGTTCATTCTTTAGGCATGTCTCATTGTTTCCCCCAAACTATCAGAAATGCTCACAGTGCCATTTTAAAGTCAGGGTGGATGAATTCCTTCCCTACTCTTGGATCCTCATACAACTCTTATATTTCTAGGTCATCATCATTTGAGTTGCCTCTGACATAATTTTGTAGAATATTTTATTTAACACCCATGAAGACCACAGAGAAGTTTCAAATATCAGTTTACTCTCACAAAATAGCTACAGCTCAACAGTTTTGCCTTTCAACGAGGCATTCAACTGGCATGCTCCATGAGATTTGTCTATTCAGCCATATCATTCCTTCACCTTGGAATTTTGTGAACAGCTGGGCGATTTTCTTAGAGTCAATGCAAAAGGGAAAATTTCTTAATTTCTTTTCAACCTATTTTACAAAATGCAAGTCTCCTATAAGAATGTTTATTTGCATCTAAAGCCTGCAGCAAATATATTCTTCCAAAGCTATTTTTAAAAATCAGTGAATGACATGATTTCATTAGTCATCTCTAAGAGCCACCCATTTCTAAGATATTTTGAGTTTCTCTGAATAATGTATACTACAGGGGAATTAAATGTTGTATCATATGTTCCCCTACTCAAAAATCTGAGATTGTTTTGGCTTCCAAAATTCATGCCACAAAGCTAATCTGGCTAGCGAGTTCAATTTAGCTTGGTAGGTAGACATACTTTTGTTTTTCTGTAAGTATCATGTATTATTTTTACCCTGGAAATAAAAACAATGTGGGAAAAGACTTCAGTAATAGCTAGAAGACCTTACTCATAGTAATGGCAACAGGCATTCCAGAACTTCAAAAGATCAGTGCTACCTATTAGGTAGATATGTAGTTGATAGGATTCTAGGAATGTTTATTTATACAGGGTGTTTGAGGCACAGGATAAGGCCCTACTGACTTCAAAATATCTCATTTACCAGCTCCCATAAAGCCAGTATGGTGTTCTGTCTGGCAGAAAATTCTCAGTGTGAGAATCATTCTGATAAGTAAGACTACAAGGCAAGAGACAGAGAGAAACAGAGCATGAGTGGGGCAGGGGCAGAGAGAGAGGGAGACACAGAATCTGAAGCAGGTTCTAGGCTCTGAGCTGTCAGCACAGAGCCCGATGCGGAGCTCAAAATCACGAACTGTGAGATCATGATCTGAGCCCAAGTCAGACGCTTAACCAACCGAGCCACCCAGGCGCCCCCTCTTCACCTGTTTTCTTACCCTCAATATCACCTTCTATACCACTGTTAGGAGAGAAAGCAACACATGGAGGAAAAAAATCCTCTCATAATTTAATGACTCCAGGAAAGAAATATTAATATTTCAACAAAAATTTTTAGTCTTTTCCAGATGCACACTTTTCCCACATGGTTATACTCTCTTTGAGTATAAAAGATATTGTATCCCTGTATCCCTGACTTAAACTTAACAGATCTCCAAATTAAAAAAAAATCAATTAGCCATGAACTACATTTCACTAAGCTGATATGATGTATCACGTTCTATATAACCTTCCCCTATCACTGAACACTTAGGTTGTTTCCAAGTTTCTACCAGCACAAATATGACTATAAACAATTTTGCCTGCATAAACTGCCTCCCCCATTACTTAAGACGACTGGCTCAAAAGACATGAATATTTGAAAGGTTTTCATTCTGGAGATATATTACATATATGACTTTCCCCATCATGCTGGTTGGCACATCCTAACTGGCAGTGTATAAAATGTTTGATCCAATATACACCAGACAAAATGGGATTCATCCTGTGTAATTAGTTTTCAATGACCTCATATTCCTCTTTCTCTATATTTGCAAAATAGATAAAAGGGTGCTTCCTTCTAAACAGTATATCCTTTGCCTTCTTTATTATTATTATTACTGTCACAATCACTTGGTGTTGAAACCTCAGACTTCTCTCCATGGCTGACTGGATATGGGGATAAAGAAATAAGAGAAATAAAAATTGTGTGGAATTTTGCTTTGAAAAGTCTCCACGTTTAAGCCATTTCTTTCCACTTGATGTTCATCACTCTAATCCAACCACAACTCCCAGGTGGCCTTCTGGTTCTTTTCCCCTTCGGTCTTGTTTACCCTACACTCTGTTGTCCAATGACTTCCATAAATATTGAGCACATCATGCAATTGTCTCTTAGTAAAGTTTCAGTGGTTCTCTATGGCTTATACAGCACCTTTGCCTGGCTCTACTACCCATTAGCAACTAAACCTTATCTTTGTAGGTCCTCCTTCCTCATTAACTGCATCTTCACTTTGCATCCCTGCCTTTCCAAAGAAGCAGGCTAAAGGAAAATGTACTTGACACATATTTTATAGAGATAGAACTTGCCATTTATGTGATGATTCAGAAGGTACTACAGGACCTTACAGTACTTATCACTGTGATGTCAATTTATAAAAGTGGCAATTAATAAAGGTTTTTGGTTGATGGCATTTTGGGATGATAGCTTACTCTGAATTTCTGGTCTTAGGTTACCACAGCAGAAGCATAGAACTTGACCTTGAGTTTGATCAAGAATGAGGGCTTTGGACTCTGAGACTACTCAGCCTATGCAGCCATCGTCTAATCTTCTGTTTAATGCAGTCACAACCCCTTAAAATTTCTGGCTTTTGTGGACAGGACTGGCACCCACCCTGTAGTCCAATTGGGCCGTATTAAGCTTTCTCAGTTGGTAGTTTCTCTGCTTTCAAGGGAATGTTTAATTCAGTGCAGTGCAAAAATGGAGCTCTATTCTGTTGGCTATTGAGCATGTAGGTCACATGGAATTTTTGGCACTTCATTACATACCCTGACCCTCACTAAACAAACTTCAAAATATATATATTTGTAACAAATTGAAATAAACACTACATACAAGTGTTGATGGTAGATTTTCTGAAGAACTACCAAATGCATCAAGACTAAGGAAAACATTCTAATGATTCTTTCAAACATGAATATTTTTAAATTCCTGTTAAACAATCTTCTTATTTAGTCTTCTCAGGCTTTGATGACATGCCACGATTGGCTGTTTATCAAAAACTTAGCAAAAAATGATTAATAAGATATAATCATGTGCACACTCTTGTGCATAATTAAACCCCGTTTATAAATCAGTGCAGGGTGGAATATGGTTACACCATTCAAGAAATGTTGGTGACCTAGCAAATAACGCTTTTCTCTCCATTTATAATTAAAAAAAAATCTTTTAATGTGAATCCTGTGAAAGCCATATAATAATCTGATCTTAAATCTTAGTTAGAAACATCTATTTCCATCTCTGCTGAACTGAATGAAAGTTCTAAAAGAATTGGGAAGTTGCATTAGATATAAGAAACATGATGAGGCATTAATTGTTATTCCTGGGATAGTGTGGCATAAAGGTGGAGGATTCTCATCCTTCTGAGATTTTTAATTGGACGGATCTGTTTTTTTTTTTTTTTTCAAAGGAGGATTTAGCTGACTCTAAGTTTCTTCTTTTTATAGCTGTTCATTTAGTTGGGGGAAAAAAGGAATAATTGAGACTGAGTCATGGATATTTTTCAAGATATCCAAGTCTAGGTAGTACATAGCAGTATGAATATGCTTTCCTTTTGTTTTACGACTTTGTCCAGTTCAAGTTACCAGGATAAGCACTCCAGTATTTACTTCTAACCTGAAAGCCTTTTCATGGTGTGCCTGGATCCTATGGGGAAAGAATTTACATTTGAGGAATGCTTACCTTGTGCCAAGCATTTTATATGCATTATCTCACCTAATTCTCATAACCACATGGTATGGTCGATATTATTTAATCCGATTTTCTGTGCTTGAGATCATAAGAGGAGCAAAGTATAAAATGAGGATTTGACCCTCTCTCTTTTTCTATTTCCTTAAAACCAAAGATCCTTTCACTAAACCACACGGGTTTCCCATTGGAGGCAGGATGTGGAGGTGATAAGGGGGGACATCCTAGTAGTAAGGGAAGGTCTGAACCTTGACACAGGTTCTCCTCTGGGGTAAAATAAGAAAAAAACTAATATGATGAATTAGATTAAAGCATGTTCCCTAATGCAGTAACTGATTAAGCAAATCATGGACTATCCAGACTGTGCAATACTATGTCAATGCCATCATTAGAGAGAATCACATAAGTCTGTTTAATGAAATGGAAGACTGTCCATGAGTTGCAAAATACTGCATAGCAATGTGTGCAAAACGATTAACTTTAACACAATAACATATACACATATGTTTGCATGTGCTTAAACACAGGTCTGGAAGCATATATACAAAAATGTTGGTTACTTCTGCTCACCAGGCTAAGAGTAACTGGTAGGCAAACTTTACCTCTTAATCTATATGCACCACTGTTGCTTAAATTTTGTGTGTGTGCAATTACACGTATTAAATTTACAATTAAAAAACATGTTAATGGATTAGTTGAATAATCTGTAGGAATGACTCAACCCAAGGAATGGACAATTAAGGAGATTTAATCTCACCAAAGCAAAACAGTCCAATCTATTTGACACTCTATCAGGCTTCAACATTACTATATGTATATGGCAAAAGCTAAAACCTCATCACTTGTATTGCACTCTACCTTATCTGCAGAAGGTGTTAAGAGACCAGTCATTTCAAACTTAACATGTCCAAAATGGAGCTTTCTAGTCTGCTCTTCTTATTCAATCCACCTATCTGTGTAGTACTACCATTTCTTCATGTGCCTAACTACAAATCCTAAGAGGCACACTTGCTTTCTCCTTTCCTTTTCGATCTGTATTCTGACCAGCAGCAGATCTAACCTGACCCATCACCAATATATCTCTTTAAGGACTCCACATAAGCCATTCTTACCTCTTGCCTGGACTACCGTGGTTGCCTCCATACAGGTCTCCTTGCTTCCGTTTTACAAATCCATTCTCCACATGGCAGCCAGAGTGATCTTTTATTATATTCCCTCACTTTAGCACCCTTATGGTTTTTCATTGTATTTATTTATTTATTTTATTATTATCATTATTATTTTTTTTAGAAAGAGAGAGAGGTGAGAGAGAGAGAGAGAGAATCCTAAGCAGACTCCTTCTGCTTCGACGCTCAGCACGAAGCCCAACATGGGGCTTGATCACATGACCCTGGGATCATGACCCGATCTGAAATCAAAAGTTGGACGCTCAACTGGGTCAGCCACCCAGGTGCCCCAGTTTTTCATTGTATTTGAAAACAATCCAAATCTCTCACTGAGGATCACAAGAACCTATGAAATCTGATACTGGATGATTTAATGGTTACGGCCTTAACTCCTACCACCATCCTCCTAGTTCATTAAGCTCTAACTATTCTGGCTTGCTTTCTGCTCTTCAAATACATCAAGTTCTATGGGCCCTGGGTCTTTATGCTTGCTTTTTTTTTCCCTCAATACTCTTCTCTTAGCTTTTTACATGGATGGCACCTTACCAATCTGAATCAATGTTTTACAAATGAAGAAACTGAATTTCAGATAGTGTAAGAAACTTATTCATGGTCATAGCACTTGCTACATGATGAAGCTATGTTTTGCACTCAGTTCTGAATTATTTCATGGCCTTCCCATTATACTAAATAATGAAGTAAAGACAGTCCATCCTAAGGCTGTGGGTAAGGTTATGACAATCGATCAGCAACTATCTACTTGTTGAAAAGATTAGGAAAAATAAATTATTTTAGAAGTTCCTTTCATAAGTTCTCCTTCCTACTTTTAGTACATTCTCCATCTTCTGCAGGAAGACTTACACTGGCTAAGGCAAAAATGTGAGATAGATGCACTTGAAAAATTTTGTCTGAGAGATTTGAAATTCAGTACTGCTATATAAGAAATCAGAATATGAGGACCCAATCAGAACCCCTTACAACTTACTTAGTTAGATGTCCAAAGAGAATTTTCATGGTGTCACGATTTGGTGGGGGGAGTTTTTGCACAAGAGACTTTATAGTTTCAATTCTTGTGTTGTAGTCTTGCTTTTCTGAAAAACAAATAAATAAAAAGGAAGGTTAGAAAAAAATGAGATTTCACAGGCGGGTGAAGGAATTTTCTTAGGAGAACTTTGGACTAAGACTTAGCAACATAAAGTTCTAATCAGCAACCAAAGAGAATAGATGTATTCAACGTCATTATCATGAAGTTTTTTATTTTGACTCTGATGTAGATCAGAGTAATATCAAGCAGCAACAGTGTAGGTTTGACATAATCTTCTTGGTAAGATCAGTTATTGAATCAGTTTTATAAATGCTTTACTGTTTTATAAGACGCAGGAGGGTGAATAAGGGCTTTCCAAAGATGTCCATACCCTAATCTCTGATACCTGTGAATATGTTGCCTTCTATGACAAGAGGGACTTTGCCAATGTGATTCAATTAGGGACTCTGAGATGGGAAGATTATTCTGGAATTATCTGTGTGGGCCCAGTAAAATCACAAAGGTGGTTAAGAGAAAAGCAGGAGGATCAGAGTCAGAGAGAAAAGATGATGTATCAATGGAAACAGAAAAATAAATGGCTTTTCGATGAAAGGCCATGGGCTAAGGAGCGAAGACAGCCTCTAATAACTGTAAAAGACAAGGAAAGAGGGCCCCCAGAAGAAGCACAAGTCTGCCAACACCTCGATTTTTGCCCCGTGAAACTGATTTCAGACTTCTGACCTCCAGGAATGTAAGATAATAAATTTGTGTTGTCTGAAGCCACTGAGTTTGTGATAATTTGTTATAGCAGCAATAGGAAATGAACAGATGAGGACACACAGTGTGATTCAATTACCAATACTCTATTGTTCACTTGATTTTGTGGAAGGGTAAATAATTCCTTTTAAATTACTTCTATGTTATCTTTTCTCCCTAACAGATTTTGGTTTTGCTATAAAATTAAAAAGTGCAAAAATTAGAAATTGAAGGCCTATTACCTAGTCACATATTTAAAAAAAAATAGGAAGTTGTTTAACACTGCATACCACCTAGATTGCTTTCTTTCATTTGGCCTCTTTTTTCCTTTATGGACATGGATGGCATAATAAGAATTAATTTACTTAGCATCTAGAGAATTTATCTACCATAATTTTAACCAGGACTTAGAATTGTAATTGTTTATTTAACTTAAACACTTCATGCACATTGACTTAGACACCTTTATTTTCTATACTCTGTCTCTAACTCACAGAGCTCCTGATTATCCTTAAGAGGTCACTGTTGTTTCGAAAAGACGATATATGAGAATAACATGCAAGGTACACATCCACCTTAGCAAGACAATGCATTGTTGAGAGGATGGCAGTACACTCTGCTAAAAGAGTTCCTTTCCCAGTCTCCTTGGCAGCTGGAGTGACCGTGTGACCAAATCAGGCCAACAAGACTTCAAAGTGATAGATGGAACTTCTGGTGAGGCCATATGCCAGGAGCTGATGTAGCTTTTTAGCCTTTCTACCTTTCTTCTCCTCAGAATGTAGATGGAAGGGTTGTTACCATCCAATGACCTTGAGAATTGAGTCCATGCAGCTAGAAGGAGCTTCTCTGAATCTTTGAAACAGTCAAATCAGTCCTGTACCATCTGTCCCTGGTTTTTGTTAACATAAGAAAATCAGCAATAGTGGACCAAAGGCTTTGAAGAGGAGTCTCTGATACTAAAGCCAAACACAATGCTTAATACAAAGTGCTTCCAAAAGTCCAGTTCATTATCACCTGTTATTATGTATGTAAACTTTACAGAGTAGGGTAAGAAAGAGTTAGTTCAGAAGCTGGCAGTTTTTTTTTTTTTCTAATACACTGTTGCAAAAGAAACTTCTAATAAGGAATTATAGGAAAATATCCTGCAAAAGATGGTATTTGGCTACAGTGGAGTGGGGGGCAATCTTCCTAGTAGAACTCTGCTTGGAAACTTTTCTTCTTCCTCCCAAAACCACAAAGGCCTATAAATAATGCCTCCCACAGCTAGAGCTTTCAAAATTGCAGTTATTCTTAGAAGAGTTCCAACATAATATGGATTAAACAACTGCAAATGAAAGAGACAAAGGGGAGAGAGAGAGAAATTTTTTAAAAAAGGAGAGACAGAAAGAAAAAGAAAAGGCAGTTGCAACATCATCGTGCATATAATCTTTCTGCCAAAAGGATAGAAAGCCCCCTTGTCGCTTAATGATGGTAAGACAATGTGATGCTAGGACCAGTTGGAGCCTATGGGATATAACTAACTCAGAAAAATAAGTAAAATAACTCAATAAAGATGGGAGTGAAATTGGTTTAGTACGTCCAGGACAGAGGTCTTAGGTATACTACACACGAATGATTATATATAATTCACATCTAAATACATATATATACACATATACATATACAAATACACATACACACATTTATATATTCACGAGGTGGAAACATTCTGCATAGTTGGCACGATGCTAATAGTATCATTTACCTGAGGATCTGGTGATCCACTTGGTTCAAGCAATAAAGATGACATTGAGGGACGAGAGGAAGGAAGAGGAGGAGAGGAAACCTTTCTAATTTCACTGAAATCTCTCACCATCATAATGGTCAAGTCAGTGTCAGAGTCTCTAAAAAAGGGATCAGTTGACATTGGGGACTAAATAAGTAGCAGTTATAAGTTAAGTTTGAGAGACGATTAAGAGGAGAGTGGCCTAAAATGGCTACATCCAGCAGCAAACTTCAGTTTTAGGGAATGTATGACTCAGGTTTAAGAAAAGTTGGGGGTTGCTTAATTATAAATATTTAAATTTGCAAGGTCACTGCCATGGTGCTTGAGAAGGAATTAAATCTTTAATAAGCTTGTTTAACCATTGGTAGAAGAACTATGAAACTGCCCTAGACAGAGTCAGTTTTCTCTCTCCTATGTTCCACTGCACTTAGGACATTCTATTTATACAACATTCCACATGGTATTTCCAACTTGAATGCCTTTCAAGTTCTCCCATTAAGCTGGGAATTTTCCTATAAAGCCAGACAGATTTTATACTGGCACATAGAGGGTTAAATGAACGAAGAGAGAATTATCGAACAAATGAAAGACATGACCATGGATTAGAATACACAGACCTTGGTTTGAATTATGTAACAGCTTTTTCTTAGCTGTGCGGTCTTGGAAAACTTGCTCACTTTCTTTGAATAGTATCTAAAAGCTAGTTTTATGGATTAAACAAGATAGTATGTAACGTACCTAGCACAATGACTAGTAAAAAGTACATACTCCATAAATATTCACCCCTTTCTCACCCTCACTTTTTTTGAGGCCCATGCTGTGTCTGGTTCACCTTTTATTTTCAGCAGTAAGCATTCTATCTGGTTGTACTGGCCATTCAAAATGTAGTTGCCAATACTCTGAGTTGGTGCCAATTGGTGACGATACAATTGCCATGGGAGCCTGACATTTCACAGCACACTAGATACTTTGTGATCACCAGACACTGATGATCAGATTGGTGAGCAGGTCAGTTACATTTAAGAATCCTTATAAAAGTATAAGGTGGTTCCCATATCTGCTTATAAGAAACATTCTACATGAAGGCTATTTCATAGAAATATTTTTTCTCTCTTTCTCTACTTTCACACATACTTGAGAAATTGCACAATTGAATAGTGGTATATGCATTGCGTGGCTAAGTTATCTTTGAGTACTGAAGAGGAACTGAACAATGGTTCAGAGAGAGCTGGAATATTATTAAGGAAGAGAGATTTACTTTCCTTACAACATCATCAGAACAAAATCTTTGAAAAGGTTATAAGAAAGCAGTGGTTTTCCCTTCAAATCAATACCACACTCACTCTTACATAGCTTGTAGAATCAGGAAATAGCACAAATACCTCTAAGTGGAGGAACATCTAAAAATACAACTGGATACATTAAAATTGAAATGACACCTTTTCAGATCTGGTTTACTGATGTGTCATATAAGGAATTGGAATCCACATACATAACACAGGACTGGTTAACGAGCTAAGATTCGTATACAGCTTACTAAAGATGTGTCACCTGTCTTCAGTTGATTCAGTGAGCATCTGAAAGACAGCATTTTCTATTAATATTTCTCCTTCAGCATACGGTTTCTCATTATTGTGAAGTATTGAGAGTTTTGAGAAGACTTTGAGAGATCTCTGACTTTTTTTTTACATTTTGACCTAAGGGAAAGGGGAGAACTTCTTCTTCATGGAGAATTAGAGACTCTCTTAGGTAAATTATGAGACTTCAAAATCTTTCCAGTAATTCTTCCCCCTTTTCCTCACATTTGCCCCAACCTCATTCCCTTATGATTTATTTTTGTATCTACTCTATGCTTTATAATACCTCTGTTTTAATTCTCTACCCCTATCCCGACTGCCTCACCAGTCTCTAAGCTGTGAACATAACCTCTCTACCTGCACACAAAACCCGTCTGTAGTGCTTCATTGTTGCCACTGTTGGGTGGCAAAAAAAATGTCTATGTAAAAAATACATATAACGTGCATGTTCCGGTTAAAATAGTAAAATAGTAAACGATTTCTTCCTAATGTCTATCCCTCACCCACCTGGCTCCATATTCTCAAACTACATGAAGCTCTGTTGTAAATGAGCTACTTGAAAAACAACTCCAGGCTACTTAGAGAAGTAACAGCTCCTATGTGATGTGAAATAGCCTTTAATGTTATGATAAGGATGTGGCTTTATAGTTTTGCCCTGATTCATGGTTTTGAGGACACATTTTTTAAAAATATAGTTTATGAGAGTTACATTTACATTTATCTGCATGAAATGTTGCTACTAAAACAAGGACATTTACAACCAAATGCCTTTTCTGCAAAGAGATAAGATAAAGTTACACAATGATTGAAAGAGTTCTGTGCAGTGCAGAACCCTGGACCTGGTGACCTCCGGACACTTTTCTGGCCTTATCATCCATGCATTTATTATACTTAACTTATTTATAGCCACATGTTAAATCATATTCCAAAATTAATTCTTCTTTGTTATGCGGGTTCACCCAGAGGAAGAAAAGACCAGATTCTCTCAGCATCCAATATATTGGTAGTATTACTCCTTCTGTTTATCTCTAATTCTTAAAGAACTGTACCCCTTTGTTTTAAAAAGGTCAGCAATATCACAGCTGTTCTGTTTCTGAAAGTTATTCTGGAAAGTATAATGCATCCCATAAGAAAAAGATGGTAGTCACTTACACGTTAGGGCCATATTTGGAAGAAAGCAGTTGCCTTTCTATTCAATTCATAATTTTTTGTATCATGACCATTTCAGAATTTAGAGATTGCCTGGCTTATAGAAGGAATGAGTATCATCAGATAACATTTTATGTTTTATTGTACTCTACAACTGAATACAAATCTCTGAGGATATGCCTTTTAATTATAAAACTTGAGGTAGATGCTGAGGAATCATCCAAGTCATGATAATTGCCTGATAAATTTCTTTAAATAACTTACATTTACTTTAGGGAGAAACATGTGAGGGCAAATTCAGGACTCACAGATGGATCCAAATAAACATATACTTCAAATTCATGTTATAAAATAACAGAAGCCATGTATCATGAAGAGGTCTGAAAGAACTAGGTGAGAATTTTTATTCTGCTATATGATTTGGGGCAACATATGATATGTTGCTTGAATTCTTGATGCTTCCCATTCCTCAAAAGCCCAAAAAGCCCATACCCCATACGACTGTTTGTGGAATTAAACATTTTGGTGCACATCAATGCACAGATAATGAGTGCTTATTAAATGTAAGTCCTCTTCCCATTAAAATCTTTCTTTTAAATCATCCTCTTTATCAGGGTTGGCACATGATTGCTCATAGTTCAAGGCTGTTTCCAAAATCATACAAAGTCATAAATATGAATCTTTAATACCTTTCCCTAAAAACAGGAACAGCCCATAATATGTGATATCTTTATAAATACACAGAATGCTGTCCATCATCAAAGAGTGTTTGGTCATAATTCATAAGTAGATATAGTGCATCATAAATAGAAGTGCCATTATACCATAAACTAGGAATAACTGTGGCCTTCAGGTTAACCTGTGGTTGGCAATTTCAATTTTTTGAGATTCTACTCACCCTATTTGCCATCTTCCTCTAAACTAGAAAAGCCTTGTTTTAATATTTAATTAAAAGGAAGGCACATTCTCAATGCCCGCAGATACCTTCTAAGTTTGACTTTGGGTGATGATAATCTATGTCAAAACAGTTCAAATTGAGAACGGAGGTATGTAACTTGCAAGGCAGGAAAGACGCAGCGGAACTGAAGCTACTTGACTCGGGGAAGACCTCTTTCTACCTCGCGTGTGGACGGCCTGAGACTTAGAATGAATCACCGCCCTGGCACACTGGTATTCCTAGTTTCTCCTTCCAAGAGATGTTAATATTTTGTCTGATTTTTGAATAAAGAAGGCTTTAAGGAAGAATTTTAAAGATGAAATAACTCTCCATAGCTAATAAATGTCAGCAATGAAAATACTATGGCTAACTGATTGCAGTAAGTCCATGGATTCCTTAACCTGCGAGGAAAGCTTCAGCACAGTGGCTAGTTTAGCGTCATTTCCAGAGGCCATTTCTGATCCTTGGGCAGCAGGAGGCCGGCCGTTAGGAGCAAACCTAATCTTGTTAAGTGTAACCTTGATCTCTTTCCATCTCTACTCATTCTACGGCAATGAACAATTAGAAAATTAAAGAAATTAACTTGAAAGTTAAAAGAAATAATCTAGTTCTTAAATAATTTTTTTACAGTATTAAACATAGACATGTATCCATGGTTGAAGAAAAAAATATTAAGTAAGAGCTATGTGCAACCTGTGGCAGATACAAAGTTGATCCCTGGCTTCTGTCATTTGACAATCCAAGGGGCCAGATATACTACACGCACTGTCATTAGAGATATTTAAATTCAAGACATATCATAATGTCGATATCTGTGAAGTTTACATGTTTCTTCTGACTGAACGGATCCTCTAAATTGATTGTTAAACTCATATTGCTTCTGAAGTGTTAGCTCATTATACCAAAAAATTCAAAATAATTGAGAAATGTACTTAATACTAAATCAACTGTAAATTTTTACAGTAAGTTGAAGGCCTTAAAATGATTATTCTTAACTTCTTTATACATTCCCCCAAATATATTCAGGCAACTAATTAAATCACCTATACTTTTTCATGTGACTATACCCATGTTATTCTAGAGGCTTCAGGTGCATTGACCTCATGCTGAGGACAAATTTAGAAAAAGTATTCAAGTTTTAATAGTAACTTTAAAAAATTTTTAATGTTCAGTTTTTATTTTTTGAGAAAGAGAGAGACAGAGCGCGAGTGGAAGAGGAGCAGAGAGAGAAGGAGACACAGAATCTGAAGCAGGTTCCAGGCTCTGAGCAAGCTGTCAGCACAGAGCCCTACACGGGGCAGAACCCGAGTCCCCGCATCCTCGTGTCCCATGAGATCATGACCTGAACCAAAGTCGGCTGCTCAACTGACTGAGCCACCCAGGCGCCCCCCTCAATAGTAACTTTTAATAAAGGGTATTATGGCTTTGGTGCAACCAGTTGTAGGATGAAGCATTTCCTAAAATTCACCAACCTAAACCTGTCTCTCAAACACCACTTCCTCAATTTTGCAGCAACACCCCTCTTTGTGTGAATTGAAGAGGAAAGCAAAGGCTGACACCCCAGTAGCAATCTCTACAGGAAAAGCATGATTGTATTGTCCTCCCTAGAATTTCTTGTTTTCAAAGTAATTTCGGAGGTGTCATGGTGGCCAAGTATATTTCTGTAACTTATAAATGATACTAATTCATCCTCAGGCGATAGTCTGTGCTGAGAAAATAAAGCTCGCTGGTTTATTTCTTTGAAATTCAGTTCTCCTGTGAGAATTTTCTTTAAACTATACTTATTCAAGCATATCTGCTTTTACAAGCTTAAGAAAAAACAGGAGTTACCATTTTGAGTCATTTGACATCTTTCTAATCAAAACCAGTAATTCTTTTCAAGCTATTCAAGTAGCTATTTATATTAAGCATTATCTTTGTACATTTTCATGAGGGTAGAAATCCTACAAATACTTTTCTAGATTTGAAGTTTTTAATATGTGTCTACCTCTTTCCATTGGTAGGTAAATTAAATTTATTTATAGGGAATTTAAAAAAATCTCACCTAAAAACAACGAGGACCTGTCACACAATTAAGAAAAATGCGAACTAAAGAAATATTTCCCCCCGTCTTTTAGGTTAAACATACATTTCTTTAAAAAAGCATATTAAAGTTATCCGTAACTATTCGTTTTGAGCAAAAGACCTCTGAGGAGGAGATAGTGCTTAGTATGGTGAACTGTTTTTCCAGCCAGTCCATTTGACATGGCCACACAGTGACACTGAGAACAGAAGAGAGTTAATAGCACAAGCATCAAAATCCTTTAAGAAAATAATTTTGTGATTCAGCTTTTTTTTTTTTAATTGTGAGACTTATTGTAAAAGAAGAAAAACAGGCAACATGTGGTAACTTTAGTCAGCATTTCTGAACTGGGAATGATAAACACCTCTGCCTGGCTCTGGCATTTATCAGGACTGGGATATTATTACCACATAGAGTCACAGCATGGTTACTGTTATCATCGGAAAAAAGAGCCAGCTAATCTTAATGGTTTGTAAAGCCGTTACCTGCACTGGTCTGACATTTATCATGATCATTTTACCACATGGGTCCTACATAGCAAAGGTCTTTTATCTGGAAGGGACATCACTATGAATTATTATTTGCAGCTAGGTAGAAAATTGTATGTTGTAGATACCTTTTCTCATTATAAATCACATAGTCACATTTCACCATTTCCCCCAGAAAGCTGCTGAGCCCAGGTTTTTTGCCACAGCTTGCTTTCCTCTCCATCTCTCTCTCTCTCTCTCTCTCTCTCTCTCTAGTTTCTTGAAATTATTAGCTATTTTTTTCATTAATACCTTTAATATAATTTTGGAAAAACTATATATACAGTAGGTAAACATAGGGAGATACTTTCATTATAGTTAGGGGACTTTCCTCTACATTCTGGGAAGGGGCTGCACAGTACTTTTAGAAATTGAAGTTGATAAACTCTCTACTTTTGCTGCTGTTGTTGTTGTTTAAAATGCTTATTCTCCTTTCTGTCTTGGTGGGCAGACTTTTCTGTTCCTGACCTTGCCAATAGAATATTTACCAGTAGGTCAAACAAAATTTCTGATGCTTGATTTGAAATACTCAAAATATGAATGCTATCTCTTGCTTGAAATCCTTAGCTTGGAAATGTGTTCTCATGAGGAGAAAATATACTTTTATTTTGCCAGATTGTGAGTCTTTTCAGATTTTGTTTTAGCAAGTTACAATGGAGTAGAAGTTTCCTCCAACAAATTTGTTTAAAGAGATGCTTAGGTTGTGTCCGTATCTATGTCCTAATCATATAAATTAACATACAGCAGAAAGGAGGATATTAAAAGGTACCATGTTTTAGAACCACCAGACCAAGTCAGTAAAGTGAAAAGCATTAATTTGACAATGGAAAATTGCAGTGAAGAGCCCAAGTTGTTTACCATGGGGAAGAAATGAACAAATCCTCTCTTTTAAAAAGATTGAGACAACTAATCTTCTGAAAGAGATATTTATATATTTTCTTCTTTCTCAAGTGTTCCATTAGGAATAAACAAGCCAGAAATTCTGCACTTTTATAATGAAGAGGGAGGAGAATTCCTTGCCATTTTTGCATTTAGGAAGAAATGTGCAAGAAGAATGTGACAATTTAAGCAAATCAAGATTGTTTCAAATGGATCACAAACGGGACTTTGTGGGATATTTTATACTAGCATGTGAAGCAAACAGTAAATTTGAAAGGAGGATTTTCTCAATGGTCTAGTTCTGATGTGTTTTCCCATTTCTTTGTGTGTTTAAAAGAGGCTTGGATGTGGTGTTTTAATATTGCTTCGACTCTTTTGCAAATGAGTTCTGGAGAAATATTCGCACATGAAGGAAAGCCGATGTGCTGTAATGCTGACAGCAGCTGGGGGGATATGAATGAAGAAACCAGATTCCCAAGGCTGAATTTAGCAAAAATAAACACCTATCATTCCATTAAAAAATTACCATTTTAAATGTTTTTGGGCATCAATAGCAGACCACTCTCCCTTTGATAAAACCAATATGCTTTTTTCCCCTTAAATAACTCCATTCCTTAAGGGGTGGGATAAAAACTTTAACCTGATGTGCAATATTTTGCAGTGATGTGCATTCGTTTGCTGCCCTTGCTACATTTGGCTACACGTTAATTTTTGTGTTATTATCAATTTCTTCCAAAGGAAACAGTTTCTGTTTCAGGAACCTGTGAGACATGCTTGCATACATTTGGGTGTGGTGCAGGAGGGGGTGGTTGGAGGGGGGTCATTTGTGAAATTAACCTGTCCTTTTACTACTTTAAAATGAGTTGCACACACTTTGGTTCAGTCTTCTAAGGATTTCATTGTAAAGGGGTGGTCCAGTATTCCAACCTACTGCCTTACCAATCAGAACACGGCGACACTGTTAAAACAAACAAACAACAAACAGGCTTTCGTATTCTTCTATTTCAGAATGACTCTTTTGTTCTAGTTTAACATTTTCCTGCCATTATTGCCCCCCAAATACTGCAACCTGGGAGCGTTTCCAGTAATTAGCCAGGGGCTTTGCTGCTTGGATTTTCCTCCTTTTCCGGGGGAACTGGGTGAATCGTTGAGTGCTAATGAATGTCGGAGACTTCTAGCAGTGGTTCGAGCCAGGCACAGCGCGGGCAGACGCTTTAAGCTTCCCACTGTGCTGCAGTGCAAACTCCCCGCTGTTATGTTTACCAGAGTTTTAATGTCTGCGAAAAATTCCTGATGCAACCGAATTACATGATGCCCTCTTGCTTGTCTAACCCCACCCCCACCCCTCCACCCCTCCACCCCTCCACCCCTCCACCCCTCCACCCCCAATTTGGCAGACTCCCTTTGCCCCTGCCTATTACAGAAAGCTCCTTCTCAACTTTGTGGCCAGCTTACCACTTCAATTCTTGCCATGAGAGCCCAGCTGCTTTGCAGCCATGTCTGGAGGACCATACACGGTCGATCTAGAAGTTTCTGGAGGATTACACCCACCCTACTCTACTGATGCCACCTAATAACAGCCATGCTCCTTTCCACTGCATTTGAATTTCATCGGAGGTAATGTTAAAGCGACAAAATTAATCATCGGTATTGACAAACCCAGTTTAAAAATGTAAAGGTAGTTGGTGAAAGGCACTGTGTCTTTAAAGAAATTTATTGAAAGACCTCAGACAATCACTGCAAACTAAATAATGTGCTCTAAGATGAAAACAGCCAATCTGTGATTTAACTTGATTTATTCTTTGTCCTTTTCTTAAAAATGGTTATCTCAAAGAAAATGACCATCCCATTATATTGTAAATTGATGAGTTCACCAAGTGTGATGTACAGTGAAGTTTTTAATGAATATTCATACAACTCTTTCCATCCATTAGCAGGACTTAAGACAATGAGGACTTAAGACTCATTCCCATTTAGACAGTAGAGGGGAAGTGGAATTAATAGCATAAACAGCCCTCGGAAAGTTTCACTTTAATGTATCAAACTCCAGGTGCCAGAGTTTGAGGAAAATAACCAATAATAGCCATTTTTTACATATTTGATGGGACTGATTATGCAATGTGCAACTCTAAATGGCTTATAGCACATTGTAGCATGGTTCCATCCCATTGGCTACAGTAGGGTGCAGGCAGATGGATGACAGTGACAGGGAGAGAAGTGCTTTTGCTTAGCCGTGCGTTAAGATGCCATCCAGAAGCTCTGTGCACCGCAGACACTTCATTAGGATGCCAGGATAATGGTAAACTACCACTCAGAGTGACACCCCATTTCCTGCTTACTGAGCGCTCCAACCTCGGCAGATGTCAACAATCTCACAGTGCTACAGAGCAGACCTAACTTTCCAGCCACTTTGACTCCAATTTTTTCCTCCTAACAGTGCCATACATTATGTGCAATATGTAACGGCAAACACCTCACCAAAAACAAAATCTGCCCAGTTCGTTAGGACCGGAGTGCTTAATTTTTTGCCTTTGAAAAGATAAGGTACAGGGAGTTGGGTAAGAGAATACGTCCATTCACTAATTTAACCTCAACATTTCTTGCTATGATTTCCATTTGCTAATCAGTTCAAAGTGTTAATTGCGTGGTGAACTCTGATTAATAGTCGTTAAACTCTGATCACAGGGGATATGTCTGTTTCTCTTAATTAATGTCCATTCCAAAGGTAAGAGATTGTGGAATTCCTTTGTTAAAGATTTTAAACTCAGTTTCGGTGTGGTTCTTAGTTGTCTGCCAAGAAAAGGCTGACTTGAGCATCTGGATGATATTTTCTGTGCAAATGTATAACTTGAGGCCATTCGCACACCACCTTACCAGCAATTCAAGCCAATAGCAACTTTTTTTTTCTATGGTGTAAAGTCCAAAATTCTTTTTATAAAGAACGAAGGTGTAATTTAGATAACGAAAAAAAATTCCCCAGATGGAAAAATAATACTTTGAAATCTATCATTATGATAAATGATTGATTTATGTTTTGTCATTCTAAGCATCTTCTTAGAAGTTCAAAGGGCCTTGCAAATGGCAGGACTAAAAATAAATATCCTCCTCTCAGGCCTGTTTCCATTTCCAGGTAAAGACGCAAATGTAAAGAAGAAGTCATAGGCAGAGGTCACAGTCCAAAGGAGAATTTGAATGCAAACTTTCAATGTGATGTCCTCTGAAAAGAGGTGATGCAAATCTTGACTTTTGGTTTAAAGTGGCATCTGGTTGGCAACACTTAACCACCTCTTGGAACCTGTCACTAACTATGCTTGAACACAAAGAAGATAGACTAGAGTCCCCGAAATAAACAGGAGCTGACAATCAACATGGTGTCAAGGAACTAAGAATAATTTCCTTGAAGACAGATTGAATTTAATTGGAAAATGCCAGGTGGTAGGACCACCTGAGCTATGGAGCTATTGAACCAGAGGGCTTGACTTTCTGAAAACAGATATGTCCTTATCTTTCCTCAACTGTCTGATTTCAAAACCAGTTTCAAGGTCTATGCCAACCTGAAACACTGGGTAGCACTCTCTAATGCTGTTGAGTAGTGTGAGTGTTTTCTCTATTTCCTTTCTCACTGTCCTCCCCTGTTCTAACTATAGACCAGGACTCCTTTGTCACCTGTAATAATTTGGAGATAGCGTTTTCATGAAATAACTAAGGAGACTGAGAGTAGGCAGAAAGGATGCTCTGATAATGGCACATTACATCCCAATAGACTCTGTGGTCCCACATGTAAAATGTAGCAGGGATGGAGACTGGTAAAAATTTTTCTTAGGAATAAATTCTTTGAATTCTAATGTTTTATTTACGTATTTCATCTTTGAGAGTGTAATGAGTTAAGGAATATAGTGGGAGGGAATTCAATATCAGGATGGTGGGGCCACCGTATTTAGCATACTAAATATGCTACGTAAGAATTCATATAAGAGCTATGATTATCAATTTGTCATGTGGGTATCGCTCCAAGACAAGGATTTGACTCAAACTGAAGCAGAGGGTAACAGGCAATATGCGTGTTTGGTTACATTTCCATCTTTTGAGATGACTAAACACAACAAAATTTACAACAATGCATGACCTTTAAAAACACTCATTTCAGATAAGAGAACAATGCTCAGAAGCACAGAACTTTCACAACGACCATGAGACAAACAGGAAACTATTTAGCATCTTCAATAGAATTTGAAACACCAAGGATTCTAATGAAAAGGAGCAGCAGGCCTCCATCAGGAGACAATAGGGTAAGATGGAAGGAGACTAGGATAATGATGAGATAGTGGGGAAAAAGACAGTGGGAAAACTAAAAATGCAAAGTAATTTTTTTAATTGCCAAAAAATCAGGTCAGTGATACGGATGCCAAACTAGAGAAGTATGCCTCGAATGTGGAAATGAAAAAATGATAGGAAAAAAACATGTTAGGGAGAAACCAGAACCTTTGAAAGCTATACAATAATCAAGAACAAAATTAAAGCAAATTCTGGGAATAAAAAAAACTATCTCAGTATTTAAAATGATGGCCAGATTCTAAGAAAACGTTACTGTAAGTATAGACCCTATCTAGATGTATTTTGGCACAACTTCAAAGTGATAAAGATCAAGGATAATCCTATAAGTATTCGAACAAAAAGAAGACCAAGTAAGTAAACATCCAGGCTTTCCTAACACTCATGTCCCTAAATTCTAAAGTAAAACAAAGCAGTATCTACTGTTTATAGGGGGGAAACTGTGGCCCCAAACTGTGTGTACTCTCATATTATCTTTTGCATGTTAAAACAGCAGAACGACATTCTCATCCATGCAGAGATTTATAATAGCACTGTTTCCTTGAAAAGTTTACTGGAAGGCTTGCGTAAGCCTACCAAGTGATGAATCAAAATTTGTAACTCAAAAATAGACATCATAAACAAAACTAAGTATCTGCTTGGTTTGGACCCAAGACTCAGATGGCACTATTGGATTATTTCTCTTTGGCTTCTATTTAATTCTCAGACCAAGAGTGGTCCTCTATTCACAGTTCAGGTGAAAGCTCTGGGGACATATGATGACCATTTAAAATGGTGACTGGTGCTATTCAGTTCTGGCGTTTGCTAGCAAGCATCCTACTGGAACATTGCACAGGAGAGTTACTAAACAAGACTTCTCTTCCCCTTTTAATAATCAAAGCTTCAGAGAACAGCGGAATGTTTGCTCCCATTGCTAAGACTCTTTGGTAAACATTCTTTGTATCTATAATAATTGTGTTGAAAAAACTGAGTCTGGGGACAGCTGAAGTGATAAAGATCGAAAAATCAAGTAATAATAGGGATTGTATATGAATTTTCCTACGGTCCATTTTTTTTTTTTAAGACTTAAGTAGGCTAGGGAGAAAAATGCCAAGCAAACAGGTCAAAAAGAAATATTCCCAGAATATGGTGATGAAATTTAGAGTGCTTTTAATTTTCTTCTTTTTACTTTTCTGTTCAAGTTAGCCTCGATAAATATTTATTACTCTTATAATCTGTTACAAGAGACAATTTAAAATAAGCTTGTATAATTGCTTAGATACCATATAATTATATATCTTTACTAAACAGTTTATTAAAAAGACTAGTAGAAAACATACCAAAATATTAACCATAAATTCTCTTTGAATAAGAGCAGTATGGATGATTTTCTTTCGTTTTTAAAATGCATTTTCCACATTTTCTGTAATAAGCATGTGCTATCTTGATGATAAAGCTAATTCTCCACCTTTGGTACACATGATAGCCATCAGCTGTTCTATGGCACAGGAAAATACCCTCTTTTTGCAGATGAAAACATTTCTAGGAAAATAATATACTAGACTTCCTTCTAGGTATTTCTGTTGCAGTTCATCTTTTGTTTCATGAATATATTCCAGAATCAAAGAAGCAAATTTGAAATTTGACATTGTCTTCCCATGGCTGAAAATGTTGGGTTTAGGGTGCTTGCAGGGAGAATAGAGAAGATAGAAAGTGCCACAGTCCCCGGTGCTATATGTTTGCCACCTGAAGAAAGGCAGCTGGTCTTGCAGGGGTTTGTATGTAAATATATTTTAGTTCCATATTCTAATTTCTGTTTCTTCCTCAAACAAATCTTTTCTTAGAGTATTATATTGCTTATAGGACTGAACTTCTAAAGAGTGGAAACTAAAACTTACAAACATAGCACTAGTTCAAGGATGAGATTTCATGGTAGTATTTCAAAGTTAAAAAATAAGCTGATATTCATTTTATGCTGAAATACACATACCCTACCCCTTTAAGCCATACCCATTTCTCTTCTCTTTTGGAAACTATGTTCAAAGGCATTCTCTACTTGTAAAATCAAAGAATGAGGAAGTGTCCTTCTAATTTGTATCCTTAAACTTTACTTTTGTCCCAATTTTTCTGTACGTATTAGATTCCCAGTTAACATCTGTTGATTGAATTGACTCAGTTCTTCAGGTCATTTTACGTGCATAGTGAGAAATTATTCTTTATAGTTAGCATCAGTAGTTAGGGCCTTATTCTTATCAGTAGAAACACAAGTAACCAAAAGTTAAATATTCGGAATGTGTAAGTTGCTGGACAAATAAAAATTACATTTTTTCGTTTGAATTTTATTCAAAATTCATGTTCGGTGCGTAAGGACCACTAATCTGGAACAGGTAGGAACCCAGTGTATCTGTAATATTTAAGAGGGCCCCCTGATGGTTAACGTTAGAAATGTCTCCTGTTTCCTTTCTGTCCTCCAGCTGACCAGACATATTTACGCATGTGTAATTGGTCATGTGACTTGAAGTCAGTTGGGATGGGTGCAAAGTCAGCCCCCATACTTGATTAATATCATTTCCAAATGAAATATTTTAAAAAGCAATCATTTAGCTTAAGGGATATAAAAAGGCAATCTCCAACAAGTAGCTAGAAATGTAAGAATATGGAGAATGTTTTAAACAAAATTAGACTAAAAAGTAAACTTGCACACATTACAATGAGATTCCTTTCAGAGGTTGGAAGGGATTGCTGTAGTAAGGGATTAGTGTTTTGCAAAGGCCTCTCTGTTCTTTTAAAATGGATTTTTGGCTGAATTTTTAAAAAAAGAATAAAGTAATCATTTTCTCATGTAAGCAAGCAGTGGGCCTTTTCACTGGTACACATGGTCTAAGATTTTAGAAATAAAAAAGAAAATAATAATGAAGGATGCAAATGATATTCTTTTCCAGCTAACATATTTTTTTTTTTGAAAAAAGTAAACATCAGCTCCTCAAGGGAGATTTCGATTTGAAGACTGTTTATTATATCATTTGAATAGGACTAGACCTGGCCTTTTGACTTTGAACCACTACCAAATTTCAGGCTGTGAGGAAATTGTTCTACATTTCCTGACAAATTGAGTTAAGCAGACATTAAGTGGGCTTTAAGAAAACAAATGGCCATCTTTATCACAGGTGGACACTGATGGCTTAATGGGGCCTGGGCTGATTGTATCACTTCTAATGGCTTGACGGGAAGCATTAGGGTTTTTGCATAAAGAACTGGCATTGCGAACCCTGCTAACACAGACCTGTCAAGCGCTCTGTATCCCTTTGTGCACGGAAGCAGATGTTTGTATGTATACTATGAACTGGCATTAGAGCAAGCGACAGATGCCTGTATGAATGCCAGGTTTGTGAATTTTTACAGCAGGAGCATGTTCTGAGGAAGTGCAGCCCTGCCCTCTATCATAGGTAATTCCCAATGGAACTTGCTAAATCCCAGCTATGTTTTCATTATTTGGCTTTCCTAGCAACTGGATGAATGTGTCTATCCTGAAAATGCAAGATGAGAGCCCTACCAAATTCTTACAGATTTGCAAATAGCTTGTCTGTGTTTTGAACTTGGACTTTCCAGGCAACGCTTTGCCCTGTAATCGCAACCAACTTACTCAAAGGAGCGGGTGGTATTACAGCTCTCTAATTAAAACTTCCTTCAATGTTTATCTGTCAGTCCTCCCCCATGGTCTCCCTACATCCCCACCCCCACCCTCCAGGAAATGCGAATTCCATTTGTAGGTTTTTCTGTCCTGAAACATACAGAACTTACACTCTGGTTGTCTGTCAACAACAGAAACAGGTAGCTTGCAGTCCATTAAACAAACACAGTGCCCCCCTCACTTTTATTTGACATTTTATTTGGCTGTGACAAATGAGCAGCAGTTGGATTATAACATAATTTGTCTTGTCTTTATTACCAGCACAAAGGACACCATTCATTAATTATTCTGCCGTTGCAGCTTAACACTGACTGGAAAGGTCCCTCTTCGGACAGATGGCGGGGACGATGTTATTTATATCAATCAGCCAAAATCCTCAACAAGGATTACTGTTCCTGAGACTACAATGATTTATTTCTTTTTACCTCACCCTCCCTCAACCCCTTCTGCTTTCAGAGATTTCTCTATAAAAACGAAATTTGATGGGAATCTTAAAGCAAAGCCATATTTAACCTGTTAGCTTGCAAAACAACATGCATGCTACATCAGTTTAACTGCATGACATTAGCTGCATATTTTTTAAACTGCTCGGGATTTTTGATCTTCCATTCTAGAGCAAAAGATTAACCGAAGGTCTCAGGGTAGCAAGTTCAGCAGAAGTTTGCCTCTTCTGTGACATTGTATTGCTGTGGCCCATGGGACTTCCCCCGCCCCCGGACCCCCACCAAGGATATAGTGCTGTCAAGATTTTTTTTTGCCTTTGTGGAGATGAGATGATCCATCTTATTCCAGAGTCCACAAGACTTTCTGCAAGATCAGCTAGGATGTTTGCACAAAATAAAAATAACAACTAAAACCAAAAAAATCAGAAACACCCTTACCTCCTGTCTAACTTAGAATTAAAAGAGTGAAGATCTCTGATTTCTCCTGGACCCACATTTCTATGCAGAATCATGAGGTGGTTATTTGGTTATTCAGGTGGTAGTGGTGGGTGGTTTACCTTGCATGTTTTGTGTTGCTAACAATTCTGTCCAATACATGCTGATTGAGCACTAATAAAAGACTAGACCCAACCCAGATGTGACATTCTTCTACACATTTTTCGATAGTGCTTCTGAGATGTGGCCATTTCTCCAATTAAAATCTTTAGGAGAAGAGTATGTGCAAAAAAAAAAATACAGATCATTGGGGCTGAGGCACTGAAAGTTTTTTTTTAAGTTCTCTGTTCTAATATTATAAAGAAAATAATGCAGAAAGTTTTTTGTCTTCAGAAATTATTGGTATAACCTTGCTATCCTGATTAGTTTGCAAATATTAAAAGTCCCATCAAGACAAATATCAGCAACATGCAAATACCCTTGCAGGTTGTGATTAAGATTTTAAATGTATCCTTTTGCTTTTAGTTAATGAAAAACAAAGTCTTGGAGGATCTAAGTTGTAATTTATTAAACATGAAAGGCTCCTTGATGAAATATAGAAATGAGATATATTTTGCATTTCAAAGATTTAAGCTGACAACTTACTTGCATGCAAATAAGAGCAAGATTTGTAAAAATATTTGAAAAGAAATTATTCCTGAATGTACTTATTACAATAATGTGGCATGTAGATAAGAGAAACACACAGCATTAAAAGACATTCATTTCTCCAAAGTCTTAAAATTAGCTTCTTTCTGCCATTGTGTATTAATGTTCTTCTTCAGGAATGCAGCATATTAAAGAACTGAACAGAATTAGTAATAAATTTGTTAATTACAAATTTAAGCAACACAACTGTGTTGTTTTCCCAATATGTTTTTTTTTCAAAAGCAGAATTGCTAATGCATTTTAATCATTTATGTATAAACATTTGAGGATAAAATATTCTGAAGTTTATCAATTTCAAGAGCTGTTTATTTGCTAGCAAAATAGGCCATGTTATACAACATATATCTTATCATTTTTGCTCATCAAATCCCCATTTGCTGAATGCAAATTTTCCTGGTCTAAGTGCTCTTGCACCTCAATTTAAATGAATAATAGGATCGACTCTATTAAAATCAGTTTAAGGTTGCCATGGGTGACATATCAGTAGGGTTAAAATGAGAAAAAAAAGGTCACAGAATCAGTCCTTACAACCTGTTTTTTATCATAATGAAGCATATGTAAGACTCAACGAAGGCTTAAATAACAATATGTCACTTAGGCAATACTTTAGTTTGTGGGTCTTCTTAAAAAATCTTTTTTTAACCACGATGTATTCCAAACAAAATAAACGTAAAATTATAGTGCCATCAATAACTCTGAGAATGTATTCAGTTGCATTGAAAATTAGAGAGTAAGCTCTTATGCTATTACACAAGACTGACAGATTGTGGATTTGTAAAAATAACAGAGAGCTCCTCAAAATAAAGGAGGAGTAGGTACTTTGGCTGCGGTAAATCTCTTGCTACAAGGAACCAGCTAGGTGTTATAGTCAAATCAACAGAGCATACAGAAACTACACTCAAACATCTCATTTGAGAAAAATTTTGTGTCCTCTGCCAACCAGATTTAAAAGATCATTCATGCAGTCATTAGTAGGTATTAAAAACACCACCACCAGGCATGGACGATATCCTGGAACAAACCTTTGGGCAATAGTTTTAGGCTCTTGAAAGCTGAACAAGCAAGACTTTGGGGTTACCGGAATATATATGTGATCATATATATATGAATCTTCATATTTTAAAAGTCAATCCTATTTATTAAGGTCAGTCACACTTTTATGCCGATTTTATATTATTTATGATTCTCATTTGGATTTCACAGAATCACATTTTTGTTACAAGTGCTTTATTTCCTATCTTTTTTTTTAACCTGCAATAAAAGAAAAAAAATCTTATTTGCTAAGGTTACAGTGTTAGTTTAATTTTCATAGAAGCGGTGGAATATTTTGAAGTGAGTAACATTTACCAAGTCATTAGTTTTATGCAAACTAGGAAGGAAGATGAAAGAAAAAAAATTATCAATTATTTATAGATTGTTAAAATGTATCTTAGTGCACTGCTACTGTATAGAAATGACAATTAGCCAAACTTACCTTCTTTAATTAATAATGCATACATTATGCTCTTTGGGCAACTAATCACCAGCTCTACAAATTTGTTTGACACTGTTGAAGATACCTATCACATGGGTTAAAAAAAGAACAATGCTCTGCCAGCTGCAGCCAACTTTCAGCCTTCTAGCAATGCTTGAAATGCAGTAAGCGGTTCCAGAGAGCAAAATGGTGGTCTTTTAGCTTGACACTATGAATATGGCACCGAGCTGCAGAGTGCTGCCTGTCATGCCTTTGCCACCAAACAACGCACATTTTATCCCAAACTGGTTACTGATTGATGAAAACCCTCAGTCTCTATCTCCTGTGTTAATTTCCATTATCTTACAGTGAGAAATCATTGCAGGTAAATTTGCTCGTTGCCTCAAAGCTGCATTTATCATATTTTCCCTCCCCTCAAACTAAAATGGAAACACAGTTGCATAAAAGGATGGACTGTGTGGAAACTGAACTATTACAGAGAATCCGGGATGAATGGTCACCATGCTTACCACAGAGAATGCCAATCAAACCTGTGATTGCAGCAGTTTGTTGCCATGACTCTCAAAATTTATTTTTAATAAGACGTAAACATCTATCTGTAATATATTTAGACCAGAAGGAAAAGTACAGTTTTTTTTTAATTGCCTGCCTCTGCATCTCTTCATACTCTAAGGATGGCAAACCCAGTCTCCTATTTTACCCATAATTCTGAGGTCAATGGCAGCCACTGGTACGTTTGTAAGTTTCACATATGCTACTAAATTAACATAAAGGCCTTGGCAATCTATTTCTCAGAGGTACAAAATCATAGTATCATATTGAGCAGTATATTCAAGTGGTCAACAGGCTTACTGACATTGGGGCCAGGTAGACACTTGGCTGTCACCAATTTTGTCCCAGAGTCACAGACACCACATCGAGATAGCAGCTTGTAGCATTTGGAAGGAGAAATGAGACTGGTGCGGCTCCCTCACATATGGTGTTTAACAGACTACACTTCCCATTTGCTCCTCCGAAAGGTGTGCATTTTCGAGGGATAATGCCAAGTGTTCTTTGTGCTATGGTGTCTTTGCATTGAAAGGTGATGTGTCTGACACATTTTGGCAGGCTACTGCGAAGAGCTTAAAAATTTTCCACTGACTTTTACTAAGACTTAAGAGAATAACATTGTACTTTATCAAAGGTAATAATCTGGTGGTGCGGATGACAGGGTCCTAGTTCTGGAGTGATCTGAGAACATGGATGTTCATTGATGATATTCCTCACTATCCCGTAAAATTTGTTTTGTTGCTTTTTTATTTAAATACATACTGACTGGTAGATCGGCTACCTAAGCAGGTTTATCATTTTAAGTAGAGTCTGAATTGGGATTTGAAATGTGGCTACAGTAAAACTAGAATGTGTCTTTCTTGTGAAATTCTCTCCTCTTTTTCAGCAGCTTTAAATGAAATGCAGAACAAGAGTCAGAATAAATGCAGGGGACTTTTCTCAGAAGCCTGAGAGAAGAACCCATTCTATATGTAAACTGAAGGAAATCTTCATTTCTATCATGAGCATTGGGTATTTCCCCACCCACCATTTAGAAGGATTTCTGTTAGTCTTTTGTGAAAGATTGCTCTCATTTATTTAACTCATGCCACATGGCTTAGCTTTATAACCAGTATAGGATTTCTAGAGATTAAAAAAAAAATCCATTTTGTATCTATGGAAATACAAATCTGGAATTTAAGCCATAATTGCTGCAAGTTTTCCACATTATAGTATAAAATTGCTGGATTTATTAATGTTGGGCATACTTCAACCACTCCATGGTTTGCCCTGGTCAATGGTTACCTGTCAAAATGTGAAATCATTTTTTAAAAATGCTCCATGTCACAGAGAAAAATAATGTGTGAATTTTTTCTGTGTTTTTGTTTGTTATAAGGAAAGTATTTGCAATAATTTATGGCAAGTCTTGGAATTATAAATATTAAGGCATTGCCAAATGATTTAACTATCCCTCCATGGCAAATTGTCTTTAAACACCACAATTTTTTTCATTTTTTTTATCATTTACTTGTGGACCAGCAACACTTGCAGGCTCTTGCCCCTGGCCTTCTGTGAGAATGTTAGTTAGCAATGCTCATAAAAACTCAATTCATCAATGTGAACATAATTTGCTATGAACAGAAAGCTCACAAAAGGGTGAATTTGTCAGATAGACAGGTGGCCTGAGATCTCTCCCTGATACTGAATGATATGAATAATAGATTCTGGTAAATGTATGCCAAGACTTGAGCTGTAAACACAGCTGCCTCCATTCCCTTCCAGAAAAACAGCTTCGAGGACGAAAGTACAGGAACCACGGTTCCACCTGAGGACCTAAGCTTGCACACACACACACACGCGCGCGCGCGCGCACGCACACACACACACACACACACACACACACACACACATTCCTCATTCAAGAAACAACCTTCATAAAAGAGGACAGAGTTAAAGGAATCTTCATGTTTTTCCCTCTCTATGCGAAAGACATTTTACAGCTATCTTGGGCAGGGGAGACTAGATAGAGAAGAGAAAGAAGAGAAAGGAAATAGATTTTCCTAATGGTTCTGGTTCCATATTATTCAAATGTCTTATTTTATAAAATACACAAATCAACAGAGCTAATAAACTTTGCAATATTATAACTCCTGTTTTCTAATGAGCAAAAATAAGAGAGCAGGTTGGCTCTGTGCAGAAACACTGTGCTTGAAATCATTCTAGTAATTCATGGCTATTTGTCTTATGGGTTATTAAGTATTTATTAAGGTTCAAATGTAATGTAGCCTTTTCTCCAATTTACTCTGAACTTTAAAAATCTATTTTGCAAATTGTTTTCCAGGTAATGCACATACCCACTTAAGAGTTGATTCTCAGGATTTAGAAGATTCTGATTGAGTGCACCATATATTTTTTTAGTCTTTATAGATACCGCTGCATATAGAGTGACCTATTCTGATAACATTTATAATTGGCTGTCAACTGGCAAAGACATTGGTTAGGTCCTAAAACAGTAAAGTAGTATTTTTTAAAGTAGAATACACGTATTATTGGTGGTACAAGAGACAAATTTAATGGTTATGTATTTATTTTAATGAGTATTAAGAAAACATGACACTAAAAATGTATGCTTTTATGGACATTAGTACTTAGGATAAAGCTATATATATTTAAATATAAAAGTCATTTGATTTTCAGGAATCTATTACTGAAAATATTATCAATGAAATTAGCATATAGATCAATGAAGTTTGGGAAACCTGACAACCTCATTCCAATCACCAAAATCACATAGAAGATCTTATCAAATATAATTAGAATATAAGGCCACAGAACATAGAATTGTGACATTGTTAGAGCTGGGGTAGACCGTAGGATCCATTCTGCTTCATTCTCCAATTTTCACAGATGTAAAGGCTATGTTTTACAGAGAAGAAAAGCCATCTATCTAGTAATGGACAAAAATGCAAGTAAAAATCAGGGCCTCCCATAGGCTAGTGGTCTTTGTTGTTAGGAAGAAAGGAACAAACAAAATTTGGCATCACTTACATTCACTCACACTTGATTTCTAGAAGGAATACTGAATGTTCTCTATAATAGGTTTTTTTCTTGACTCTTTATTCACTAGAGAATCCCTAGAACTTCTTACTAATATTTATTATGATTTTCCCAGCATGCATACACTGAACAGGAGTTAAATTTGGTGTAGTGTATAGCAAGGCACTCTAATAGGAGAGTCAAAATAGAGGCAACCATATTCTTCTCCTTTTGAATTTTCAGAAGAATTAATATCTTCCTCTCTTTTTTCACATGACTTTTCCCTTTTCTTTGCACATGAGTCATACACATTGTCTTTTCTCTGATGGCGTAGTAGAACTTTGCATGCGGAAAGTTCATCTTTGGTTTTTAAAAGTTTCTCATCTCTGTTTCTTCACAGGGTAAGTTCTCAATAACTTTGTTATGCACAAATGAATTCAATTCTTTGAATCTCTATTAATATTGCCTGATCTATGACTCTATTATCTACAAACGTTATTTCATCTAGTCCAATCAAATTCAATCCATCAAATACTTAAAAACTTTACCAAGCACTTGGTCTAAATTAAATAATGTTCTGAGTGCTATGAATGACAGAGATAATGATTTTTAGTCTTACGGGCATACCAACTAGGAGGGGTGATATAACATGACACAATTAAATGCAAAGCACAGTAAAGAAGTATAAATATCTATGGAAGAAGAAAAATCTAGCTATCTGAGAGAATCCAGAAAGGCCGCATGAAAGTAGAGCTGAGGGTTCCAATAATCAAGGAGTTTTGCTTCATTCCCTACTGTAGCATCTAAAGATAAATACAGCAATATGCATTCCCTGATTTACCCACTGATTCTGGGTCCAAACTTTTGATTTAGTTACCAAGTACACCAACCATGTGTTCCAAAATTTCATGTTCACAACACAGAAATCTCCAGGCAGGCTCATCAATGTTAAATTTCCTATTTCATTTCATTGCTTTAAGATTTTGCCTAACTACTCAGTCAGTTAAGCGTCTGACTTGGTTTCGGCTCAGGTCATGATCTTACGGTTTTGTGAGTTTGAGCTCTATGTCAGGCTCTGCACTGGCAGCATAGAGCCTGCTTGGGATTCTCTCTCTCCTTCTCTCTGTGTCCCCCGCCCCCCACCTGTACTCTCCCTCAAAATAAATAAATAAACTTTAAATAAGAATTTAAAAAGTCTTTAAAAAAAGAGTTTTGCCTAACTGGTAGACTGGTTCTCCACCACTTTCAGAGGCTCTGAGTTAACTTTAAAATCACTGGAACCATAAGGATTAATGAAACGATAAAAGAGATAACTCCTGGAACCATGTAGATTCAAAACGAGGTAACAGTAACAACCATCAATAATCTTTCAATTACCTTCATTTTGTTTTTAGTTGAAGTAAAATTGAGGGAAAATTCATACAGTTAAATGCACAAATCTTAAGTGTACAATCTGATTAACTTTGACAAATGTATGCATTCATGTAACCAACATCTCAATTGAATTAGAACAATGTATAGCACATTTTCTCACCATCAAAACTTCCATCAGACATCTTTCCAGTCAATCTTCAACTCCCTCATATGCAGCCATTATCCTGCATATTCAGTCATAATAGATTTATTTTGCTTGTTCTTGAACTCCATGTAAATGGAATCATGTAGGTATATACTCTTTTATGTCTGAATTCTTTTTCTCAAGAAAATTTTTAAGATCCATTTTCTTGTGTGTGTCCATAATTCTTTTAACATGCTTAATAGTATTCCATTATGTGATCTGTTGCCAAAGTACCCTTTTGATGAACATATGAGTCATTTTAAAGTTTTGGCTATAATAAAAAAAGTTTATGGGTTCTTGTAAAAGTTTTATTGCTGATAAATGTTTATTATTGTTCTTGGGTATATAAATAAGAGTACAATTTTTGAGAATGCCTAACATTTTTCTAAAATTATTATATCATTTTATGTTCTTCTCAGTAATGTGTAAGAATTCTAGTTGCTTTTTTCACCAATATTTAGGATTATTAGCCTTTTTAATCTTAGCCATTCTGATTGGATAAAGTTGTATTCCATTGTGATTTTAATTTGCATTTCTTTGATGACCTATTAATGTCAATATACTTTTCAAATTTTCATATGTTTATTGACCATTCATATATCTTCTTTTGTGAAGATCTGGCCAAATATTCTGTCCACTTTTTATAGGCTTGTTTGTTGTCTTCTTCTTGATTTGTAAGATATTTTTATATATAAAGCCTTTGTCAGATATATGCGTTAGGAGCATTTTCCCCCTCAATTTGTGACTTGCTTTTTGTTTTCTTAATGGTGACTTTTGTGAAGTTCAGTACAAATTTTTCTTTTAAGGTTATTAATTTCTGTTTTGTCTAAAAAACTTTTGCCTAGGAGCACCTGTCTGGGTCAGTGGGTGGAATGTGCAACTCTCGATCTCGGGGTTATGGGTTCAAGCCCCACATCTGGGATAGAGATTACTTAAAAAAATAAAATAAAAACATCTTTGCCTACCTCCCAGGTCTTGAAGGTATTCTACAATATGTAGTTAAGTAGACTTGGATGTTACCTTTAAGTCTATGGTCAATCTCAAATTAATTTTGTGGATGTGAGGTAGGAACCAAAGGGTTTGTTTGTTTGTTTGTTTTTCATTTCCTAATCAACTACACTAGTGCTATTTGGTGAAAAGACTTTTCTTTCCTTCTTTCCCATTTATTTTTTTCTTCTTTTCAAGATTATGTTGACTGTTCTATGCTGTTTTCATTTCCACATTAATTTTAGAATCAACGTATCAATGTCTACCAAAATGCTTGTTGAAAATTTGATTGTGTTGAACACGTAGATTGATTTGAGTAGAATTGACTTCTTTTTTTAAAATAGACTTTATTTCATTTTTTAACGTTTATTTATTTTTGAGAGAGAGAGAGAGAGAGAGAGAGTGCAAACAGGGGAGGGCAAAGAGATGGGGAGACACAGAAACTGAAGCAGGCTCCAGGCTCTGAGCTGTCAGTACAGAGCCCGACGTGGGGCTTGAGCTCACAAACCATGAGATCATGACCTGAGCCAAAGTCGAAGTCTTAACGAACTGAGCCACCCAGGTGCCCCTGGTTTGTAAGTTTGAATTTGTTGTCTAGGGCTTTTGCTTTTCTTTCATACCTTTTCTGCTTAATATTTGCTGAAGTTTCTAGATTTATAAGTTGAAGTTTTTCATCAAATTTGGGATATTTAGGTCATTTTCCTACAAATATATATGTAAAATAGATTTCTATAATAGATAATATCTATTATCTGTCTTCAAGTTCACTAGTGCTTTATATTGTAAATATCTTTCTATTGATAAGCCCATTCAAAAATGTTTTTACTTCCGATACTGTACTTTTCAGTTCTAGAACTTCTTTTAGGTCCTTTCCTGTCCTTACCTTTCCTTCCTTTCTTTGTTTTCTACATTTCTATGTTGAGGTTTTCAATCTGTTGACTCAATAGGCCATGTTTTCCTTATGTCTTTGAATATATTTATAATAGCTAGTTTAAAATCCTTGTTTGCTAATTTTATTGTAATGATCATCTTACATTCTGTTTCTGTTGTCTGCTTTTTTCTTAATTGAGGGCCATATCTTTTGCTTCTTTACATCTCTAGCAATCTCCATCGTATCCCTATGGATGATATGTTGTAGGCAATCTGGATTATGTTGTCTTTCTTTAATGAGTTTAAGTTTTTATGGAAAGTAACTAAATTTTTGTCAGATACATTTGGTCTTGTGAGGATGTGTTATTTCTATGTTAGGGTAGGCCTGTTTCACTTTTGAACACAATTCTAGGTCTTATTAGATAGCTGCAGGCTTTCTGAGGTGTCACTTAAAATTTAAAATTGTTCAGAGAGATTTCTGTACTCTGAACTGAAACTCCAGTGTTTCTCAGTATCGTAAGACCTCTGTTAACTTGCTTCAGTTTCAACCCTGAACCAGGGTATCTCTGTCAGACTCATGGGGATATTTTGCACGTGTAGCACGGCTCTTAGGCACATGCATATAGTGAACCAACAGGTAAACTTCTGGAAGCCCCCTTTTCAAGGCTCCTTTTCTCAAACCATCCTCCATAAATTCCAGCCAATTTAGCAGTCCTGAATTTGGGCTTCTGCCTCTTCAACTGAACAGCACTCCCATCCTTTTTGGTCTCCATTTCCCTATGCAGCAACATCAAAGTGTATCTAGACAGAAAGCTAGAGCAATCATGAGGTTCATGACATGTGATTCCCTTCTTTTATTTTTTATTATCATAAGGCCTCTTATATTTTGTCAAATTGTATAGTTGTTTAGAGTAGGAGGAGAAATTCTTTAGCAGTTATTCCATTATGGAATAACTCAAAGTTTCAGGAATCAAAGAAAGAATAGGAATACGAAATAATTTCTTGATATGTTTGTATTCAAATTTGAGCTTAAACCAACTATAAATTATGTGTTTTCCCACTGCCCTTGGATATTTCTACTGTAGGCAAAGCAAATGAATGGAGACATTTATTTAACTTATTCTCATACTGGAACATTAATGGGTACCGTGGCAAGTGGAAGAACACTGACTCTCATACAGAAAGTATTCTGCCTTATTGGCTCAGCATTTCCTTCATTTCCTGACTCAATGGGGTAAGTTGAGATTCTGTACCCTTTTTATTAAATCAAATGTTTGATTTTTGACCCAAAAATATCAGTTTGCACTAAAGTCAATGTCAAGCAAGCCTACTGAATACTATACCTCAACTTTTCAGTTCTTCTAGACCCAAATGACTCTATCACTTTCTTATACCTCTTCTGAAATGAAAATCTACTAATCTGTTCCAAATAATGATCTTCCTCTCCCTTTATTTAGATAAAATACTATTTTTATTAGAGCAGATATGGCATGGCCTAGGTTTTAATTATTGTTATATTAGTAAAAATTATTAATGGGCTTTTCATATCATGAAGTACACACTGTCTGTGGTATATATAAAACTTTATAGAAAGTTTATATCATGGGGACCTGAATAGGTCAATAATGATCATTCTCTTCTTCAGCTGGTGGTGTAAAAGCAGAATGTCAGCCTGAATTCATACTAAACAACTGGTATGAATTTCCCTATATAAATATTCTATTTATATTTAGACAAATACATAAAGAAAATCAAAGCATTCAAATAAAGTATTAGAACACAATTGAATATACTGCATCCTTAACTCTTTAAAGATTATATAGAAATAAGAATAAATGACAGACAACCTGATTTCACAGACCTACCCCCAGCCAAATAAACTGAAGGCATGGCTATATAATAATAATGGCTGATTATAGATCATTACTGAAGCAAACTACTTGACTTTATGTTTTTTGCCATCGCTGTTTTAATGAGACACCTTTAAATTTGTCATTTGTTTAAATACCCCCAAATTTTGGTAGGACCCCCTCTAGTATAATCTTATTTAAGATATCCATAAATATGAGGGTACCTGGGTGGCTCAGTCAGTGAAGCGTCTGACTTTGGCACAGGTCATAATCTCACACTATGTGGGTTCAAGCCCCACGTTGGGCCCTGTGTTGACAGCTCTGACCCTGGAGCTTGCTTCAGATTTTGTGTCTCCTTCTCTCTCTCTCTCTCTCTCTCTGTGCCCCTCCCCTGCATGTGCTCTCTCTCTCTCTCTCAAAAATAAATAAACATTAAAACATTTTTTAAAATGTCAATAAATATGACGTTCTTGGTCAAATCAATAATCCTTTATGTTTGTCATTAAAGGAAGATTATCTTCTAAATCAGGAATGATGTGTTGCAGCCAACTGCCTCAATATGTCAAAAAGAGCCACTACTACTGACACATTCCAAGGAGCTACTCCTTCCAGGAGCCACTCAAGTAGAAATATTCAGAGCACCACACATGTGTATCTGGAAGCAAATCCCCCACTGCTATGAAGAAACTAGTTCATAAAGACTAACTTTTGAACAGCTGAACCAAAATAATAGTTTCACAAAAGGACCCTTCAAAGCAAAATCTAAAGCTGCTTCTTCATTGCATTATATTGTGTGAACATTGTTCATAGTAATATTCAAATATTGTTCAACAAGTAACATAAACCATTCTATTTAGCTTTCTGACACATCATTTTCTCAGTAGGCATGCCATTAACACACTGTTCTCAAAGAAAATACAGTTGTAGAAAGGAGGCAATGTAGTTAAAGCCAGAACTAATGAGTATTTCTGAGAATTCTTTTCCAGTAATTTCTGCCAATGGTTTCCTTTGGCCTAGACCTGATGTTTTACCCCCTTTAATCCATTCTTTTTAGTGAGTCAGGTCAATGTATCTGCTGGTTAAATAGAGATAATATGTTCATCTTTAGAAACCTGAAACATGCAAAACGATTATTTAAAAAAATACAAATAGTTTGAAATACAAAAATCAGTTTCTTTAGATTTCATTCATAAGACAGGGCGAGTTCTGCTGTCTGAAGGGGATGTGATATTGGAATAAGAGACATTGAAGAGTATGGGAGATGTAATCATGGCACAGAAAGAAATATGGTTGTAAGATGAACTTGAGAGGTAACGTGATCACTACCAGCAGCCACACGGTGCAAATAGCAGGAAGCCCACAAAGGGTTCTGGTCTCCCTTGACATGTTGGATCCCTCCCTGGGTACAGGCTGTTAGAACTATGAATGTGGAGGGCGCTGATGTATGGAATAGGCAGGGGGAGGTGGAAGCACCCTCATGTGTGTCCTTGATTTTGTGTGTCCTTTGCACAGCCTTTCTGCTGGTCTGGTAGATAGTATGACCGAAAAAGCAAACTCAAACTGATGGGAGTCATCAGTCTCACAAATTTTCAAACCCAGGTTTTGTCATCTGTACCAGCTCCACTTCCAGTAGAAGGTATGAAATGTATTACACAGAAAATATGTTGATACCAAGAAGGAATACAATAGCACTAGAAACACAGAGAAAGTGGTGAGGTCTTTGCACTATGAGAGGGAAAAAAAGTAGGCGATGTAAATAAAGGAAGCTGGAATGAGGTGGAAGGCAGAGGCAGCATTTGCTTTAAGAACCTTAACAAGCAAGAAGAGCCTTTTTAGGTGGAGCCTAATTCCTAGAGTTTTCAAGTCTCTTCTGTTGATCATGGAACACTTAACTGCCACCAATGGGCTCAGTTCCTCCCTGGTGCCCAAGGTCTGTCCTGACCTTAAGGTGGGCATTTAAGACACTCTAGCCTATGCCCCACATGTGCAACCTAAATGACTTGTCACTTTTGCCTCTTGTCCCAACCAAAATTTAATTTCAGTGTGATACGCTGGACTTCCACTGGGTCCCTTTTTGCCTGAATCTTCATGTTGGTCATGAGATCAGATATATCCTGGGTCCCTTTAGTGACTAGAGCCCTGTGGTCCTCTTCCTGTCAGTTGTTTGTGTGAATTATAAAATATAACTTAATCTTAGATTAACCCCTATGACTTCATGTTGTATATGCCTCCTGATGGAGACGTGAAGGCCTGCTGGACTGAAGCCTGTTAGTGCAGAAGAGGTTAAGTCTTCAGGTCATGGGACCAGAGATACCTGGATTTAAATTTTGGGTCTGTAAATTACTAGTCATCTGACCTTGGACAAGACCTTGAACAAATTACATAAATTTCTTAAGTGTTAGTTTCCTTAGTTTTTAAGTAGGGAGAGCAATAGGTGCCTCATCATGCTGTTTTAGTTACACTGACTTTATAGAAAGCCTTTAGCACGGTTTCAGTATGTAGCTGGTGTTCAGCTAGTCGTGGCTGTTGTTCTCACTAATATTTTGGATTTCCAAATGGTACCTACCTTGTGTCTTATCTTTAAATGTTTGACCCATGACATAGTAAGTTTAGTTTGTTCAGTCATTCAACCTAGTATATTCCGGACACTGTTCTAGGCATCAGTTCTAAGTCTGGGTTTCTCTCACTGGGCTCCCGCCTGGTATAGGTAACAGAGTTATGTCCAGCCATGCTCTAGGACAGGAGACATGGGAGAGGCAGTGCAGTTTAGTGGCTTAAGAAGCTGGCTTTGGCACCACGTTGTCTAGGTTTGAATGCCAGTCCCTCCACTGAGTAAACTAAGGAAAACTTTTCTATGTCTCAATTTTTTCTATTCCATAAAATAGAGATGATAATAGTACCTATCTCCTAGGATTGCTGTAACACTTAAATTGACAGTGTGCTTAGATTAGTGCTATTATTATGTGCTTATTTGGCACATAATAAATGCTCAATAAATGTGAGTTATGATTAAAATTTTAAGGTCTAAACCCAGGGATCTGAGCCTTGTTAGAAACTTAAGCTTTCAACCTAGCTATTGATTCCAATATCCAAAAACAATTAAAATTCTGATTGTTTCATAGAGGAGAGAAGAAAATCCTGGAAATTTATTTTGTTCCTATATGAATTTAATTATTCTCTTCTCCCTCCTCTTTAGATGGTGCTACTAGGAACCAAGTTTTGTGTTGTAAACTTGAATGATTCTGTGGCCCTCTGTGGCCTGTATCCTAGACTTTAAGGAATTGTCTATGTATTCAGCTTCAAACAGAAAGTTGGAATTGTTCATCAAAGAATTGGAATAACGGTGACTTGAACCACAAGTGCATCAGGACCTTGGGCTTCTCTGAGACAGAAATAACTGACAGATCAACAGCAGAAAAGGGAACAGGGTGACTTATTCAGAGTTAGATGGCCATGTAGGCTGCACAAACAGGAAGAGTCAGAATACAGACTTGTCAAACAGCAGCTTGTGCCTGCAAACAAAGGACCTAGTTTAAGGGCATGGGGTTTTAGAAAGGAATGCTAGTCTCTCATTTGTCTTTTCAGCTGGATCTGCATACATGGGTAATATCACCACAATCAACGATGTCATCTTTGAATAGGGAGGAATAGACTCTCACACAGAGTTTGCACCAGGGAGATCGTACACACAGATGAACAATTCATTAGTCATTCAGAACGCAAAGCTGTCGCCAAATTTTGCTCTGTATGCTAAACACAATACAATGATTGAAAATAAAAAGAAAATAGAATCAAGACAGTGAGGAAACCTTTTAGGAGGCGATGGGAATGTCACATCAACATATTGTCAAGATTCAGATGAATATTTCCACAGTATTTTCCATCCTATGAGATTTGAAAGTTAGCCTGTATATAGGTTTAACGACAGTGTTAACTATTCTCCATTCCAATATCACTCAAATTACAAAGCGCGCCTAAAACCCTTTTTGCTTCTCATCACTGCTTTTTTTCTTATCTGAACCTTTATTATGATTTGTTACAAATTATGATAAATTGCATTGTCTTGAAGATTTAATCAGCATGCCTCTGTTGTGCACGTACTTTCAAAGTAGTTCTTATCGATAATTGTATTTTCATAATAAAATACATAGTCCTTATGTGGGGTAGTCTCTTTCTTTTGCATGCTTGTACCTCTCCTCATCTCCTCCTACTTCTCTGTCTATGCATAGCTGACATTGACTACACATTTGTTCTTTCATTAATTTGTACAAGGACAATGCAAGATTTCAAGTATTTATCATTTAAGCAATGTGATATCCTATTTAACATGTGTGGTAGGCAGGATAATGGACCCTGGAAGATGCCTATGTTCTATTCCTAAGGAGCCTATGGGTATGTTATCTTCATAGCAAAAAAGACTGCAGATGTGATTAAATTAAGGGCCTTGTGATTAGGAGATAATCCTGGAATACCTGGGTGGGGCCTATCTAATCACACCATTCCTTAAAAGCAGAGATTTCATGGTTGTGGTCAGAAGAAAATTGTGAGTATGGAGGAATATTCTGAGAGACATGACATTGCTATGTTCTGCTGGTTCTGAAGACGGAGGTAGGGAGCCATGAGCCAGGGAATGTAGGCTTTTAGAAGCTGGGAAAGGCGAGAAAATGAATTCTTCCCTGGAGTCTTCAGAAAGGAACACAGACCTTCCAGGACCTTGATTTTAACCCATTGAGACACTTGTTAGACTTCTAAACAAGCTACAGAACTGTAAGATAACAAGTGATTAAGTTGAGGATATTTTTTGGTAGCAGCAATATAAAATGAATACAATATGGGACGAAATAAAATTTGGACACATCCCTATGCTATTGGCTGTTCATCACGAGCTCTCTTTGTTGCTACTATTCCTAGATAAGAGGTCAGGGACAAGGAGATTATTTTCAAGGAAACATACAGTAGGCTTCTGTAAGTTTCTATCTGTGACAATGTAGTGCTGACTTTTGTAATTTGGCATTCTCGTACTAAAATACAAATAACCACAGCGGGGGTGCATCACATGCACAATTCACTGAAGTTCATGCAGGTCTATCAGTAAATGATTGATTTCCTGAGATCTTCCCCTCATAATTTATAAGCTGTGCATTTAGAGCTGATTCTTATTCTTAATAATTTTTTTATAAAGTCCTCCCTTTTTTTGATGTCAGTCCTTGGCTCTGTGAAACCGCTAACCGTGCTTAAATTTTTCAGGGCAAAGACCTCTTTTCTGGTTCCCAAAATGCTGTCCAGAAGTATGTAACTTTGAAACCTGGTTGAAAGTAATATCAGCAAAATCATCTTTTTTCATAAATGCAATTGATATCCCCACTGGCTCTCCTAGAATTCCTGCAGATTGAATTACAGGAATTCTCCTAGAATTCCTTGCTGCAGGTTGGAAGAGACATTTAAGAGTTAGAGAATTATACAATGTAGAAAAAGGAGGGTGAGAGTGCTAGGTATAATTTTAAAAACAGAATCAAGAACATATTACATAACGGATTTTACACGGAAGAAAGTTTGAATGTAGTGGTTAGTGAGGAGACACTGAGGGCCCCATCATTCCAGGCTGTGAAGGTTCCAATTATTCTTATCACATTGCAGCAAAAATTGGGTTAGACTCGGATCTGTTGTATTTTGGAACTGTAGGTACAGTCCACATTGGTTTGTGTTGGCTATTTCTAATGTCCTTCCATAAGAAGAAACCCATTTAGGGTGATGGACACAGAGGAGGGCACTTGTTGGGAGGAGCACTGGGTGTTGTAGGTAAGTGATGAATCATGGGAATCTACCCACAAAACAAAAAGCACATTGTACACACTGTATGTTAGCCAACTTGACAATAAATTATATTTAAAAATAAATAAAGTAAAATAAAATTAAATTAAATTAAAAATTAAAAAAAAGAAGAATAGCCATTTACTCCTCCACTTTCTCTTGAGGACTGTTCTAAGATGAAGATAGCATCAATTAAATAGAGCACCGAACACCTGAGGAATGGACACAATACAGAAGTTTACTGCTGAGAGACTGAAATTTCCAGAATATGATAATAAAAGATCTCTAGAATTATTGAAAGCTGATATAAATGACCCAAAAAAAAACCCCACAAAAAACAAAAAGGAAAAACAACAAATAAACCAGAAGTTTTCTCAACTTTTAAAAAGGATTTATTACCAAATAAACCTACACCTGACTGAAAGGACAAACAGCTCCTTAAGATTTCACTGGGTCCCTGGGGGTGAAGATGCTGCTAAAGGCTATCCTTCACCATACCTTTCTCAGTTGTGACTATGGAAGACAAGTAAATGAGATTTTTTCCAGGAAGTAGAACCAGGAGCTGCCAGACTGGTTGGCTTTGAGTAACTCCTCAGCCAGGGCATGGAACTCACTCTTTACCTGCTCAACAGAACATCCCACATCCTATGGACCGAGAACCACCATGCATTTCCATTGTTCACTTTTATAAATAGAATCATTGGTTGTAGTTAGCCCTTCTTTCCTTACTCTTGAACAGTAAATGCTTTGGTGGCAGATAGCTATGTTAGTTAGAGAAGAGAATTCTGAAAAAGAGAATTTAGCACAAACCCCAGATTCTTGGAACCAGCTACAGTTGCTGTATGTGCTCCAGAGAGAAATGAGTGGTTTCAAACAGGTAGGAGAGCGTCAGAGGTAACAGAAGATTGTCATGCGAGTGTTGAATCAATGAGTTGGACTGAAGATACCATTGACTGCCTATTCTAAGTTGATCCAACTCTACTTCTTTGAAACAGAATTTTATTGTTCAGGGACCTATCATATGACTTATCATTTGCAGATCCCAGTCCTTGATCTGTGATTCAACCTTGCTTAATCCAACTCAATGTAATTTCCTGGCTACATTAAGAAATAGGTATGTGATTAAAAATCAAATAAATCAGGTGAAAGGTAACTGTTGCTCAGATTTCTGGCAAATGTGCTTCTCTACTTCTCAGCAGGTATAGTAGAGGAAGGACATGGTTTGTGTTGCTACCGGTGGCCATCCCACACAATGAGAGCGATTAACGTTAGGATGAATCCAGCCCTGTGAACGGCAGAACAGCTTCAGGATGGGCCTGGGTCTGTGATTCCATCTTTGAATCCCTGTATCAAGAAATCCTTTAATTCACTCTATCTCAAGTAACCTTTTCTAGTGACATGAGCCAGTAGATTTCCTTATTGCTTTGAGATGATTTTCTGTTGATTCAGCCAAATACAATCCAGATGACAGAGGATTTGATGGTGACAGAGGAATATTTAAGTTATTCAGTAATTTATAGTAGAGAATAATTAGAGAGTACAGACTTTTGAGTCAAGGAGACCTGAAATTCCACCCTGCTTGGTCCATTACTGCCTATTCTTGTCTTCACTGAACTCGAGTCTTTATACTGGTACAATGAAGATAATTAACTTACCTTAAAAGATAGTTGTAGAGAGTAAATGATATAACACACATAGAATTCCTGTCATGAAGTAGATGTTCAATATTTACATCCACTGTTTTAGTGGCCAGAGAAAAAAATTGTTTGTGATCCCTTAGGGGCGCCTGGGTGGTTCAGTCGGTTAAGCCTCTGACTCTTGATTTCGGCTCAGGTCACGATCTCACAGAAATGGGATCAAGCCCTAAGTCTGGCTCTACACTGAAGGTGGAGTCTACTTAAGCTTCTCTCTCTCTCCTGCTCCCTCTGCCACTCCCCCACTAACACGCATGCTTGTTCTCTTTCTCTCTCTAAAAATAAATAAATGTTTTTTTTAAAAAAGATCCCTTGTTGAGAATTTCTGTACAGGATGATGGCTCAAGAGGACTAGTACACTCTAAAGAAGGAAATTCTGAGAAGACAGTTGCAAATGATTCTGATGAGAAAGAAAAGGAGCAGTTAGCTAAAGGCATTGATGTGACCATGCATGGATATGTTCCTCAAAATGAGATATTTCCTCAAAAATGTATATTAAATTTTTTTATGTTTATTTATTTTTGAGAGAAAGAGAGAGACAGAGCTGAGTGGGGGAGGGGCAGAGAGAGAGAAAGACACAGAATCCGAAATAGGCTCCAGACGCCACACTATCAGCACCGAGCCTAACACAGGGCTTAAACTCAAGAACCGTGAGATCATGACCTGAACTGAAGTCAGACACTTAACTGACTGAGCCACTCAGGTGCCCCAAAATATGTATATATAAAGAGAGAAGAAAAGTCTTACAACTAAGAATGGACATAGAAGAGAAGTGCCAAACTGAAAAGAACGAAACCAGAAGAGTTGAGGCACTGAAAGAAAATCAACTTAAGACTCATAATTATGTCCAATCCCACAATAATAAGAAGAAATCAATGACACACATGTAGAGGCTCTATGATCATGGTTAAAGATGACAAAGAGAAAATAAGACTGTTAAAAAATGGAATGGAGCAACAAGCAATAAAATATGCACAATATGAATGGGATGACCAAAGAGGAAAATAATAGTCTAATTGTTTTCAAGGTAAATGTTAATTTTAGGAAATTTTAAATTATACTTTGAAACATTACAGGCCATGTTGACTTGATTGTTACCTAGTTATAAGAAATATAATAAAGTAAAATATCAGATAAATTAGATTCCCATCAGCTTGAATTAGTGATAAATTTCAGAGAGAAGTCTTGGCAGTATAAATGGATAACTGCTCTCTATCATGAGGTATGTATTAACAACATACTCTTTTTCTACATAAGCATGGTATTCACAGTTTATTTTAGGGCACAGACACTACTTTTAATAATCTTTGATTAATTTTAAATTCTAAAAATGTTTATCAGGGATTATGCTCATGGATAATACCCACCCTCCCCACCACCACCACACCAGTGAATATGTCCTAAGTTCTCCTTGTCTGTCAGAAATAAAAGTCTGAGGGGAGGCTTTCGTTATCAAGGTTGAACTCAGGTCTGACCCAGTTAAATCTCCTTTAGAGGAGTAGAAGGATTCTGACTCCATAGGCCAGGCAAGAACACTGCTTTCCCACCTAGGAGGTCTTTGGAAATAATTCACCTTCAGGTGAACTGCTTTTAGAAAGTACTTTTCAGTTACCTGCCCCCAGAGTGAAGTTCAAAAGAAAAGGGAGTAGAATGTTCTCAATCAGGATCTCTGGGCTGTGGTGTTTTCTACCACTAGAGAGTAGCTTGATTCTGAACATTATCACCTTCAGGAATAGGAAACAGTCATTTCTTTACCCAGACAGGCTTTTAATCTTGGAACAAGAGGCCTAGAAAACTATTCTCACAGAAGGCTTTTCTTGCTTTTAAAAACACAATCAAATTGGTTCCAGTGGAGTGGAATATAAGGAAGGGCACCTTTTCTACTTCTACACAAGTAATTGGACTTGCCTAATTAGGTTGCCCAAGTGTTTAGATACCATGGTGATGGGCACTTTATAAATACTGTAGAGAGCCAAACTGGGAGCATCCTTTGTGACAATAATAGTCATACAGTTCGCTCTGATAGGTTAGCAAGATAAAAGCCAAATGCTTTTGCTATATTCCATAATATTTATTGATAGTTATTTATGTTGACACTTACGGCCATTTGTGGTGTCTGTACACCCTAGACCTGTGGGTACTGTGGTCAAAGATGACTTCTGCAGACAAAGACATCATCTTGTATATGCAAGGTAAGCATCATTGTGGATTCCACACAATAACTAAGAAAACTATTATAACTTATAAACAACTGCCATCCAGAAATCAAGCTGCACTTAATCAGTTCAGAATTAGAACATGCTTAAACCAGACCTGCAGTGAGTGAAAAACCACATATTGCATAGAAGTTAATGGTCTTTGGTCCTAGAAGAAAACCAAAGGATACTTTCCAGTTGTTACAGTAAATCCAGAAAATAACCACACGGAATGCTGAGTTGCTTTGCTTTTTCCTTCTCAAACTTTTTCCTTATTCACCTGTCAAGCTGGGCATCCTCAATGAGAATGACTGCAGGGAAAGAGAATGAAACTGCTGATTTATATAAGCAGGAAGAAATGAATTACTTACTTCTTCCAAGCTGGATAGTAAGCTATGATGTCTTTCTTAAGTGTTTGGAAAGTCTTTAACACCGCCAGGCAGTTATACAGGGTCGTAGGGCAGTGATATGTAAAAGCTAAACCCTTGCTCCTGAAATCAACATTTGACTAAGGGGAAGAAAGGGAAATGGACACGTCATAATGCAAGGCTTCAGGACAGAAAGTACACAGCATGCTATCAGTGCTTACAATAACATTTACAATAATCTTATTATTGGAGTTAGCATGCCCATTTTAAAGCTGAGAACATTGACATGATGAACACTGGCTGCTTGCCTTACAAGGTCTCATGGTATATGGCAAGGCCAACCCAGTTGGCCTGATTCCAAGGCTCATCCTCTTTTCACAACATCGTATTTTATTTTTTCCTCGAAATGCTGTCCTGGGGAAATAGGTTACTACACTTAACCGTGAGTTTTTCAGATTTCTTGCTCTAAATTTTGACTGTGCCTTTGTCCTTACAGTTAATTAATGAGAGTATCATTGGATAAAATCAAAATATAGATGGAGGGAACACAGTAAGGTGGGAAGAAACCAGATTTAGAATAAAAACACCTGGGTTCAAATCTTGAGGTTGGCAGTTTTAACTTGTCATCTTAACATCTCTGAGTCTTAATTTATTTATCAAAAAATGTGTGTGCTTACAATACTTATTCCCAGAGTGGACAGCAAAAAAATAATGAGAGAAAGAAAGATAGAAAGAGAGAGAGAGACTCTAAAGTGCTTTGGGGAAGTATGTGATGCATTTTAGAATAATTTTTATCAAAAGGACTAACATAACAATATTTTATGCATAAAAGTTGTTTCACTTTTTGGGAAGTTGCTTATGTGAAGCCATTGTACCTATTTTGGCTGAATCAGTGGTATACAGATAACAAAATCTATACATATATTACGCTTTTCTCACTTCTTTTTAAAGTAAGCTGTGGCAACCTCAGTGAGGATGACTTCAAGGAAAAGGAACAAAGTGCTGATTTATATAGGTAACAAATGGGCACCTGTCTTTCTGAAATGTGTAAAGGTTTCTCTTACTCCATTATTTTCGAAGTTACTTAATGGCACATATCTAACAAATTACCCAAACTATAATTCTGAGAATATGTTCTGCTTCCTTTTTTCTCTCATTCTTTACAGATAATTTCCCCTCATTCTCTGCTGTAAGTATTCAAACAAATTCTAAAGTTTCTACTCCTCAAATACTCCTTAAATAACCAAACGTTCCTTAAATGCCTCCCCATTCCCAGTATTCTTTTGTCCACTATCATCCGTGCCATAAATATACATGTCACACTGCAAGTCTCAGTGTGTGATGCACCTGTTTAAAATCTTCAGTTGTTTTGGAGTGCCCTAAGGACAAAAGCCAGATTCCATGGTAAATGATAGAAAAGCTTTCTGAATGTGGTAAGTGACTATGTTTATTCATTCATATCATGTTTAAAAAGTAACTTTTGAGCACCTACCATGTGCCAGGTACTGTGCTCTGTTCTACTGTTATGGAAGTAAATAAAACAGATGTTAAACAATTACTTCCCCCAAACTATATAAGCGAAATTAATGGAAGAATTATGAATCAAGAAAAGGATTAGGGTTAGGGGATACTAACCTAGTCTGGGGGGATAATTATTACTCCCCGAGGATGTCTTGTTTCTTACCTCTATTATTTCACATTCCAAATTCTAATCAGTTTCCTAAATATTTGTATTCTCTTTGAGGCATCCTTTCTTTGTCCCTTAGAATGATCTTGAAAACCTCATAGAAGACACTAATTACTAAACAGGAACGAGAGAAGTGATATCACTATAGATTCTATAGACAATCAAAGAACAATAAGAAAATTTATTCCAATATACTCAACAAATTAGATGAAATAGAGAAATTCCTTAATAGACCAAATCTACAAACACTCACTGAAGAAAAAATAGATAACCTGAATAGTCCTGTATCTAGCAAAGAAGTTGAATTTTTAGTCAAAACTTTCTCACAAAATCGAAGCTAAAGGAGCATGTCCCAGTTCCTTTTATTAGGGAGAGCATTATCTTGATAGTGAACAACAAAACCATGCAAATATATTATAAAGGGGGAAAAACTTAAAGAATTATATCTTTTATGAACATAGATGCAAAATCAATGTAAACAAAAGTTTAGGAAATAGAAGTCAATACTATATTAAAAGATAATAGACCATCAACAAGTAGGATTTGGCCCAGGAATGCAGGTTTGGCTTAACTTTTGAAAAATATATCAATGTAACTAATTGTATTAATAAATTAGTGATTTATATGATCATCTCAGTAGGTTCAGAAAAACTTTTGACAAAATTCAACATCAACTCTGACAAAAACTCTTAGGAAACTATGGATAGAAGAAAAGCAAAAACCTACAGCTGGCATCACAGTTAATGGTGAAAGAGTAAATGATTTCCATCAAAATTAAGAGCTTCTATTACTTTTATTTTTATTTTTTTTGAGAGAGAGAGAGAGGCAGACAGAGAGAGGGAGCCGGAGAGAGAGAAAGAAAGAGAGAGAGAGAAAGAGAGAGAGAGAGAGAGAGAGAGAGAGAGAGAGAATCCCAAGCAGGCTCAGTGCTGAGCACAGAATGCAACAAGGGACTCAATCCCACAACTCTGGGATCATGACCTGAACCAAAATCAAGAGTTGGATGTGGATGCTCGGTCGACTGAGCCACCCAGGCATCCCAAGCGCTTCTATTTTTTAATATTTACTGCTACAAGAATGAACAGAGAATACACAAACTAGGAGAAAATATTTCCAAAGCATATATCTGAGACAAAGCTCATATCCAGAATATGTAAACAAGCCTCAAAACTCTTATGATAAAACAAATAACAAAAAAATGGGCAAAAAATCTGAACATATACTTCACCAAAGAAGACAAAACGATGGCCAATAAGCACATGTAAAGATGCCCAACTTTATTGGCATGCAATAAAGGGAGAAGCAAATAAAAACCACAGCGAGATAGTTCTACAAACCTATTAGGATGGTTAAAAGACTGACCTCCTCAACTGTTGATAAGGAGTGGAGAAACTGCAACTCTCATATACTGCTGGTGAGAATGACAAATGGTATTGCTATTCTGAAATACAATTTGTTAGTTAATTATAAAGGTAAATAGATATACAATCCACCATCTGAACTAGGAATTCTAGTCCTCAGTATTTATACAACAGAAATGAAAGCACTATGTCCATACAAAGGCTTATGCACAGATGTTCATAGCAGCTTTATTTGTGATAACTAAAAACTGGACAATCCAAATGTCCATCAATGGTAAATTGATAAGCCGATGTGACATAACCATATAGGAGAATACTACTTAGCAATAAGAAGGAATAAATCCTCAATACCCACAACTTCGATAAATTTTAAAGTAATTGTTGACATGAAATGAACCAGACAAGAAGGGTACCTATTGTATAATTCTACTTAGATGGCGCTCCAGAAATGCAAATTAATCTATAACGATAGAAAGCAATCCATTTGTCATGGGGGAGGGGCACCGTGGGTGGAGGGAAGGAATTATAAAATGGCATGAGGAAACTTTTGAGGATAAAAGACGAGTTCATGATTTTGATTGTGGTGATGATACAGTGATATGCCACTGTGTATGTATGTCAAATTTTGTCAAACTTATCAGACTGTCTACTAAATTTGTGTGCCAAATTATACCTTAATACAGCTGGAAAAATGTATACGAATTGCGCTAATACCGAGCACTTTTACTTCCAACTATTGTAGCTTGAACAAACAGCTACAACAATAGCAGTTAGCTATAAAATACCTTGGTCTTCCTCTGGGTAAAACCAGGATATCTATATTGCAGTGAACCCACCACATTTGACTTTTTCTGTCGATGACAAGGCATAAGTAACTGACGGTTTTGTGTATTAAAAACCTACTTAGAGCATTGATACATAGGGTTTTCCTCCACGACTCCTCCAGGCCGCCATGCAAATGTATCTCTAGTATTGCAAAATGGACAACATATGGGAATGTGCTGGTTTAGATGAAAATGAGCAATGAAATAAGTGCTATGTAGTCATACTCTGGAGTGAATTTTGAAGATAATATATATTTTAATTTTTTAGTGTTTATTTATTTTTGAGAGAGAGAGAGAGAGCATGAGTGGTGGAGGGACAGAGAGAGAGAGAGAGAGAGAGGGAGACACAGAATCCAAAGCAGGGTCCAGGTTCTGAGCTGTCAACACAGAGCCTGACATGGGGCTTGAACTCACAAACCATGAGATCATGACCTAAGCTGAAGTCAGATGCTTAACCGACTGAGTCACCCAGGCTTTCCTGAAGAAAATATTTTAAGGGTTTTTGTAATAAAATAATAACTAATTAGATTTCAAAATTACATTATGGAAGGATACATCAACTTTAGCATACACAAATGACAAATTAAGCCAAGAATGTAATTTTGTCCCCAGTACTATAGGAATCCTTATAACACCAAATGAATTGTATTGGCACTCAGGATTTGCTACATAAAAAGATTTTTAATTTTAATGTTTTTTTTTAATTTTTAAAAATATTTTTAAATTTATTTTTGAGAGAGAGAGAGAGAGAGAGAGAGAGAGAGACAGAGCATTAGCAGGGGAGGGGCAGAGAGAGAGGGAGACACAGAATCTGAAGCAGGCTCCAGGCTCCGAGCTGTCAGCACAGAGCCCGATGCAGGGCTCAAACTCAAGAATCATGAGATCATGACCTGAACTGAAGTCAGACGCTTAAGCGACTGAGCCACCCAGGTGCCCCAAATTTTAACCTTCTTTGAAACAAGGCAAAGGCGCTTTCCTGTTTCCTTCATTTGGCTATGCCATTGACCTAGACAATGCTTACTAAGTCCAGTATACAAAACTACGGGAAAGTCAGACAAAAACCTTGACTTAATTCACCAAGAACTGCAAACATCTGAGGAAGGTACTGTAAAGTATAGCACCACAAAACAAAACTTTAACGCAGGAAGAAGTGGTTAGAGATTACTTTGTTCAATAACCTCACATAGAAATCTGAGAGGACAAATGACTTATTTGATGTGCTGAAGCTAATTTGAGTTTAACTAGAACTTAAATCATCTATGAACCTGCTCTGTTCTTGGTTAACCATACCTGCTCTCTGTTAACCATAGTGCCATCCAATGTAGGTGACAAAAAGAACCCACCAAAATTTTATCATATTATTTTGAAAAAAAATCTGTGTAGAAACATCCTTGATTCCCCAGAGCATCAGGACCCATAGTTAGGGAACATTTTCAGTGTTCCTCCAGATATAAATTTGTTTCTGATCTTTTTTCTCCTCACAAGTTGCTCTTGGAATATTTGGGTTACTGAATGAATTTAAAAAGAGAGGAAAAAAGCCCAAATAACGTAAAACTGGAACTTAAGCAATAATTTGCTGTCTTGGAAAATATTTATTATTCTAAGTAAAACAATAATTTTGACCCAAGTGATTATTCTTGATTTATTCTGGCAATCCCTGAAGTATGATGTACTTTATAGGAGTGGGTATTTCACTGCTATGATTCATGGTAGTTTCCCTGTTCCTTCCATCTGTAAAATGGGTATAACTCTGAGTTCTAGTGACCCAAAGTGACCAATTCTTAGACTGTCCAATTTTGTATTTCACCAGTATTGGTATGCATGCAGAATTGCAGAATTTTGTCATTTTCATTTCCTTATATTAAAGGGCACATGTTTATTCGATACCTTCCTTATTCAATGACTGTGGAAAACAGACTACATCTGCTGGAGAGAGCAAACATTGTTTCTTCTCTCCAGATGTCTGCTTTTTCTCCCAGAAGTTGGAGAGCATTGGACAAGCAATAACAGATGATGAACACATGCATAACTACAAATGGGCAAGCTGATTGTTTTCAAAATTGGTATAAACATTTGCTCTTGGGTTGAGATTTAGCCCATAGCAAATCTTTACATTTGCGTTATAAACTCTCAACTAAAAAAAAATGTTTATAATGGAAGTGCTGACAATGTGAAAATTCAGTCATGGTCAGGAAAGCAGTTTTGTTTAAAAATGCCATTTTGCACTTCCGTATTTGCTTCCTAACCAGTGACTGAGATGTCAATTTCTTCAAAGTTTTCTTTTCCAGTCCAAAGGAGAATTTGACAACTGTTTTGAAATGAACAAGATATCTGAATTTTAGCCTCTTGCTTCTTCAACAAATACCAATTAGAGTACAGAACCGCATGCTGGTTACTTAACTGGTTACACAGATAATGACGAAGATGAAGAGGGAGGAGGAGGAGAAGGAGGAGGAGGAGAATGAATGAAACAGAAGAGAACTAAGCTTGTTGTTCAAGAAAGGTTTTGCTTTTATATAATATTTGAAAAAGAAATTGCAGCATATATCAGGAAACACTTTGCACTTTCTTTAACTACGTACCAAACATGGTGAGTACACTGACATGAGGTTATAAAGTAAGGTCAGAGAAACTCTTGACTTGCTTATAAGTCACTTGGTGTGGGACTAAATGTGTGGTTTGCACTGTGGGGTTGATATTCAGTGACTCCAGTGAGCTGGCCCAGCAGTCCTTCAATGTCTCCGTACGGTCATGCAGACATGGCCTTCTCTTACATTACTGAATTGAGAAGACTGCTCTACTATTCACTCACATAATGGCAAAAAATAATAAAAATACAGATCAGAAATAAAGGTAGAGAAAGGTGCTAACAACACATTTTACAAGCAAAGGTCTTTCTTTGGAAAACTATAGTTGGGGTGGAAATTGTAGAAACGTTATATTTGATTATAGCTCATGGTAGGAACCTCTGTTTTAACGTTGGATATGAGGCAATTATTTTCATGTAAAAATGTAAAGCTACTATTTTTGACTATCTAGATTCTCACTTATTTGCAGGGGGTTTGAAGTATTTTTATAATAAGGGGGGAAAGGAAAACGAAATATCCCAAAGGCTTGGTTGATGTGAACAAGCAAAGGCTCCTCGTGCCCATGTCTCCATGTGGATGTGAGCAAATCCAGTCCTACTCTCTCGGGTCCAGACATGAGAAGGACAAATGGTTCATATCCTTGATGTAAACACACCCAGGAGATTTCTCTTTAAAATGTTAGTCTTTTGCAGCCAGATAAAAATATGTGGAAGTCTGAGTTACCCTCAGTGGGCTACTAACACTTCGAACTTGCCCAACACTGCACTTGAACAATGAGGACAATGCTGTAAAATTTTAACAGTTGTGTTTTCCTGAATTCAAGCACACAATAGGATACTCTGCTCATAAATAACTCAAATGAATGCATGAAAGAGGGCTGCAGCTCAGACATAGAAACTGAGTAACAAGAAGTCATCCAAACATTAGGGCAGAATGCGGATTTTGTCTTTGTATTTTGTTTGTAAGCCTCAAATCATGTAAATGTTCAACCTTGCCCAAGGTTAAGAAGACTCCCACTGAGCTTCTTAGTATATGTGGAGAACAATCTGGGTGGTGGAGTATCAATCCTCAGAGTGGATTGATATTCTGAGGATTAATACTCAGCCCTCTTGGGCTGCTAGATTTCTAGAACTACTTTGAAAAGAGTGTTATACATCATCAGAATATAATGAAAAGGGCATGTGTGTGAAAATATGGAATCCATTCTCATTTTCCATATTAATGAGAAAAGTTAATTTATTTGGGACACTGAGACACTCAAGTGAAAGGCATACCTTGAATAAAATGGTACAATATAAACCTGAGATGGCTACTTAATATTGCTGGTTATTTTGAATTTTTACTGTAATGGAACATTACATGAAAAATGCTGTATATTTTTAAATTGAGTTAAAAGAGCTCTGACGGACAGAATAAGAGCAGAATTAAAGATAATTTTTTTTCCCCAAATGAGATCCTTTTTGGCTCGTCCCCTTACAATTATTGCTTGGAGTACTGGAATGTATTCTTTGTTTATAACTCAATGATTCCCATAAAGGCAGCACTGTAGCACCACATAAAATAACTATAATAATTTGTTGTAATTGAAGAAAAATGTGTTTGTGCAGAAAGCACCTCACAACCGCAGTTGTAGTGAATTCTTTCCATAATCGTCTGATCAGTACTTTAATGTGAGCTGATTCAAAATATACTTTCTAATAAGTGCTTTGCTTTTTTTTTTTCTTAACTACTTGCTGATATCCTAATTAACCATGCTCAATTGATTGCTTTCAAAATAAGAACTAAGAGCTCTCATCTAGTCAAGTGGAAGCCAATTCAACTCTTTTCCACTATGGCAATGATACATCTCACACACACTCATAGCCTCACCCACACATCCTCCACATGTAGTAAATCGGCAATATCATATTCGGACTCATTTGCTGTGAGTCAGTGTAACTTGATAGTCACATTGCTATGGATTTTTGCGTGTCATTTTTCTTTTGATACGTATAAGAGTAGGTATGAATGTTCATTTCTCATCGGCAGATTGAGATTGCTTTTGGAATTTTTTTGTGCGATCGCTTGACAAAATCTCACATCCAGGAAATGTGCTGTTTTACTTGGAAAAAAGCAAAAGAGTAAATGGGAGAAAACGAACTCAAATCGGGCAGAAGGAAAATGACCATTTCAGGTCTTATCTCAATTGCCTCTCTCTTTTTTCTTTGCAAGTCAAAATTAAACACATCTAATTTGGGTTGACAACGCACATAATTATTTGATTATGAGAATGTAGTCAAGTGGCCAGAGAACCTTTGTGCATGATGTTATGCTTCAGTAGAATGTGCGATTTTCAGATCCTTGTTACTGTGTGTCACATGAACACTGCTTCTCCAGCCTTGGGGATAAGCAACAGTAGACGATGTAATACCTCACTTAATGCCATACACAGACCTGAAAAACTCTTTTCGGTACATATAAATCTTCGTCCAGGCATTACACAACAGGAGTTTAAAATGCTACATGTAAATCATCCAGGCTTAAGCTTCCTAGGAAACACAAACCATTCTCTAAGGACATATGAGACCAGAACTTCAGAAGATGCTGTCTCACTGTGGGATGGCAGAAAACAGCGGCTCACGGACCACCCTGGTGAGCAGTAATCAACAATGCAGTGGCCCACTTTATAAAGGCGTCAGACAGTCTGTAAGCAAAAAGGCAGAGCCTCCAACTGAGACAGGCCCTGCTAATAAGTGGCTTCTAGTAAAAGGAAAAAAAAAAAAAGAAGAAGAAGAAAAAGAAGCCAGCTTTAACATATGCAACAGGTCTCATATCACAGTATATAGATTGCTTTAGCGTTCCACCTCCTTTCGTAGGGAGCAACTCCATAAAGAATGTCGTCTTGTAACCTCATAAGCAGTGGTAGAGAATATCTCCATGATCTCATGGCCTTTTGTATCTGTGTTATGGTGTTGCATTTGCAAATGCCTCACCACATGTCCGTTTCACCTGCTGGACTGTGACTTCCATGAAAGTGGCGCCAAGTCCTGTTCATCCTATTGTCTCTAACTTTCAATATGGTGCCTACTCAAGAAGTCATTCCATACATATTTGGTGAAAAAGTCAATTTCAGTACTTTTCTTAGCAATCTGGACAAGCCACCTCAAATGTGTTTGTTTCCGGATCTAACAAATGGGAATAGTAACAGCTTTAAGCATTTCACACACACACACAAAAATGGCAAAAGGGATAATAACATTTGAAAAAATGTCTAAAAAAAATTTTTACAAAATGTGTTTGCAAGGTGAGGGTTTGGGTATTTCTTGCAAGATAAGCTGAATAATCTGAATAATGTAATTATTATATGATATACAATGGTGGAGTTGAATTCGACTTACTCTGACAGACAAAAGCCCTTTGGTCTTATGTTAGAAATCATCCGAAATAATCTTATTAATTTGTATAATTTATATAAAACATTTGACGATGAAAAATAACAAAGTTATTACTCGAGGAAGTACTGAAAATATTTCAATTTCCTTATAAGTCTGACTTTATATCATCAAAAGTATCTCAGTGAGCGCCCATACCTGCTGTGATAAGTAGAGAGACTAAGCCACGTTTTGTCAATAGGAGCAACTTGCACAAACCGGGTACACAAATAGAAAATAATAATGTTAGGGAAAGTATAATTAATTAATTCAAGCTTCAAGATAAGATCACTGGATCCTGCTGACCCTACATGTTAATCAGTTGATTGATTAATTGCTACAATCATAATAATTATATGGTACAAATCTAAGTACACTTAATGATAGTGTAGACTCAGAGTTACAAGTTCTTTTCAATCTGCATATCTTTTCTCTTTCTTGAATCAAGAGTTGGTTTCATTTACTTTAAAGATACCTTTTGGCTTGTAGAACTAGAAAGTTTACGTCAAATTTAGCCAAGGTTCAATTTTGCTGGTCCAATTAACCATTTTTGGTTATTGCTCAATGCTTTGTTGAAAATTTAAAACAATCTCATCTATGAATAGAAATATTATGTTATACATGTTCATCAAATCTTATTACTCTTTTCACATGAAGGAATTCCAATTTTAGGCTTTACTTTTTTTTCTTATACACACACACAGACACACACACACACACACACACACACAATCAATCAATCTATATCATGGTATCTTCGATTTTGCCAAAATTTCCATTCCAATCACTCTGAACTTCTGATCAGCTATTCAGTGTTTCAGTACCCATATTCAGTTGAGTGATTCTGAAACAATTCCTCAAAGCACAAAGGTGCCTTGAACTGCCTTGATCCTATGCCCACAAGAACAATACCAGGAGGAAAAATCAGATCATTGATGATGTTTGGCCCAGCCTTCTACTGTACACAAAACAGCTCATCATCACAGCTTCTCTATATCTGTCAAATACACTTCTATCCTCTTGGTTATTTAGGTCTAAAACCTGACTATGACTGTTTATCCAAGTTGTCATTAAATCCTTGTGACTTTATTTATTTTTGGTAATCTTCCTTATATATGCCTTCTTCTCCCCCCCCCCCTTTTTAAAAAATAGTCAAAGATTCTTAAGTCGGTGAGCAGCTTAGAACTCACTAGCTACTAGATGCTTTTTAGACTTGTGCATGCATATGAATAAGTTGGAGGGCTTATAAAAACACATTCCTGGGCTCCATTGTTAGAGGCTGTTATTCAGAAAGCCAGGTTTGGGGCCTCAGAATGTTTATGTTTAATAAGATCCCAGGTGAGTCTGCTGCTACTAGCCTGCAGACCATTCTTGGAGTAGCCCTTATTCTATGACTTTTTGGGGGTTTTTCTGAAAATCTTCTGAGAATCTTGCTCCAGAAAATACACAGACAAAAATACCCACAAATTTGACCAACCTTTGGGCAGTGGGTCATAAGCCTCCTGCATATCCATAGATCTCAGTTTCAGAATTTTGATACAGCATCATTTAATCACTTTACAAAGAGATAAAACTGGTTCCCCAAGTGGTTAAGACACTTGCCCAAGGCCATACTTGATTGGTAGCTGAGAGTAATACCAGGACAACACAACAGGGCTTTCTGCCTCCAATCTCTTCTCTTCAAAAATAAATAAAAAACATTAAAAAAAAAATTAAAAAAATCTCTTCTCTTCAATGCGTCCTGCCAATAATCACCAAAAAAATTCTCTAAAACATAATTTTCTGTTTTTCACTACTTTCCTCAAAAATGTTTAAAGGGGTTTTCATTGCTGTAGATTAAAATTTAAGCCCTCTGTGGTATTGAATTCTCTGCAATTAGTTCGTTAATTTATTGGCCAACTGTTTACTGAATGGTGTTTCTGAGGAGGCTACTGTGCGAAGCAGGAGGAGGCAGGGTAAGGTAGGGGAGGTGCAGGCTGCAGCCTTCATGGGATTTACAATGCTGGCTTAACTGGATGCCCCTCCTTTATTTTTCTACTGTTAGCTCAAAATCCTTTCTGTATTCTACTCAGATTCCTCACTCGCCTTAAAACAGCACCCTGATCTAAGGGCTAGAGCTGAGGCTGATGTTCTTTCCCAGGCTGACCCTTCAAACTCCACATACACTGAATGACTCTTTAGAGAAGTCATTCCAACCACGGCACTTATAGCTCTCCACTCCGTAGGGCACTGACTGCCTCCATCACTTACTGTGCCGCCAAATCACATGTGGTTGCATATTCCTCTCCAGGCAGTTTACCTCTTACCTCTTCAGTATCCCCCTCAAGGAATGCACATCCCGGCTTGGGGTAAGATACTGTAATGTCAGCATCCTACAAGAAGGAAGTGCTTGCTCTCCCCTTATTTGGCTTTTATGGGGGAGAAGGGACTGAAATCTCAAATCTGACCACACATCAGCATCACCCAGGGATTGTGTTTTTGTAAGGATTTCTGAACTTCATCCCAAGCGCGCTGAACAAAATCTATGAGTGGGTCTGGAAATCTGTTTCCATGTAGGTGATTTGGGTTGAAACCACATCCCCTAGGGTAACGGATTCTGAGATCTCTTATAATACTGTCAGCTCACCCTTTTCTTATACTTTTGTTTTGTTCTGGTTTTCCTTTTTTATCATTTCAAATGTACTTATCCTTGGTACAGAAACTTGAAGAAAAGTAAAGCAAAAGAGTACAAAACCCAAAGGCTGTATAAGCCTTCAGAGATAATGTGTGTTAACATTTTGAAATACTTTTAGTATTTTGTCTCCTTATAAATATTTGCATGAATATTTAAAAATAGGTCCACAATATACACATTTATGTTCTATTTTAATATTTATTGGCATTTTACTTGGAGAAGTAATGTTTCCTACAACACAATTTAAAACTGTATAATATTTCATTACGTAAATGTGCTATAATTTATACTTCCCTAAATTTAGACATAAGTTAGTTTTACATCTTTAACTATTATAAATAAGATTTTGGAAGGCAATTTTGTACACATTCTTGTGCATATCTGTGGAAATTCCCTAAGGTAAATTTCTAGATGTGTGGTAGCCAATACAACAGTGTACGTTTTTAAGCCTTTTGATATATAATGAGCTAAAATGTCCCCCAAGAATGTTGTGTGAGTTCCTCTTCTAAGTAGCCAACAATTCTTGCCTCATCACGAACTTTAACAGGCATTTCATCTATAGCCAGGTGTTTTTATGTTAGCAGCTCCATATCGGTATCGTCAGCTTATTCTCATACAGCATAATTGACTGCGTGGACATTGCATCAATTGTTAAGGTTATTAAATGTCTATCTTCCTTGTAGGTTGTCACCACTGTTAGAGAAAAAGAGACTCTAAAATAATTAATCCTTGAAGTAAACTTTGATGAGGTGTAACGTAAAAGCTAAAAACCTGAGGCAAGAGAATGCTATTTTCTTGTGCGATACCTTATTCTGGCCATCTGTTTAACAAATATCTGGTTCCAAATAGTGTCAATTAAAACTGATGGCAAATCTTAATAACTTCTACTTGTGAATATCAGCAAGACCAACATTGTGCTTCTTATACAGCCATCTTATGGCAGTTGAGGTACCTCCAGATTTTACAGGGATATGCAGAGTCTCTCTCTCTCTCCCTCTCTTCCCCACCCCCACTCTCACTGTCTAATGTCTCAGCACTAGTGATCCAGAACACCCACTGCTAAGCAAGTATGCAAAATGCAGTGCTCCTTAGCATTGGGAAATCCCAAATCTGGTGCCAAAAGGTTTATAAATATAGGAATGAACCCTCTCGTGTCAAAAGTGAGCACTGTTTAGCAGAGCAAGTAGGAACGGGCTTCAGGACGCTTTGCAGCTGGAGTTGTCCCCCTGTGAGAGAACGGAAACTTCACAATGGCAGTTGTAATACCAGATCCTGGAAAGGCAATTTACTTCAGTCTGCAAAGTAAACTACAGGGAAGGGCTGCTCACACATGGTCCTGATGCCACCGACATAAGAAACTCAGCAACAGGAGCAGAGAATTAGGAATTTGGTGGCAGATGGAAAGGTCCGCGGGAAGTGTCCACCCAGCTTTGTTTGGCCCATATTCTAAAACAACTAGAATAAACACTTAGTGTCATAATTTATACGCATATCAGTACCAATAAATCAGAATCATGCAAACAGTCATGTTTATTATATTCTTGTTGCTTAATATTCATGACAGTAATTTATTTTTATAGTACAGTTTCACTGTTCTCTCCACCATTGCTCTGCATTTAAGTCTGGCAAGTTGTATGAGCAGGAGTTCAGGTAACCCTTTGAAGACCGCAAAAGTTCACTAGCCTGATCAAGATACTTTATTACTCATTTAATTTTCCCCTTCTTGTCCCATAAACTTTTTAACCATCAAGATGAATTCTCTGTAAATTATATAGTAATAGTGGTTTGACATATAGAAAATATGCAGACTAGAGTCGGCATATTCTTCTGAAGGTAGCTGCACAACAGAGCTTAAAAGACAGATAAGAATGTTTGAAGAATTGTAAGCAGTTAATTCTTAAATTTACCACCAGCAACATGGGTTAAAATAAGTAATTTCCACCTGTCATATTCACCTACTCACCAACAATCCTTCCAGCCCCCTATGTCAACAGTAAACCGCGACTAATTACTATGGGTTGCTAAAAGCAGAATTATATAAAACAACTACCACAAAACACCTTATGTTTTTATGTTCACTTGGTGCTGATGCTCCCGAGATGAGTAAGATATGGCTCCCACCCCAGAGATGCTTAGGTCAGACGAAGGGATGGAAAACTATCGTGTATTCTTCTGGACCTAGACATGAGACAGCTTTGTTAAGTTTCACATTTAAAACTTCAGGAGAGTTTATTTACAGTTAATCATTAGAGAAAAGACTTAAAAACAACAAATCTGGAGAATCACTTTTATAAAAAGAATTTCCCAATTAATGATACGGCCATGATCTGTGTACCTCTCTCTGTTTTCTCTGTTTCAACAAACATGTTAGACATTGTTTAATGTTTATTTATTTTTTGAGAGAGAGAGCGCACGAGAGGGGGAGAAGCAGAGAGAGAGGGAGACACAGAATCCAAAGCAGAATCTGTGCTGTCAGCACAGAACCCAACGTGGGGCTCGAACTCAAGAAGCCAAACTCACGAACTGTGAGATCAAGATCTGAGCTGAAGTTGGATGCTCAGCCACCCAGGTGCCCCTTAAACATTTTTTAAGAAGAGGAATATTATTGCATGTGAGTAGACACAGTATCAATTTTTAGCTATAGTTGGTTTTTTTCCATTATGAACATGATGGGTTGAAATAATGAATTTAGTTTACAGAGTCCATGAAAACACATTTCCAGCACATGACACAAGAGGCAGAGCAATGCTTTCCTGTAATCCTACCTTTCAATTAAATAACACCTAGGATGAAAGTTATGAAAAATTTTATGATGTTATTTCTTAATTCACTGGCTAGAAAAGGGAGTAAGGACAGAGTGCCTTGTTCCTACACACACACTTGAAGCATTTTATTCTCCATCTGTTACATGTGTTTGAATTGCATTGGTGTTTAATTTTATATTTAAAGTTCTTTTGGGGCGCCTGGGTGGCTCGGTTGGTTAAGCGCCCAACTTCGGCTCAGGTCATGATTTCACGGTTTGTGGGTTTGAGTCCCGCATCAGGCTCTGTGCTGACAGCTCAGAGCCTGGAGCCTGCTTCGGATTCTGCGTCTCCCTCTGTCTCTGCCCCTCTCCTGCTTGCACTCTGTTTCTATCTCTCAAAAATAAATAAGCATTAAAAATTTTTAAAAGTTTTTCTAGTGGCCCAGGCATAAGAATTGAGTACCTGTAATGTTGTTGTGGATACAGAAAACCATAAAAATTTTTGTGGCTTTTGTTTTAAATTGTATGGTTGGGAGAGAATCCTTTTTCCAATAAACAATGACAGGTTTATCTATATATTAACACAACTTTAGGAGTTTATCATATTCGTGATTCAAATTAATTCTAAAAATTATCCCAAAGTCTAAAGAATTCCACTTTGTAATCTGGAATGCCCCTCTCTACAATTCTTCCCACTGGCACGCTGTTTCAACTTCTTCCCAAAATGGTGTAAATTTTCTCTAATTGTTCCATTGTTCCAATTGGCCTTCCAGACTGTGCTACAAAGTCCTGACATGTATTTGAGGACCTGGATGCACACAGACTGGTCAGATTTGCAAATCTCATAATGATAGGACTGAAGCATTTGTAGTTAAATACTTGGGTTTGGGTCCCCGTGCCAGTTGTTATGTGGCTCAGGTGAGATAAGTGAATATGCAAAAGTTAAAACTTAGAACAAAACACCCCAGCCAGTGTCATGAGAAGAGAACAGTGGTATAGAGTTGCATGCATGTTTCTGCATTTAAGTTTAAAAATGCCCACACTTAATATGACAGAGAAATGGGTAAAAGTGACACCTGGGAGTTCAAATTTAATTTCAGATTCCAATAATATAATTAAATAACATTAATAAAGAGCTAATTAAATTCTGTGTTTCAGTAATAGAAAAGTATTGTCAGGATAAGGGAGGGAAGTTGATCCTGCACTGATAAAGTTGTACATTTAAAATGCGCCACTGAAGTCTGATTTATGTGATAGACCGAATGTGTTTGTTTCCCCGAATTTCATATATTAAAGCCCTAACCCCCAACATGATGGTATTTGGGGGTAGGGCCTTTGTGAGGCAATTAGGTTTAGATGAAGACACGAAGGTAGGGCCCCATGATGGAATTAGTGTCTTTATAAGAAGAGGAAGAGGCAGAAGAGACCAGAGCTTGCTCTCTCTCTCCACCGTGTGAGGACGTAGTGAGAAGGCAGCTCTCTGCAAGAGATGGCTTTCGCAGAACCCGATGCTGGCTCCCTGAGCTCAGACTTGCAGCCTCCATTACTGTGAAAAACATGTTTCTATTGTTTAGGCCACTCAGTCTATGGTATTTTGTTATGGAAGCCTGAGCTGATGACAATTTCCACACCTGAGAGGGCCATGCTTGGAGGAACATGATCTTAGTGATGAAGGGTCTAGAAACATTACTTTGTGAGAACTATTGAGAGAACAGAGAAAGGGAGGTGAACACTGAATAGAGGTTGCAGCTTATGTTTTAGGTCTTCTCAAATACTAAGGGACTGTTAGAGAAGGACGCTATTTGGATTCTGACAGTGACCAATGTGTTTTCTAGTTATGCTCTAGCAGTTCTGTCTTCCCCTTTGTGGAGAGCTTTGAATCGGCTCAGCTAACCCTGCCCCATATTCGTTCAGGAATCCAGCTCTCAGAAGCACTGAGCATTACAAATTCAAGCATAACAGATAGGGCTTTGGAGGTGTTTCTGTGTCTAGTATTTGCTCAGGATCATTCCATTTTTTCCCAAAACATTTTTTATAACAAAGCACAAAGAAATAGAAATTTCAAAAAAAAAATCTGAATGAGGTAGTAGTTCCTTCTTAGGTGCCAATTATATATTCAGAAAATAATACTCAAAAGGTGTCAAAGAACGGTCTTTCATTGTGCTTCGATATGGACTTGGAGGAAGAGCTCCCCAAACCATTGATTTTGTCTGTTGGTAAGACAGTATCAAGCCTCCACCAGCAGGGCAGATGGCAATAATTAGGTCTGCCCATCCCTTACTTGGCAGAGGAATGGATCTGAGATCCCAGAGAGTCAACTTTTCACCAGCTGAACACTCAAAGTGAGAAGAAAAGAGAAAGGGGCCAAGAGCTGACTGGTTAAACAATAATCATGGACTCAGGTCCTTAGGCATTTGACCTTTTAGAATTTCCAATTTAATGAAAAATAAAGATGTTGCATGACATAAAATGGTGATGGGGGGCTGCACGTTTAAATGGAAAACTAAACATCAACAAAAGGAAGAAATTGTCATGATTATTTGATAGAATTTTTTATAGTTCATGGATTTAAAAAATTTGTTTAATGTTTTTATTTTTGAGAGAGACAGAGAAAGTGAGAAAGAGAGACAGAGCGCCAGCAGGGAGGAGCAGAAAGAGAGGGAGACTCAGAATCCAAGCAGGCTCCAGGCTCTGAGCTGTCACCACAGAGCCCAATGCAGGGCTCAAACCCACAAACCGTGAGATCATGACCTGAGCTGAAGTTGGAAGCTTAACGGACTGGACTGAGCCACCCAGATGCCTCTATACTTCATGGATTTTTAAAAAATATATTTTTGCCTTTTCTTCCACGCATATTACTTTTACTTTTAAAACCAGCACAGCTATTTGCTTTCTATAAAAGTGTACCCACTTTCTATGTGTCTGTTTTCCAAAGTGTAGGTAGAAAATACAGAAGTCATTCATTAGGGGAAAATTCCATTCTCCAAACCATGGGGCAGTTCTCAGTGCGGTGATTCTGCAGTTCCCACCTGAACGGAACTCCCCCAGGCCGTGTAGTACTCCAGCAGCCATCATGTCTACAGCCGAACTCTCCACAACAATACGGAGAGAACCAAGTGAAAAAAATGCCACATCTCAAGGAGCCTACGATTGTCCTGAATGTTGTTTGAAAACAATTGTTTTGTGGCTAGAGAGGTGGAGAACTGAAGGTCAGGGGCTTGAACAAATAAGAGCATGTAACTGTGCGAGCCAGTTAAGAGCAAACAGGGTAGGCATCAGGTCTCATTCCATAGCGGGTTTTGAAAATACCTCACAGGAGGTTAATATGAAACTTCTCTTACGACAGTTGTAAAAATAAAATAATAATGATAATAATGTTATAAAGGTTTTTCATTTTAAAGCTAGAATATCATTAAGTGTGAGAGCTGAAAAATAAAAATAAAATATTTCTGGTTTGGACAACGATATGTGAGTGCCCATGCATACGGGGAGGGATGACTTCTTGTTTAATATGGTTTAGTTGATAACTTTTTAAATGTTTTTAATTGTGAGGAAGATCTACAATGTTACAAATATTTGTACAAGCTGGTGTACAGATTCCCCTGCCACACCCTAAACTCCTCACCTACCATGGAGTGTATAATTTTCATAAGCTGAAATACAGAGTATGCTACCAGGCAGCTAATACAGAGTATGCTCCCACCCGGGAGATGACTTTGTAGCTGTCTCTTCTGGTGCCATTGTGAGTGTCACAGATTACTAATACTAATATTTAATAGAAACAAGGCAATGTCAAGGTGGAGAAGCAGGTAGGTCTCTGGGTTACAATTAGGATGTGTGTCCCATAACCAAGTGACATTCTTTGGATGAATTAAGTGGGACTGGGCCTGGGAGTGGTTGGCAGAACAAATGACAAATGTCATGAGATAAAGAAAGTCGAAGTCCCTGGATCGTGAAGCAAGAGAATATCTTGAAATATTATCTTAAACATGTTTGGTACTGTTAGGAAGTCTGGAAACAAATATTAAAGCAGAATCAAGATGGTCACATGTGTCACTTAAGACAGCTTTCCTGGAGGCACGGAAAGACGTGGGAATGGACAGAAAGGGTCATTTGAGAGTGTGGTCTAGTCTGATTGTACTCTAATTTAATAATACTAGCTAACACTCACTGAATACCACATGCCAGGAAATCTGTAAGTAAGTGCTTTGCCATGGTTAGCATTCCATTAAATTCTTACAATCCCCACAAGAGAGATACTATTTTTACATCCATTTTATAGATGTGGAAATTGAGGTATGGAGGTCAAGAACTTGTTCAAGGTCTTATATGTATTAAATAAAGCAATCAGCATTTGAATAAAGGTGGTGGTGTGTCGTGCAAGTAAAATTTTTGGCTTATTTGATGAGAGTAGACCTCACTGAGTAGTTAACACATGAGTGGCAATCTGGAGACGTGCCATTGGTAGAGGAATTGGGCGAAGACCTGCAATGCCCTGAGGATGTCCAAAGAAGAGCCAGGACACCAATGGGCTTAAATGAGATGGGCAAGGCAAGAAGAGTGAATAATGAAGTCTAAGAACTTGTGGGGGACTAGATCACATAGGGATTTGAAGATCTTGCAAAGAATCTGGCTTTTTTTCAAAATGAAATGGTGTGCCAGTCCCATGATTTAGCTTCTATTACTAGAACCATGCTGCATTGGGTGAGACAAAAAAAGAAAACTTGCTGGGCAATTAGGAGCAGCCATTCTCCTCCTGGCGATGTGGCCAGAATCAGAGCTGGCGGTGGGTGGGCAGGCAATTTTTTTGGAAGACCTCTCAGTGGTGATCACAATGTGGTGTCAACCCAAGAATGTGAAATGAGGCAGGAGCCTCACTGTAGAGTAAAAGGCCACAAACTCTCAATTTCATTAACATCTATTGATGCAGTGAACCTGATAACAGGCAATGAAAACCAGTCACTTCTATCTACCATTAGAGAAATGGCTCAAGGTAATGGTTTTCCACGAAGATATCAGGGAGAAATTCTGCATTTTGCTATATATTTTTTAAAAGCATGTCTATTCAGTGGGAGCAGGGACACTCAGGAAGCTGACTCATGAAGGCTGACTCGCTGGTGGCTCAGTTTGAAAAGTTTATTGCTGTACAAGTGACCTCTTAAGGATATGGAAGAAAGGAGTGCAAGTAAAAGGAAAGTTTTAAGGAAAAGAAAAAAGGCAAGCACCACATTTTCTAATGGAGCTGATATCTTACCACTCAATTAATTCCAGAGTCAAGGCCCAATTTGAGTTCTGAATCACCTTCTAGTTTTACTTATAAAGACTTTTCATTAAAGCAAATTAAGTAGATGGAGGTCCAGTTGTTTATTATCTAGCACTAAACCATTCCTACAAAAAGACACCTGTGCAAGCCATTTGGCTCTAGTCAACTATTTTTTTACAATTTAATTATGAATATAATTAGAATGAGTTAGGAGACAGGCTAGGCATCAGCCATAAAACTTCTGGTTTGCTAGAACACACACACAGACACACACATGCACACACCACACACCGATTAAAAAGCAACTGCGACAAAAGCTCCCCCCTCCGCCCCAGGTCTGTGAGAATGTTAGCTTGCAGGGGATATGTTAGTGGAATGGGAGTACTAGTAAAATCTACCTTTATTTTAATTTCAAATTTCCTTGAAATGATGCTGTATAGGATATTTTTATACTCCATTATTTTATAGTTCTGGTTTCTTTAGGGTGACCCTTTAAAGCCTGCTTTTTGCTTCCTACGGTTTTAAGGCAATTTGTCACTATCATGCATTCAATGTTTAGCAACTGTTTGCAGTCAAGTGCCTGGCAAGCTTTGTTTCTTTTCTCCCAAAGAGTGTCATCACGGAGTTGATGATGCATCAGAAATAGTTTGACCAAAGGGCAAGATAAAGTCAAGAGTAAAGAAAATATTTGCAAATATACTTGACTGGGTTTCCGCCCCCCACTCCCCCAATTACTTATTGAAGGCATACTTGAAGGTAAAATGGCATGATGGCCACAGGGGGAAAAAAAACATTCGAACATGCAATAGATACTTTCTGCCACAGGGCGATGCCTTTAATTTAAATCATTTTTATATGAGGATAATGTGAATGACAGAAACACAAGACTATGAGTTGTATTTGAGGACTTGCATGGGATATACTCTACCTTTGGTGACTAAGAGCCTGCATTTTAATGGTGCTCAGTCCGTCTTATGAATACTATTTCTCACAATTTGTTCTACTGCTTAATCAGTGTTTACAAAAGCTGAGCATTAAAAATATATTGTTTTAAAATGCGTGTGTGACGACAGCCTTTAAATTGAAGATTTGTAGGGAACATCGTTACTATTTAAATTCATCTTATCTTAACAGACTTGCCTAATCTCTAAGTGTTATACACATATATACCTATGTATGCAGGTGCATATACATAAAATAAACATGATATATAATAAATATTTCATATGTATAATAATGTATAAATATAAAAATTCTACATATTAAAAATAAGTAGTGTATATGTGGACACACACAAAATATTTACTTCAGAAAACTGGAAAAATGATAAAGGTATTGATATTGGTATCATAAAGTCATTTTGATTGCATAATTAGCATCGATCGCATTCCTATGTAAATATACAGAGCATTGCTTTGCTCAGGGGTGGAAGGAAAAGTAATTACTTTTGCACACAAAGGCAACTTTGGAAACTCAGAATGCAACAAACCAACAAATGCAAACTCACGTGAAACAATGAGAGTACAGAAGAGCCGAGGTGAAGGTGCCCAAAATGAAATTATCAGATAGTCCTTGAATAAAAGATCTTTGACCCAGGCTTTAGGCAAATCCTTAAGTCTATCCTTCACAAATAGGAAATAACACAGCTTGTAAGTAAATTCATGAGGCAATTTCTCTTTACTTCCCTCTCATCTACTAATCAATCGATAGTTTCATTGTCATCTCAACTCTGGTGATCATTCGGATTTGAGAGAAAGCAGATGGAAGTGGATAGAATAAGAGCCTTTGTCGAATGGAAGTAAAGCTGGTGCTATTCTCGTGTAAGCGAGGAGGGGTGGAAAGTATGTAGGAGGAGGAAAAATGGCTCCATAAAGGTGTCCACACCTTAATTCCCAGAGCCTGTGAATATGTTACCTGACACAGTAAAAGAGATCTTGCAGATGTGATTAAGATAGGGACCTTGAGATGAGTGAATTACTCTGGATTATTCAGATGGGCCCAGTGTAATCACGAGGGTCCTCAAAAGTGAAAGAGGGAGGCAGAAGAGAGTCAGAGGGGGATGTGGCTACGGAAGAGGTCAGAGTGATATAGTGTAACGCAACTGGTGCCTATGAAGGTGGAGGCCAGGGACCACTAGCTAAGGCATGTGGGCAGCCTTTAGATGTTGGAAGAGACAAGGAAATGGATTCTCTGCTAAAGCTTCCACAAAAGAGCCCAGACCTGCTGACACTTTCCTTTTAGCCCAGTGAGAACAGTGTCAGACTTCTGTCCTACAGAACTGTAGGATAATAAGTCACTGTTATTTTAGGCCACCGAGTTGGAGATAATATGTTATGGTAGTAGGAAATGAACATGCGTGTTCTCTGGAAGACAGTGGCTCTAACTCAGAAAGCAGAAAGAAATCTCTGGCGGAGCGCCCTGAAGCAGTCCTGGCTTGTTGCATGTTATAATTTGATAGAAGTGAAAAACTGCAAAAAAGAAACTAATAAAACTTAAGCTTGAAGTAGTTACTCAAATGAAAGAGGAAAATAGCATTGTGTATAGATAAATAAAATTCAAAAGGAAATGGGTGAGCAACTGGTCATAAAAATAATAAAGGGTTAAAAATGTATTCAGACAGGATAGCATGAAAGCATGGATGCTTTTAATGTTGAGTAGTAAATACTGAATCATTGCTCATCCTTAGAACATTTTACCTTATTTCTAACCTAAAACTCCAATATCAAAATTTCTGATCATTAAATTCAATTCTAACTTTGGTTTTAGAAAAGAAAGGAAAAATTGGTTGTGGTCTTACGTAGAATATACAGGTCTTACATAGGAGGATGTAATAGACAGACATTTAACAACAGCTAGTTAGTTATCCTTCTAGTAAGATTTCTTCTAAATAGTCTCCCAAAGGCAATGTATGATGGTGGAAAGTATTTATGCTTAGTGTCTGGAGTTGAATGCTCAATCTAATCTTTTGAGCCATGTGAACTGGAAAAGTATTTTATGACTTGCTTTACTCTTCTGAAAAATTTATTTCTTTGAAATCATTTATTGAGTATCAATATAGAGTAAGACAAATGTTATCCTAGTTAATTCTCATAGTAACTTTATGAACTAGAAATTATTTTCCACATGATCTTTCTGCTTCTCCAAATTCTCCTGCTTTGTTATTTTGAGGATTAAATGAGATAATTGTAAAAAAATGCCGACAAGTTTTTCTCCTCTCTTTCCCAATCCCAAGGTCTTTGGAAAAATGCAGACATTAAATCAGAAACGACTACTTGTTTCTATTCTTTGGTTGTGTAGAGTTACCAGAACGAAAAAGATAGAAATAGAGGTAAGCTTTGGACGTTTTCTAGGATTTAGATGTACTACAAATGTCCAGACCCCCGTAAGACTTTAGCCACAAGATTGCATCACCGATCATAAAACTCTATAGCTGTGTTTTTGTCCTGAGTTCACATTCACAGTACTAATACTGCTTTCAGCACAAGTCATTTCCAGGGAATTAAGTCCTTGCAGTCAGTGGGTTAAATCTCCATGAAATAACCTGCAGGTGACCCAGCTGCACTGACCTCAAATATAGAATTTCAGATCAATGGCCGCAGTACTTGGATTCTAAAATATAAAACAATCTCTGGTGTTTTTGTTACCCCAATGAGTGTTATCAGACAGGGGATCGCTATGGCAATTACAGGTTCTTATCATATTAATGTTTGTGTTTGGTCCAAAAAGAAACTATTTAAAAAAAAATAAATGCCTTCTGTTCTTTTTTTCTCAGAATATGTAATGGTGACTTTCAAACATATAATGAGAATTAACAGCAATTCAAATAGCACAAGTGGCCATTAATTGCCTGTACATGAAATAACATTTCCTCCTCAGAGGGTGAAGCATTCCAGTTGGAAGTATAATTCCTTTTGGTCTGTTCACTTTTTAACTCTGTCATGAAAGGATAACGGATCTCCCAGTGTCTCCCAAATAAAAATGTTAAGCCTTCACAAACTAGGATTGGGCTTAGTGAGAGAGAAAAGGGAAATAATGTTATAGCTACATGAACCGTAACATTGAGTGGTGTGGTGTTTTGCTAGTGTCTCAGCAAAGAGCAGAAACTACTTCAAGTATTTACACAAACAGAGGGAATTAATTCTCGATGCAGGGAATTGGTTACCCATAGGATGAGGAAGTTGAAAGCCAAATAAGGAAAGAGTAGTAATCAAGAAAATTGCTGCAGGAAGCCACTACCAGGCTGGAGAGGAAAAAGGAGGATTCCCACCGCAAGATGGAAGCTCGAACCAGAGTGGGCCTCTCCAGTCAAACCTGAAGTCATAGAAAAGATGGACCTTCAGGTAAAGAAACTATCTGAGGTAGGTGGGTGGGCAAGGGAGAAGGGGTGGAGGATACACTAACACACTAGCTGGCCTTTTCCTTCCCTCTCTCTCTGCTATCTAATGCCACCGCTTACACTGGCTACATCAGCAGAAAGCCAGCCCTCAAGAGCCCCTGTGAAATGCGGCTGGCTGGGGTCAACCCTTCTACGTTACAGAGCACAAAGTGAGGGGCAAAGATCTGAGGGCCAAAGAGCCCCAGAGCCAGCATACATGGACATCTTTCCTGTGAATTTCCTTTAGCTGGTTGGTTCCTTTTCACAAAAAGGTCAAGAACTCAAAGGCAGGTCTACTGAGCTTCTCACTGTATAGATTTTACAGGAGACCGTGAGACCTATGATAAAACCTATCACCCCTCTGGGACTGGATATGAGTCTTCATAGTTTTGAAAGATATTTTTAAAACTCAACTGGTATGCGGTGGGGTAAAAATACCTACTCTGGTGTGGTTTTACCATTGCCAAAAAGTAGGTGGCCATTCTCCCGCTGCTTACGGATATTTGAATATGAACTACCAAGGACTGCTGAGTTTAGTTGAGTTTAGAACACCAGAACTGACTTCAAGATTATGCCGGAAACACATCACACGGCTTAGTAAGCTTGTCTCTGTCCAGCATTGCTACATATTTCTCCACCATACTACCCTGTTGGTTAGTCCTTCCATTGTACCCAGTAAGAAATAGTAAGTACTATTTTGAGTTAGGCAAAACAAGGCGGCTGAGGTTGATTCTCCTTGCCTGAAACAATGAAAGAAAGACTACCTCCATCTTAAGATCAAGTGAAAGAAAAACTACTTCCTGGTTTTTATCTTACATTCTCAGGCAGAGCTCAACTGAAGAAGCACTGTTAGCATTTGTATAGGACTTTATACTTTTTAAGCACTTTCTTGAGCACTATCTCTTTCATTCTTGGCATAATCCATTTTATAGGTGTTGGCAAAAATCCTTGCAATAGCCAGCAGTCACAACAGCCAGCTGCCCCTTCAACCCTGCCTTGTTCTATTCTGACTATGTCAGTGTTTCTGAAATTCTGTGAAGTGGGCATTGAGTCCAGGATAGTGGAGAGATGGTCTTACTCTTTGTGGAAATGCAAAAGATGAGCCCTCACATGGGTTCTAAGGGCCTGTTCCCCTTACTCTTAAGCCAGGAGAATGGCTTGCCTTGTATCTTTAGAATCAGGTGAACTAAAGGAAACTTCAGTGATGGGTATCTATATCACAGCCCGCAGATCAGCTCTGTGAGCATACTTGTGAGCAAGTATGCTCACAAATAACATAATCCTCACCTAAACGTCTCAAGACCATGATGTGAAATTTGTATGACTTCTTTAAATATACGTAATCAGAAAGAGGTACCCCATGCAAGTTCCCCAATTTCCTATCAGAACACTGTGCTGATATTGTGTTAATACTAATCTTTCATGCTTACCATGTTCCAAGCCAGTATATCAGAATAAGCTGTTATGGAAATGCATGCTTATTAGTATTTTTTTCTTTATTCCTCCTTTTAAAAAGAAGTTGAAACTGGGAACCATAAAATACTGTTCTTGAGAAGCAGAAAGTTCATGAAATAAAAAGTCATGACAGGGGATAAGAGCTATAACCTCACCTCAAACCCCATGGTTAGGGCACTGCTCCTGTGTTCACCGACAGCAGTAATAACAACAAAGGGCAGACAACAAGAGAAAGATGTTGGGAAAATAAATTCGGTTGTATTCCTCTTGATATCATTGTTCCAGAGCTTTAAACAAGTATGAAGACTTGTGAAGTGGGAAACAGAATAAAAGGGCATATTGAGGGGCTGTTCTCCAACACAGGCCCCCCAAATCCCCACTCCCACTAATGGAAACACTGTGAACAGAGCCATCCAATATCAGACCTCCTAAGCAGAGCATTTTTGTTTCTTGGAGATTTTTCTCTTGGACTTTAATTAAGCTCCTGCCAGGCTTGCAAGCTTTTTAATTTTACCTTTCTTTCTTCTTTCTTTCGTTCTCCTCCTTGAATCAGCCTACTAACCAGGAAACTTTTTCCAAGCTGTCACAATTAAAGTATACCCTAAGATATTAAATTTAGATGTACCAGTAGTTGCTTCTCCAAGCATCAATAGCCAAAGTTTCCTTGCATTTGGAAAGATTTTTATTCATTCATTCATTCCTTCACTCATTCATTCACTCTCTTATACTTAAGTGTGTGTGTTACAAATGCGAAAACAATAAAAAAGGAAGCTTCGAGGAGTGTACAATGACTATTGGTTCGTATGTGATATAATTCAACCACCTACCAAGTCATCAGTTTAACAGAAGAAACCTGCCATTACTAAATTTAATCATGCACTGCTCATAAGCAAATTGTCGCTGGGTATTTACTAGTATTGCTGGGTGAAGGGTGAGGGAACCTTGAGAAGGTGATGCCCCCGTTGACAATTTAACACCTCCTTTAATGAAACATAATAAAAGTCACTTAAGTTCTTTTTCAAGACACTTTTGTACACAAACTCACTGCCAGTTCTGAAACTCTAAAGGTAGAGGCTGGGAATGCCAAAGGTAATCCCCTCTAAAACAGATTCCGTGAGAAGCTATTTTCATTTGAGGCAGTTTAGCTGAAAACTGGCCAGTCCAAATAGGTTACCCTATTTACTAAAAACAAAACAAAAACAAAAACAGAAACACCTCAGAGAATATTGCAGGGCCAGAAATAAAACGAAGGCATCAAAAACACAAAACTAAAATAAAATGAACCATATGTGGAGCACTGGGGATATTATCACCTCCATGATTGCTATTATTGTCATTCTTACTGTTTACGTAATAATTCCATGCTGCCAGGTTACTCCACCAAGCGCTCCTGTCTGTGAGATGACTTACTGATCGCTTCCACAAACCGCTCGAAGAAGCTGTAAGGGAAGAGCGGCTCAGGCAGCTCCCGGAAAAACATCTTCAGTGCTCCGGTGACAACGTGGATGTCCTCCCACTGGCTGTCGTCCAAATTCAGCTTCTCTTCTGGGAAAACACGAGGAGAAATGGAACAACTGGTTTTAATGAAACAATTACAAGACACTAATTATTATGTTAATGTTTGCCTACTATCATCAGCAACCGTTAACAGCCTTCTGCACCTAGAGGTTTGGTGCTGCGCGTGTTTTTTTTTTCCTCTTTTTCCGTAGGAAGGGAACATTTTCAATGGAATACCATCTGTAGGAATGCAGCTAACAAAAAAACAAGAGACACAAAGAGACAGTGCCATTGACACAGTATGTCAGATACATTTATTCCCATAATGCATCAGTATGAAAATTAGCATCACAGCTCAACATGATTCAAAGCTATTTGGTTTTGAGGCCGAGGGGCTAAGAGTTGCCAATGATGGCCGGCTCAAGGGACCGGCCTAAAGGCCTTGCTGAGCCAACAGGAGACATATGCTAAACACGGCAATAGAAAATGAGTTATTGCTTTACATGTGTTAGCCTTGCTATGTACAAGGGAATAATGGGTAACACTTTTTTCCCTTTTTTGCTGAATATAAAGTCAGCAAGGAATAGAATACTGAGTGAGAAAGGATATTAATTCCTTCTTACTGCTTCAAAAATATCTTTTTTTTTTTTTTTTAGTTTTCATCTCAGCGAGGAAAATGTGCCCAGCAACAATATTAGACAGACCCCTGTTGGCCTACGGAGGCTATGCAAAGCTGTCAAAAATGATAACACACTAAAGACAAACCACAAGTGCTTACCCACTCCGCCTACAAACAACAGAAATGTTTGCTTGGGAAGCTTGAGTGAGTTGAGGCATTTAAATATTAAAGGACATAACTGTTAAAATGAAGTTTTTAGAAGAAATAAGGAGACACTGGATAATTATTTTCTTCTTGTGCGCCCTCAGAATGAAAGTCTGGAATCATTCTCACCCAAGAAGTGGATATAGCAGGGACTGAAAGCGACATCTTTACATACAACTGGAAGGAAGCAAGACACGCAAGCACTGCTGCTGATTGCTAGTATTTGTCTTTGTGAACATGCAACATCAAAGCGATTTTGAACTCTAGGTGGAATAAAAACTAAAGCTAATCATTTTTAACAGCCCAGGGTTAACTGAAAAGACTAGTCTCCTGGCCAGAATGTAACAGGTATTTGGTCAACTGGACCTTTGTTTTTTTTACCAATGTCTTGCGCTCAGGCTCACATGCCCCCTCAGTGTTGGTTTTACGAAGCAGAGGAGAATTTGCACCAAAAATGTGAGAAAAGCTGAGAATTGTCACTGTAGGGAATCTCTGCATGGGCTGTTTTGCCAATAGTGTTCATGTCCTTTTGAAATCTTGGTTGTAATCTTTATCAGATCTCTTTTTCTAAATGTACGATTATTTCCAGGGCTGGTAAGTGATGTTCCTGTTCAATAGGATGTTTGCAAAGAGAAGGAGAGAAGGTGGATCTGTTTATTTCAGATGGGCTATTTTCTTCTTCTCTTTCAGTCTTCATGCTAACCTCAATCATAACACAATAATATGATCCACAACAAAATCAGCAGAGGAGACCTTCTTTCTGCCCTGCAATCATTTTTGATTGATTGTATTTCAACAATTAGTCTTTTATTTGGCTACATACTATTGAAATAGGCCGACAGCATCTTAGCAGGCCAGCTTTAAACAGTCAACTGTTAACAATAGCATCAAAAAGGGAGACCTGATGGGGTTTACTGTCACTTTAAAGAACGGGGTTTTCACATTGTTGAAATCTGTCAGATATTTTGAAATGTCCCTCTCACTATGGTGCCACACCCCCTGCGTGCCCTTATAATAAAATTGGTTTTACTCCTGATTAAATCATTTTCTCCCTACCCACTACCATACTTCTCATAATGGACCTGTGCGCTCTACAGCTGGTGTTCTTCCCATGGCACCAATTCTTACTTTATCTTTTAAGCACTTTGCTGCTAAGATCTCATGCAGAGTGCTTATGTTTTGTTAAGAGCTTCATTCTTAGAGAAATAGCTTAACACATGTTCTAAAAATGTTGTACAACTTATTGCTTAAAACACATTTAGAAAATGTATAAGTATTGTAGCTTTGGCACTGAACTTTAAGTGGAAACCCAAACACACCACACACACACACACACACACACACACACACAAGTGCTCTCTCACACACAACTATCTTTAACAAAAATTTATCGGAAAAGTCCAAGACAAAATGCCATTCTGGTACACAGGTTTGAGATTGCCAAAGGAAAGTACTCAGCAGGTAAAAAAAGAATGATTTTCTCTTGAGCAAGAAAATAACAATAACAAATGATTGCTTGACCGTTAGTATTCATCACCTACAAATAAGCATCCCTTAATTGAAGTGACTGCAAAAATGGAATGTTTCTATATACACAAAAAAAATTTTGCCATTCGATAAATACCATTTGATTATATCCACCTGAAATGGCCTATAATATCATTATCAGCTTGCATTACTTAAAACAGCATTCTTAATATGTAGTCTTCATTAAAACAAAGAAAACCAAAACAATTTGTAGCCCTCATAAGTAGCTTAAATAAATAATATGATAAGCGGCTGGAAAGAATCTTTTGAAATATAATCTCTCATTTTTATATCAAATTTTCATAACCAACCAAGTTTAAGATTACTTGTAAACCAGAGGACTTTAAAGTGTATTTTTCAAGGCCATTGTGATTCATCTAAACAAGCAGTTATGTTCATATTTGTATGTCTTCTCATGAATCCAACCAGTTCTCAAGATGAACTAATCATAATCGTATCTTGGTATTAACAGGCATCATTATAAGCACAGTTGCATTATTTGATAGACATTTTCTAACTAATCTGTTAGCAGTGCTGACGTCTTACACTTCTCCCTTTTTTCAATAGAGCAAGGCTTCTCAACAATAAAGCACTATTAACATTTGGCACTAGATAATTCTTCATTGTGGGGGCTGTGCTGTGCATGCTACGATGTTTAAGAGCATCTCTAGCCCTAACCCAGTAGATACCAGTAGCACTTCTCAGTGGTAGTGGCGAAACACCCTCAGATATTGCCAAATGTCTCCTGGTGGTGCAAAGTTATGCTCACTTGAGATATACTCCACTACAATGGAGCCGTAAGAATCTATAGATGTTACTCAATAAATATGGATTTATGAAGGTTACCTTAGGTAGACAGAGAGCTAGAAAACTAGATACATACTGAGATTCTTTAATAAGAACTTAAGAATTGGTAATCCTCATGGATGAAATCAAAACCTCTTCCAGAACATAGTTCACATGACCACATTCCTGGGTGCTTTACAACAAAAACAATAACAAATACGTAGTGCTTCCACTATACAAGGGACTATGTTATGCACGTTAGACTCATTATCTAATGCAATTGTCTCAATAAGACAGTGACATCCATGCCACCATTATCACCTTCTCCATTTTACAGACAGGGAAAGTGATGCATAGGGAGATTAAGCAACTTTTCCATTGTTGACAAGTGATGAATCCTGAATAAGGAGCCAGCACACTCCCCCAACCCTCAAAACCCCTATGTTCAGACTTAATCTTGGCTGGCAGAAGCTCAAAGGGAAAAGGCAAATAAATGGTAATTGCAAGTGGTAGTGGATTGACTATTACTTCAAGATAGTGACTTTTACATTTTATCCCTAAATGTCTTACTTGAGGCTATGCTTTTACCTGTAAACTGACTCTGATCTTTTGTAATTACTCATTTATAGGAGGAACAGATTCTTCTATAAACAGATATAAAGCAAATTGGCAATAAAAAGAAACTGCATTAGGAGAGGGGCAGGGGATGGGGCGAGCTGTCGTGTGGTGATGTGGTGAACAGGAAATATGATAGAGTAGGAAAGAGATAATACAAAACACCAGGCCTGGGTTTCCCACTGATTCACCGTATATATGTTTACTTGTTTGTGAAATGAAGATAGTTAGAAGAGTAGTAGGTGATGTTATCAGATGAGAAAACATATCTGAAAAACATTTGGAAAGCATAAGGAAACAAATACATCCAAGATGCTACTATGACAGGAAAGGTGAATAAAAGCCAAAAGGGCAAAATAAATGGAAATACTGAGCAAACAGCATAAACCATCCTGTTGTTTTAGGGGATGTACCTGAGCATGATGCAGTTTGTCACATGAGATCAACAGAAACTTGACCTCCTGGAGTCCAGTACTGGAAAGAAGTCTGGCTGAATCACAATATCTCACAATCTCTGATAATCATGCGGATTTCTCCTGATTTCTCTAATTAGGTTTTCTTAAATTCATTCTGGTCATGGCTTTTGGCTTAAAGCGTTTAAACAGAATTGAAGATAGGTCAAGCTCTGGAACTCAAATACTATGTGACTTTTATGAGATCACAAAAATATATATCTTAACATTGTACATACATAAGGCCATCTTGAAATACCCTTTCTTGATGGGTATTTTGTGTATTTTATTTATTTTCAGTAAAAGCATCCATATCAAGCTATTTACATTTGAAAGAAAAAAATAGTAACTATTAGGAACAATCTTTCTTAAAATGGAGAACTGAAAGATGGACCTTGGCTAGTTACAGCGGGTCCTGATAATTTCCCAGGAAAAAAGGCATGTGTAAGAGTTCAATTACCTCTCCCTTCTTATATATGGCTCTATAGACTGGTATAACCAGAAGTTGCAATGCCTGGTCTGATTTCAACTAAACTTACCATGTTAACCCAGTGTTGATTAAAACATGACTGCAGATGACTTGAACGATCCAGAAGTGAATAGTGACATAAGAGTAAAGAGGTACTTCTTTGTGTATTGAAGAACAAGTGGATTTTTACCTTGCAATTTTTTCCATGGCACTTTTAAAGATTCTTTCCAACTTTATCTTACTGTTGTAATAAAAAAAGAGGAAAAGACACCTCAACTTTCCCAGGATAAGAGGAGAAGAGCTCTGATTTCATTAATATAATGACAAGAACCTATTACCCTGTGAAGCTCCCATGAAGGATGTGGTATCTGCTTCCAGTGCAGATGACCATTGGGAAACCTTATCTGAAAGGCCTGCTGGGTACATGAAAGCCACAGCATGAATGAAAGAGATGCCAGAGGGACTACTGATCTGAAAAATAATAATATGTTTGGCTATAAAATCAAACTGGAAGATTAGTTATTAAAGTGGATAAGACACACTGTTTATCTATAAGGATATAGCTGATTTTTAGTTTAGCACTTAAAGGAGTGGATCAAAAGGAACTTGCTTCAATCATTCGACTAGCTCAACCTTTCCTGTTGTGTTGACCCCTTAAAGTGACAGTTCAGTCTGATTTCCAGTAGATTAGAGAGTTTCCAAATTCTCAAACATAGCAATATAAGCCCTGTGTCAAAAGTAGCATCCTTCCATGCTGTCCTCACTACAGCCCCTTCCTCCAACATCTTGGGTATAACATGAGACTTCAGTGAGGACACTATTTTAGAAAACTTGACCACTTGGCCAGTTAATTTGCATGTTCACTTGATTTTTATTCAATTAACATAGATGGAATAGAGACTACATACTGGGGCTGTATTATGTGTTTTTTGAAGCAACAGCTGTTGAGGTTGTTTTCTATTCCTCAGTGGAGAGGATTTTACCAGGTGCTTAGAAATATTATTTAAGTGAATATGGACTAAGTTCTAGACATTTTACATATTATGCCTGGTCCCTAACATAAGACTCTATTGACCTTGCAGACAAGCAAGAACAAACTAAAAGAATAAATATATCACCCAAAAAATGTGCAGTATGTCTCTTATGGGCTGAATTGTGTCATCTCCAATTCATACATGGAAGTCTTAACCCCCAGTACCTTAGAATGTGACTGTATTTGAAGACAGAGCCTTTAAAGAGCTAATTAAGGTAAAATGAGGTCATATGGGTGGGCCTTAATCCAGTATGAATGATGTCCTCTTACAAAGAGAAGGACACAGATGTGTACCAAGGGAAGACATGTGAAGAAATGGGAAGATGGTGGTCTACAAGCCAGGGAGAGAGGCCTCAAAGGAAAGCAACTATGCCAACACCTTGATCTTGAACTTCTTGCCTTTCTAACTATGAGCAAACAGATTTCTGTTGTTTAACCTTACCACACAATTCCCAGTCTGTGGTACTTTGTTACTGCGGTCCTAAAGAAACAAATATAATGGCCACAGGTTTGCACAGAGAAAGATGTTATGTTCCTGGATCACATCTAAATATCTTCTTAACATGCAGACTATACCACACTTATGAAATATGGTAGACAATAGAGATAGCTGTTTAGGTTATTCCAGCTGAATAAAAATAATTATCTAGATTCAGAGAAAAGGTTTGAAGCTGGAATTAGTTGGATAATATCTTGCCTGTTTAGACTCCACCCAACTATTTCAAATGATTTGCTTTATAAACATGCAGTATACTCTCTTATCTTGGTGTCCCTAGACAAAGAATAAAATTACAATTGCCATTTTCTTACTCATTCTTTTTTCCAGCTACTTCTTCTAAAGTACAAATATTTCATTGCTATTATAGCCTCAGATACAAAATACTAGGGAATATTTAAAATGTTCTCAATGCAAGCTAAATCAACTTTGTATGGCTATGGTATCTATAAAAAAGGAGGAAAGTGGTTTTAAATATGAAACTTTATATTCCAAAACTCAAGATATTTATTCCTTAAAATTTATCATAGTAACTTTCAGGAAGCTAGGAGGAGGCCTATACTGGAAAATGGTGACTTTGCTGTATGAGAAGATGGTTGGATCTGTGTGCAGAATGAGTGATTTTGCCACATGGTCTACAAAATATAGTTTTGTGTGGTCTCCTTAGTAGAAAAGAGAGAAGAATCAAGGAAATAACCAGAAACTCTCTAAGATACTGAAACTAAAAAGAAAACAAAAAACAAAAACAAAAACAAAAAACCCAAAAACCAACCAAACAAAAGGTTTTATTTCTTAACATCTAATGGGAAGTTTTGGTATGTCACATTGGCTTGCTCTTGCTCTCTATGTATTTCTCTATGTTGTGTATATTTCTTTGCAAAACACTTAGGAAGCCCGAGGCATGCAAATAATGTCACAGGCTAATATAAAATATCCTTCATTACTCTCTTTAAAGGAAGCGGAGCAGCCTTCCACTATATCCAGCACAGGAACTGGGTCAGGAATGAGAATGCCTTATTTTTATTTTTCCTCAAATTTCATTCGAATGTAAATAATAACATAATAAATAGGTACAACTGAAACTTGTGAAGCAGGCACCACAGATGGAAAGTATAACAAATGTGTCATTGCTTTGTGCATTTTTAATTTATAATGGCATAACATAAAACATCTTCCCATTGTCATAACTCCATGTATAATGCCACCTTATAAAATGATGTTGTTGACATTATGCTTCTCTCCAGGATTTTAGATATTTTTTGTCTGGGCATCTGAGGAGAGGTGGCCCTGTTCAGAGTCTAACAACAACACTACCACAAGCAAAACTGAACTGACTTTATTTGTTAGGATCATACTTTAAAAAGAGAATATGTTTCATGGTAACCAATATATATTTCTTTAATTCCTTTCATACTCAGAGCTTCCAACACTGCTCTTATTTCCATTCAGTCAAAGGCTTTTTGTGCTCTGCAGACACCATACACAATGGTTCATTTTATTTGACCGTCTTCTCCAAACAGATTCTGAATTTGTTTGAATTCCATGGATGATTTCATACATTACATCCTCCAAAGGGTAGAGAATCCGTAGGATTAAATTTCAACAAAGTCATTTTTGAGTCTCTTCCGTTATCGGCTCTAAATTTCACCACCATTGCTATTTGTTCCCTCAAAGTTATATTACATTTGTAAATATCAAGCAGAAGGTCAGATCAAAACATATCTCATAATGATATCTAGGAAATAAATATAACTAAATCCTATAAATGCCCATATACAGATAACATTTCCATTGTAGGCATATGCACATACATAGACATTATTTAATGTGCTGGCTTCCTCACTTGTCTAATGAGATCTGTAATCTCTCCCTCCTAATTTTGTGTGAGAATTAAGTGAAGTAATATATGTAAAAGGTTTAGTACAGGCTTGTTATAGCATTATTAGAAAATTTATTTGGACATTATCTTCTTTGTCAGCCAGGCTTTGGCAAATGATTCCAGAATCTAATATAATTTCTAGCTTTTATTATTCCCTTTACTACATTGCTGGTGTTTGTGGGATTAGGGATGGTATCATTTAGCAGGAAGGACTGGGCTTTTTGCTAGTTTAGAAGTCTTCCATCTGGAAAGATTCCATCAGGAAAATAGAAATAAAAGGGAAACCAAACCGGTAGATTAAGACGGTGCTACTCTAATCCATTGAAACCATTTAATTTCTAGGTAAGATATCAGTTAAAGATAACCAAAAGGAAGAGAGTATTTTTGGCAATTATTGAGGATAAGTTTTTCCACTAAATTATTTTGCTTAATTTACTCATAGGAGTAGTTAAGTAAATTTTCTATATCATATCACAAGAACTTCCAGAGTTCTCCAAAGGTACATAAAATCAGAGTTGGGAGATCTGTAAGTTTCATGACTGCTTGCATATTGTTAGAATAGCCAGATCTCCATGCATCAGTTTCTTTCTGAAACCACCAAATAACATTCTCTTCTTAATTCTGTATCTATATAATATTTTAAGTCCATAATAATGATACAAAATCTTTCATGAATCTATTATCAATAACTGATTATTTTGGGTTTTTTTGTGTGAATGAGAAGTTTTAGAGATTTTTTTTCCACTTCAAAAGAATCTGCCTGTCTGACTCCAGAGGTCTCCAGCTTTCAAAGATATGGAGCAGAAAATCACCCTTGTGTCCCTTTCTAACATAATTTTCGAGAATCATCATTCATATAAATAATTCACAATGTGGGATGCTTTTATTACAAAGAAGCTATGAAAACTAGCTGATAAAAATCGTCAAAACACTTAATAACATGATACTTAAAAACCTACATTGTTAATATGAATAGTGTGGTGTTCATTGTTATTTAAAAATTGTTTATTATTTTATTTTGAAATGGATAATGTATTCACACGATTTAAAGTTAAAAATATATATTGCAGAAGTCTCTTTCTAGTTTATCCCTAGCTAGCCAGTTTACATCCCTAGAGAAAACCCGTATTATCAATTTCCTATGTATCCTTTCAAAGCCATTTTCTATACTCAAGCAATATTACCCTCCACCACCACTTAAAATACAAACAGCAATATAATCTATGCACTGTTCTACATCTTGATTCTTTTCACTTGACAATATATCATAGACATTATTCAAAATCAGGACATAAAGAGCTTCCTTGTTCTTTTCTTTAAAGCTACCTATTTAATTTTATGGATGTACAGTTATTAACTTAATCAGTTTTCAATAGTCAAATATTTTGCATAGTGCTAGTGTAAGGAATCTTGTTCTTAGATTGTTTATATCTAACTATAAGTATGTACCTGGGTGAACAGAACAAATTCTTAGACCTGGAGTTTCTAGATCAAAAATTGTATGTATATGTAAAATATTGATAGACCTTGACAAATTGCTCTCCTAGCTAGTGCACCAATTTATGTTACCATCACAAAATTTTAGAGACTATGGTTTACTAGGAACATATATTCGTTACTGCCTGTCACTCTTCTCAGATGTACATGGATAAATTGTGCCTTTAACTGCATAGTTGAAAAAATACTAAATGAAGAATAAAATGAGTAGAGATATAGAGACTAAGACTAAAAATACACATAAAAATCTTGGTTAATGAAGTGAAAAGCTTGAATATTTAAATGACAAGAACTGGTAAGCAACTGATGTTTAATAAACACATAACATTAATAACTACAAATAAGAAAATAAGCCCCAATAATAACTATTTTCTGATGAAATAAGACAGGAGTAGAAACAAAGTCAAATAAAAAAAAACAAGCATTTCAAAAATAAATGAATGAATGGAATTCCACCGTTTATGTCAATTTCAGCAATTAGTAGTACAGAGTCAAATAAAATATTGATTAAATAATTTAACATATTCATTCATTAAAATAATTTATGAGACACCTACTAGGTGTCAATGTGCTAAATGCAAGAAGTATGAGAGGAAAGACAATTCTAAGGACAGAATGAGGATTGCAAGATGTTTAAGAAATGGTATAAAAATTTTTGGCGTCCTGGCAATTTTCAAGTTTTCCTTAATATCACTGCTAGGGTTGTGCTGTCTCTGGAGAAGATTAGCTACCCTTTTAATTTAATATTTGCTTTATCAGTACAAAGAAATGCTCAATTAGTTGCTTAATAGTACCTCTTTAATAAAGATCATGATGATAATGACGATAGCCATGTAACCTTCCCAAGTCAGAGGGTTTTCTACAGTTTCTGTTGTAGAAAGATGGGAAGATATCATTTGCTATAGTCTCAGGTGAACTGTTAGTACTGAGACACATTTCCAAACTGCCCAGGAGGTTCTGGTCTCTAGGAACCTCTTCTTTCTCAGCAAGCAGAACAGAGATGTACTTGGACTAACTTCACCATGCATGTCTCTCATGAGAGTGCACAAAAAAGTCAGTGGACGAAGGTAGAGTGATGTATATGAGAAGATCCAGGCTTCTAAGACCAGGTACTCTTCTCCTTGTTTCTCTTTCAGTCTAACACCAAACCAATCTGTGGCACTAACATCTGGGTCTCTGCTTATGTTTTTTGATGTTATTCAGATATCTGTGTTGCTAATCTTGACTCTGGCTTACATGCAGCCTCATTTCAGATCCCGCTTACTATATTTCTAATCCTCCCTGATCATCCCGTCACTCCTGGGCACACCCTACATAATTCAACTCTACTGACTAACCAAAAAGTTTTACTGGTGTCCCTCCTCCAAAAAAGTCCATTCTTATTAATCTTTTTTATCCCCAGTGTTTAACTAGTGTCTCATGCCTGGTGTGCTCCCTTTTGCTATTTATGGGCATACTGGTGTTGTCTGTCCAATTTTAACCTCCTTTGATAGTAGAGGTTATTTCATAGTGCAACAATAATGCTGATAACAGTAGGTCTATGTACATACACACACATGCACGGCATAATTTTTGTGTTCTCTTTGTTCATTGTTATCTCTCAAAACACTTAGCCAACACTGAAGGTATAAATAGGTCATTCAGTCACTCATTCATTCATTTATCAAATATTTATTGAACTCCAATTTTGTGCTGGGCAAATTGTAGTTGCTGGGGTGAAACAATACATACTGGGAACCTGGTCTCTAAGCTTGAAGATATTTCAATATATAGGAAGAAAATTCAATAGAACATGGAAAATGTTGCTATATAACTTAGTGTTGATGGCTATGGGAACATAGAAGATGAGAATCTAGCTTCCTTTGGAATGTGATCAAGGGAGGCTTCCCAGCTGAGGTGCCACATAACAATCAGTTTATGGGCAGCCATGTGGACAATGGTGGGGTTCAGGATGGGGAAGAGGATGGGAAGAGGTATATAAAGAACATGAGAAGTGACAGTCATGCCAAGGATGAGGAACACGATGCATTTGTGGAACTACAAGTTGTTGGAGAGCACAGGTCTTTAGGTTCCATATCTCAGAGTGCTGAAGATGGAAAGGAAGGCACAGGCCAGAGCATGAGGACCTTACAACTGGAATCGGCTGGATGACAAACAAGACAGTGACATTCTAGAAAGGTGCTCTGGCAGGAGTGAGTAGGATGGATCAGAGTGAGTATATGGATGAGAGGTAGCATGTCCAAGAGGTACCATGAGCAAGGAGCTTGGTTGAGGGGCTCTGTTGTGTTAAAATAGTGCATATTCACCACATAAAAAATTATTTAAAGGAAGTCAGGAAGTAAGAAGAGACACTCAGGTGTATTGATGAAACCATTACAAAGGAAAGAAAGAAGTTTAGAAAACTGGTGTTTAAGCATGTACGAAGGATTAAAGTTCAGAGACCAATTATTGTATATCACATTTATCATAGGTTCAGGAAAGTCACAATATTCTATTTTCCTAAAGTTTATAAAGACCTGCTGGTAGTTGGAAATGAGAATCCGTTTGGATTATCTGACCATAGATAAGACTTCAATGGTGTTTCAATATCATGCACTACTTTACCCGCTCTGCAAAAGGGAATTACAATTAATTGGATTATGCTGGTCTCCACACGCTGATTGTAAGAAAAGAAAGTATAAAAGTGTAACTATTGCTAACAGGTCATATCTATCATCAACCATGGGATTTTCTTTTTTTACTTACCAATAAGATTAATTTCTTCTTTACAATCTTTCAATTTGAAGTCGTTTTAATTATAGAGTTTAGAAAATTCAAAGGAAAAAGCAAACCTACTTTCAATGTATTATTAATAATTGACCTCATTTTTATTCATCTTTATGATGAGGGGAAAAGAAATGGATGGCTTATTTGTTGTTTAGATGATTTTTACTTACCTAAGACCCCTTTGCAAACTTCTCAATTTTGATTTAATTAAAATTATTTTATACTGAATTTCTGGAACGTGCTAAGCCTAGAGCTATGTTTCTTGGATTCACAAAGATGTGGTCTCTATTTCCAGGGAACTTAATGTCTAAAAAAATACTCAGGTCTGCAAACCACTAACATTATTACATGGCTACGTGGGGTGTTAGATTAAAGATACAAATTGTTGGATAATATAGTTGAGCGCTTCTCTGGCACTATTGTAAGTGCTTTGCATGTATTCACTCATTTGATCCTCACAACATCTGCTATAGGTATTGTTATTAGTCCAATTTTACTGAAAGGGAAATGGAGGTCCAGGGATTAAGTAACTTGTCCAAGTTCACTCAGGTATTTAGCTAGAGTCCAGTCCATTGGGCTCTAAGCCTGAAACCTTAGTCACTCTGCCAGCACAGGGTATGGACTGGTTGATTCTGACTGGAGTGATGGCAAAATTCTTCAACTATGACAGTAAGGGGCTCATAGAATTTTGATAATTGAGGTGAGTGAAAAAGCATGTTGTACGTGAAGGTTCTATATATGTGATCCCAGGACCAGCCATTTCGGTATCCATAGGATGTTATCAGAAATGCAAATTATCACATTATACCCCAAACCTACTGAATCAGAATCTCTGAGATGCAGCTGGCCATCTGCTATTTAACAAGTCTTCCAGGTGATTCTGATGCATGGTAACATCTGAGAGCCACTGTTCTAGTAAACAGAGATGATATGGATAAAAGTTTGATTATTGGCAAGCAGCCTCTTTATGGGTATGTGCAAACGTGGGTTATGAAATGTTACAACCTGGCTTGGAAGTTGGTTGAGTGCCTTAACTGCCATACTAAGAAATTAAATGTTTAAATGTTCCGCTTTAGACAAGAGAGAGCCACTAAAAGTCTGAATGCAGAAATAACATCATTCAGACTATAGTTTATGGAGATAAGTCAGTTGGGAATATAATGACGCATTTGACAGGTGAGAAGGTGGGAAGATGCAAATTGGTTACGAAACTACTGTAATGGTCCAAGTCGTCACAAAGACCAGAACCAAGTAGCATTTGTAGAAACGCAAAGAAGAGGTTATGTGAGACCTTAAAATTTAGTAAAAGTAGCGGTGGCAAAAGGAAAAGAGAATGAAGAACAACGCTTGTTTCTAGCTAAAAGGATGTTGATGTGCCGAGGTATTTGTCTTATATTGAACACCTGAGAAAGAGTAGCTAGGGTTTTTTACTCATTCGATTAGTTCTTGGCAAGAAGATACCAGGTTTGGGTATGCTATTGAAATTTTCATGTGGCAATTTCCAGTAGATATTTGAATATTTGAATGTGTAGCTTAGTAAAGGGGGATGAAGATTGGATAGGTTGATTTGAGAATTAACAGGTAAATAAAAGTTGAATAATAATAATGATGCCAAAAGCCATAAACCTAGCATCTTTCATGTGCCAGTCACTGTGAGAGGCACTTTAAACATGTGATCTTATTTAGCTTTCATAGGAACCAAGCAAAGTAGTTTATCCACACTTAACATGTAAATATCTAAGGGCCAGAGAATTTGTGTAACTTGCTCAAGTTCATACAGGAAGTTAGTGCCACAGCTGTTTCTAACAGTTGCTTCACTCACAAACTATTTTATAAGACTACCCTAAAATAATAAGGGAGGAAAATGATCATATAGAAATAGTAAGAGCAAGAAGTGTGTCATTCAAATCTATGTCCTGGAAGTGAGAATGTAATTATTTTTACATAAGGATTATAAACAAACAGCTCCAGACTATGATAAAAAAGAAATATCCAACCAACAACATGGATTCCTGAGTTAATAATTTATCTGTAATGATCAGCATCTACACAAATCAGCATGTTTGGCAAGGCAAATTCCACTGCAGTTTTGTCTGCAGAGAGCTGCACTAGTTTTTTTTTACTTTTATTTTTTTAATGTTTATTTATTTTTGAGAAAGAGAGATAGATAGACGGAACACGATCAGGGGAGGGGTAAAAAGAGAGGGAGACACAGAATCCAGAGCAGGCTCCAGGGTCTGGGCTGACAGCACAGAGCCCAATGCAAGGCTCAAATCCACGAATTGTGAGATCATGACCTAAGCCGAAGTCGGACACTTAACCAACTGAGCCACCCAGAGGCCCTGAGAGTTGCAGTAGTTTTAAGTACACTGAATAAGTCACAATTTGTGATTCAGGTCATCTCTGCTGGAGAACACCTATTAATGCAAACCCAATGCTCTTTGATGTGTTACTGATTAATAACAATGACTATGGCGTAAACTCTATAGGGCAAAACACATCTAAAGTCAAGAGGAATGAAACACATGGAGTGATAGATGTTTTCCAGGTTCAGTAGTTGTATCTATGTAAACAACAAGTTGATTGCAGGCAATCCAATTAGAAACTTGGTTAGTCAAGTATAAACTGTCAGATTTATAACTCTCCATCTTAGTGGAAAATATTTAGGAAGACAATATTAAATGATGAATATAGGTTAAAGATATAAAATGGCTTTAGGAACATTATTTTTGAAAATCTAGGTTACATTTCCTCTAATGAACAGAGCTATTTTTAGTGATAGAACGGCCATACATTAATTTGAATGTGTGATAAGGCGTTTGAATAAACCTCCACAATACATACCACTTGCAGATTGTATTTGTATACTGAACACACCTTTGTCATGTATTTTAAAGACTAAGATTTCTTATTCCATTCATTCAAGGACTCTAAATGGCACAACCTGCCATTTAATCTTAACTTTCCACTTCACTAAGACCCTGATCATCTGCTTCTGTTAAACTGGTGTATTTGTTATTCCCAAGAAAGAATTGTACACTATAACCTCTCTACTTTGGTTCTTGCTCATTCTTGACCAACTATAATACCCACTCTTTCCTCCTACCCCATCCTACCAATTCTTTAAAGCCCAAAGGAAGCCTTCACATCTCCAGAAATCCTGCCTAGAGCCATCCACTTTTCCTTGATCTCATTCTGCTTTGAAAGCTGAGTATTTATTGCCTATGACACTAATTTGGGGATTAAGCACTAACAATCACAGCATTCTTGCATTGTGTCTCTCTGCCTCTGCTCTCTTGCAGATACCTCCTATTGGCCCAAACCAGTTGGAAGCCTTTCGGCAAGAGAACCTTGGCGGTTTAAAGCTTACAGGTCAGATCCTGGGTACTGAACAGGGTACCCATGGAAGAGTGGAGAACAGATGTGGGAAGGGGCGAGGTGACAGGAGAAAATAACAAGCATATCAATCCAATCTAATCGTCTGTCAGTTGAAACCTCGAAGTTCAATTGCCCAGAGAAATATTTCAGAATCTCAAAAGAGTGTAACTTCGTTGCGAATTTTGTAGAAACTTTATGGGGAGGGGGCAAAAATCTTTTGTGTAAGGACATCCCTAACATCCTTAATCCCATAAAGAAACACATGTACATGCATTTATTTCAATGTATAATTATTGACATAAACACAGCTGCTCTCTATGTTAAAGGAACATTAAGCTCACAAAAGCATGGAAATTCCTACTTAGAGTGCCTACTCCATCCTTAACAGGCCTTGTTGTGCCCAGATGCTACATGTATTTTTGTACCATTTAAAAGGTTGATGTACAAAAGCAGAAAGGTGGTAGAAAAATTAACTGGAGAGAGGATCAATGCCGAACTGTCCTATTCTTACATTTTATTATGCTCTAATCTCCATAATGCTCAGGCACCACAAAACAAATTAAGAATTAAAGAATAGATAACTTGTGGATTTGGGGATTTGGGGGGCAGGAAAGCTACATATGTAAAGATACACAAGACACGTATAGCCAAAACAGAAGAATACTGAAATTGTGTAGTTTATGTTAAACTTAAAATAAATAGAGATTTACACTTCCCTTTAGATCCAGAAATACATGAAAGTTGCAAGGCAGCCCACAACAAAGCAATTGACAAGAAAGATAGCATCTGCTTTTCTGTCTATTCAAGCTGAAGTTTTTTCATTCTAAATGCAAGCAATGCTTCCCAAGTTAACATAATTAACTCATGACAATCCTGAAACATCATAATATAAGATACAGATGGAAATTCAAAGCTTTAAAAATGTCAGCTAACTGCATCAGGATTATCACTTTTTTTAAAGTGAACAAACCATAATGCTAATTAAAACAGGTGTTTTTATTTCAAACCCTTTTGCATGTTATGAAATTACAACCAGGGTTATTTATTTATTAGTCTGCTGTGAAACATACATCTTAGAAAAAGGGGATCTGTGAAAACAACAAAGTAAAAAGATAAAAAGGATGACACTCAGCATCGCTTTCTGACACAATAGAGGACCAGTCTTTCAATTAGTTAGTAATTTCTGTGTGACTACTTGACAGAATCTACTAATTGTTAATCTTCCACTAACTATTGCTTTACATAATTAATTATATTCAAATAAAAACAACAAAGACATGTGGGCCAGTTGCCCTTTCGAGAATGTTTTTTTCACAAACTGGTTCTGCTTACTGACAATATTTCCAGTATGAAAAGATATTAATCTCACAGGAGAAAACATTAAAGTGTTTGCACACTCTTTTACCTTGCTTATAGAGCAGGAGTCTCCCCTACCCCTCACAACCCACCCACTACCACCAAGGACACAACAAAAAACCCTAAAGCTACAGACTGCTTTACACAAATCTATCCTCGAAGCAATTCATAACAGCCAAAGTCCTTTGAGTTGGGATCTTTCATATTAATTTAGCATTGCATAAAATTCAGAGTAACCCATCCAGAGGTCAAGCTACTTTCATCATTAGCTGAAGTGACATTTTCAACCCTTCATATTGCAGCTGCTGAATTGGGGGGAAAAGGTATTCTTTGGGAGGAAAAAAACAAGACACAGAACACAATCCTTGCTCTATCCACAGAAGAGAAAACAAGGTGCCTCTATGTCAGCATGATAATATGCTTAAATTTGGTGATGTCATTCTTCCCTAACCCCAGAGTCACTAAGCACATGGCAGCTGCATTCCTCCACTTAGGAGTTCTAGTGGAGATCAGTATTAACCATTTTAGATGTAAATGAAGTCCTTTAGTGGGGTGGAGAACATAGCTTTGTGAGTTGAAATGATGATTTATATCTGAATCCTATCTTGTTTTTGAGAGATTGCAACTTGTTAACAAGGCTGTCCTTGTTCCTGTGGCATCCTCCATGCATAAAAAATTCTGGGAAGCCGAGTGTGATCACATTTGAAATTGCAAAACAGCATTCCAAGGCTTTGCAGCAAAAGCACTGGCCAAATTAGGACCTATGAAGCTTTGTAGTTCACGAATGAAAGATCACTCTCTTTCTTTTGTGGAATGCCTTCCTTTCTCTGAAACATTAAGGTCAAGACAGGAAATGGGAGTAATTAAAATGAAAAAGCAATCAGAAAAAAATAGATAACTGCTTTTCAAATGGCGTAATTCACGGGGTTTCTGATAATGCATAGATGTTTGCAAGACTTATGAGACACCTCTGGGTTCTAAAATACCAGAATATCTGCTCTAGGAAGCAAAGTTTCTCTGGCAGATATTCCAAGATCAAAGACAAGTATTATGAAAAATACCAATGAAAGAAGTAAAATCTGGCGGTTTCTGCTAAGACTCTCTGGTGTTTCTTTGAGCTGCCTTCTCAGACTCTGACCCTTATAGTAAGATTTCGAAAACAGTGGAATTTTTAAAAACATTGTAGAATTTTGGGACTAATTCTCATCCCCACTTAAAGCAGTGTGATTGAAAGTTACCTGTAGTAATTGCTTATGATGTGTAAGAAAACCATTTTCCAAATGTTGCAAAAATTAAAACTACAAATGACTGACATTTCAATGGGGAGAAGAAAGTAATTTCAAGGACTCCTCCACATTGATGGCTTATATTTGCATTACGTATATAGTTATAATTCTGTTGCATTATGTCAAAACTCATATAACTGAGTATTTTCATCTGTAATAACTTTCCTACTATTATTTAACCTTCTCATCCACTATATTTGGCCAGGATCACACCTGTTCAAAAGAGGCAAGTGGAGTAACTAATGGCATATGAATGAGGCAGGTGAGATCATAGGTCCTTCGAATCCTTACACATGTGGTCAGAGCCGGCAGTGGTCCAATTTTTAGACTTGACCCTGAGGGAAATGTACACCTTTTACTTATATCAAAACCATATGGGATTTCAGGCATTGAAAACTTTTTTTTACAAAGTAGGCTTTAGGTTTGGATATGGATGTCTTATATACAAGCTGACAAAAAGTATAGGCTGTCTGTACACAGCAGTTCAAGGACTGTTGCAAATTCTAAATACCTTTTTCCATTTCACTGTTAAGTACTCTGATATGGGCTAATCTCAGTAGCACACAGAGATCAACTTAGGGTGTTAAAGAGGTAATTATATTGATAATTTAAGAAATGATTTTTACTTAGCCAATTGAAGCAAAATATAATAAAAATTATGTTTATATTGTGTGTCACAGATACAACACTTTCACATTCAGTATCTCATTTAATAATCACAACAATCTGGAAAAAGTTATTAGTTTGCATTTTAGAAGATAGTAAACGGAAGTTCAGTAAAATACCTACACAGACATTGTAAATAGGAGAGCCAGTATTTGACCCAAGCACTCTTTTTATTGCACCATTATAGCATCATTGCTGCTGTTTTCTTTCCATTTTAATTGTTAAACCATATTTGAGTTGAACTATAAAGAAAGAATCTAGGGATAAAAATTGTAAAATCATTTCAAATTCAAACACAAGTAGTTTGAAAGATGCTGATGAATTGTTTTAAGGTACGCATCAGTTACCTCCCCGAGGTCCATCAGTTTCATCTCCTTATTCTGGAAGACAAAAGTGTCTTTACGTTAAATGCCCTGAATCTGCTTCATAGCCATATATGATGGCATAACTGTTATTTTGGGATCATTTATGGTTTTTTCCCCCTGGGAACTGTTCTATTTCCAACCTTGAGTTCCAAGGACCTCAACATTTCTTAAAGTGCCTTGCTTCTGTGCAGTCAGGTAAGTTTTCTATTTTTCCCTCAGGACTACTTTTTACCTGGATATATAGCTGAAAATGCAAATTATATGCCAGTCCCAGTGGAATAGAAGGTCAAATGGAAAAAAAAAAGTTTTTCATGTGAGACTTCAGCTATGGAGCAAAGATGGAAAGAACAGGAAGGAGCCAGGTCAGAACTCCTCCTTCAAATCATGGTTCTGTTCCTGAATCTCTTAGTTTCAGTTGCTAGGTTGTTATGAGCATTTATTAAGGAAAACAGACCTAGAAACAATCTATAAAACTGCAAAAATATTGTGTGCTCTATGGGCATTATCATTACTCCAAATTTTCCTCCCCAGAATAGAGATGCTTAAGAGAGTAGAACATTTAGAAGAAAGCATAGAGGAAGAGCTTTCAGGACGCATGCCATATATTTCAGCATTAAAGTTGTCTGAATGTCACTGTGTAGTTACAGCAAATTCGATTACATATCATTTAATTTTAGTAGGAGCATATAACCTAATGAATCAAATCATGGTCATCAGGGTCATGTTCTGGAGCCTCATCTAGATGAATTCGTTAGGGAACATCTAAGTTCCTACCTAGATGCAATACTTTCTCTGCCAGGTCATTTTGCATAAATACATTCATTTTGCCAAAATGTTAATGATCAAAATCTTGAACTTTGTAATTGCATGATATTTAACTGCAATAAGTAGGGGACCTGATAAACATTGGAAAGCTGAGCAGAGGGGGCTCTAAACGATAACTGATGACTCTTCTGCTTCAGAGGTTTGAAGAACAGCGTAGCTGTATGCCCTACAATCCCACCCCAGTTTTTTTTGCGAAGATCCATGATGGAGGATCTTGGAAAATTCCAGTCTTACATTCCAATCTGAATGTTCTGCTAAAAGAAAAAAATGAGAAAGAACTAGGTTCAGAAGAGTTGGTCCTTCCAACTGCTGGAGTACAATGGTGCATATGAGCCTATCTGTGGCTGTTTTCAGTCTAACCTTGAATGTCAAATCTTATAAGCAATGAAACCACTACTTTGAGAAATTATTTGTAGTCTAATGGATCTCATTGTCAGGAAATGGGTTTTGATATTCAGCCAAAATCAAGCTTTCCAGAAACAAGTTTTATTTGTACATTTCCCTCCTTTAATATTTATGGCTAATGTAGATATTTCATTTATGGGCTTCTTTTTCAAAACTTCAAATGGGTAGATGAAGAAGCGAAGAAGAGGAATTTATCCTTTTTCTTTCAGAATTTGTTTTTCTTTCTTATCTGCAGTAAACTTGACTGCTAATATGGATGACTACTTTTCCACTGAGAACACGGTAAATCTTTACAAGGAGAAGCAGTACAGATAGGTGGGAATATTTGAACACTACCTTGCAAGAGTTGCTGCTGGAAGTTTACCAAACAAACTAAATCTGTGAGAAGACTACTTCAACTTCAACAGCTTTAAGATTCTTTGTATTGCCATCATTCATTGGTAACCGGGGAGTTTTTACAGCCTTTCAAATCCTAGAGTCCTTTCAATCATTAGATGCCTTAAAGGGACAGAAGGCCTTAAAATGTGCTCCCGATCTCCCTAGTTGAAAAAGATACATAGACAGAGGGGGAAAAGTCAAACAACAATACAAAAAGCATTAATGCAAAAAACAGTGGGGTCTCTCCCTAATTTGACTTTCTCTACAGGTGGCCTGCAGCTGCGTGCAAACAGGTTACCCCATTGCCTTCCCATGAGCAGGACAACAAAGTGCTATCTGTATTCACAAGAATACATTTAGTGGCAAAGACTGATTCAGGTCTAAAAATAAGAAAAAAGCATTTTTCCTGCATAGCCTGAGGTAACTCTGTGTACCAGCAGAAGACAGTAGCCCTCTTGTCTCCCTGGCTGTGCCTGAACATAAAGGAATCAGAAACCTACTTCACATGACTCAAGGAGGCCCAGGGCCAGCAAGGAGTTGATTCATTTTATTTACATCCGTGTGAGTGCCATTGACTACATACGGCAGCCGGGGAGGCAAAATCAATAAGGAATAGTCTGTTTTCAATTGACTTCAAGGTAAAAAAAAAATATATATATATATATGTACATATATATATATATATATATACACACACACACACACATACATGTATATGTATACACACACACACATATATATATATCTGAGATTGATATGCCTTTTTAAATAAGTATTCTATCAAGCTGGCCAACATAATGCTGAAATAAGCAAAATTAGGGAATGCCTATTTGGTTTGGCTTAAAAATAATTGATTAGACCACCTTTACTAATCTCATTTAAAAAGAGACATATACTCTCCCGGGTGGTTACTTGGTGGTAAAAACAAGTAGAAGGAAAGCCAGAGAAATGCTTACATTGGACGGATAACCTTCCTCAAATTGATTTATAATTTGTGTATTAATATTTAAGTAATATATTTTGAAATGACTTTCCAATAACATTGCTTCTTATAATTTTTTTAATGTTTATTATTTATTTTTGAGAGAGCGAGAGAGAGAGAGAGAGAGAGAGAGAGACAGTGTGAGCAGGGGAGGGTCAGAGAGAGAGGGAGACACAGAATCCGAAGACAGGCTCCAGGTTCTGAGCTAGCTGTCAGCACAGAGCCTGATGCGGGGCTCGAACCCACGAACTGTAGGATCATGACCTGAGCCGAAGTCGGATGCTCGACTGACTGAGCCACACAGGAGCCCCACATTGCTTCTTATAATTAACATTTGCATGTGAGGGAGTTCAGCTCTATCTGGAGACCTCCCTTCCTTCTTTCCTCCCTCCCGTCCTTCCTTCCTTCCTTGCTTCTTTCCATCCTCCCATTTCTCCTCTTATCTAAAGCCTGTATTCATATTTTTCCTTTCATGGAATCTCTATTCTTCCCCATTCATCAGGCTGATGGAGAAGCAAATCAATAAAGGTGCTCTCTCTACTCACCTCTGCCAAAAAAGAAAAAAGTAAAAATCTGCCCCTCCCCATCTTCTCTGGAACACAGTTGTATTTCCTTTCCCCAAGCCAGGAAGAGTTTCCCTGAGATATGTTTAATCCTTACTGACCTAAGAAGTGTGACTCTCCTCTCTCCTTCTAAATATAGATCTAATGAATAATTTTATTTGTTCAATCGCTACACTCCAGAACTGTATTCTTTTAAAACTTTTTGATAGTACTGTTTTCCCATCCTGTTAGCAAACCATATAATGTAACTTTGGTAATGTGTACATGACAACCATTAGCAAAAACTTTTCTCTACTTTGGATATCCAGATGGTTCCAATTTCTTTCCTTATTTTTTGTTAAACCTCCACCTATATTGTTTTATGAAGATATATTATTTTAGAATACCTCATAATAACATACTTTTGCTGATGCATGCCAAAAAAAAGACTAGCTGATTTGCCTTTTGAATTCAATAAAAAAGAAGAGAAGAATGGATTTAATAATGATTAATGAAAGCCTTCTCTTTTATGTTGTGTAAAAAAAATGAAACCCTAAAAATATATCTTACAGAGGGGTAAGGTGAGTGTCCAGTAGTCAATGTTCATTGTTACGTAAAGGCACATAAATGGGACTGGGGTAAGATTAACAAGTCATCCCCCCACCCCCAATCACAAATGATTAAGTGGATATAGAAAATAAAAAAAAAAAATCCAAGTTAAGCTATATAATAGTTTTCATATTTTAAGTGAGACACACTTAATAGAATGCTGTTTGAGATAAGGCCTTTAAGAATTAGGATGGAAAACTTTAAATCCTGCATCATAAAAATTTTTCAACACCAGATGAAGTAAAAATGTTCAATTATATTCTCATGGTTGGGATATGAAAGACAAATGGTTACTGAGGGAAATTGAGTCTCCAACTTACTTTAACAGAATAATCACAAAGCTGGGGCTTTACATGGTCAAGCCTGTGTTCAGGCAGCCTCCTCCTTCTTGTGCTTGAAACCAGCCACATTTGCTTGATTTCTGACTGATGCAAATTTTTAAAGTTTATGCATACTAACTGTATCAGAGAAAACAGCATTTAGTTTTAAAATTTATTCTGTTGCCTTTTACTCCTTATCATGTCTCCTCCTAACTTCCTCTGGCAAGAAACTCCCTTAAATTAAGAAAAGCAAAGCTCTTGAAGTGACCCTAGTACAGGCTGTCAACAAAACATTATAAACTCATGAAATCAAAACAAATATAAAGACCACCACATTGTAAAATAAATATTAAAGGTATGAAGAGAAATTGAATTCAGTTTGGAGAATAAGTCAGATAAGTTGTTGAGGTTCCTTCACATTCAGCAATTCTATTATTCAAAGCTGTGAAGACTAATCTAGGAACTTCTACAGCCATTAACATTCTCCAGCCAAACTTTCAGAACTAGTATAGGGGTGGGTAAACCATGACCCGTGGGCCAAATTCACCTTATGGCATAGGTAACTTGCTTTTGAAAGAGGTCATATTTTTAATATTACATGTTTCAAGATATGCTATTCATATAGGTGACATTTTTAAAAATAAGTTTTTAGTCATATTTCCTTATTTCTCAAAAAGTTAACATTTTGGAATAAAAAAACATATAATACCATGAAAAAAATAAGTGTACATTTGTGCAGGTGAATCTTTTACCCGTGATCACTTGTCAATTCACCAGAAGCATCTAAAATACTGCATTAGTTGGTACCATTTGACAAACTATAGACCAGGACTTTAAAGGTAGTTTTTCTAGCAATTGATTCAATCTGCTTTATAGGACTCTAAGCTCCTTCAAGACAGTGGGCAATTTCACACAGTAGTTAAATGAAGTTTATAAAAGCAATTTAAAGCAGTGAAGAACTATGTAAAATGGTAGTCATGATTGTGATACTAGTGGTAGAAGTTGGTGTTTAATAAATATTTTTTGGATGCATTAAATGTTGGCTCCATTCTGAAATATGGTTTTAAGAGGTTTAACTGCTAAAAAGAATATCATGCTGATAAAATGACTATTACGGAAATGAAAGTCTACTGAGTAACATATAATATGAATACCCCTCTGGTTATGCAATGCTTGGAATTCCAAGTGGGAGTTTTACTCATGGAAGAAATACAGTATGTGGCCCTGTGACTAAAAGATAATAGGAACTATTGAAGATGGAGATTTTTCCACTTGGTCCTGGGCACGGAATCAAAATCTAAGTTTAACGTGGTGATATTTAAAAATGCATAACATGCAAAAGTCTGCAATCATTCTGTTTCTCAGCTAGTGAAAATAGAAGTCTGCAGCATAGTATGTGTCAATTTTGAAAATATAGCCAAATCAGGCCGACAAGAAAAATCTTAAGTAAATAACTTCATCCATGTGTTTAGTACCATCCATGACTCTATGCCAAATTCACTTCAAGTTTCCTTCTTCAGCAACTTCTTTTATAACATGTGCCTGCAGCTATTAACTATCTGAAGTGTTGATGAGGATAGGAAAGAAATTACTTTCATGGTTATGTTTTAGGGGGACATTTGGAATTGAACAGTATGTGAGAGGACCAGCTTCAGCTTGAAATAATCTGCTAAGAAAAACACCTGAATTCTAAGCAAACAGTTTAGCCATTTAAAACTCATGGAGGCAGATACACATGATAAAAAAAAAGCAAAATTGAAAAAAAAAATGAGAGAAAAAATAATCCATGTCCACCAGTAGCAATGGAAAGGGCCCAAAATAGGTCAGATTGAAAATATGTGATGAATTCTGTCTGAAAATACCAGATATTTGATTTTGGATGGAAAATATCTTCTGGTCTCTAAGGTATATGTTTCTTATTTTAGTAGTGATGTCTTCGTTTCTTTACCATTTATTATTTAGTTCTGATTGACAGTTTTAAGTTGTATTTTTATTATGACAAATCACTTTTTTTCTTCTTTACTATGAAACATTCAAATGGCTTATGCTCAAATTTATTCTTGAAAGAAATGTGCATTAATAGGAACTTACAGGTATGCATATGTTTCTCAGAGTACATTGTTCTTGGTTGGTAGAAAAATTACAAAGATTATCATCTATGGGTAGCAACACCACTATTCAAATATCCATGTTTATTAAAATAATTTGTTGCTGTTCTTCCAAGTGGAAGCATCTAGATGTTTGGCATTCTGTGAATAGACAAATACATATTTTTCTTAATAGCTAACATTTCTTCCAGGATACATTGCTTATGTTTCTTTTTGCTGTTGATGTTTTGTTTTAAAGGAAGTGCATAGATCTTCCTCTTTAAGACTCTCAAGTTCACTTTTCAAAATTGAAAAATGTACCTCTACCTGCCTCATATTTCTTAGGATTTCTATTTTCCACAGGCTGGTTGTATTTTTTTTCCTGTCTTCAACAAAAACAAAATAAAACTTCTTTTTAAAAGGTGGAGTGCTCATTGCTGTGGGGAAGAAGCAGAGAGTGATAAAGGAGACAGGGAAGACTGGGTGGGCTGATCCAGTCTAGCCCTTACTCTCTTTCCCCGTAGCCACTTTCCAGCTAATGATGGCCATGTAACATAACACAGTGGCCTAGAAATTTTAATATGTGTATTTCACATCCTGCAATCAAAAGTCTTTACAAACCTCCAGAATTAATGAAGACCTTGAACGTCTTTAACTTTGTGTGCTCTGCTACTCACTTTATATACTATTTTTGACCAGGATTTTCTCTGTATCTAGATTTTTATTTTACACTCCACAAATTTCTTTATGTTTTATAGAGTTTCTTTTAATTTGCCCACAAGTTTAGATGTCGTTTGCTAACATTTTCTTGCGTTTCAAGCATTTGTTCTGGAATAATTTAACATTTTTTTCTCAAATACATCCTTATAATATCTTTTCTAGAGATCCTATTGATGTTAAACTCTCATATTTGTTTGTTTGAGAGTGGGAGGTTTTTGTTTTGTTTTGTTTTTGCTACCGATCTTTAAAAACTGAAAGGACATTGTTAGTTTGAATGTTATATTCTCATGTAAGTAAATGCTACTTATCAAATGTCTTCATCTTTCTGTGCCATTTTTTAAGTTAAATATTTACCTTTTGATTATAAGATCCCTGTCTCTCTGTCAAATTAGATTTGAGAAGGGAATGAGAGGAGGGAATTATTTATTGGGCTGATTAAATGCTCCCTCCAGTCAACCTGGTGACTAGTATTTTGAGGGCACACTAGACTTGGTGGTTTCTTCCTGCTATCTTCTAGAAGGCCACACCAGGGCATTTTCTCATAAACTGATTTAAAAGTATACTTTTTACCTGCATCTGTGTCTGTATTAAGATCTATACGCTTAGGGCCCCAGGTGGCTCAGTCACTTAAACATTTGCCTTCAGCTCAGATCATAATCTCAGTTTGTGAGTCAAGCCCCATGTCAGGCTCTGTGCTGACAGCTCAGAGCCTGGAGCCTGCTTCGGATTCTTTGTCTCCCTCTCTCTCTCTGCCCCTTCCCACCCTCTGTCTCTCTCAATAAATAAACATTAAAAATATTTTAAGAACTACAGACTTATATGTGTTATACACAATATATACCATAAATTATAATTTTAACACAAATCCTAGAAAAGAATATTAATCTTATATTTTTATCTCTATTATCATCTTTTGTATTTAAGCAAATTAACTAACAGTGATAGTATAATATGGATTCTGCCACATTTTCTGAATTGTAAATTAATTTTCAAAAATTCTTCTCCATATCATATATCTATGTTTTCAATACGTTGAAAAGATGTGTATCACTGTGGGGAGAAGGTGGTGGTTGGAGGGAGGAGTTGGGGGAGAGGATAAAAAAATGGAGAGGTCTGTTTAAATTAGTGAGAAATAAAATTATAGTCAACCTTGAGATCATTTCAAATAGCATCCTTAAGTATTATTAAGGATAATAAATGGTTGTTAGTGGAATTCCTTAGAGGATCTGAGTTAGTGATTAGTTATGTAGGTTTTATAGTTAGAATACCACTTTTGTGAAGACAAACAGATATCTCTAAAAGTTATCAAGAATGCTTAAAAGTGTTCCTAGAATTTTGAATATTTGGATATATTTTCTCTGAAGACTTTTATGTAACAAACGGATAAACAACCCATATTATCTCAGGCACAACCTAAATTATTTGGAAGGATGATACAGACTATTCTAAAGCCCTGGTTTAATGATTCTAAATGAAAATAACAGTTTCGAGTAAGTGTCAACACAAATGCTAGTTTATGCGCAAGTAATTCATTTTCAAAACTAATCACTTTAGGCATTTGGGTATTTTAGAAGTAGTGGGTTTATTCAAATCATTGTTGTGCGTCCCTTCCAAATGATCTGATTCCCTCAACCCCATTTCTCTGGGGCTGTTATGACGTGATTTGAAAGTTTTAACATTATTTAAACTGTAAAAGATAAAAAATAAATCTTGCTAGTTTCTAATTTCAGTAGAAAATTTTGCTTCACACAGGAAATGACAGTATAGGTTGAAAAGGCTCTGCTCAGATGTAGCAACCTAGATGCTTCTATTCATATTGACTCAACTTAAATATTTCATTTTAACGTGAATCAGACTATATTATTTTTCTTTCACAAACCCACATTTCCATTGTAGGGACTGCACTTTAATACCTGGTACAATCTGGGTGCCACATAATCCTGGAGAGTAGAGTCAATGCCACCTCCTCCTTTGGCACAAAGCAGGCTTAGGCAAAAACTGAAATTGTCTCTCTATTATAGGAAACCAAAATGTTACCCTCACCTTAAATATCTTTCTGTACATAAAAAAGTAATGCCTAAATTCTTCAAATTGAGATTCAAGCTTTGTTTAAGAGATAAATCTTGGTTAAAATATGAATTCCCCAGGGCGCCTGGGTGGCTCAGTTGGTTAAGCGTCCGACTTTGACTCAGGTCTTGATCACACGGTTCATGGATTCGAGCCCCACATCAGGCTCTGTGCTGACAGCTCAGAGCCTGGAGCCTGCTTCCCATTCTGTGTCTCCCTCTCTCTCTGCCCCTTCCCTGTTGTGCTCTGTTTCTCTCTGTCTTTCAAAAATAAATAAAATATTTTAAAAACTAAATAAACGAAATATGAGTTCCCCTGGAAAATAATATTTTAAATGATTCTTTATATCTAAATATTTGTGAGTGTCAGATACTTTTTTTTTAAGTTCATTTATTTATTTTGAGAGAGAGAGCCTGAGCAGAGGGAGGAGCAGAGAGAGATGAAGTGAGAGAATCCCAGCAGGATCTGTGTTGCCCTGGCAGAGCCCAACGCAGGGCCTGGCAGAGCCCAACGCAGGGCTCCATCCCACAAACCATGAGATCCTGATCTGAGCCAAGACCGAGAGTCAGACGCATAACTGACGGAGCCACTCTGGTGTCCCTTGTGAGTGATAGATACTTTCTTGAGGGTGGGTTTTAGAAAAAGAGACAAGAATGTATGGGAAAAATACATCTTAGAGGATTTAGGAGAAGGTATTGCCCAGGAAGGACCGGTGGACAGAATGTTGAAGCAAATTTCACCTTCATCACAGTCTTTTCAAGGGCTGCCCCAGTATTAGTGCACACATTCATTCATGCTACTAGCTTTAATTTGGTATCTACTAAGCTTCAGGCAGTTGTAGGCATTAAGGATGCAAAAATGAACACAATATATTTTATGGCTTTAGGAGCCCTATTCTAGTGGAGGAGGTAGAAACCAACCATCAATATGTAGAGTGACAAATGTGTAAGAGAAGACTGTAAGGGATTCCACTGGAGGCTTATGTAAAATAGAGGGACTCCATTTATCTATAAACTATTTTTAGAGTTAGAATCTTTATTCATAATGTGAGAAGACACTTATTTAGTATAACACACATTGAATCCAGTCAACCGTCGCTGGCCTGACATTACCAGCTTTAGGAATGCTTCGGTACATTTCTTCTCTGAAGACCTGGTGCCAGCAAACCTTAAAATATTTTAATATCTGGTCAAGTCAGCTGCTCTGACAGCAATTGATTTGCTGAATGTCAAATCTGTTCACTCTGGAATTTAATGGGTTTTAATAAGGTTGGGGATGGGATAAATCTAAATAATGTTTGAATAAGTATTTACCAATTTAACTTTTTATATTTTGGTTGAATAGAAGGCATTTATATCTCTAAATACAGATTTACATCATGGGCACGAAGGCAGCACCACTATCCATTTTATGGATTCTAATATATCTTGACACAATCCAGGGAATTTGAAGGTAGTCTTGACACTCCATCATTTGCTTGCCCTGTGTGTCTTTTCCTAAAACTGAACAACTTAAGCAGGGGGTGATTATAGATGTTAACTTTGATGCTGCTGACATTTGTCACCTTATGTCATAACCTTAACATTATTTAAGCCTATTTATGGAAGGGCTTCCTCACTGCTCAAAGCACAACCTAGAAAGTGAAACGTACAAGTTCCTGTAACATTTGTTCCATCAGCAATCCACACACCAGCTTTTCTTCGAGAGGTAAATATTATGTGTCATGTTCCATAGGGGAAAACATTAAGAACTGCTATGATCTGGTTCTTGATATTTTTTCCCGATTTTTCCTTTGTTTTAGAGGTTACATCAGAAATGAAATAGGCTGTGAATTTCTCTTTGTCCTTCATCAATCAAAGCTGATCAATTATAAGACCAGCAAAACTGGATCACAACTCCAAGCTACATGGTCATATTACACTCATATTATTACTAAAAGCCACATCTATATTCCAAACTGGGATACTATAACCCCTTTGTCATTTTCCAATAAAAAGACCATACCAAATAGGCCGAGCACACTGTAATTAGCAGCTGGCAGAGAAAGCTGTAAATCTGTATGAGTTCTGAACGATTTGCTTACATTGTTGCTTTGTTGACAAATGATGCTGTACATGTTAATGTTCCTGAAATGTCCCCATTGCACCTGACGTGCCAATAAATGCCAGCCAGCTGTATGAATTATGGAAATAAGATTTTTGTTTATGAAGGTATCCCAGACATTTATTTTACAGCATTCCTCTCGACAGATTTAATGTCTGGAGTTACATTGAGAAGATATTTGCTACCTGACATAATGGATAATGGAAACTTTAAAGGCTCTTTTTTCCTCCTTTTAATGATGAGATTAATATATCCACACACGCACACACATGCACACACACACACACACACACATACATATATATCTCTTAACATTTACCTTCTGACTTCATAATTTCCTCTTAATTTTCAAACACCACACATTCCTGCTCAAGAGTTAAATAAGATATAATTTTCTAATTAGGACGATTAGGGGTGAATATTTGGAATTATATACCAATAATTTTCATTTCCATTCCAATCATTCTTTTCATGTGTATGTAAATAGCTCAAAATTATTGTGTATGAATTATATGATTTTGCATCTGTTGATCTATTACTTTATTGTTGGTCTTTAAGAGCTTTAGTCGCGGGTATTTTTTATATGTTCCTGGAGTAAGTACTCAAATAAATAATTTTATCCGAGTATACCTGAAAATAATATATCCTGGGCTGGGGATCCCACAAACTTTGCCTCATTGCCCATTATACCTTTTAAGCTCTTTATTCAGATAAGAGATTTAATTAATACAGTATTATTAAAAAGCTCTCACATGAGATAAAAATTACCTGATCTTATAATAATCATAAAATAACTACTGGTTCTGAATCCTTTAACATAGCAATAAAATAAATTAAGCCATACTAATGTAAGCCTTTTCTTCTCACATCAGAATGAAATTTATAATTCCCAGATGTGAATGTCAATCTTCTCAAGTTTTAATCTTCCAAACATTTGTGTGATAGAAGCTCACCATTGCCTTTGAATTATTCTACTTTGCCATAGGTCTAAGGAGACTAGAAAGTATGACTTCTGGGCTATGGTCATACTTTTGTTTTCTGCTTCAAGGCTGAGGAATGGATTGAGAGAAGACCTAAAACAGCTGATTGTATGTGGCCCATAAGATTTTGAATATAGTCACTAAACCCCAAATAATTTGCTGTGTCCTATGGCTTGTGATTTAGGAAAGTGTCCAATGAGTAGAGGTGAATTGGGCCTCTCTGAGTGACTGGTTGCATGACTTTTTTACCTGGGTTGAATTGCCCCATTGATTTGTACATAAAGAGGGCAATGTACTTTTTCCATGAAAATGTTTGATCTCTTTCCTGCGTTCTCTTTTAGATCTCCATGCTACCTAAAATCTTGAGAAGCAGTGGAAAAAAAATGCCTCTTCATAGAACTTTGAACAATGGCGCCTTAAGGATGATTAACATATAAATAGGGAGGAAAGTCAGATCACCTTTGTGACCAAAGGCAATTCCCCTCAAATACTTCTCTTCTCACAAAAGAATCCAGATGGCAAAAATGATGCTTAAATAAATGCTGGCTATGGCTCAATTCTTCTGGTTCACATTGGCTACAACAGACACTCACATTTATACATTAACCATTTCACAGATTTTGTGCAAAAGAGTAAGCTACATGTCTATACGCCTATTGTGTTCAAAGAGTTAAGTCTCCAATTCTTGGCATAGCTGCTCTAGTCTGTATTTGCTCAAAGGAGGATTAGGGTAATGTGCGGCAGAGGAACAATGTACGGAGACCTGGACTATATCTCTCCTCAGTTTACCTGCACAACGGGAAGTGCAGGGCTCCAGACCCCACTCTCCGTGTTCTCTCTCATGGGCATGGAATTCATTGAAACTAATGGGAAGGAAATTACAGCCGTCTCACAGGTCCCCTAACTACAGGTTTCTGTGTGGATAAATTTAACTTGTCAAGGTTTCTTACAGAATGACACAATGAAAGTCAAATAGTCAACTAAGAATAGCAGAAAAATCCAAACGTATTCAATTCCCCCATTTCAGTTAAATAAAACCAGATACATCATAAGCAAAGATCAGAGTTTGACTGGAGATTTTCCAAAATGATACTGTAATTTCTTACTAAGTTGTGAAGTTAAACACACACCGAGTAACAAATAAGATAGTTCACCTAGTTATATCAGAGTATATTTTAAAAATGAATTATTTATTACAAAAAACCCTTTCATAAACTATACAAAGATATACTAGGATTCGCTTAGAAAAAAAATTAGAAGAGGAAATTATTGAATGGTGTTTGAGTATCATTCAGAACGAGCACATCATCCAGGAAATATTGTCTTATAATAAATAACATTTGAAACAGACAAAAGGATTGTGCTGCTTTATTTGGGCAAAGTAAAATGGTAAAATAAAGTTTCTTCAAACACAAATCCTTTCAAAAATGGTTATAAGAAATTTTATCCCAGCCACAATTGCAGAAAAATAAAAAATAATAATAACCACTTATCTCATTTGCCTTTTTATATCAGAACTTCTTGAAGTAGGAAGTATTATTAACTTCATTTTATAGTTTGGAAGAAGCAGAGTCCTGAGATGTTTTAATCTATTCAAAGCTATGCCACTTTTACACAGTAAGGCTCAAATTTATCCAAGGCACTGTGATTCCAGAACCCACATTTTAAAGCATGTATTATTTTGCGCCTAGAAATTAAATGTGCTGATTGTCACAGTCTAATTTTGGGAGTTAATTAGTGTATTTTGGAAACTTTATTGAAAACTGGAAGACAAAGTCTAGTGGATTGGAGGTGGGGGAGAATCCTCTGAATGGAATAGAAGTTGGTAGGAAAGATTTATGGCAAATACAATTAATAAAGTAATTATGAAGTGAATGTGGTATGCCAAATGGTTACTTTTGGAAATTTACAAGAATTTTTTTCCAGGGGAGCCTGGCTGGCTCAGTCAGTTAAGCGTCTGACTCTTGATTTCAGTTCAGGTCATGATCTCATGGTTTGGTTCGTGAGTTCAAGCCCCACGCCGGGCTCTGTGCTGACAGACTGGAGCCTGCTTCAGATTCTCTCTTCTCTCTCAGCCCCTCCCCTGCTCACGCTCTCTCTCTCAAAAATAAATAAATAAATAAAACTTAAAAAAAATTTTTTTTTCCAGCTCCTGAATATACGTGATATCCCAACCTCAGATAAGTCATTATTAGGAGAACAAAGCCCTGGATTGAAGGCCGAATTTTTATGAACAAATACGTCCTGAGTAAAACGTAAATTACAAAATGCAAACTTGTATTCCTCAAATGAGATTACCATCTGCAACAGGTACTAAGTCAAGGCAGAGAAAAGATATATGTACTAACTACCAAAAGTTTATATTTGAAATAGCAACAATACTCACCAACTCAGAAAAGAATAATCCCGTCTCCCAGAACTTTAGTGCCTCTGTTTTCACTAGTTCCCAGAGTCCTCTGGACAAGGACCAACCACATCTTTCTCATCTTTATGTTTTGTTGCCTTATACCTGGGACATAATAACCATTCAATTTATGTTTGTTGAAAGGATGAAAGGACACTGACTGCAGATGCAAGAAGCCCACCCTACACCTAAAGAGAGAATTTAAGACAATGATACACGTAATGACTAAGAGCACATTGACTTTATTTATTTTTTTTTTAATTTTTTTTTTTTACTTTTATTTATTTTTGACAGACAGAGAGAGACAGAGCATGAGTGGGAGAGGAGCAGAGAGAGAGAGAGGGAGACACAGAATCCGAAGCAGGCTCCAGGCTCTGAGCTCTACAGCACAGAGCCCGATGTGGGGCTCGAACCCACGGACCGTGAGATCATGACCTGAGCCAAAGTCGGATGCTTAACCAACTGCGCCACCCAGGTACCCCGAGCACATTGACCTTAGAGTCAATCAGTCCCAGATCTGAATCGACTCTGACATCTACGAGCTGTGGCCCTTGCACAAATTATCCTCACTAAATTTCAGTTTCCTTATCAGCACAATCAAGGTAATAATGCCTAACACTTTGTGTTCTGTGATTATTAAATAAAATAATATTTGTAAAGCATACCATGGCATGTCTGCTATATAAGAAATATTCAAGAAATGTTGTTAAAGCTATAGTGGTTGAAAGTCACAAAGCAAATACTGGAAATGAGTCAATCTTGTTATCACAGGATGGTAACAGCAGTGAGATATACACAGAAGAGGTTGTCTTGGAACAGAGATTAAGCTTCTCTATCATTCCAGTGACTAGTGACCACTTAAGTGGAGATATATTTGCAGGAAATGAAAATCACACTTCTAATGATATGTTAAAAGATGGAAAAGAAATGATGGAAATGTAGGTTTGAGAATAATTTGATTGCGAGTAACAGTTGTACTGCAAGTTCTCTGAGGAAGGAGTGGATAGAGGAAAGGGCCCAAAGGTGAACTTGTCTAGTTCCATAGGTGAAATAAAGAGGACTCAGCAGGAGGGACAATTAAGGGTTATTAATTAATTAATTAATTAATTATTTTGTATTTTTAAAAAAATATTTATTTATTTTGAGAGAGAGAGAGAGAGTGTGCATGTGTTCATGAACCATGAGTTCATGACCTCAGCTGAAATCGAGTTGGATGTTTAACCGACTGTGCTACCCAGCGACCCCCATTAAGGCCTTTTTCTTTTTTTTTTTTAATTTTTAATGTCTATTTATTTTTGAGAGATAGAAACAGAGCATAGGCAGAGGAGGGGCAGAGGGAGAGAGGAGACACAGAATCCAAAGCAGGCTCCAGGCTCTGAGCTGTCATCACAGAGCCCAATGTGGGCCTTGAACTCATGAACTATGAGATCATGACCAGAGCCGAAGTCAGATGCCCAACCAACTGAGCCACCCAGGCACCCCATAATTTAAGGCCTTTTTAAAAGTCTTGACTCAGTGTCTTAAATCAGAAAGTAGGTCGCAAAGGCCATAGAAGATGACAGATGATTGGGGAGGACAAACATGAATGTAAACTAAAAAGCATAGAGAACGTGTCTAAGCCAGGAAGCAGATGAATTAAACTGGGCAGAAAAGAGCAGGTTCCAGAGTCATTTATTGCTCAACATAATATAGTTGATGTTTTTCTGTGAGAGAGTTTCTGATGGGGTGCCTAATGTAACTAGCTAGAAATCTCTTTCTCTTCTACCCACGAAATAAACTGGGGTGCAATGAAGTGTGACTTTTTTAATGGAAATCTTGATTTTTCTCCAATTTATTTAGAAAAAGGTAAATTATTTGAAAACATAAGTACTTAGAGCAATGGAGATGGCTGCTGTAGAATGTGATAAAGGGCAGAGGGCCAAATGGAAGAGACTGGCCAGGGGGTACTATTGGTGCTTCAGATCATCTGTCTAAAAGGGACTCTAAACCATTACCCTCAATACAATGGACAGGGAGAATTTATATTACTAGAACGTGTCTTAGGAGGAGAATTACATATGGCTCTTTCATAAGCTCTTTGGGAGGGAGGAGAGGAGTTAAAGTCATATGTGGTAATGCTTAAGGAAAAACAAGATATTGTTCAGTAGTCTTCCAAGGAGTGTGAGTATAGTTGAGAGAAAGGCTTTTGATTTGTTAAATGGGGTTTGCAAGTGGAGTGCTGACAACAGTAGGCTTCTATTTTGCTCTGCCATTACCCGATACTTGAGTGTGTCTCTAAAAACACGTTTAACAAATATTTATAACAGTTTAATGAAGTGACAAATTGTTGGCTTGCTCTAGAGGTCAAATAACAAGTTTGATCAGCATGCAAGATTTTTAGCCCATTAGAGGTGTTCGTATGTCTCCATTCAGTATGGATGGAGGGGCTGGCATTCCAGAGACTGTTATAAAAGGGAAGATAAAAGAAAAGGAGGTTTTTATCTTTCATTTTGGTAAGGATAAAATCAACTAAAGAAGGCAGAAATTGAGAAAGAGCAAAAATCTTCCTCAACTTAGGATGGTTTAACCAATTTAATACACCTAACTTATCAAATATAGCTTTGCCTAACCTAACTTAAAAATGTTTAGAATACTTTCATCAGCTTACAGTCCAGCAAAATCAGCAAACACAAAGCCTATTTTATAATAACATATTCAATATGTCATGTAACTTATTGAATACTGTACTGAAAGTGAAAAAGCAGCATTATTGTATGGATACAGAATGATTGCACGTGTACTGGTTGTTTGCCCCTGTGATCACATAGCTGACTGGGGGTGCTGGCTCACTGCTGCTGCCCTACATCAAGAGAGGATATCATACAGCAGATTGCTAGCCTGGGAAAAGAGCAAAATTCAAAATTCAAAGTATGATTTCTACTAAATGCATATTGCTTTTGTACCATTGTAAAGTAAAAAAATTGTAAGTGAGGGACCGTATGTAGTATATTTGAGGTGTTTAAATTAATTCATTAGAAAAGAAGAGTTTGGGAGTGCCTGGGTGGTTCAATTGGTTAAGCATCTGACCAATTGATTGGCTCAGGTCATGATCTCATGGTTCATGAGTTCAAGCCCCAAGTCAGGCTTTGAGCTGACAGCATGGAGCCTGCTTGGGATTCTCTCTCTCTCTCTCTCTCTCTCTCTCTCTCTCTCTTTCTGCCCTTCCCCCACTCATGCTCATGCTCTCTTTCTCTCAAATAAATAAACATTTTTAAAAAAATAAAGTAGGAGTTTTTTTCAGGAATATTTGAAGTAAGATCAAAACAAAATAACACAAATTTCAGAAGTCTAGAGGAGCTCAGGTTCTAGATTATTTCCTTTGAAAAACATCTACATTGAGTATCTTGAAAAGACACCAAAACCAATAAAGACTGAAAAGCAGGGAGTCACAACAAAACAAGAAGCAAAAACCCTCAGTGGTCAATAAAACAAAAATAGCCATAGCCTCAAACCAAAAACAGTCATGTGTACTGTGAAATACAGTGGAATCTGTACCAATAAGAGGAGAGAATCTGAGCCAACACAAACTTCAGACATGGAAGAGGAAAGAGATTTCCTTAAAAGGGTCTTAGTCTTGACAGTGATATCTGATTGAGTAGAGTGTCAGGTCAGGAGAATGGTTGCATCCTGTGAGTAGGAAAATATACCAGAAATTTCACTGCACAGAAAGTCAAAGAAGGTGGCATGGAAAGCAAAACCATTTTATTGTTTATTCCCCAGTCATCTAGCTTAGCCAGGGTTTCAAAGAAGACAATGAATGAAGGAGGGAAAGGAGACAGAAACTGCTAGATTCCCACACTTAGAGCTGTGTTGGTGATAGAGACAGAGACAGAGATAGATAGATACACAGGTAGGTAGGTAGGTAGGTAGATAGATATAGGTGATAGAATAGCCCTATTCAAGGATTAGTAGGAGTCAGAAAAAGGTAAGTAGGGATTCCAGAAGTATCAGGGATCATGGATTAGATAAGGGTAAAAGGGAAGAAGGATATAAATCACAAGAGGAATTATTTAAGAATTCAGGAGAGTTCAGATAGTTATCTATAGTTTCAAAAACTTATTTACATATGATGCATCAAAGTTTTTTAAAAGAGCTATAAATATTCAAATCAAGTTAATAGAATTCAGGAAATATATAATATATATTATATATATATTATATATATATAATATATATATATAATATATATAATTGAAAACACAGAGTGATATACAAACTAGAAGAAATTATACCAAATGAAGAGGAAAAGATTAAAGACAAAAGTACACCTATGAACAATAATGGTGATTATAGTACAGAAAACAAGACTCAAAGAAGATTAAAGAGCAAGTGGAATGGAAGGAAAAAACAAAGATATAATAGAAAAAAAATTTTGGAAATAGAGAAAGATTTAAGTTTGCTTACTGAAAAGACATCCTTACTTCCAGTAAAAATTGGTATAGAACAATTAATCTAACATATCCTCATGGAGCTACTGAAATTCAAGGGTAAAGAAAACGCCATATGGTTTTTAGGGCAGCACAGGAATCATACTGAAAGGAGAACAAAGGAGTTTGTTCTCAGAACACTTTTTGGTGGCACTCAGTGCCAGATGAAAAGGTATGCAAAATTCAGATACATTCATTCAGAAACATGAGGGTAGCCTACTCATGACCCTTTCTTGGAAATGGAACTAGAAGATGAAATATGATAAACAGAAAATTAAAATAGAGCCCTTGAACATGGAGAAAACTTGATAAAATGACTAGTGAGGATTTTCTCCTTTGCAGAGAACTAAGTCTCAACAACATCGGGGATAATTATTACAAATATAAATGTTAACCTCAAGGATAATAAAATCTGAAATAAATTGGAAGATCATCTTGAAGGAAGAATACCTGCATTAATTTCCTGATAAATAAAGACAAAATATTTGGTCAAAAGTGGAAATGACTTTATTGACTTCAAATTCTTAACATTTTTCTTAAGGTTATTTTTTTAAGAACTGGTATTTCTTGAGGCAAATAAACATTTGAAGTTTAGCCATTCATTCAAGTTCATTTCAATTTCTTTTTCTTCTTAAAATTCACGTAGAACTAAACATAAAATATTTCACTAAGGAATAACCACTATGGCAGAATCATATTTTTATATGCCTCTTACATCAATATATATATAGAAGAGTCATCTAGAATGTTACTTATTACATTTAACATATTTAACATTTATTCATGTGTAAATTTTGATATGTATTTATGGAATGATCAAGTGACAATTTTTTTCTTTCTCTATTCTTTGGTTTTGTAACAGTTATTTAATATTTTATTTTATTTATTGTTTTTAAGTGTTTATTTGTTTATTTTGAGAGAAAGAGAGAGAGAAAGAGAGTGCTAGTGGGGGTGGGGTAAAGAGTGATGGAGAGAGAAATCCCAAGCAGGCTCCACACTGTCAGCACAGAGGCTGATGTGGGGCTGGATCTCACCAACTCAACCAGGTGAGATCATAACCTGAGCCAAAAGCAAGAGTCGGGCACTTAGCCAGCTGAGTCCCCAGTTGCCCCAGTTATTTTATATTTAATATTCTTTTCATAGCAACAGAGCTGCATAAGATCTGGGCTGAGGTGCTTTTATCATCATCCATTTAGTCAATATACAATGATAGAGAAAAGTCATGGAGCTAGACAAATCTCTGCATTCTTTGAGCTTTAGTCATTTATGGAACTATGAACCTTCTAGAGGACTTATCTGGCATTTGTCTACACTTAAAACATTTTAAATCTCAGGACGATTTCTTAACAGTACATTTCTGATCCATCTCTCTGTGCCTTTATCAAAATGCTTAGGACGTGTAAAATTGTTTTCAAAGCAAAAAGTAAAATACAAATATATTTGCAAGATATTCTGAAGACAAATATCTATTATTTGGGACTATATAAAGTGACAGATTTTATCTACCAGCAGTTACTGATCTGATCATGTCTCATTTTCAGAAAAATCCAGGTATTTAGATTTAGAATCTTACAACTAAGAATAAAAGATGTATAACTTTAAACTATTTACATGCATAAAAATTAGTTTGCTGAATTATAGGTTGACTTCATTAGGCTTTGGTAGATATGTGCTACATGTTTATTTTGTCAGAATTTTAACTCTAATGATCCTGATTATGTTGCCATAGTGTTGCTATTCTCTTTGAGAGTTTTAAATCTACCACTTTGAGGCAAATGAACTAGATTGTGAATGTTCACATAGTTGATATCCAGAGGACTTGGAATCTATTGCTTCATCCCCCTCAGGACAGCTTTATTCAAATGTGTTTGGACATTTGCTCTCATGACACTCCTTTCCAAATATCTGACTTCAATAGAATACACATTTAGCAGTTCAAAAAATGTAACAGTGACTTGGGTGATATTTTTTTCATACCGCATGTATTTAATATATCCATTCATGGAGAATGCCAATTATATTTTAGTTTTTAAAATCTCAATTGTACCTAGAGAAGTCTCACTTAATATAAGTAAAAAATAAATTTAGTTGAAATTATGAGGAATGATAGGAGGAGCTAGTTTCCTTAACCAATACAATGCCTAAAATCAGTAATAGACATTTAACTGTAAGTAAATAAAATTAGTATTTTGTGGTTACCAGTTCAAAAGAAAAAAGAAAAAAAAAACCTTGGATGACTCTTTTATTCAGAATATTTCTATATATAAGAATTGCTAGTATATCTTTGCTCAAGGAGGTCTTCCAGCCTAAGCTTTCACTTGGTCTCCATGTTTAAGTAAACTCAGACAAAATCTTAGAAATATCCCTAACAGAGCTTAACTTCCCACATTAAATTTCAATTTATCTAAGAATTCAGAAACATTGCTTTAAACAGATTCTGTTAAGTAAATCCATGCCATCTACCTTTCTGACCTTCTTTTTTTTTTTTCAAATGAATGCAAGTACCATCCATCGTGAGTAACTTGACTTTCTATAAAAGTAACAGTTCATAAAAATCTGTGAAACTACTACTGGGAACAAACAAATTAAACAAATGACAATGTAATATAATAAAACTGCTGTTGTCCTCCTCTGGTGGAAGGATTTGCTTCTTCTATGGGACTAATACATCTTGCAGAAACAATTTTAAATAATATGTAACATATGGATTCAGCTTTTATTATTCTTCTAAAAGAAGACAATTATATTTATGTGATAAACTGTTCAGTGTTAGTAGCATGATGTTTACATTACTGGCTACTTAAATAATCTTTGACATGCCCCTGTGTGGATCAGAAGCCTGCTTCTCTTGAAGTCCCTCTTACAATTTTAAGTCCTGTCGCCTTACAATGGCACTCGTGTGCCTTTAGCAACATCAGGAGTGTAGCAATGCTCTACGGAAGACCAGCAAAGAAAGGGCTTTCTTGCAGGACATATGGCCAAAACACACTCATCTCCTCTCCCTTCCAGTACATCATCCATCTGAGGCCTCTTCTAACTCCAAGAGAAAGTTGGGACTGGAGCCCCCCATTCAACATTTGGTGAAATAAAATGGGAGCCACTTTTGTGAAAGGAGTTATCAAATTGGTGTTACCTGTGAAAAGTTTCTGAAGTATTATCCTCACCTTACTCATTGGCAAGTGGGTACAAGGCACTTTTTATCTAATTTTTAAAAAAGAACTTTTGGGGAGAAGAGAGAGACCTGTAGACATTTGTCGCCTTCCACAATTCATCTAACAATGCTTCATAAAAGCAGAAAGAAGTGTGTCTCTACATCTTTCGGTTTGACTGCCCCCTCACCGACATAGACATTTCTGAAGGAGAAAAATGAATTTCCAAATTGTCACTTTGGCTCACTCATCGGTTGCTTCTGTGTGTTTAGACAACACTTGTTAAAAAGTGATGGGGTTTGCTCTGCTTCCTTGTGCTTCCGTAATGAATCTCTTACAGAACATCGGCCGGGGGAGTATTTACCAATGCCCCTCCTCATTGCCCCACTGAGTGAGTTGAATAATTCTAATAATCAAAGGCACAGAGTCTGCATCTAGTTTGGAAATGAAACCATGGGTAATTTTCAAACGTGGTGCCCTCAATTTTTGATGAACTGTCACAAAAACAGGAATGACCACATTTCAAAAATCCCATCCACTACCGAACAGAGATCAGCATCTGTGGATGATTTCTTCTAACCCACTACCCTCAAATTTCCTTCCCAGCCCCCCTAATAAAAACACACCCCTTTGCCTCATGCTTCCAATTTAGTGCAATCATGCCTCTTACTGGCCATTGCCTTGCAGGACACCAGCTGTCAGACACATCGATGCAAGGTACAGGGGCTTGAAATAGAAAGCCTTATAATGTAAAAGACATGCACATCTTATATCAAGTTCACTATTAGACTCAAATGGGACTGCTCAGCTTGGAGAAACTGCATCATAAACACTTAAATCAAGGAATGTTAAATGGCAGTTAGCACCTTCCAGAGTCTTTAGATACGTAATCTAACCTAACCACCTAACCTACTGTCTTTCTGAGAAAGAAATGGCCCTGCTCCTATATCTTCAAATCCCCTCCTGTCAATGACAAATTGGGAAAGTAGCTCCAACCTAAGAAAGTTTTAAGGAATTGTCTTTGAAGATGAAAGTTTTGCTTTTCCAAAGATTCTGAGAATGTGAACTTGGGGAAAATGCCCGGGGGCCAAAATGTGCTATTTCTGAGGTTGGAGAAGCTCATTTCATGCACAAACTGCATCTTTTCTCTTTGCGGCAACTCAGGCAAGACCCAATTCTTCACACCACTTCTGCACTAGCCCTTCTGTCAGGGAGCAGAGGCAAAGGCGAGATGGGGTACTTGCCCTTATGGAATTCAGGCTTTTCCAGCAAGAAGGTGGAGACAGGCAAATAAATAAGTAAATGACTACACAATACTAAGTGCTATGATAAAAGCATGGGTGAAATTGAGGAATACCAAAGGAGGAAGCGAGAGGCTACCTCTGCCTGAGGGATTTAAGGGCAGTTTCAGGGAGATGATGACATTTTAGCTTGATTTTGACATTTAGCTTGGTGACATTTTGAGGATGACCTGAGATTTGCAGGTGTTTGTGGGGCTGTGAGCTGGAAGTGTATTCCAGGATGGGACAAGGAGGTGTGCAATGGTGCACAGCTGTGCTCTAGAAAGCATAGCAAGTTGCTGGTTTGACAACCATGAGCGCAGTTCTTTGGAAAATGAAGCTACCGAATATTTCCAGGTTGTTTAACCTTTATGGTACATGGCGATATAGGTGGCTTGGCGCTTGCATCTTTTGGCTATTCATGGGGCTAATTCATTCACCAACTATGCTTGAAAACACAGGCTGTTTTTAAGCATATCTGGGTAAGTACCTAGCACATAGTAAATATTCCATAAATATTAGGTATCATTATCATCATCATTATAAAGCATCCATTATGTCACAAGCACTTTTTGGGGCACTTTGAGGGTAGGAAATATAGAATAAAATACGATCCTATCAATAAGGATCTAGATGGTTTTGGCTGGGGAGATGTGGCTTAAGTGCATGAATTAGTGTTAAAAGAAAAATACATATTTTATTTAGAATATGTACCAATATATATGTAGTGATATGAGAAATTCAAAACGAGAGCAATGTATTTTAAGGCACTAATATTATAGTATACACATAACAATGTAATAGGAAGAGTAAGGAACTAAACTGAATTCATAAAAGGAATTTGGAACTTGAGTTGAGTTTTGAAAAAAGGGCTAAGCCAGGAAATGGCATGAAAACAAAAGACCCAGAACATGGAATCTATTGGCACCAGCACATCGTAGAGGTGAAAATAAACATACCATTTTCTTATTGCAACAATAATATTCACTCCCAAGAGCGTAAGATTCATGTTGGGCATGGGTTGAAAATAATTGGATGTGGTCAGCTTCTGGAGAAAGTGATGAACTATGGAGAAATTTATCTGGCTTTGGTACAAACAGATAAAGGAAATCTTTAGTTAAATTCTGTCTTTTTATTTTCTGTTTAATTGCAATGGCACAAATCTCTGAAAGAATTGACATATTGAATATTCTGAATTGAGACAATTTCTTTTATTGATCTTTGCCCCCCCCCATTAAGTCACTACTAAATGAAAATGGAATAGAAAAAAAGTTGCATGAGTTTGTCCTGTAATTTTAGAATATGCCATAAACTTAGTTTGTTGGTTCTATTTTCAGATCATTGAAAATTTAAGCAAGATTGTAAATAAAAGCTTTTTGGTGAACTCCCAATGTTCTTTCTTTAAATTTATTTTTTATGTTTTTTATTTATTTTTGAGAGACAGAGAGAGACAGTGCGAATAGGGGAGGTCAGAGAGAGAGGGAGATACAGAATCCCAAGCAGGCTCCAGGCTCTGAATCAGCTGTCAGCACAGAGCCCGACGCGGGGCTCGAAACCACGAACCACGAGATCATGACCTGAGCCGAAGCGGGATGCTTAACTGACTGAGCCACCCAGGCGTCCCTGTTCTTTCTTAATAAAACAAACAAATGGAGTGAGAAGTTCTGTGTGAGGATGTCGAGGAAAAGCTCAAAATATTAATTTTTGTTCACTTAATTTTTTAAAAATATTTATTTATTTTTGAGAGAGAGAGAGTATGAGCCGGGAGGGGCAGAGAGAGAGGGAGTCACAGAATTCGAAGCAGGATCCAGAGTAAGCGTCAGCACAGAGCCAGATGCGGGGCTCAAACTCAGGAACAGTGAGGTCATAAAGTGAGCAGAAGTGGATGCTTAACCGACTGAGCCACACCCAGTGGCTCACTTAAAATTGCACCTCTCCAAAATATTTATTAACCAGAAATCAAGCTTCATTCTCTATTTAAAAAGTTAGTTCCCTTCTGACACTGGCAGGTCTTGGCAAAAAATCTGGCTGATATACTTCATGTGGGAGCATATCCTTGGAATATTCTTTCTGGAAAATGGTGGTTCTGTGTTACTTCATTTACTCTTTCTTGTTCAGTTTCCCTCATGATCACGAGCATACATTTCTGAGAGTGCTGATCTGAATGAAGGGCGTAATCCACATCCACGGAATACACTGACCCACACAGAGACTAGAAATACTAGATCCCACACAGAGACTAGAAATACTAGATCCAAACTCAACTAGCTAAATATTGTCAGTATTTTCTCAAGGAAAAAAAAATGTAAGTCAGATGCAAACAGATTCAGATTTACCAAGACAGTTAGTGTTTATGATTTGAGTCCGCTACAGGTCCTCTTCAGCAAACTTGTGTTTGAATTTGTTTCCCATTCAATGGCAAATATTAATTGCAACTTTACACACTCTGATTTAACTATCCCTGAGAAGTCCATGTACTTAGATGCCTCCTATCACATTTTAAATGCTCTCTTAAATATTCAAATTATATAATTATGCCTAATTATGCAATACATTGTATTTGAATACACAATCATAATACAGTTTTGGCATCATTGTCATCTTACAGCATTTGCCTTATTATGCTGTGGCATTTTGAGTATTTTTGATCAAACAGTATAAATGGAACAGGTTTTGCATACTGAGCATCTTAAACCCCACTTTAAAGAGATTTACTATCAATGCACATTTTCTGTTCCGCTGGAAAAATAAGAACTTTGTAGTGTGTATTATGAAATGTTAAATATTAATACTATTTAAAGTTAATGGTATGCCAAAGAAAATGGCTAATAATACATTATACAATTAAATGCCTATCATATTAGCTCATCTATTAACAAAATAAAATAGATTTAAACAGGAGGGTTCTGATTTGTATTTTTTTAGCAAGGGTTGCCCATGTGTAAAAGCTAAATTATTTATTCAATTTTTAAACTGCTGGATGCATCAGTTTGCAGTTATTTGCATTATATTTGAATGCTTTGTCATGTGTTTCTGATACAACAAAAACAGTTTCCTCTTTCTGTATCGAGGCATTTTCTACCGCACAGATGCCACTAACAGTATCCAAAAAGAAAATCAACCCAAAAGTACCTTCCTCTATCTCTAGAGAATCACTGAGGAGGCAACAAAGATCTCAACACTACTGCATCAGACCCTTTGCTAAACTGCGTTTGTTATTATGTCTTAGACTGGTTCCCAGGTACATAGTTCTGCATCATTGTTCTGACCTTTTCAATGTTTTCCTTGCTTGTCCAAGTTAATTATCTTCTTTTTCATAATCTATGTTGTGATTTTATATATCTTGGTCCATGGATGCTTGTATGCCATCATGTGCTTGGCTTTAAGGATAGTTTTTCTTTTCTTTTCTTTTCAGTGTTGGTAGCTTAAAATACCTTGAAAGCATGTGGGTTTTGCTTCTAAAACATTTCAAAGATTATATATTAATAGAATGCTGAGCACATGTGAGGGCCCATGCTTGTGCCTGAGCAAGCTAACCAACTTAATTGGGAAGCAATTACCCCTTTCCTGAACCTATCAATTACAACAAAGTTTGTGTACATCATCTCCCAAACCAATTACTGCATGTTTAAAAAAAGCCCCCAAACCCTATGAAATGAATTCACCTAGAGAGTTGTAAGCATGTTTGAGGACTGCTTGAAAGTAAGAGCGCTGCTTGAGTGATGCCTGGCATCTCTTCCACACACCAATCTTCATGGCATGGCATTCATTGTCCAAACTGTAGAAGTTCATTTAATCATTGTAGAGAGCATCTTAGGGGTATACCAAGTTTTCTTAGGGGAACATTCTCCTTCCTCCCTCCATTTATGTGCCCTGGATGGGATTCTACCTACATCTCCAAGTATGGAGCATGGGATCTTCATCTCAACCAACCAGCTCATCCTATTTCCTCAGCCATAGTGGTCGATTCAGGGTTATTGGTAATGACTGAATTTTGGTCATTAGCAGCCAAGCCTGTTGGAAAAGAGATTCCTGATGAACTGGAAGCAGGGACCATGTTGACCTGGAAACACTGCAGTCATTTTACACCATGTGGAGACTAAGAATGAGGCTAACATGGAGGAGAACAGAACTGAGAGCTCGAGAGAAACTGACATTGTTTAAGTCCCAGAATTTAGAGAAGCTTAAATCTTGACTGCTTCTTGAATTTTCCTGATTTATATGAAAAAACAATTTTTAAAGACAATTTGGACTGGCTTCTGTCTCTTGAAATCAAAAGAGTCCTACCTGATTCACCTGTACTTTTTATTTATATGTTGTTTCCTTAACGGTGCTGAGTTTTTCAGCCACCGCTTTCTCATATATCAAAAGATCAAATACGTCAATCAATGAAAAAGTAAACCTTTCATTATAATCTGTGACGAAGGGGATTATATTTTAGCCTATATAAGGAATGGGCTGACAGCATAATAAAAGTCAAGAGACAATGAACTTGAATATTGAGATTTGGTGCAGGTGGTAGATTTCATCTACATTTTTCAAAATTTGTTTTAATAAAAATAAGTCTCATCAATCTGAGCCCAAACTAAATGAAAGTAAAGTAGGAAGACTGTGGTTAGACATATCATTTTAGTTTTTCTCTATATAAGGCAATTTGCTTTTCTCTCAATGAGCTAGTTCTATGCACAGTTAAACAGTACCTTGATGGACAGAAAGGTGGTGTTCATGGTCATCAGCTGAAATCATTGACGTCACTTATGGAGAAGATTATTTCAGGCTTCTTGTCATTCAAATGGGAATCAACTCAATTATATATGCTTCACATAATTAACATGAGTCAACTAAAATAGTCTAGTCATTCCTTACACGGAGGGAAGAATTCAACTTGTGGATAAAACAGATCTAGTTTTGGTAAAGTGGTTAAGCAAAATGTAGCTTTTTAAAATCTAACTCATTGTTAGAGTCAAAGCTTTTTCTGTTAAACTTCCTAAGATTTCTTCTGAGTTCTTCATTCTTTAGAATATATGCCTCTCCTCTTCTGACTCTTTCAAAACTTCCTGTTCTTTGCTGTATTCCCTTGGAGGTATACTAGGTTGTATGCTATTCTTCCTGATAAACAGATTTGTGTTCATGATATTTCCTTAATGTGTAAACGTCCTATGATACTTACATTCTAATAGTCAAATTTTATTTATCTCATACCATAATCCCGAAACAGAAAGTATGTGGCATGTGCCTACCGAGGCTTTTTCTTTTCCCCCAAATAATGCCTGTGCCATGCATCACTAATGGATGGCAGAACTCGCTCTCCCTTATTGAAAACAATGTTTCAGTACCCGTCTGACGTAGCTATCAACCAGCTACTAAGAATCAACCATATTTAGTATAAGAGGTGAAACGATTTGCCTTTCCTGCCTTAGGCAGATAAATTGATTTTCTAATTGTGGCATTTCGGACATAGTGAAGTGATGATGGGAAATTATTTTATATGTAAAGAATTTCCCTCATCAGCACATAAGCATCCACCTACACTGCCATCAAATCAGGTTTGTCCGTGAGTATTTTAAACATAGTTAAATAAGAGATATAGATTTGGGTGTTACTGAGCAGTGCTTTTTATACTGTCATTTGAATATGGATGTACTCAGTGACCTAAGTGAGTTTATGTTCCACCTCCTCCAGTTTAGATTATTTATAAAATAATTCAGGGCACTTTGTCAAAATAACACATTCCATCTAGAGAAGGCTAAATCAAGTACTCCAGTCCCTGTTTCCTCTTCCTTCCCCCTTGCCCCCAGAATAAGACTATTCATATGGAAAACAAAATACAGGCACTATTAGAACAGTATCATCTCTTATTTACTTCACAAAACAGAATACAATATGGGTTGCTGTGAAATACAAATGAACTGTAATCCTCATCAGGTTTGGAAATAATGGATTCAGGCTAACATTTCCAGAAGAAATATGAAGGCAGTATTCTAAATTTCCTATTCTTTCCCAAATGAGTTTGCACAAAATGTGTCGCTAAGAAGAGTAATGTGCCCATCACAGAGTGAAATTTCCCACTTGCAAAATGAAAATGAAAAGTCTGCATTTTAGGATGGCGTATTTAAACACATGCACCATGCTGTTTGTACAGTGGGGAAAACAAAGCTCCCCCTACTGGAGCATAAAAAAGCCTCCTCTCTTTCCTGCACCCCATGGCTCCGTCATATGCAGGAAGGCACAGAAACATATAGTCTTCCCATTATCCCGCACAGAATCCTGGTTCTCTCATCAAAACATTGCATTTTCCTCATTTCAGTTAATTAAAGGACAGCTGGACATTTCGTTACTGTGCCAGTCTCAGCTCTGTCTAGTTGAAGTGGGGCATGTAAAGGTCTTGGTCCCAAAGACACTTTCACCCAAAACAAATGGTTTTAAAATTCATACCTCTGATGGAGAAATTTGAAAAAGAGGTAAAAATAATCCTTACAGTGTATCTTTATGTGTGCTGGGTGTGATTTTCACAACACAGAGGTACATAACATATATAGGGAAGGTGAAACTCACATGGAAGAATTTTAATATATTTGTATGTATATATATACAAAGAGAACATGGACACACAAGTACACACCTTAAAGATTCTTTTTTTTATTTTTTTCATATATATTATATATGTGTTATATATATACATATAGATAGATAGATGGAAAGGAATAAAAAGTTGTCACATGACAAGTGAGTTGTTATTAATGGTTGAATATTAGCATTTATTGGCAAAATCTCCAGACATACGAAACTCAGTATGTATCTATTTTACTCTATAAGCATAAAAAGCTAATGTAAATGCGAGAGGCTTACAGACTTAGAGGCAGAACTAAATTAAAGATAGACTTAGAGGCAGAACTAAATTAAAGATAAAAATAATTTGCCCATGTCAATCTATGAGGCAACATATTTTATCAAGAGGGCAAAGGGGTTTATACTGAGAAAGATTCTAATGAAAATTTTCTTCAGAAGAATTTCTAAGCTTTCATAATTGAAGTGTGTGCTGTCTACAGAAACAAACAAAAAATCTACGGTTAACCAAAATTAAGGATATTTCTACCAATTCTAGAAGGATGGGAGCATGGATGGGGGGCATTACGTATGCTCCCTGTATCTTTTCAGGGTTTTAAGTCTCTCCTCTCATCGCAATCAGGTGGGCAGCCTTTATCAGCAGACAGGTAACAGACAATTGGAACAATTCTTGTCTTTGAAATAGGTTCAATTGTAGTTCACAACCATTTTCAAGAAGAGCCTCATATTTTCACTCTTTTTTCTTTTTTGAAATGAAACCTGGGGATGGTGGCTCCTTCAGCATCAACCAATAAATAATGCACTTGAACCCTGTCTTTCCAGTCTTTCTCCATGTGCAGGACTAAGCAAATGACCTGCTTCAAGAGCAGATTTAGACTTTCCATATAAAAAAGCTCTCTGGGTTTAGGCTTTGGAAACCTGGTCATCAAAGCTCCCACTTCTCAGAGATCTGAGGCATTACACTCGCTCTGTTCTGAAAACTATACTGATTGAATATTTGACCAGATGATTCCAAACTCTAAGGAGTGTACGAGGTGAGAGAAGTGTCTGTGTGGCGTGCGCGTGTGGCTAGAGAAAGAGCGATGGTGCATCGGTGATGTTCTTTCTCTCTTTTCTTGTATCCTTCTATAGGTTCAGGTTTAACAAACGTTCAGAAAAAGGTGTTTTGGTACAGCCATATAGTCTAGACACCATCCTTCACTAGAACCTCCACTGTTTATGTGCATTTTCAAAGAAAATAATACAGTCACAGACTGACAGTAATCCAGACTTTCTTTTTTTCTCCTTTTGATCCTCATTGTATAAGACATAAAGTATAAAAGCTGCAACTTTTTCTAGAACTGGACAAAATACGATTATGATCTGCAGTGAATGGGGGAAAGAGACAAATCAGATTCGTCACTTGTTTCCAACGACTAGAACTGGGTTACCTCTGATAAAGGAGAGTGCACCTCTAAACCCACTATACTAGGTATGTTGGAACCCATAAAATTTCCAATTACTGCTTCAGAATTTATTGTGCACATATGGAAAATAATACTTGTAAAACAGAAAGGGGTTTGTGCCTTGTGCTGTCAATACTGTGAAGGATGGGGTGATTATAAAGCAAATTAACAATACTTTTAAATGTGCATTCACTTATCTTTCCAATTAAATCCTTGTTAAACAACTGCACAGACAGTAATGGCGCTTCTGCAAAGCACTGATCAAGACAGTTTTATTGTAATTTTTACTCTGCAACAATTAATCAAGTAGGCATTTTCTTTATTATTAAATTATTTAGTTAATAAATATTCTCAATTGGCTAACATATTTGTAGTTTACATGTTATTTTTGATTTTCCTACAGTGGAACATATTTGGGAATATTTCCATTTTCTAGCAAAGGGACCATTAAGGCATGTAATTTTATAAATTTCTTTTCTTTACAAGAATAACTGTGAACAAGAGAAGTCCTTGAAACTTTAAACCATTCAAAAACCCTACTTCAACCATTTTATTTTGTAAGGGATGCAAACACATTGCTTTTAGCAGATAAGAAATGAGAGATTTTGCTTTAAGGCGTCTTTCTGTTGGGGAAAGCAGGAAAATTAGCATTTTAGAAGTTCATTAATACCAGTTACAGACTTTTGAGTCAGGAAGCTGCATTGTAGTTAGCATTTTCTTTTCATATCCTAGTGAAGTGAATAGTACCTGAATATTATTCTTCTGTAAACACACAAGATGGTTTAAGTTAAGAAACAGATAAAGATATCTAGAAGTCTTTTTTCTACTTTTGGATTTCCATTTTTGTAATTTGGAGATTTAAATTTCTCTAGCTAGTATACTTCACTTTTAAAGTCTTTTAGTGGTTCTTTATATGGCCTTTTGTGTTTTGTATCTTTTAAAATTTTTTAATTAGGAGGAGTTCCTAGGAAATCAGATTAGTAGTGAGGGCAGATACCTGGCTTTAGTATTCAGGAAGGCTCCATTAATTCAGAAGTGAGAATAAACATATGAGAGATACAATATTTTCTTGAGTCATAAAAAGAAAATTTCAGGCAAGGCTAGTTTTATAGTTAGACAAATGGTGTGATTTGAGCTGGGTCAACATTACTTTTTGAAATGTCTTATATAAAAACTCCATATCCTCACTACTGTTCTGATTATAGAAGGCCCCTTACATTATATTTCCCAGGACTAGAAGAGAGCATGATCTAGTATACTCAGATTAGCAGAGTGTCACCTTGGGAGCAGACCCTTGGGAGATGGGGATGATAAAGTCCAGTGGAGGGCAAGGGAAAAAGGGAGAGGGAGAGAAGGAATGGAGAAGATGGGGGCCTTAAGTCTGTGTATGGTGAAAGTGGGTTCATTAAGACTCAACATTTTGAAGGTGTCAGGTGTAAGGACAGAGTGACCTGAGAGGCTCCAGAAGCTCTCTTTGACTGATAACTGAACCCAGTTTCAAGTCAGCTAGATCTCTGAGGGTAAAACATATAATGCTGATACCAAGGCACACGTTTCTCCTGGCTGAAATAACAGGGCCTATAAGGCACTTGGCACACAAGGGACGTGATAGGGAATCCAGAGGTAGCTGTGAAGTACATCTCACCTTCCAGCATTTAATGGTTGGGAAAGGGAGAAAGATACAGTGCAAAATAGGTGAAAATCAGTGCTAAACAACAGGTACAAAATGCTCTGTGAAGAGAGTAGAAAAGAAGCTAATTCTTATTGAGATTTATTCCAGGAATCATGAGATTTGTCTTAAGGTAAGTTTATCAATCAGCAAGACCAGTGATGGTGTATCTCTCACTCAGAAGGACAAATATGCTCCTCCTTCCATTGAAACCAATGAAATAATAATGTACATACTTACTCCAGTCCCTCCAGTTGATGGGACAGTGAATCCCAACAGAGTTCAAAGAAAGTGAAAAGACAAGTAAGTGAATCCTTGATGGCTGTCAGAACATGGAAGGAACAGATTAATTAGCAGGGACAACAGGGCATTCACTAAGGAAAAATGTAGTAGGGAGAGAGGAGGCCACAAAAAGACAAACAATCTGGAGAAATGGAAAACATGAGATGGTGAAAGAGCAAGAAAGACTGCTATTTAAGCGAAATTATTCCAGTGGGCCCTTTAGAATCTTACAGACATTATGCTGAGTGGACTAATGGATACCCTGTTCACCCTCAGTGCCCCCAAGATGGAGACCAATTGTTGAAAGACTATAGCTAGGCTTTAGTTGCAACTTGTTTCTAGATTACTACAAGACACATAGTGCCTTCTTGAAAGATACGCTGAATGAACAAATGCAACTTTTAGCTATTCATTTAAACTCATAGGGACTTTTGTTCTTCTACTAAGCGGATAGCTTTCTTAGAAGGATCTCGTGAGTCAGCATTTAAAAGTGCTTTGGAGAACTGAGGTACTGGCCTTCTCTCGACATGTTCTAAGGAGTAAACTCCATTCTCTTAAAGAAGAGTCACCTAATTCTTTAAAACAAATAAATGTCTTTTCGAAAGTAATATGTGCTAATTGTAGGAAATTAGGAAACAATTTAGAAAAAAGAAGATAATAAAAATCATCAGTACCAAGTCTTAACATTTTACGCATTTCTTGCCAATGTTTTGGAAACAGAGTTCAGAGATACAGAGTAAAATAGTCCTTTTGAGACTTATCTCTAGCACGTACAAAATGCCTCACCTTTTTGAAGGAAGTGGCGCAACCCTGGATCTAATCAATAAATTAAAACGTATAGAGATTCTATTGGGTGTAACATATTCTTTGAGGTAAAGTAGGACAGATAGTCTTAAAAAATATGAGCTCTGCTCTTAAGAAGTGTCCAGTGTGTTGAGAAGATATCATATCTACATAAATTAATGATATATGACACACACATATAATATTATATATAATATATAATATTCATTATAATTATGTAATAATATATATCAATTATATAGTAATATATATATATAGTAATATATAATTATTGTGCATTGAGTAGTTGAAAGTACAAGCATAGTATTTGAAAGGAATTCCTCTGGATAGGGGTAATCCAGGGAAAATGTGAGTGACATTTAAATAATCCAAGAAGCATATAAGATTAACCCTTTATCAAATATTCTTTATTGTATATCTCATTTGATTATAATAGATGTCTCCATTAGGATGGTTCTAAGGGACACAGTTCAATCGAACTTGCATTTCTTTATGGTGTAGCATTTTCCAGTGTAGTGTAGTCATTATCTCACATTAATCGACTCATTTCAAGAGAATGGATTGTCTTCCTTTAAAGATAAGAAAACTGCCCTGGAAAGGGTAAATTCCTTGGGCAGGACATCACAGCTAGTAAGAGGTCCTATGGAAACTGACCTGGGGTTTCTAACTCCTGAGCCAGTGTTCTCATTGCCCCTTATTGCCTAACAAAAGAATGGTTCAAAAGGCACATGGAAAATGAGATGGATTGGAATATGCAGTATACCTCACAGAAATCATTTACCATTATATCTTCACGAACTATGGTAACAACCTCCTAACTATTCTCCTGCTTCTACTCTTGCCCTCTGAAATGTAATCTTCTCATAGCAGCCAGAATGATTACAGACAAACCCATAAATAATATCAGATCATTTCCTGATTACTACCCCTCCCACACCACCATGACTTAGAATGAAAGACAAAACTTCTTATCTTCATTTACAAGGGCCTCATTGGACTGGTTTTGCCCATCTCTCTGACCTCTGTGCCCTGATTTCATACAAGTCCTACCTCCCTGGGACTAGTTTCTCTCTGCCTGCTCTGCTCTCCCCTCACACCTTTGCAGGCTTCTCTCCTTCCTATCAGATCAGGTTTTCACTCAGATGGCTCCTTTTCAAAGAGACCTTTCCAGACCACCCAATCTAAGGACCTTCTCTCTTATCCTCTTCGGTTATTCTCCATTACATCACTATCTTGATTCTTGACATGACATAGAACCAACTTATGTGTTTGCTTTTTACCAATCTCACTGCACCAAAATTACACTCCATCACAGCCTGATCCCATTAAATTCTCCTCAGTGCCTAGAAGGGAGCCTGGCTCACAGAAAGTTTCTGACAAATAATTCTGAATGACTAAATCCCTACTTGAAGTTTTCCTTAGGCAAACTAAAGCTGTATTTTACTCTTTAAACTAATTTTGCTCCTTTCCTAATTCTTCTCATATACTTTGCAGTTTGTGTTACTTTATTTGAGCCACAGCAAGACCAGGCCACTCACTTGCAGTCTGAGCCTGAGGTGCCCGTAGGTGGACTGATATGGAGCTGGAAGAGCTTTGGCAACAAGTAGTGACACTGAGAGGGATCACAATGGAAATTCATATAAGCAGGTGACAGTCCTGTTAACGTGGTCCTAGTACCACCGGGGTCTGGGGGTCATCCACTGCTCCCTCAGACAATCTTTCTTGGCCTAATGAGCCAGGTTGTCAGGGCTGACTCAGGTCTTCCAGCTTCACAGCTGCCTCCTCTTTTCACCAAGCCTCTCCTGTGTGGTCCTATGTGGTCCGTGGTGGACAGTCAGAGTGTGACTTCGGGTGCAGGTGGGAGGTGGGGACAAGTAAATGGTCCATTGGACTGGTTGCACAGAAACTCTCAAATTCTGAAGATTTTCTTCTAACCATCACTGATCATCCAACATTATTCATTAATCACTCACTTATTGAATCCATTCAGATTCAATAAATATTTATCTAAAGGCCATTATGTTCCAGGTACAATTAGAGCTGGGGATACTTAGGTGACCAAAAACAAGCAAGGTCTTGCTCACATAGAGGTGCAGTATAGAGGAGGGAGGAAGTCACCAAAGCAACAGACAAAGAAGCAAGGCGGTTCCAGACAGTACGTGTTCTGAAGAAAAGAAAACATGACACTGGGGTGGCAAGTGACTGGGTGGGTAGGGTAGAGGCACGTGTTTCAGATGTGTCAGTCTTACGTAGGAGGTGACTTGGGTGATGGAAAGAAAGCCTTGTCAGGGTCTGAAGGAAGCACATTTCAGGTAGACAGGAGCAAAAGCCGAGGTCCTGGTAAGGATATGAACTTGATGTGTCTGAGGAAGGAAACCAGGGTGGTTAGAAGATAAGGAAGCAATAGAGAGGTACATGGTGATATCAGAGAGCTGGGAAGAAAAGAATCTGTGAAGCCTGCAGATCCTAGTATTTCTTGCCAATTTACACTGAATAAATCACCAGACTTTGTGGCTATTGGATTAGAATAGCCATGGAAATACAGGCTCTATGTCCATGTGCTGTATTTGCTGCTGAAGCCCCAGCCTCCTGCCTGAAGCCTGGCACATAACATGAGCTCTGTAAGTGTCTGTCAATGAAAGGATGATGTAAAAACGAAAATCATATTTTATGGACTTGACCTCTCAGTTCCGTATTGATCCTGATGTGCTGAGACCCTCAGAAAAGAGGAGAGCTCACAGGGTACCTGCCACTCCCTCCAACAGGCCCGAGAATGTGTTTTGAAATCTATGTGTCTCTAAGTCATTCTGATTTTCATTTGAGCATTGCTTCAGTACCCCACATTTATAAATTTTGGACACTTATCTTCAGGGTTTGCATGGAAACCTGAAAAAAATATTCCTTCTTGGCCTTGCACATGTTACTTTTCCTTTTTGAGAAGCAGCTTTGAGGTGATAAGAATACTTTTTTTTCTATAGCACGCTTTTGTTAGAAAATGCTTCTAAACTACATGGAGCACTTGGAAAAGAGGTGCTAGATAAATATATGTGAGTCACAGAAGTTGAAATTACCAGCAACAGGGACTTCCTGTGTGAAAAAAACAAAAGCAATGCTTTCAAAATTCAAAATTCAGTGCATGGGGTTAACAAGAGCAATTGTTTCATTGCTATTATCCAATATGGATTTTCTGTTTACCTGCTCATTCCCAACATTTTGGAATGTTGGGCAAGCCATGTTATACCACTGCTCCCAATATCATTCCTGACTTGCCCAAATGCTAACAACACTTTGTGAAGGAAGAGTCAGTCATATTTCCTCAAACTTTGTCATAAGGAAGGCAGAAAATGGGGATACAAGGTTCTTAACTCTTCATTTCTGTTCCATGATTCTTTTATCCAATCTAAAATTAAATGCTCATTTATAGGCGTCTAGGAGAAAATCTAGCATAGCTTGAGTTTTCTTTACTGAGACACCCAAGAAATGGAACGTAACACAATGTGTCAACAAATATTGACACAGAGTTGGTTTGTATTACAAGCTCATCATTTTTATTTATTTTATTTTATTTTATTTATTTTATTTTATAGGAGTAGATTTTTATTTAGTCCCTCTATAGTACCAGGCACTTTACTATATTGGGGAAACAGTAATGAATCAAACTTCCTACTCCTGATGAAGTCAGAGGCTGTTAGGGGTTATTTATTAAAAGGATCCTTTAAGTGAAGTCTTCTCTTATAAAGTAGTTCCACAGACTGGACACCAAGAAAGTATAGTATGCTAATGAGAATAAGTGGTTTTGGATTCTTTGATGTTAAAAAGAAGAACATGTCTCTCTGCCCCCTCCCCCATGGTAAATTGAATCCAGCACTCAGAAATACATTCTTTGGATAAAGTTTAAAATGGATTCACTGTCTGGCTTCAAGATATATTAATATTGTGGCCTTAGAAAGTTACTTAATCTTGCCGAACTACATTTTTCTTGTGTAAATCATGTGGAAAATAAAGTTTATCTACCTTGCAAACTTTTATGAGGATGAAAGCTAAGTCTAATTTTCCATACCCACCGTATAGTAGATTCTCAATTAAATGTTAGCATCAGCATCAACATTATTCAATTACAGTTTTAAATATTATTTACTCCTTCACTTTTTAAGCAAATCCTTAGGTAAAACATCTTTCCTTTTTAATTTATTCTAGAATCTACAACATTGGAAAAAGACTGTAGCTGTAAAAAATGGGTCGGTAATTTTAATTATACTACTAACATACACGTTACATCTGTGGCATTTTTTAATTTATTCTCCAAGTTATAACTCATAGTTCATAAAAGCTAGTGAACATTATTACATCAATCAGTAGTCAAAAAGAAAACCTCTCATCATTAGAAATTTTGTTACCAAAAAGAGTTCATAGACTATCTCTGCCTTCCTCAAACATAAACCTTACACATTTTATGGCTTATAGGTCATGTCTCCACTAGATAACCAGAATAAAACCAGTCAGATGTTGCGCAGGGGTTCCCAAACCTGGCTATGCACTTGACTTACCTAGGGGGGTTTTCTTTTAAAAGACATACCTATAGCTTCAACCCCAGACATTTTACATCAGAGTTTTTATGACTGGTTTCCAAAATCTTTAGTTTTAAAAGCTCCCCTATTTGATTCCTGGGGTAGACAGACTTGATATGATCCTCGTGTTTATGTCTTGTATAATCCCTTCCCCTAGGGTATGGATAGGAACTGTGACTTGATTCTACTCATCAGAGCACCAAAAGGATGGGTTATAACCTTCATGGTTATGTTACATAGGACTACAGCTTCTGCTTTAGCTACTAGTCTCTCCCTCACTGCTTTGATGAAGCAAGCTGCCATGTTGTGTGATGGCCTATGGAGAGGTCCACAAGACCTTTGGTCAACAGCCAGTAACATTGAGTCTTAATTCCACCAAACCACAAGGAATTAAATCCTAATAATCATGTGAGATTGGAAGCACACCTGTCCCCGGTTGAGCCCCCAGGATGAGGACCCATCCCTGACCAACATCTTGAGAGTAACTTTATGGGGTTCAGCTAATCCATGCCCAGACTTTTGACCCACATTAACTGGGAATAATAAATGCGTGTTGCTATAAATAAATGCGTGTTGCTATAAGCAGCTAAGTTGATGGTAATACTGTTATGCAACATTATATAACTAATACAATTCTGAAATGCAGTCAGTGTCAGCAACCAGTGATATCAAGTATAGTTAAGAGCAGAGGTAAGCTTGGTATGTTTGTTTCCCCACTAGTTTATAATTTTTACTACTTAATTCTGTTGGTGATGATTTATGATGACAGATTTTTATAAATATCCTTGGGGATTGGCAGTTACATACCTCTGACTGATTTAATGTCTGGCCTCAATTGCCAAATCTACATGGCGAAACCACAACTGAATTAAGACCTAAAATTTCAGTAGACTTTAGTCACCCTCTCCCATGAACCTAAGGCTACTCTTTTGTAATCTGGTAATTCCCAAAAGAAATTCCCAAATTTCTCTTTTGTATCCAGGAACCCAAAAGTTCCTATGAATTCGGCTAGTGAGACAAATCATTGGACGGTAGGAAGTCTCCAAAGCTTTTCCACACTTGATATTTCTTCCTAGAAAAAGAGTCTTAATGCCATCAAAGAAAATCCAATCAGATGGAAGCCCAAAACCATATTTGATTATTAATATTTAGTAACATGATGGTCCTAAGAAAACCAAGTTGCAGTGATCTGATTTCATCTAACAACTTAAAGTTAGTACTAAATATCTCTTGGCTGATTCAGAGTTTTCAAAGTCCTTGCATTTTCCTTATTATTCCCATTTTGGAAGTAAAGAGTTTGAGATTCAAAGGGGTTAAAAGTGTTTCTAGTAGACTAACAAATATCTCAGAAGCAAGATGTGGCAGTTCCATTGACACTCACTCGGTGCCCTCTCTCCACTGGATGATCTCTGCCTCTGTCTCACCACAGAATTTGGTCAGCTCTTTATTGCTTGGCATGTCATAAATGATAAAATAGAACTCATTATAAATGGGTGATATAATTTTGCTTTAAAATAAGTAGCCAGAAATTTGTGTATTTTAGATACTAGAAGTATTCATAAAGTTGCTATTAGATTATTGTGTAAAAACTAGGGTGCCTAGCTCAGCTGGTAGAGGACGTGGCTCTTGATTTTGCGATTGTGAGTTCAAGTCTCAATTTGGGTGTAGAGATTACTTAAAAATAACATCTTTAAAAAATAATATTGTGTCAAAACTGAAGACTATATACATATGCATGAATGGGGAGAGCTTACTGTCTTTACTTCTGTTCAGCATTATTTACTAATGACAGTACATTTTCCTAAGCAGCTAGAAAGCAATACAAGTTTTGCCATCAATAGTCTTGGAGCTCCCAGACTCAATGTAGCTGAAAAATGAGGTCTAAGAAAGTTTCCAAAGCCCTGAATGATGTTAGAGACTGGCCCTTTTATGATCAAGTGATCTTTTCAGCTTTAATGGGAAAAATAAATCATTGTTAAAAGATAATCTTGTCACACGGAAGCCAGGAAGGTGCAATATCAATGATTCGACTTACCAAAAAACCGCCCTGCGGAATGGGATAAAGCAAATAACAGTTTGTTTTGTTGTTGCTGTGGTTGGCAGTCAGAGCGAAGCAGGCTTAAGGAAATACCTCGTTTTAAAAATAAGGAGAGGGCAATATAAACGCCCTTACTAGAAAAGTGAATGGACCTGATACAAGGTCTATTTTATAAGAACAGAACTGCCAATTGTTCACTTCCTTTCTGCATATCCTCTTTTATTCAATTTTTGATGCTGCAAATAATATGAAAAGCATGGGGTAGCTCTAAACTTAATGTTTTGCCTGGCATTATGGTACAAATCAATATAAAAGTAGTTCAGATATAGTTGGTAACATGAAATTGTTTCTCTAATAGTTTATTTTCAATGGAGCTTATTCTTAGCATGTTCAAAATAACCAAATTCATCTCTTTAAGCCAATGTTTAATTTGGATTATTATGCCAATAAGATCTGGGTGAATAAAGATATGCAAAGTGTAAGACTGTAAATTAATGGGAAAAAGCCATCTCCTATTTGAAACAACACACATGCACAATCATATGCACACACACACATACACACACCCACACTCCCAATTAAGATTCTTGGCCACGTAGATTTGTGGCATTTATATATTTTGTTCCTCTGGGTGTGAAAAAGTGAAGGAGGGTGTCCCTAAGATTCTTCCTTTAAAATTTTTTCCTATATATGGAAGAACATATCTAAAATCCTGGTGGCAAGTAACTTCCTCCAGTTCAGAGAAATGGTTAGAGAGAATATTTGTTACTGGGTACTAAGAAACACCAGTCTGGAAAATTCCCACTCAGTTCTCCCCCCAGTCCTATGTTGTTCTCCCATTGGCTCATGGGCTTGGGAAGCTTCATAGTCAATATTTTCCAAAAAGGATGCCAGTCTTTCTTGTCCCTTTTTTTAGGAGTAAAAGAGAACATCTAAGTTGTACCAAAGAGTGTCTGAACTGAATTTGGAGTTTGGGCAATCAGCCTAGATGGACAGCTTAAACCAGAATGTTGATGTCAGGAGGAGGGAACACAACTGAGTGAGATTTCCAAGTCAAAAGTTCTTAAGTCAGTTATGCAGCATTCTCAGTGCTGAAGTCGGTCCTCTGCAAAAGAACCCCCATGCAAGACAACTATCAGGTCACAGATCTTTCTGAAGAATCAACATGGTGTCACAGGCTGTTGACAGGTTGACATCTAAGGTCATGGACCAGTTTTTTTGGGGGGATGCTCTCATAGAGTGTAAAAGTTGCATCAGCAAAATGTCATTGAAAGCTGTCACCAAATACAACAAAGGAGGTAGAGCACTGCTTATTCATGCACCGGTGGCCCAGTAAATCAAGAGTTCTCAATGACTGCTGAAGGCAACATCAGAATATTGTATTAAAGTAGCCTCTTGGTCCAAACACAGATACATAAAGCCCTACAGAGAATAGCAATGCCAGGCTTCTTCATAACTATGATGTTCAGCAATTTCCCAGGCATTTTTCTTTCTTGAACTATTTATTTTTTTAATGTTTGTTTGTTGATTTTGAGAGAAGAGACAGAGAGCATGAGCGGGGGAGGGACAGAGAGAGAGAGAGACCAAGGAGAGAGAGAGAATCCCAAGCAGGCTCCTCATTGTCAGTGCGGAGTCCTGGATGGGGCTCGATCCCACGAACCATGTTTGTCACCTGAGCTGAAATCAAGAGTTAGACTCTCAACCAGGTGAGCCACCCAGGCACCCTTCTTTCTTGAACTATTTTAGTCAAAGTGCCATGGCAGTATTTGTCACTTACAAACACTGGAAAGCAGGTGTAAACAGAAAGTCACCAACAAGTACGTGTAGCATGAAGACTGATACCCACTTTTATAAGATAATCAACATTTATGAATGGGAAAAGCCCAGTGGCAGCAATGGTTTTCAGCATAGGCTCTGAGTCAAAGAGACCAGGGATCTAGTCCTAGCTCCTTCACTTACTTGAACTATGGCCTTTGGATATTATTTGACATCCCTCAGCCTCAGTTTCCTCACCTGTACAATGGGAATAATAGTAATATCTATTCTGGGGGATGGTAGAAAGGACTAAATTAAATGATATAAGTAAAGCCCTTTACTACAGTGCCTGGCACTTAATAAATTATGAAAATATCTTAGCTACTTTTATAATAATAATTATTATTATTATATTATCATCATTACTAGTTATAATTAGAACATGCTTTTCAAAAGCGATCACTTTGAATTTAACTTGTATGCCATCTGATCTGGAAGTATAATGAGGGTATCCAATTCCTACTGATTTAGTGAGTCAAACAGAAAACCAAAACAAATTGAATCATTCAACTGGTGTATTTAGAATTGCTGATGATTATAGCATTCAAGAAAGTTAGTGAAATACATAAATTGCAATTGAACTGTTCTTGAAAATCCCCCAAATCAGTTTTCATTTGTCTAGCCTAATGGTGGGTAAGACTTGTTCATTTTTTAAAATGTATATTTAGAACCATCTAAATAAGAAATGTTGCGGAATGTGGACATGGAGGAAATAAAAGGTGTTAATACAAAGAGGGTATGCAAAAATCATATATGTTCCATCTTTGAATACAAAAGAATGTATTGCTTTCACATATCGCTTTATGCTTTGCATGGAATTAGCTATCACTCACTGCCACTTTATTTCATTGCTCTCTCTCTCACTCTCTCTCTCTCTCTCTCACTTGCACGCACATATGCACAGAAAGGAGGCTACAATGTACATAGTCAGCCTCTTTGTACCCAGCACTGATTTTCTGCTAAGTCAGCCCTGCTGTCAGAGACCAGTGTGCAGATGGACGGAAGGTATGTTAGCACCAAAGTTACCAGGACACTCCAGAGATTTCATTCAAAGGATAATCTGATTAACAAAATTTGAGACAGGCCGGTATATGCATTTTTTTTTATCATCTAATTCAAAAAACTCCACAACACAACTTGCATGAAATCGCCAGTATCAAAGGTCCTAATGTAGCCTCATTTGTGTAGAGCATGCTGCACTGTGACAGTGCTATAAACCAGGGGGACAGTTTACTGACAATTCCGTGCTACCAGATACCAACTCAGGCCTCTGTCCAGCTTTACATTGTCAGCTCTCATGGAAACATGAGCAGCTACACAGCCTCAGAGGACGCCGAAGTCTGGATTGCAAAGGATGAGATGGACAGATTTCATATTTTCATTGCAGATTTTTTTTTGCCTTTTCAAACTGCTGAGCATAATTTTTTTAAAAGGCAGGAAATGCAACTAGTGTTTGTTTCTAGCATGGCTTCTGTTTTGAGATTTCTTCTTTGTAGAAGAAATGTGTTGCCCAGCTGTCTAGAATCCCAATCAGGATATGGCTTCAGTATGAAATATATTAAAAGAATGATTTTAGCTGGTTATAAGCAGGAACGAAAATGAGGCTAGGGCTTTTTTATACAATTTTTACTCACAGAGGGGGCATTCTGGTTCAGTCCAATGGGGCCACTATGAATCATGAGGTAAAGCTTAGTTCTGTTTCTTGGGGCTTTTTTCCCCCCTCAGAAGGAGAGTAATTGTGAAACACAAAGGTTCACATTTGTGAGCAAACAGAGCTGAGGAGATTATCAGTTATGAAGATTCTCAGAAATAAGAATCATGTGTCCACTGGCCAGAAGTATTGCATTCAACTCTTAAAAGGGTGGTTCAACCCAAATTAAACTGTTGGAGGAATTAATGCTTCTCTGGATTAATACTTCTCCTATTTGCAACACACACACATATACACACACATTATTCAACATATATTAATTAAGACCTCCCTTTGTGCACACCCTAGGGCTACTATTGGTTAATGGGGGAAGAGATAAAGGTGATTCAAGTCCTACCTTTTAAGATGTATAGAGATTTGTGGCAGATACAGCTATTTCGACCAGTTTTTCTATCCTTAACCAACTTAAGATGTTTTAGTCTACTTGTTTTCAATATCGTTTCCCATTTTTTATTCTTATTTTTTAAAATTCATAGTTTTTCCTAAGAGAAGTTTCAGGTTTATAGAAAAACTGAGTGGAATATATAGAGTTCCCATATACCCCCTACCCTCCACTCCAACACACAATCCCCTTACAGTTAACATTTTGTATTAGTGTGGTACATCTGTTACAATTGATGAACCAATATTGATACATTATTATTAAGTAAAATCTATAGTTTAGATTAAGGTTCACTCTTAGTGTTGTATATAATACAGATTTGACAAACATATACTGAAATGTATCTACCATTATAATATCAAACAGAATTGTCTCATGGTCCTAAAACTTCCCTCTGTTCACTGAGTCATCCCTCCCTCTCTCTAAATCCTTTGTTACCACTGATCTTTTATTGTCTCCATAGTTTTGCCTTTTCCAGAATGTCATATAGTTGGGATAGTACAGTAGATTGCCTTTGCAAAACGGCTTGTTTCACTTGGCAATATGCATTTAAAGGTCCTCCAAGTCTTTTCGTGACTTGAGAGTTCCTTTCTTTTTGTCACAGAAAAGTATTCCATTATATAAATGTACCATAGTTTGTTTACCCATTTACCTATTGATGGACATGTTGGTTGCTTTCAGGTTTTATCCATTATGAATAAAGCTGCTGGAAATATTTGTGCACAGGTTTTTGTGTCAACACAAGTTTCAAACTCATTTGCGTCAGTACCAAGGAGCACAATTGCTGGATAGTATGATAGAAACACATTTTCCTAAGAACCTACCAAACTGTCTTTCCAAGTATCTGTACCATTTTGCATTTCAGCCAGCAATGAATGGGAATTCCTGTTGCTCCACATCCTTGTCAGCATCTGATGTTACCAGTGTTTTAGCCTTTGGCCATCCTGATAGGCATTTAGTAGTATCTCATTATTGTTGCCATTTTTAATTCTTTGATAATATATATATTTCATAATTTTTAATCTTTTACTTACTTATTACATATTTTTCTAACATGTACGATTTTGACTTTGATGTTCCATCATTCATTTATTCAGTTACTTATCCACATGGATTAAGTGTTTATTTTTCAAAGCTAGGTTATTTTTCTTTATTTTACCCTTCTATTATTCTTTTTTTTAATTTTTATTTTGCCATTTTCCACTAATTATTTATTTCATGTAAACTGTTAGTTGGTTCTTCTCTCTACTCTATTAATCTCTAAGTAAGCTGCCTATCTTTTATTTTTCTGGTGATAATTGTTTAATTTACTCAACTTTGTCTTGTTCGCTTCAAAACGGTTATCATTATAGATTCATAATACATACAGCACAGAGTCTGAAATATCATTAGAGGTGAAACTACTGAGAAAAATGAAGTGAAGAAATCACTTACCTTGGTTGACAATAAATCTTAACTTCTGTATTGTCGCCAGATTGCCACTAACTCGGTATATTCCATCAACATCTAAACCTGAAAATAAAAGGGTATGTTTTATATTTTCACATAAAAGAACTGAGACGGTAAAAGGAAAAAAACATAATAAATGTGAGAAGGAAGGAAATAGTAAATCAACATGAAATATCCTTTCCTCAGAGAGAAAACAAATATCTGTTCTACACCAAGCAATCTTCAATAGTTTAATTTCAACAAACTAATCATAAAGTTCAGTTATAGTTAATAATCAATAAATTTAAGTCTAGTTGAATCATAGAAGAGCAATAGGTAGCATTGGATTTTACACTATAGTTAAGGTTCATTCCCAAGGAAAAGACAGGAATTAAACTAGTGGTGGACTGGAGAAGAACCTTTACATATACATTATTGCTCTTTTTTTGGACAGAAAATTACTCAAGGCTTTTGTGAAGTCTCCCTTCCTCTCTTTCTCCTTCCCTCCCTCCTGTTCTTTATTATTCTGTTGTCTCTATTCTATTCTATTCTATTCTATTCTATTCTATTCTATTCATTCTATCCTATCCCATTCCATTCTCTTTTTCTTATAATCAGTATAACGTAACATGCATTGGTCTGATTATTTGAAACTACAGAATGAAAATCCTCTTCCGGATGTATAAGTAGCTTGATAATCTCTGGTGTATTTCAGGAAAAGGGAGTACTCTGTTATGTAGGGAAAATAAAGAAAAAATCTTCGACAAAATGGTGAAATTAGTTTCAGGTTGTTATAAAACTGGTAGTCTATAATTCAAAATAACTTATCCTGGCAGTGGATTTGGATAATCAACCACTTGTTTTCCACATATCTATTTATAGCATCTAGTTATTTCCATGACCAAGTTATCATAAAAATGAGGAAACAGGAAAATAAAAGAGAAACACTTGCTGAAACACTACTATTATCCCTAAGGAATGTTGATAACATAATTTTAATGTTAAGAATGTATATTTCTTGATGTGTCCAGGCTCTCAGAGAGGCCAACGGTGAGGTTGTCAACCAACTATCTTAGGTGTTTCTCTAGGGAGATGGCGTAGCACCATGATTAAACATTGTAATTCACAATCCTAAGTATTAAATACATTGGTAGAAATTATTGTCATATTATAAATAAGGGCTTTGTAAAGTTTGTTACTGACATGAAATGATCTCTTTTATACTAGGAACATTTCTACCTTTGTGCAAAATATTTCATCAGTAGTTTAGGATAGAATAACATAACTTGCAATGCTGATATATATTTTTTAATTGTTTAACATTTTAAAATTTACTTTTGAGAGGGAGAGAGAGACAGAGTGCAAGTGGGGGAGGGGCAGTGAGAGAAGGAGACACAGAATCTGAAGCAGGCTTCAGGCTCCGAACTCCGAGCTGTCAGCACAGAGCCCAATGCGGACTCGAACTCAGGAACCAGGAGATCATGCCCTGAGCTGAAGTCGGACGCCAAACCCATTGAGCCACCCAGGCGCCTTGCAATGTTGGTATTGATAGTATAATTCAAAACAATAATTCACTATTTTTAAGACTTTATTTTTAATTTTTTAAAAAGTTTTATTTAATTTATTTTGAGAGAAAGGCAGCATGCAAGAGGGGCAGAGAGAGAATTTCAAGCTGGCTCTTTGCTATCAGCACAGAGCCCATTGTGGGTCTTGAACTCACGAATCCTGAAATCGTGACCTGAGCCAAAACCAAGAGTCATATGCTTAACCAACTGAGCCACCTGGACGGCTCTTAAAGCTTAATTTTTTTTAGATCACTTTCAAGTTTATAGCAAAATTGAAGGTAAGGTACAGAGATTTCCCATATGCTTCCCGTCCCACATAGATGCACAGCTTCCCCCATTATCAGAACCCTCCACTAGAATGGTACATTTGTTACAACTGAGGAACCAACATTGATAGAGCAAAATCACCGTTTATCATTGCAGTGTGATTCATTCTGGTGTTGTACATTCTATGGGTTTGCACAAATGCATGATGACATGTATCCATCATTATAGTATCATACAGAGTAGTTTCACTCCCCTACAAATCCTCTCTCCCCACCCATTCATCTTCATGATTTTTGCCCTTCCTTGTAATAAACTGTAGAGCAATTTGGAATAATATCAATAAAATGGAATAGTTGTTAGCAAATGTATTAATCTCTTTAAGTTTTGTAGTCCTAGAATAATCTAATAATAAATTCTTGAGTCTGTGTCCCTTCCTGAGCAATATGAATTTGTGAGGAATTAAGATGAGGTTGGACATCTGTTAGTGTGTATGAGTATCTAAGACACATACATTATCAAAATCATATTATTTCTTCCCGATGCACAAAATAGCTCCATTAATCAAAAGTTACTCTAGTTTGTTTGCTTTTAAGTACAATGTGCATTTGACAACTGAAATGTGACAATAATGTTAATTAAAATTTTTTAATATTTAATTCCTTGTTTTAGTATTTGACCATATTGGTCTTCAGTTTATATACGTCAGTTGTATATATTCAGAACTTTATAATTGATTAGCCATGACTTTTCTTGCTTTGTCATTAGATAGTGTTTAGTAACTAAATTTAACCTATAAAACTTTAAATAATATGATAGATTTAAAAAATATTAAAACTTACACATTCAAGCAATGTGTCCCTTTCAAAGTGTTCCCTCTTGGGACTATATTTAATTTTTTCTGAACATATAGCCATTGGGGAAAATATTTTGGAATTCTTTAAAGTCACCTTCCATATTGTCCGTAGAAAAATGTTGTGGTGGTAAGTTTGGGGCCTTTGGTAGTAGTTTTGGATTTGGGAACTAGACAAAGGTCATTCAAAACCATGAATGGTGAATAATGCCGTCTTGCTGGACACCAAAAAGAGACAAAATTTCACCAAATGAAAGTGGTCTAGTATTTTCCCATGAGTTACCAGTTTCTTTGAAAGAATTTGAGAAAAAGAATATTTTGGAAAATAGAAACATTGATGCAACATGCAGATCTACATTCCTCAAGAGAGAATACTTAATGTGCTTTTTAAAGAATCAGTCAAATTATCTCTACTTAAAATAATGATTCATGGTGAAATGTCACTTCACATCTATTATAATACAAATGAGAAAAATTACTATATATATTTATTTTTAAATTAATTTTTGTTTGGGGCCCTAATCAAAGGTTGATATTACTTGAATGCACAAATTTTTATTTCAAATAAGGACTTAATATAAGTTTTACTTTAATATGCATATCTCTTTATTCAAGGTATAAAATGAAGCACATTTCTATTTCTTTTCTAGTTATTTTATAGGCTATTGTAAACGCATGTGTTGCCCAGAGTTATAACTGAATTTCAATTACTGAAGTTCCCCAGTATTCAAAACCTTCTTTTCCTTTTCTAGAAATTTAAAGTTACAACATAAGAAGGACCTTCCCTTGGTGTTTCATACATTTCAGTAGAAGTTTTTTTCTTTTTCTTTTTTTCTTTTTTCTTTCTTTCTTTTTTTTTTTTTTTTTTTGAGTTCAGTAATCAAAAACATTTGAAAGAGCAGTATGGGTTGGATACATTACGCTTGGGCAATTGGAAAACACTATACTGTTTAAACAAAGCAGCCTCATCCTAAATTAATAACCCAATTTTCTTTTGGGATAAAAGGAGGGAGGGCTGGGGATGGAGACAGGGTGTGTAACTCAGACCAGTGCCACCACTGTGGTTGGAGAACTAAGTCATAGTAGAGAAACTACTTTGTGGCTTAAGATAGAAACCAGAAAGTAAGAGGGAGTAAAGCAAAACATATTAGATGCAATTTGAATCTAACTTGACACAACTTCCAAGCCCTTTAGAGTCAGAGATATCAACACCATATATCTTGTGAAGGATAACAGTCTCTGACATTAGTGGCTCCTGCTTCAAATGGCTCATGCTTCCCTGCTTTCATACTTTTTAAATTACATAAATAGAGTGAAAATGACAAAGTACATATTAAAAAGGAGGGTATTACATTTTGCAAAATAATCTGGAACATATCAGTGAATTTTAGCAGTTATAAATTATATAGGTACAGTCTTGAAGTTGATTAGTTTCCCCCCCGAATTCCTCCCAGAGTGGCAAACCCAAAGTCCTGGGAATATTATCCAAATTGCAATGATTCACGTGCCATCCTCTTTTTGCTCCAAGAACTTTGAAAGTTATGCCAAACCAAACCAATGTAAATTGGTGGATTTGGACATCCTTTTCATGACCGCATTATCCTTGCTGGATTGGAAACTACTTATTTTGGAAATATAATTAGACCTCGTATGATTTTGAAATGGGCAATGTCTTCAAGGTAACCATGTTGCACTTTGGTGAAGTTTGGAGAAAAATCACTTTCAAAGTACTTCTTTCAAGAAAATACCATGACTGAATGCTGACAAGAACTTTGCTTGTTATGATAAAAATATTGTGGAAACATGGTGAAGCTGAGTCATTTTATTTTATTTTTTATTTTATTTTATCAGAGTGGCATTAATGGCAGTAATGAAAAATTCTCTGAAGAAATCCATGTTCACTTAAATATCATTTATTTGTTCATCTTCAGCTGACCTTCTTAGGTTTCAAAATAGTATTTACCATTGACAGAGATGACTGGGTATTGCTATAGGAGATTTTCAGAAGTCTCTCTCCTCTACCTCCCACCTTCTCTTCTTAGGAAGCTTAGACACACAATTAGGAGTTATTAGACCAAATGGTGGTCTAAACCCAGTGGAAAGAATGCAGCTGTCATGAGTAATTCCCACTATAAATCTTAGACACTTTCCAAAAAGAAATCTAAGAGACCAGCACTGTTTCCAGAGTTGCCTGGCTTATCTGCCAAAATACAGGCAGTTTTTAACAATGCAGATGAGCCTGTTAAAAGTAGTTGCAAACTGTGGATTAGGTAGCATTCTTGGTAGCTTGAATGATGGACAAACCACGAAGATGTAGAATTTGAGCCTGGTTGAGAGGTGTGCCCCAAAAGCTTGCTTGTTTTTCTGGAACATAACAAAATGCATCTGAACCCCTGGAGTTTGAAATTTGGGCTGGGAATTTTGCACAAACAGCTCCTCTCCTGAGATTTATGGCACTTCCTAATTCCTAGGAGGCCAGAGCTACCACAAGAAGAATCATTCTCACAATTCTTTGGTCTTCTGGCTTTTCCCTCTGGCAAAAAGCAGTGAACACAGGCACACCCAGACTGCCCCCAAAGCGGGCTGCCCATTTCTTTCTTGGTCCTTCTGAAGGTCCTGCTTGAGTTCAGAGCTGAATATGAGAGGAAGTTTATGTGCCATTCAGACCTATTCCTCTTCTTCTAAATTGAGTGTCTACAACCTCAACCTTCTATTGCCTGTTTATCTGTTCTCATACTTTAAATTCAACGACTGAGGTTACAGAATATAATCTCAAATTCTTTCTAAGTTTAGTTTCTGCTCTCTCAATGGCTGGTATTGATGCTGTATCTTTGCGCTGGCTTTATTTAACTATTAATAACTTCTTGTGAGATACCCATCCTTCAAGAATGATTACCTTGGGAAATAGTTGACACAATTCTGATTGTCAAACAAGACTATTTTTCTACATGTTAACTTTATGACTTTATAATAACCATTTAAAATAGATTCTTTTCACTATAGGGGCAAATATACCTCCCTGGTAAAAATGGAAGTTAAGCCACACAAAATATTATACAATGAAAATAAGTATTTACCCCATCCCGCCAGCCAAAGATAGTCATTGTTAACAGTTCTGTGTTAGTTCTTTTTGTTGTTACTCATTTTATGTTAATGTGTCATATTTCTGTCTATTAATTTAACTTTGAATGGTATTTACTGACTCCCTATTAGAAAAGATAGAGTTTAGTGCATTCACAGTTCCTACCATTTACCTGTGTACTCTCTCTGTTATTATTAGTTACATTGACCTACTTTCTATTTCTTAAATCAAATTAACTCTGAGCTATAGAAAAATAAGAAACTTAGTTCATTTCCTCTTTCTTTCCCTTCCCTCTCTCATAGTTCCAGTTTTATCGTTTATGTTATTGCTTATTTTCTCAAAGTTTAGTTTATTTTTTATAAATACTTTGTGACGTACCTGTGATTTAATATTAACTGAACAATTAAAAAAAAGGAGGGTGACGGGGTTCAACATTAAAATTTTGCTTCATAAAGGAGCTCTTCCAAAAGTCAAGGTCTGATGTGTTCTCTTCTTCCTTTGTAGGTTCCTTCATTTCCTCAAGTTAAGCACTGCCCCCAAAAGTTTCTGTGATGATGGAAATGTTCTATATGTTTCCTGTTCAAGCCAGTTGCCACTGGCCACATGTGGCTGACTACTGAGCACCTGAAATGTGGTTAATATGACCAAATTTCTATTTTACTCAATTTAATCTAATTTTAGTTTGAAAAATGTTTTATTTTTGTTATTTTATTATTTGTTTATTTACTTTTGTTATTTATTTTAAATTTAAATTCAGGTTAGTTAACATATAGCACAGTCTTGGCTTAAGGAGTAGAACCCAGTGATTCATCACTTACATATGACACCCCGTGCTCATCACAGCAAGTGTCCTCCTTAATGCCCATCACCCATTTAGCCCATCCCTCCACCTCCCTCCCCTCTAGCAACTCTCAGTTTACTGTCTGCATTTAAGAGTCTCTAATGTTTCATCTCCCTCTCTGTTTTTATCTTAGTTTGTACTTAATTTTAAATCATGTAACTTTGTGACTACCATATGGGACAGTGCAGCTCAAGATCACAGTCAACTACTGCTTCTCTCTTGTGTTCTACTGTTATTCTCTCTTGAATTTATTTTAAGAGTTCTCTTTTCATAAAAGTATGTGATTAGCAAATTTTTATATTTCTTTCATTTCAATGATGGTTTCATAATTAATCATTGATTGAAATATTTGAACATCATAATCTTTTACTTTTCTAACTTTAAAAATTTCATTATCTTATAGTATCTCAGCTCTTAAGTCTTTTATTAAATTGATCATTGATGCTTTATAGATTAGTTGCGTTTTCTTTCAGGATTTTTTAAAGATTTTTTTCTTTAAACTTGTAGAAGTAAAATATTCAGATATGTCTACATCTAGGCCCTTTCAGTCAGAAAAGTTTCTTGTATTTTTTCTTGATATGTCCTTCCCTCTACTGTCTCTTTTCTATTTAGAACTACTTTAAGATGGATGCTGTTCAAATATCAGATTATCCTTATAACTGAAAGAGCAAATTAATTAGAATATATGGTGGTCATGGTGAGTAGACAGTAGGCTAGTAGTTCTTCAATTACCAAAAGACGGGGGAGGACTTTATTTTGGATATGGAATACTTAAACTGTTTTGCTCCTGGCCAAAGCTCTCTAACTCTGTCTGTTATATAGAGACGACCTAAGATACCTTATTATCCACTGCCTTCTTTCTCAGATGCCAGCATCTTCTCCTCTGCCCTCCTAGAACTTGTTCTCAGGCTGAAGCAGCTGCTGCAGGTGATTCCTTGGGCCAGGAGAGGGGCCCAGGTCTCACAGGTATTAGATCTGATATGTAGTGAGTTACTTTATTTATTATCCTCTTTTTGTTTGTTAACTCCAAGTTTGGATATTTTCTAGGACATCCCTGGAAAGAACTGTGCCTAATTATTGTGTCTGGGAATGATGTTTCTTCTGCTCCAATTTCTCCACTTATTTGATCCCATCTGCTTTCTGTCTTCCTGGAATTTCTATTTCTGGTTAGCTTATGGCACCTTTTCTCTTTTCAGCACTATTATTATATATATTTTTTTTCTTTTTCAACATATCTTTTTTATTATTTCATTGGGAGTTTTTGAGGAAGGAGAATTAGACATGTTTTTTCAGTATGCCACCTTGAATGGGGCCCTCTATTATTTCTCATAAATATAGACGTTTTAATGCTAAAAACAAATGTTTCATTAGACTGTGAAGATACTGCTGTATGATAATTTTGTCTATTGGCAAATGGTATATAAATGACATGGGATTACATTATGAATATTTAAAATACTCATGTGTCTATGATTCTAATGTTTGGAAAATATGTTTATGCAGTTTTCAGGATAAATTTATCCCTCATTTCCTTTCATTTTTCTCACTCTTGTTCTTTTTTGTATTTACAAAAGTTCTAGTATCACTAATGATTTCTCAAATGTTCCCTTTATGAGTGACATTGTTTTCTTTTTCTCTTCCATTTGTTTCATGAGCCCTTTTTTCCCATTTTCATCTCATTTGGATATTTTATCCTACCTTCCTTGTATCTCTGCCACAAAATCTTATAAGGACAATTGTCACAATAAGTTTTTCTTTTTAATATCATAACAAAATATCCACCTTCAATTAGTTTTAATTTTGGCTATTGAAGTAGAGTTGACATACAATGTTATATTAGTTTCTGGTGTACTATGTAGTGATTTGACAATTCTATACATCGTCTTCAATTTTCCTTCACTGTTTGTTTGATTGATTTGGGTAATAGTCTTTTTTCAATGACTTATATATGTCTTAATGAAATGAGATTTTCATCAATAAGATATTTCATAGTAGATTCATATGGAAAAGAAGATTTTTTGTGCTTTTAAGATATGAAAAAGGTAGTATTTATTCCTTTTTTTAAAGAAATGATAGAGTAAAAAGAGGTCACTAAGACAAAGGTGTTTTCTTATTTCTGAGAAAACTGCTTAAGACTTGTATGATAATAAAACACATGACATTATTTTATATTGTTTATATAGCTAGTATTTTAGAGAAGGGAAAATTCCAGATTTAATTTAACATTTTAAAACAAAAAGAGCACAAAGTAAATATGGGACTAAGGGTAAAATAGTATCAAACACAGAATTTTGTATCAGAGGGAGGGATGTTGGTTTTTCTTCAAGGACTTTGCATTGAACACTTGTGTTGTTAGGATCACTATAAAATCCACGCTCCCTGCCCTCCCCCCCCCCCTCACTGGCATCTGTTTAAGGAGTTGTACTAGGAAATAAAA